>JARDYJ010000004.1:0-600000 GCA_029215755.1 Spea hammondii
TAGGGGCAGTTATGCTTAATGGGGTGTTTAAGGATAATTTAGGGGCAGTTATGCTTAATGGGGTCTTTAGTGTTAATTTAGGGGCAGTTATGCTTAATGAGGTGTTTAGGGTTAATTTGGGGGCAGTTATGCTTAATGGGTCTTTAGTGTTAATTTAGGGGTAGTTATGCTTAATGAGGTGTTTAGGGTTAATTTGGGGGCAGTTATGCTTAATGGGGTTTTTAGTGTTAATTTAGGGGCATTTATGCTTAATGAGGTGTTTAGGGTTAATTTGGGGGCAGTTATGCTTAATGGGGTGTTTAGGGTTAATTTGGGGGCAGTTATGCTTAATGGGGTCTTTAGTGTTAATTTGGGGGCAGTTATGCTTAAAGGGGTCTTTAGTGTTAATTTGGGGGCAGTTATGCTTAATGGGGTCTTTAGTGTTTATTTGGGGGCAGTTATGCTTAATGGGGTGTTTAGGGTTAATTTGGGGGCAGTTATGCTTAATGGGGTGTTTAGGGTTAATTTGGGGGCAGTTATGCTTAACGGGGTGTTTAGGGTTAATTTAGGGGCAGTTATGCTTAATGGGGTGTTTAGGGTTAATTTGGGGGCAGTTATGGTTAATAGGGTGTTAAGGGTTAATTTTAGGGGCAGTCATGGTTGATGGGGTGTTAAGGGTTAATTTTAGGGCAGTCATGGTTGATGGGGTGTTTAGGGTTAATTTAATGGTGAGGGTTAATTTAATTAATTTAATAAAGTTAGCTTAAGGTGCAGTTGCAGGTAAAGGGGAATGTAAATCCTGGGGGCAGTGATTATGAATGTATTATTTATAACAGTATGGTGACATTCTCTGACTGATTAGAATGCCAATGAAGGCAGAGAGTCGTTCAAAGATCCGGATCTTACAATGATCCGGATCTTACAGTGATCCGGATCACTGTAAGATTCGGATCCCTGTAAGATCCGAATCTTTGAACGACTCTCTGCCTTCATTGACATCACTGGAGGCAGGGGGGAGGATTCATAATGAAAGGGGCGGGGCCAATCGTTAGTGTGCCTGCACGGAGTTACTGGAAAACAGTAACTCCGTGCAGACACACTGAGTGATCCGAAGATCCGGATCATGAATCGGATCATTTCAGTGAACGAATCGAAATGATCCGATTCACTTTAATGATCCGAACTTCCCATCACTACTCTTTACACGCCGATGCTGACTACATGGTAATATCTGGCAGACGGAGTTCGGTGGGTCTGACACCACGTGAGTCTCGTCTGCTTTCATTGGTTGAATAGGGGGCGGGGTGGAGCGTCTTCTGGGGGCGAAGTCCGGAAGTTGCTACATTGACCGGCTGCTGTCAGAATGGCGAACAGGAACGCCGGCATCGAGCTCGGTGAGAACGGGGGGGTGGCATGAACGTGCGGGTCCCGAGATGAGTGATAGGGGGGGGTCTCAAAGCAGCGTGCTACGCACCTCCCCCGCCCGGGACACGTATGTGCCGAGCGCCGATATATATTATATAGAGATATATATATATACACGCCCGCCCCCCCCCCCCCCCATATATTACTCTGTATGCGTTATGTGGTGACTGTATATACACCGAACGCCGATATATATATTATATATACACACACACCCCCTATATGTTACTCTGTATGCATTATGTGGTGACTGTATATACACCGAACGCAGATATATATATATATATATATACACACACACCTATATATTACTCTGTATGCGTTACATGGTGACTGTATATGCACCGAGCGCAGAGATATATATATTATATACGCCCCTATATATTACTCTGCATGCGTTATGTGGTGACTGTATATGCACCGAGCGCAGATATATATATTATATATACACACGTTAATAATGGTGTTTCCATATATATAGTGCCATGTTCCATAGGGGCAAATGCAATGCACAATTTCTTTAATTAGTTCTGCTGTGTATTACATCATAACGTTTCAAGCTTGCGAGCCGAGTCTCTCCACGTAATGTATCGGTTTGTCTTAGTCTGTTAATTCTCGTCTTGTCGGACCCGTTGAATTTATGTATTGTATTAAGCGCTGCGTAAATAGCTGGCGCCATATAAATAAAAGATAATAATAAATTCTCAGATGTTGTAGATCTCGTTATTGGTAACAGTTTGGATGCAGATTGGAGATGGGTGGCTGCTGGGCGGCTGATTAAGTTCTGCATCTCAACCAATCCAAAAGCGTCTCTTGCAGTGTCCTTCATGGTTGATGGGATCCTGACACTGCCTTTTGTGGGTCCGGCGCCGTACGCGGGTCAGAACCAGTATACCCCAGTGCCTTTTACCAGGCTAATGATTATATAGCATTCCAGACTATTTACATTCAGTCCAAAGGTCCGGTTCATTCTGGCAATGGCCGTTTGTTGCGCTCTAGTGCGGTGACCTCCTCCGCCAGGATCTTCGGGGCATTGAGAAATACCCCCTCCTTCTGCTCGAGAGATCTGCCTGACGTGGCGCTCCCCCCCCCCCGGAGCGGTAACGGTTAAAAAGCCGACATTGCTGCAAACAGACGCTGATGAGCACAAAGACACGGAGGGCCACGCGTACGCCATAATAAGTATGCCCCATGGGCCATACAGATGCCCCTCTGCATGGGGCATCACGGGTCGTTTCATTAAGTGACCCAGCAGGGATTCCGCAGCATGTACTAAGAAGAAGCCGGCAGCACGTAGAGCGTGCGAGGATGTGACTGGACAAGACACGAGAGCCGCACGTACCCCGGGGCAGAGGGACGACAGGCGCTCTATGGCCAAGTGCCGCACACTTAGAGCTAGCATTGGTCGCGGTGGCAACGCCTCTCCTAACACCATTTAAAAAAATCACTGTTTCACGTTTGCTTCTTCCATTTTTTGGCTGCAGCGGTTCACCCGTTGCGTGTCCCCCAGACAAGTCTCTAAACACATGTATGTCTTCCTTCCCAGATCTTGGCTGGATCTCCAGAGTTCGGGTCAACCTTCCTGCGGTCCTGAGACGAGCAGAACAGATCCAAACGCGTCGGACGGTTAAAAAGGACTGGCAGGTAAAGGCTCCGCGGCGCGGCCGTTCGCTGATTGTCGTGACGACCGAGGCTGCCGCAGGAAACACGTCAATCTTTTAACACATTCTTCTTCTGTTTAGCTTAGCGTGGCGTCATTAAACCGGATCCAGGTTCTTTCTAAGATTAAGAACTTTTACACTCTTTCTGCCTTTCTATTAAAAAAAGAACCCCCCCACCATGTTAGCTGCCAATACAGCCCCATCATCTCCACTCCGCTAGCCGGGTGTATGGCGACACGTGCCGGAAATTATGCTGATCGCCCTGCCTAGGTCCTTTTCAAATCGGAGGTTAGACCCACCAGAAAATGACCACAGACAGCCGTGTAACCGAATGTTTCTAAATACGTGTGGCACCTTGGCTCCCCGCGTGGTGTGTAATGTACTAAGTTGGATGTATGTGACATGTAATTTGCATTGTTCGCCTCCCCAGGCTGCGTGGCTGCTGCGAGCCGTGACCTGCATCGACCTCACCACTCTCTCCGGTGATGACACGCCATCCAATATCCATCGGCTCTGCTTTAAAGCCAAACATCCGATCAGAGGCGACCTCCTGAAGACGCTAAAGATGGAGGATCTAGGTACCCGGTATAATGTACACGCCTGACGTGTGATAATCTGTTTTATTCTGCGTGTTGTGATCCAGGGGTTATTATACGGAGCGGGTATAATGTACACGCCTGACGTGTGATAATCTGTTTTATTCCGCGTGTAGTGATCCAGGGGTTATTATACGAGGCGGGTATAATACACGCCTGACGTGTGATAATCAGTTTTATTCCGCGTGTAGTGATCCAGTGGTTATTATACGGAGCGGGTATAATGTACACGCCTGACGTGTGGTAATCAGTTTTATTCCGCGTGTAGTGATCCAGGGGTTATTATACGGAGCGGGTATAATGTACACGCCTGACGTGTGATAATCAGTTTTATTCCGCGTGTAGTGATCCAGGGGTTATTATATGGGGCGGGTACAATGCACACGCCTGACGTGTGATAATTATTCTCACGAGGACATGTTATGAGACCGTGTGCATTATTTTTCTTTTTCAGGCGTGACCACCGGAGCAGTGTGTGTGTATCCGGCACGCGTGTGCGACACGGTGCAAGCCCTTAAAGATGTCGGATGCAGCATCCCTGTGGCTTCAGGTATAACCGGCTGCCCTCCGAGTGCAGGACCGTGCGCAGATTCCTGGGAATGCTTGTGGATAACGTCATCCGTGTGAGCTGCGTGTTCCGTGTAGATATTACACACAGACATGCGCTTGTGGGTGGGGAGCCGCCAGTGCTTGCGTTATATATATATGTTCATTTTATTACGTGATGAGGGAGGGGGATCATTCTAAAGTATCTGCTTCCACGCTGTGTCCGCAGTGGCCACGGGATTCCCTGCCGGACAGACTCCACTCAGGACTCGGTTAGAAGAGATTAAAATGGCCGTAGAGGACGGTGCGTCGGAGATCGACGTTGTGATTAACAGAACGTTGGCTCTGACCGGTCAGTGGGAAGGTGAGTCTGTGGATATCGCTCCCCTAACGCATTGCCTCTGTACCAAGGTGGGCTTATATAACACGCGGAGATCACGCATGTCTGCACTCGCCTTGTTACCTCGTTCTTACTAGCAGACCTCGAACAAATGCCCCATGCCCGCCGTATGACCGGAGCCTCTTTACCCCCCACAGACCGGCCTGGAACTGTCTGATTCTGCTCTTAATGGTTTTCTTTCCTTTCCAGAGCTTTATAAAGAGATCTGTTTGTGTCGAGAAGCTTGTGGAGAAGCTCATATGAAGACCATCCTGGGTACGGGGGAGCTCGGCTCTCTCACCAATGTCTACAAAGCTAGTCTGGTGGCCATGATGGCAGGTAAGAGGACTCGGAGAGTAATAGAGGAGCCCTCCTTTCATGGATTTAAAGTTTCTGTAACAAACCCAGCAAGTATCACAACTGATCTGACACCCTGCAGCCCAGCATTTCAAAGCACTGTGATAGCCTCTCACCCGGCGAACGTTCACCTAGAAAACAAGGGCATCAACGGAAGAAAGAGGGGCGTCAGGGATTTGAGGGACAGAGAGAGACTGGTCGGATGAAAGTGGGACACTTGGGTGGACTGCTTTTTAATCCTAATAATCCTGGTTTACAGCCCCTGCCCCGTCTCTGCGGGGTCCAAGTGTTGTATGTTTCTGTGTAAGGAGGAGATGAGAAGCATGGACTCCTCGCGTGTTGCAGTGACCTCTTTGGCCCACTAGATGGCTCTGCTGTTCCTCATCCGGACCCCCTTAGCTGATCATAGAATGTGTCCTAACGGCTGCCATTCATTTACCCCGCGCCGGCAGCTCCCAGAGACGCTACCAGCCGCGTGGGGCAAGACAAACCCGCAGACAGACCCACACGGAAGGTGCGGAGGGCTGACAGTCTCCTTAAAGGAAGAGACATGTCGCTGCTTGTGCCTTATGATTGACCTCTCTTCCCTGTGTAGAGAGTTTCTCACGCTGATCGTGCCAGACACACGACGCCAGGGATGTGGAAAGCCTATGTGCCGGGGGCCCTGGGTTAACGTGAGAGGCGCCCAGCAGTCTTTCGATGCCTCGGAGCCTGTTCCTGAACCTCTGGATCCCTTATTAATCTCTCTGCCCGGCGTTATTAATCCACTTTTATTAAGCAGCTGATCATTAGTCGTCGTCTGATCGCTCCTTTGTGTCATTCGGGTGCAGATTCCACTAGTGACGAGTTCCACAGACCCATAGCCCTGATCCCGTTCCCTTATTTTCCTCTGAACTTTTTTATCACCGGATCCCTGGCGTTTAATGTTCCATCTTCCTGATTTTTCTGATCGTTTTGATTTAAGCTTTGAATGCCTTTGAAGATATTGTTTAAAATCAGGCGGAATGCAAGCTTTTAATCTCCTCGTTACCGCAAAGTCTAAGAGAGGTTTTGTGAATTGAATAATAATTTGATCCGTTAATCTTGTGAAGGCAGTCATTTTATTTTGCCCTCTCGTCGGTCTCCGCGGCTCACAGATGAATAGAGCTTCATTATAGCCGCCTGTATTTAATAACCATTATCCATTATCGTGTAATTATAAGACTCCCTGTAACGAATCATGAGGACAATGCAAAAATACATCGCACTTTTCTTTAATGAACTGGAAAATGTTCATCTTGTTCCATTTAGTAATGAGTTGCTGAATAGTCATTAAATCCACTGGAGAAAAGGACGAGATGGATTTTAAGGGCCGTCTGCAGTTTGCGGTTAATCTATTAGAATTAAAACTTCATCTTCTATTTTTATCAACATTTGATTAAAAGTCGTCCTGTTTCAGCAAATTGATTAGGACCACATAGAGGGGCAGCTGCCGTCGGACGAACGTTTTTAATGAAACGGCCCCGGGAGACGTGTAATTATTAGAGGGGGCGCGTGCTTCGGGCCCATGTCACCGCATCACCGACCTGTGTCCTCTGCGTGTTCACGGTGCAATCTTTGGGTGACGGGGCAGATCGTGAGGGTCACATATTTTGGGTCTTTAAGCGCCTTATTGTACCCAAGGCTCTCAACTGGGATCAGAATCTGGGATCCCGCTGCGGATATGCACATTTTTAGGTGAAAGTAAATAAAATCATTTGCTTTCCAGAATATTTCTGATTTTGATTAAGAAGTAAATGATTATTATAACACGCCACACAGGGGTCTCCCCGATCCCATACGCACCACACAGGGGTCTCCCCGATCCCATACACACCACACAGGGGTCTCCCCGATCCCATACGCGCCACACAGGGGTCTCTCTGATCCCATACGCGCCACACAGGGGTCTCCCCGATCCCATACGCACCACACAGGGGTCTCCCCGATCCCATACGCACCACACAGGGGTCTCCCCGATCCCATACGCGCCACACAGGTGTCTCTCTGATCCCATACGCGCCACACAGGGGTCTCTCTGATCCCATACGCACCACACAGGGGTCTCCCCGATCCCATACGCACCACACAGGGGTCTCCCCGATCCCATACGCGCCACACAGGTGTCTCTCTGATCCCATACGCGCCACACAGGGGTCTCTCTGATCCCATACGCGCCACACAGGGGTCTCTCTGATCCCATACGTGCCACACAGGGGTCTCTCTGATCCCATACGCGCCACACAGGGGTCTCTCTGATCCCATACGCGCCACACAGGGGTCTCTCTGATCCCATACGCGCCACACAGGGGTCTCCCCGATCCCATACGCACCACACAGGGGTCTCCCCGATCCCATACGCGCCACACAGGGGTCTCTCTGATCCCATACGCGCCACACAGGGGTCTCTCTGATCCCATATGTGCCACACAGGGGTCTCTCTGATCCCATACGCGCCACACAGGGGTCTCTCTGATCCCATACGCGCCACACAGGGGTCTCTCTGATCCCATACGCGCCACACAGGGGTCTCCCCGATCCCATACGTGCCACACGCAGCCCACCACACAGGGGATCTTCTTGATATGACTGACTGAGTGGTTTGATCGATGTATTTAGTAGACTGAGCCCCTTTCGGATACGGAGTATACATGTTGTGGCTTCACATTTTTGTAATTTGTCTCCAGGTTCTGATTTTATAAAGACTTCAACAGGAAAGGAGTCCGTTAATGCCACGTATCCGGTGGCGCTGGTGATGGTGCGAGCGATCCGGGACTTCTACTGGAAAACCGGAATAAAGGTGAGTCCTGGGTTAAAACAAAACAGAAGCAGACCCAATAGTACCCCGTCAGACCCAATAGTACCCCGTCAGACCCAATAGTACCCCGTCAGACCCAATAGTACCCCGTCAGACCCAATAGTACCCCGTCACACCCAATAGTACCCCGTCACACCCAGTAGTACTCGATTGTTTGGTGACTTAGCGTCTGTGGGTTTGTCTCGAGTGATAGGAGTTTCTTGGGGGTTCGGCTGCATTCTGGGCAAAGACAGAAAGAGGCTCAACCAATACTGGGTCGTATACCCGGAACCTCCAGAAACCCGGAACCTCCAGAAACCCAGAACCGTAAAGGGGAGATCCGTGTTACTTGCTTTAGAGTAAAATGATAAGTACAGAGTATACATTGTTACCGCATTCTGGGCTTTAACCCGTTCATACACCAGAAAGTTCCGGGCAGTGGGAAGGACAAGGCATTTTCACCCCGGTAACTGCCCCCTGCTTCATGTTCATCTTCTTTACTTCAGGTGGGCTTTAAACCGGCTGGGGGGATCCGAAGTGCCAAGGAAGCTCTGGTCTGGCTCTCGCTCATGAAGGAGGAATTGGGGGATGAATGGCTGAAGCCCGAGCTCTTCCGGCTGGGGGCCAGTTCTCTGCTGGGGGACATCGAGAGGCAGGTAACGGCGCATGTTCTAAGAAACGCATTATAAAAGCACAACATACGTATTTCCAGAACTCGTATAACGTACACAGAACTGCCGGCAGATCGGCCTCATCCGGCCCCCGTCTAGTCGCCCGTTTCTCCTGCTGTAACGACTCAAACCTTAATCAGTGGTTGGTCTCGTCTTAGATTCAGGAGCCGGATGTCTATCCCATGCATGTTTAATCCCCTCACTGTATTACCCTCTACCACCTCTGCTGGGAGGCTGTTCCACATATCTCGATTGAGAAGCCATATGCCGATCCAGCGCATGTTTTAATTCCCTCACTGTACATTTGTTTAAAGGATCATCGGTTTAATTTTCCAGCATTTCTTTACCATTCCCCTCATTTTCTGGGGTTCCATAGATCACTGGGGGCCCCGCATCCCCTGTAGGATGGAGCCAACGGGTTAAATAATAAAAGCTCCTTTTGAGAGTAAGATGGAGAGTCTTGTTGTCCTCCAAGATCTCAGCGGTCCCATCTTAGGATGTAATTGGACCAGGTGTCGCGGTAAAGGGTATCGCAAACCTCCTTCCTCCATGCTTAATGCCGGGGTGCTGCGTATCCTCGGTTTCTATGGAAACCGCACAGCGGGGTATTTAGATTCCAATTATCTGTTACATTATTAACCGTGTCAGTGCTGAGCTGCTCACTGGCGGCTCTCCGAGATTTCAATTGTTTTATTGGTTGTCAGATTTATCACCACGTGACGGGCAGATACGCCGCCTATCACGATCTGCCAATGGCCTGATCCCGGATCCCGACGTCGAACCCGCCAATCGAGAACGAGAGGGTCCTGCGGAGCTCTCTGCATTCATCCCACAGTATAAGGAATACAGCCCGGACTGTGCATGCCCCAGCCGGGGAGGAATAAAGACCCCCAAGTAAAGGACTCGTCATGGCAGGTGAAGGTGATTGGCTTTCTAAACGGTATTAGACTGCGAGCTTGTTAGACAATAAAAGCTGAAATAACTTTAACACAGGTGTCTGTCTCTGAAGTCACTGTCTGATGAACCACAAGTCGCAAAAATCGAAAGGCTTTCCTCCAAAAATACAATTTATTCTAAGGAATCCCTCATCTGGGCAGCAGATCGGCCCCATCCGGCCCGTCTAGTCGCCCACTTCACCTTAATCCGCTCATTTTAGATTCAGGAGCCGTATGTCTATCCCATGCATGTTTAATACCCTTGCTGTATTACCCTCTACCACCTCTGCTGGGAGACTGTTCCCCTTATCTACCACCCTCTCTTAGACTTTGCAATGCGTTTCTGCATCAGCTTGTTCTGTACGTCTGTCCTGGGAATTCTGTCGTTTTCGGTCTAACAGAAGTTTCCCATTTTTCTGAATGTTATTTAAAGGGTTACTTTTCCAGATTCTTTGGTGTCTGTAACTCTTCGGGGGTCTTTCTGTATGAGAGGGGCTCGTACCGGAGGCGCCGCCGGGGGGGGGGGTTAGATCGGACTCGCTGGGTTGGGGGTACTTTGATGTAGTGGTGGGCTAAGCGATATATATGGCCAAATAGTGTGACAGAGTCTCCAGCATTTGTGCCGCAGACAGGGGGGGTTATGTGTTGTTTGCTTGGGGTAAAAGGGGTAAATCGACTAAACGGGGTGCTTCAGTCTCCGGTGAATAGCAGGCCGTGGATGAGTTCTGCGTGATCCGCATTTTATGCACCCGCCTCCTCGCCGATCTGATTGCGGCCGGCACAATGAACGCCGCGGCCGCCGCTTTACTTACCTTAAAGGTATGAATTTTGAAGCCTAATGGAAACGGGTAAAACAAGTGATTTTCCAATGAATCGTGCCAAAAACCGCCAACTTGTGACAAAATTATATGTTCCTGTTTGACAACAACGCGGGAGAGAAGGCGCGGAGCGTTGAGTCCTATCCGCTAATTACGGCCGCGCAGCGCGCCAACTACTTTTCTCTGCAGGTCCTTTTTTAATTGGATGCAGATGGAGCCGTTAGAATCGCGTCGCATTTTCCAGGAACATTCAGATGAGCGTCGAAATTTCCAACAGTTTGAAAACTTTACATAAAAATTGCAAATGTTACTTATTAATCGCATTAAGATAATAAACGGGCCTTTGGAATTATTTATCGCGTTATAAAGCATGAGAACGGGGAAATCCAGCGCTTATCGGTCGTTTTCTCTGATTTGTCTTTAAATATCAGGAAACGAAAGTCACGGCGCGGAATATCGGGAATTCTCGTTATACCCCCTATAGATGAGCGAAGAAACGCACTTTTCTCTACTTAACCGCATTATTTATCGCATTAGGTGAATAAACGGAATTTCCACGTTTTTATCGCATATTTATTCTTTATTGCGTTAAGATAACAGTTATATTGTGAATATTCTGTTTTTCCGCGAGGAAGGGCCGCGGGGGGTGTAGAAGAGGAGGCCATCATGAGGGTCCGCGCCTCGATCTCCCTCTTGTTTCTGGCGTCTTTGTAACGAATGCAATAAGGAGCAGCATAGCGCTCCATTCCCTTTACATTTGCAACTGATTATTGATGTCCCGCTTTAAAGATGGCCATCCAATCCTGACCTTTTATATATCGACTGCTGCAAGAAAATGCTTACTCTTCCAATACGCAGAAAAGGAGCGATTTTCATCCATAACGCGGTCCTTGAAACGTCCGGCGCCGTCTCCTTTTTTTATTTTAAGAATCTGAAGGCTGCGGTGCTCGCAGGAAACGTCTTTTGATTTATAAGCTTTCCGAGTGATGGAGAACGCGCAGGAGCGGGCAGAGCGCAGGCAGAGCAGAGAACGCGCAGGAGCGGAGAATGCAGCGGTGACTCATTTGGCTCATTTTCGTAGCTCTGCTCTCCTGTTTCTGTAATGGGGTCTATCAAGCAGTTTTTAAGGATCCACCAGTTTGGTGATGGGGGCTGGTGCCGGCTGCGCATGAACAGAGATAGCCGGGGGGAACAGACGCCAAAGCCTTTCTTCTGCCGCCGAGTGGTTTATCATTCAAATGATATTCTGGAGACGCATTGATACACATGACCAGTAGATGGCGCTGCACACACCTGTTAGGTACACATGACCAGTAGATGGCGCTGCACACACCTGTTAGGTACACATGACCAGTAGATGGTGCTGCACACACCTGTTAGGTACACATGACCGGTAGATGGCCCTGCACACACCTGTTAGGTACACATGACCGGTAGATGGCCCTGCACACACCTGTTAGGTACACATGACCGGTAGATGGCCCTGCACACACCTGTTAGGTACACATGACCAGTAGATGGCGCTGCCCATACCCAGTACATGTCGATAAACTTACGTGGCTCAAAACCTCCTCCTAGAAAAGGACGTATTTATTGCCGAAATGAATTCTTTGAGGATGCGCGGCTCTGTAACGCTCCTGGTTTTTGGGCGACCATTGCCCCTGGCTCAGTGCCACTCATGGTGGACCGGCAGGTTCGCAGCCGGTGCTGTTTTGCCCAGAGACCCTGTGAAGCTGATTGTCAGATTCCAGTCTAAATCTTTCGGCTCGAGAACACGGCCTTCACTGCCAAGTGAGTCTCAATTTGGGGGTCCCATCAGCCCACCATAGAATGCCCGTGCAGAAAATGGGCATCCAGAGGAGAAAATGGCAAGGGGTCCCATCCACCTCGACACCACAAACCCCAGCAAACGGACCCTTTCTGTCCCAGAGCCTAATTTACACAAAGTCAGAGAATGGACGCTCTCTTCTGGCGAAGAAAGTTCTCATGTCCCCGGAAATTCCCCAGAACCATGGCTTTCCCCCCAACATGCCCCCTGGAGAAGCAGAGCTGTGCGTTTACGTCCCTGTCCTTCAAGGGTGGGGGGCAGGTGGCCACTGAGTGGGCTTCATGCGTGATGGAGGAGTGGGCTTCAGGCTTGTTGGGTGATATATCCTCATTTTATTCCATGTGCTGGATTATTTTAAAGCTCTATTGGATTTTAATTAAACCGACTGAAAAAATAAACCCATTGGCTGACAAATTTATTAGCTGGATATTGAGAGATTATCATATTATAATATTCTATATATTATAGACATTAGTGAATGGTTCCATCTTTAATTTTGGGACCGGTACCTGGTGTCTCCCCGCTATGACCCGGGCGTAATTCCAGACAGAATCCCAGAGCTGTGACCTGCCGCTGGGCACCGGGCTCCTGCCGCCGGGCTCCTGCCACCGGGCTCCTGCCGCCACAGGCCATTCTGATATTAACCCCGAGGTTAGTACTCTGATTCCCCTTCGCTCAACACAAAGATGGAGGCGTTTCTTTCTGAATCCAAAGCAGTATTTATTTGTATTTTAAATATATTTATAAATACACAAAATAAACCAAAACCCATATATTTAGAAGATAAGCCCCTTGTGTTTATCCTACCAAACTAAAGCGTTCATTTCGCTCCCTGTTCATCAAGCAAAGAAACCTTAGCAGATGGGTTTATGTATTAATATGGGTCGCTATATTCTCTCCTATAAAGGTTTAATGTAATAAAAACAAAACAGAATCACTTATCAGTGACTGTGTGTCACATGACAATTAAGTGTTCCTGGCAAAAATTGTGGATGAGGCCAAATTTGACACCATTTGAAGCATTTTCCCAGAAGGGTTTTGGCATTCAGGTAGCGCTAGGAACAATGTTTCTAATGCTTCATTCACTGCACCTTTAAGGTAAGTTATCGAGCCGGCTGGAATAGCGTAAGGAGCCGGGGACTTATTCTCCTCAGACCACCAGAACGTGATGCCTGCGCAGCTCACCAAGTTTTGGATTAAACCGTTGTCTCCATAGGAGAAAAATGCGAGGACCATTCATAAATACTTTCATAAAACTTTAGCGATTTTTCATGCTGTAATAATTTTTCCTCGAGAAGATCTCCTCGGAAACCCTGGTCCGTCTCCTGATCCAGATCATCGTATCTTCCAACAGAAACAGAAAAAAAGAGAATTAACGAGCGAAAAAACATCGTAATCAAAGTAAAAAGTGTCTTTAGGGGAACTCAATGCGCTCACCTGCGAGAAATCATCCAGAAGCCCAGCGCGTTCAGGAGCATAACGGATGCCAGAAAGAAGAAGAACCTCTCAAAGTGGCCACGGGGCAGGAGGTCTGGGTACCAGTCGCCTAAAACCAACACAAAGCCCCATCGCAAATTACGTATCAGGCATAAAAGGCAGACCCCAAAATAACAGCAATGGGGGGGGATATGGCAATTTACTTTTCTATTGAGATTTAGAGGCAATACTTGGAGGAAACCTGGAGATATTCTGGAGAATGTTCACGTTTTGTCCCAATCGGTCTCTTCGCAAGGCGCTTGTAATAAAGCAGAATTTCTTTTATTTGTAGACATTTGGAGGGAAAACAAATGACCCAACGTGATTAACCCCAACTCAACAAAGCCGGCCCGATAAGCCCGATGCTCCGTATTTTGGTTAAGAAGCCGGATAAGACTCGGAGGCTCCAATGGTTTGTGTTGCGAGACACACAGGAGGAGCTCCGCGTGGTACTTTGGGGTAATAATCTCGGGGTGTCCTCACAGAATGAACACAAAACTAGGGGCCCCAAATGCGTCTAAAGGAATTAGTATTAAGTAACAAGATCCAGAATGTTAAATCTTCATACGAATTCTTTCCAAGTAATGCAAACATTATAGGTTTCGCCATTTTATGGAATACCAACTACAGGAAACGTTCTTCCCGAAATACATAATATAAAAACTGCTGAAAACTTACCCCCAGAACCTAAAAACACGGCATCGACCATCAACGCTCCCGTAAAACAGCCGGCGGCATTGAAAAGTGTCAAGAAGTGCATTGAGGTGGAACGAAGATGACTCGGCGCGAACCTGAACGTGATCACGGAGCCTGTGGGACAGATTTATAAATTTCACTGAAATCTGCAACGATGCGTCAAAAATACAAACGGCATGAAAGGGTTAACTGCACTTTGAAACACCTCACAAGATCTTAAATCGTGGCCTTTTTGTGGCTTCCAGGAGCAGCAACCATGAGATTCTTCAAACTTCAGAAACCAGATCAAAGTAATGATGGGCAAAGGAGAGGCCACCATGTTAGCACATTAAGCATCTGCTTGGGGCCCCCGCTGGCCCAAATGGTCCCTCAGAGGTTGTGGGAGGTGAGAGGTACAGATTCATCATAAAGTTCCTGAAAGGAATCACTAAAGAGCTTATGGTGGAAGAACCCTGGACTGGCCACCAGCAACAGGATGGAGTATCCAACATGGAAACATCCCACGCGGCGGACGATTGTCCGCTACGTCTCTTTAGAGGCTTAAACTGTTTGTTTCTCTAACGATGTTTCTAAAGACATGGTAGCCACCACAGACAAGATATTATGGTGGATATAACAGAGAAGGATAGACGTCCCATGCTCTTCCCACCAAGATTCCTGTTAATGGACATCCGGAGCTCACAGAACCTTTGACCGCTTACAGGAAGGAGTCACCATCGCTTCGGCGAATCCCAGAAGTGCGTATTGCGGGGCCAGCTGGAAAGCCGACATGGAGGAGACCTGCAGAACCTTTCCAGAAAGCGTCTGTTCAACCAAAGGGAAGTTCTTTCTCTGCATCTCATAGACGCCGGCCAGCAATAAGGAGAGCGCAGCCCCGAGGTGACCACAGACTAGATCCAAAAAACAAATGATTAGTAATGATCGAGAAGTCAAAGCCGGAAATACACATTTTTATCAACTCAAACACCAAAATAATGAAATCTGATGGACCCACCGATGCCCGGTCAGAGGAATGAAGCGAGAGGTCGAAGGTCATGGTTTTAGTTTCTACGGACCACCGAGTATTTAGCACAGGATAGAGCACGTTTCTTAATATTTTGGGGCCTTTCACAAATACCCCCTTTTATATGCACATGGAATGGGGGCTTCAGTAGAGAGTGTACTCCTTGCTGTTTAATTTAACGAGGGAGCTGCTTCACGCCGGTTTGGGCATGCAGAGACCCGGTGGTCTGGAATATAAGACAGGAGTCATAGGGGGTATTTTGCTTTTACAGGCAAATAGTTGCCCTATAGATGCCCCAAAGTGTTGATTTCTGGGGTAGGATCTCATTTAGGGCTGATCCCCGTGTGCTCCGATCCCAGGTTACTCCTCATCCCACTTTCCCTCCGACCAGCAGTACGTCTGATACGCTCTGTCTGCCATCACCAGGGCCGGCCCAAGGCAAAATGCCGCCTGGGGCGAATTTAAAAATGCCGCCCCCCCCTTATCTACCCTCTCTCCCCCTCCGTCCCTGCCGCCCCCCCCCATTATCTACCCTTACCCCCCCCCCCTTGTACTTACCTTTCAGCAGTCCTGCGGCGAGTCTCCCTGTTTGGTCTCGGTGCCGGCTTGTAATGCTCAGCATTATAAGCCGGCACCGAGAGCGAACAGGGAGACTCGCCGCAGAGGAGAAAGAGAGGGGCACTGAGCGGGTACTGACAGCTTGGTAAGCGAAAACCACTCGGCGCCCCTTTCTCTCTCGCTTTAAAAAAAAAAAAAAGGGCTTGGGGCGGCAAAGTGCCGCCCCTTCAAAAGTGCCGCCTGGAGCGGTTGCCCCACTCGGCTCCATTGTCGGGCCGGCCCTGGCCATCACGTCCTCTACACGGAAGTCTGATGACTTCTTATTATGTAATATATAGACGAGTCTGATGACATCCTACGATGTCATAGATGTGGCTTTCCTGTTAAACATTTATTGCGATGCTCTCCAGAAACGTACTTATTGACACGGAGGGCGACAATCCATACCCCGTCTTGGAGAATAAATACGAGTTGAAGCACTCGAGGCAGGGAGCGATAATTAGGAGAGGAATTATACTGATAATCTTCATGGCGGCGATCGGCAGAAGGAAGCCGTTAAAACTCAAATCCGAGTTCATGGTTTGGATGAAATATCCGGATGAAATCTGCGCATTAAAACAGTGAATACGTTATATTTCTGCTCTCTGAAGGACACCCGCCATTAAGCCATCTCAATAGATTGTAAGCTCCTGGGGTCAGGGCCCTCTTCTCCCTGTTTCCAGAGAAAATTATTTTTCACAGAAAAAAAAGCCTGGAAACTTTTGGAGTGTTTTGTACATATTATAATGGGGTATAAAAGGGTAATAATAACAAATCCTAAGCCGCACGTTATTTCTATTTGGGGACTTTTGAAGCCCCTCTCGCCGCCATGGTTTCCGTGGGATTCTTACCTGCGTCGCGCATGTTCGATACAGGATCTGGGAGGTAAAAAGCGGGAAAAGTCTCACAAGAGCTTTAGTGCTTTCCACGTGTGACTCGCTGTACCACCCGCCATTATTCTCTTTGGCCCGATCGAGCCACGTGGTCACACATCCCCCGACATGGCGGTACGTAACACAACACATGCGTAACGCGTTCATGAACACGCCAAACGCTATTGGTAGAGCGGCACCTGCAGTACAAAAGGGCGTTATCACAAAAAACCTCTTATTCACGTTAACGGCAGATCGGCCCCTGGCGGCCCCCGTCTAGTCGCCCGTTTCGCCTGCTGTAAGGAGTCAAACCTTAATCAGTCGTCGGTCTCGTCTTAGATTCAGGAGCCGTATGTCTATCCCATGCATGTTTAATACCCTCGCTGTAGTACCCTCTACCACCTCTGCTGGGAGGCTGTGCCACTTTTCTACCAGTCTCGGTAAATAACTACTTTCTTTCCTCCTTCTGTGTTTTCTGCCAGGACCGGGCTGGATCTTCCCCCTCGCAGTGTAATCTGTGGCTGGGGTTTAGCCCCGTTCTCTTACCTTTCTTGGGCCGTCTCAGGAGCCCCCCGCGGATCATGTGAATTGTTATCAGAGACATAACGACGGACATGAAAGGAATCAGAAAGCCCAGGTTTTTCGCCACTGACTGCTGAATATACGCAATCCCGGAAAACACTACCAAAGAGTTAAGGTTCACCAGCCAATAGAACCTGAAACGAGACAAAAAGAAGCGTTAAAAAAATGTGTAGAAAACACAACAAAAACACGCTCACCGAGCACAAAACACACAAAAAACACATATATTCACCCAAAACACAAGAACAAGTTCACAGAGCGCAAAACACAACAAAGAAACGCCTTCGGAGAGTAAAAAACCGACGACAGACCGACTGAGTATGATGCGAGTGAGAACCGACGACATACCGACTGAGCGTGATGGGAGTGACGCGGAGAGTAAAGAACCGACGACAGACCGACTGAGGGTGATGGGAGTGACGCGGAGAGTAAAGAACCGACGACAGACCGACTGAGGGTGATGGGAGTGACACGGAGAGTAAAGAACCGACGACAGACCGGCTGACCGTGGAGCGAAAGAATAAAATCAGGTACAGAGCGCGGCCGAGTGACGACTGCATGAAACCCCGGTTACTTTGTATCATGATGATAATAATAATGATGATAATAATTATAAGGATAATATCCTTTCACCCGTCTCCATGGCAGAACACGGTGCTCGTGGAGCAGTCGCCATGTCAAGCAGTGATTGTTCCTGCAGTTTATACGGAGCGTGCGGTGCGGTTATGGGATCTAACCCTCTAATATATACCCTGTTAACCATATACTAACCAGTTAAAGAATGACATGAGCTCCGTTCGCTTGTACCCCTGGAGGTTATAAGCACCGAGAGGGCAGATGATCGCCCGGATCCCTCCACTTCCCACAGAGGCCATGAGCAACCCCGCGTAGAAGAGCGCCGTCTGCTCCCTGTGACCCAAACCATGCGCGATATTCCGCGTATCGATGTAAAAATCTTCAAACGGGAAGGCGACCACCGGCAGCAGCGCCGTTCCTGCAGCAGAAGGAATGAGGAGATTATTATTATTCGGCCGACATAAGAGGGGAAGAAATTGTGCAAATGGAAGTCATGAATTACACCGAAAAGTTCTCTTCCCACCTCTTTTAGTTCTGCCTCTATTTGCGCAGAAAAAATATATATTTCCAAATATTTGCTTTTTCCTCCGAAGTGTGCTGAAAAATGTAAATCCGTAAAGGGGACAAGAGGGAGAAAAGTTTCAACAAGAGACCAGAATCTAACACTAGAGAGTCAGAGATTGAGATGGAACAGAAGGAAGTTTTACTTTACTGAGAGGGTGGTAGATAAGTGGAGCAGCCTCCCAGCAGAAGTGGTAGAGGGTAATACAGTGAGGGGATTAAACATGCATGGGATAGACATAAGGCTCCTGAATCTAAGACGAGACCAACGACTGATTAAGGTTTGAGTCTTTACTGCAGACTGGATGGTGCCGATCTGCTGGCAGGTTCTGGGTTCCTAGAAGAAAATAACTACTTACCCACAAAGTGCAGGAGCGCGCAGGCGTAAATCACCTTTGTGCGTCCGGCACATGATTCGACGAACCAGCTGACCAGCACAGGCGTCAACGTGGACGTCCCAACAAAGACCAGATTCACAATGGCCGCCTCGTGGTTCCCATAGCCAAGCTTGATGGTGCAAAACAGGATCATATTGCAGACGGTCCCAAAAAAAGTGAACCTCTCACATAATTCCACGAGCAGGACGCAGATAACCAGCTGCAGGTTCTTCCCGGTTTGGCGTCTGGAAGATTCGGGTCGAGGGTCTTCCCCGTAGGAGCTTTCAGCAGAATGGTCCAAAAGCTGCTGTGATGGAAAACACTTCAGGTCAATGAGAGGCATCTTCACTGGAAGTGGGCACCATGGCGGAGGCTCCACCAGTGCTGGGAGTCAGCCTCAAATTCCACACGCTGATAATACTATTTCTCCCCCACTCACACGTCCACGTCCTTTCTCGGGATCTGTGTCCATCGCACGCTCGCGACCCAGATGAATAAACAGTCCCTGGAGGAGCAGGGGCAGATACTTAACCACGGTTACTACACGTTAAATGCCGTGTAATAGGCGGTGAAGAAAGAACACGGGACAGGCGGGAGAGGACTCCCTGGGGGGCAAATCCCAAGACTTGGCCCAATGCTAAAAACACATGTGAGAGACAGACCACTTGCTCTGCACTATATAGAAAACTCATGAAGGCGCCACTAAGGATCTAGTCAGGGTGAAAGCCATTGACCATTGGAGGAATTAGAAGTAAAACACACAGCCGGTTCAGACAGTGGCCTAAAATCTTCAGGTCAGAGCATTATTGCCCTTTTCATTGCGTGTTGCACACCAGGAGGTCCTTTCCCTCCGTCCTCTTGAGACCCTCGCAAAGCTCCTTCACCAATAGAGGCCAGATCTATGGTGACCTCTGGAGCCTCCTTGGGCCTGTGGGTCGGTTATCCGGATGACAAATAAAAAAGAAATAAAACGCTTTGGAGACAAAGCCGACGGGCTGGGGTCGTTACCGCGGCCGCCGCGCTCAACGCATTGGTCGATTGGAATTAAATATCTAAATCGCTGCCCGTTACTCCGCTAAGAATAACCGACGTGGCTGCCGGTAACAGGTCCTGTCCGAGGTTCCTAAATTGGCCCCTCTGAGATCATTTAGAGTCAAATTATTTCCGAATCTGTCTGTCCTTTTGTCAGGTTGGTCTAACAAGCAATAATCCTTTCAACAGCAGAAATTTGATGAAACCTCCGCAAAGTCTCCGATGTGAACATAAAAGGTCAGAGGACGGTGAGAGGCAGACAGCGCATGAGACGGGGCAATTAGCACTGTGCTGCTATCTGCCCTGCTCGCTCTGGAAGCTTCTCTTCCCGCTTTCTGGAGCTCTTCAGATCGCAGCTCTAATTAGTCCCGGATGTTTTATCAACTTCTGCAAACTCCGCCAAGTCGACCACTCCGTGGGCAGACACTGGCGCTCGGTGGGCAGGCACTGGCGCTCCCCATGCAGATGCAAACGCTGGCGCTCCCCATGCAGACGCAAACACTGGCGCTCCGCACAGAGGCTGCCATTTCATCTCAAACTCCCTCAGACAGAACTAACGGTTAGAAGAGACGGTGGGGAGAGGAGATATAGATTAGAGCGCCATCGGCTTATAGGCCGTACTGGAAGCCAAAGGAAGATATGAGATGTCGGAGGGAACGTTGTCACTCATCTGTTCACTCATTTGGTCACTCATCTGGTCACTCATTTGGTCACTCATCTGGTCACTCATCTGGTCACTCATCTGGTCACTCATTTGGTCACTCATCTGGTCACTCATCTGGTCACTCATCTGGTCACTCATCTGGTCACTCATATGCTGGACCTCATGTCAGGCTCCAGGTTCTCCTCCTGGCGCAGGACGTTGGCTCGTTCTCCGCGGCCTCCGTTTCTGATCCCATTCATTACGCGGGCCGATGAAACTCTTTGATAAGCGCGATCGGCACGAAGGTTCAGGGCGAGGTGATTTCCTCCGTCTCAGTTGATCGCGTCTACGCTTTGATACATGTTATTTGGAATCATTTCTCCGGATCGGTAAATCACGGAACAACGCACTTTAACAGATTCAAGGTTTCTGCCTGGAAGGGTCACTGAAAATAAGTTTCGTTTTTAGATGACTCAGGAAGTTTCTATCCAAGACACTTTGTTACGAGATTCATCCAGGAATTTACTGCTCCGAGTGCCGCAATTAACGCAAATCGGTCTATAAATCCCCAGAAACCGATCGCTGTCTGAACTTCACACTTTGAGTCCCCAGAAAGCGCCTTCAATCCGTTGAGGAAATCCTCGTATGGCTGAAATGGCTGGTATTTTGGGGGGTATTTAAGGTGTTTCTTGCACCTGCGCAATAATACCTGCTTATTCAGGGCTTCCCCGTTCATATCCAGGACTAGAGGGGGTACAGGAGTTCGATCGGGAGCGCTGGGTGCATCGGGATCTCTGGGTGGCGCATGAATATTCATTACCAGCCCCGTAAAAACAGCACAAAGAGTTAATAATGGGGAAATAATGATGTGGAGAGACATGCAGACCCCCAGAGATCAGGGACCCCATTTCCGCCAGATTACTACCAGGGGCAGATTACCAATGGGGCAAAAGGGACAGATTTGTAAGGGGCTCATCTGTGCCACCAGAGTCTGCAGCCATCACCCTCATGCAGGGTAGGGGTAAGTGCAGGGGCAAAAGTGTTATGTGCCCAGGACCCTATGTGATGTATCATTCCGTAACGCTCGGCGCTCCTTGCCATTCTGCCCCGGTCTTTGTGAACCCGGCTGCTCCTATCAGCAAAGGTAATCCTCTCAGCGACTGATTCCATCTGCCATGAACCGGCGATACGACCCCCTGGTTGCTTCCCGGTGCGATGTAGCGTTAGTCGTGGCCGCGCATCTTCACAGACATCTCGACGAGAGCATTTTTTAGGGTCAGGATTGGCCTCTTTCTTCTTTCCTCTGCCGCTGGCTCTGACACCCTGTAGGGTAGGTATTGAGTGGTAAATAATGATTTGGAATTCAGAGTTTGAGCCTCCTCTACGTGGGAACGGATCCTTTCTGATGGAGGTTTTCGGGGAACCCAACCCAAAGATTCTCTTAGTTTGGAGAAATCTGGGACATGGGGCGCGTTTCGCTCTAATGGCAGATTTTCCAGAAAATCCTCTCTCTTTTTATCTCTTTAATTCTACTGATTTTGTTAAATATTTCCCTTTTTTTGCTTTTCTTTGTGCAATCGCTAATTAACTGCATTATTGCCCCGGAATCATTCTTTAGACCGGAGTCCGTCTCCGTCAGGGAAGCGTGAAACGCGCCGGGTATGGATCTATTATGAAGGCGTATTAAATATTACTGATCTGGGATATTTTTATCGCGCTGCTGATTTGTAGCTTCACTGTTTGAGATGTTTTAGAAATGTAAACATGCGCGTCTCTGGACTGTAACAGACCTAATGAAATGAGTGAAGATATCCGTCCGCCGGCGCCCGGCAGCCGCTCCCAGAGTCCTCGGCAGATCTCCACGTCGCGGACTTTGGGCAGCGATAAAATCCCAGCTCATGAAAAAACAAATAGTTACAGATTAATGAGAGATGTGGTGGTGCGAGGACACGGGGGGCGTTGTCAGGAACACGTCTGTACCGACCACGCATCAGTCCATGGACCCTGGGCTCTATTCGAACACTTAAATCAGTGAGATGCTCTGTATAATGTATAGTTATATGTATATAATGTATAGTTATAGCCGGCCCCTGTATAATGTATAGATAAATCAGTGACCGGCCCCTGTATAATGTATAGATAAATCAGCGTGCCGGCCCCTGTATAATGTATAGATAAATCAGTGACCGGCCCCCTGTATAATGTATAGATAAATCAGTGACTGGCCCCTATGTAATGTATAGATAAATCAGTGACCGGCCCCCTGTATAATGTATAGATAAATCACTGACCGCCCCCTGTATAATGTATAGATAAATCAGCGAGCCGGGGCCCTGTATAATGTATAGATAAATCGGTGACGGCCCCCTGTATAATGTATAGTTAAATCAGAGACCAGCCCCCTGTATAATGTATAGATAAATCAGCGACCGTCCCCTGTATAATGTATACATAAATCAGTGACCGGCCCCTGTATAATGTATAGATAAATCAGTGAGCCGGCCCGCTGTATAATGTATAGATAAATCAGTGACTGGCCCCCTGTATAATGTATAGATAAATCAGTGACCGGTCCCTGTATAATGTATAGATAAATCAGTGAGCCGCCCCCTGTATAATGTATAGATAAATCAGTGAGCCGCCCCCTGTATAATGTATAGATAAATCAGTGACCGGACCCTGTATAATGTATAGATAAATCAGTGACCGGCCCCTGTATAATGTATAGATAAATCAGTGACCGGCCCCCTGGATAATGTAGACGGCTGGGATGGTTTGATTAGGATGATGGCTGAGAGTGATGGGTGGAAAGGTTGGACGCTTCTGGAAAAAGATGGGTTTTCAGAGGTACTTTTGAAAGTCACGTATGAGGGAGAAGTCTGACAGAACGGGGAAGGGAGTCCCGGGGGGAGGGGTGCAGCGCGGGGCAATTCCTGAATACGGGACTGAGAAGGGGTAATGATGGCAGAGAGACGCAAAGAGGGCAGTTAGGGGGGTATTTGGGCTGGAGGGTAGAGATATAGGGGGTGCAGAGGGCTCTGTAGGTCAGAAGTGTAAATTTGATTGTGGAGGCGATGGAGCGATTGGCAGATGAGCAGCAAGACAGCTGCCGGCCGGATTGGAGCGAGAGGCGGGAGATGGGGAGAGCAGTTAGTAAGGAGTTGCAATAGTCCCGATGGGAAATCATAAGGGAGAGGGGATAGTATTTCGGTATCTTGCGTTTGGAATGGGCTTTGGGAAATGTTTCTCAGGTGAAGGGGAGGGACTGGATGTGCGGATGAAGGAGAGGCAGGTGTGACGCCGCGGCAGCAAACTTGGTCTGTCGGCTGGGTGGTGGATTTGTCGTCAGCGATAGAGATGCCAGGAGTGGTGCATGGAGGGGATGGCGGGGTCACCATAAACTGTCGAGGTGCCTTCAGGACAATGTGGGGTCAGGAGGCTGCCGGTACCCACTGGGGGAGGGGCGAGAGGCTGGTGCCCATACAGTGATTGGTTGATAGGGAGGTGGGGTATTGGGGGAGGGGAGCTCCCAGGACCAGGAAGTGTCCAACACTCACAGCAGTCAGAGGTTTCCTTGCACACGGACTCCACTGAGATCGCCCTCTGAGCCGGGTGGGTATAAAAAGATTTATTTGTCGCCAGTTACTTTGCAGACCCCCCTTGCTGGGCGGCCGCTTATGTCATTTATCATCGCAGTGAATCTAATGGGTTAGAATTTAATGTTAGATTGTGTTTGATTGAGAAATATCTGCACTTCCTTCACCAAGTGACATCATTTATCAGGAAAAACCTAAAGATTTTACTAAATAATGAAATCAATGGCAATGGGGGGCCACGCTGCAGGCACCATCAGCATGATGGGAGTCGTACTACAGTTAGTGTCGGACTGGGTCGCTCGGGGATGTCACGGGGCAGAACGAGACAGTCAGGAGCTTTTGTCCTGTAGCAGGGATTCCGGGGGCCCCTGGGCCATGTTCGCCTGACGTTATTTTATTGGCACGGCCGCCGGGCACAGTATGGAGGCCGCGCGCCGTCGCAGGTGTATTAGTAGCGAGTATCGGTAGAAATCGCGTTGGGGAGGAATCGCTTCTCCTCTGTCTTTTATCTGGATTCGGATTAAACGGATTTACCGAGAACATTTTTCAAATTCTTTACATGTCTTGGATTTCGGTGTGAAAGGTGCGGCTCCTGCGCCACAAACGTCCGGCTCCGAAACGCGACTTTTAACCCCTGCACGATAGACATATTTTTCTCGTTTGTGCCATCCTGCCCCTAAGGATGCTCTCGAAGCAAAGCGCTGTGACGGATCCCTGGGTGGGCGAAGGCGATTCCCACCGTTTATCGTAATTTTCTTTGTTTTATTTGTACAGAGAGAACAAAATGGAGGCCGGCGCTCAGGTCTTTCAGAGCGAGGTGTTTCGCGCATTCGCAACGTACGCGACGATCGTGCTTCTAAAAATGATGCTGATGAGCGTAATCACCGCGTTCTTCAGAATCACGAGGAAGGTAAGAATCCGCAGAGAAAACCTGTTTCCCGCTCATTTTCTGAGGCGGTTCCAGAAACTGCTAAAGCCCAACCAGTAACCCGCACAATACCCCGAATAAAAGGCTCGATTGGTGCGTTTCGTGGGTAGGCCGCAGCTTTATTAACATGCGATAACGCCAAATAACTTTAAGAGCCCGGTAGGCGGTTCCAGTACCTCATGCACCATGGGTTCTGCAGCTGTAACCTGATCCTAGAGCTGTGAGTCATCTGCAGAGCACTCTGGGGTCAGGTTACAGCTCATTAATTTACACAGGAACAATGACTCATAGAGTCAGAGAGTCGTTCGAAGAGTCGAACCGAAGAGTCGAATGAACCGAAGAGTCGAATGAACCGAAGAGTCGAATGATTCGAATCTTACAGGGATCCGGATCTTACAAGGATCCGAATCTTACAGAGATTCGAATCATTCAGAGAATATCACTGATACCATACTTTTATAAATAAATACATTAATAATGTTCACACTGCCCCCAGGATTTAGATTCCCCTGAGTTTGCCCCCCTTTACCTATAACTGCACCTACAGTTAACTTTATTAAATTAATTAAATTAACCCTCAGTCATCAGCATAAAATTAACCCTTATACCCCATCAACCATAACTGCCCCTGAAATTAACCGTAAAGATCCCATTAACCATAACGGCCCCTGAAATTAACCCTAAAGACCCCATTAACCATAACGGCCCCTGAAATTAACCCTAAATACTCCATTAACCATAACTGCCCCTAAATTAATTGCATGTACTCCAGATAAATTACCTAATAAATTGGTATGGTTGATGGGGTCTTTAGTGTTAATTTGGGGGCAGTTATGCTTAATGGGGTGTTTAGGGATAATTTAGGGGCAGTTATGCTTAATGGGGTCTTTAGTGTTAATTTAGGGGCAGTTATGCTTAATGAGGTGTTTAGGGTTAATTTGGGGGCAGTTATGCTTAATGGGGTGTTTAGGGTTAATTTGGGGGCAGTTATGGTTAATGGGGTGTTAAGGGTTAATTTTAGGGGCAGTCATGGTTGATGGGGTGTTAAGGGTTAATTTTAGGGCAGTCATGGTTGATGGGGTGTTTAGGGTTAATTTAATGGTGAGGGTTAATTTAATTAATTTAATAAAGTTAGCTTAAGGTGCAGTTGCAGGTAAAGGGGAATGTAAATCCTGGGGGCAGTGATTATTAATGTATTGTTTATAACAGTATGGTGATATTCTCTGACTGATTAGAATGCCAATGAAGGCAGAGAGTCGTTCAAAGATTCGGATCCCTGTAAGATCCGAATCTTTGAACGACTCTCTGCCTTCATTAACATCACTGGAGGCAGGGGGGAGGATTCATAATGAAAGGGGCGGGGCCAATCGTTAGTGTGCCTGCACGGAGTTACTGGAAAACAGTAACTCCGTGCAGACACACTGAGTGATCCGAAGATCCGGATCATGAATCGGATCATTTCAGTGAACGAATCGAAATGATCCGATTCACTTTAATGATCCGAACTTCCCATCACTAACTCCAGAGAGACTAACGAGCCCCGCTGCCCGCGTGCATACACAGAAAGTGCTCCCACTGACTTCAGAGGGGACTCTTTCCTGCCACAGCTCCAAAATCAAACAGAATGCGTTGTGCGCTGCCACTCTGGAGCTGCAACTTCCCCTAAAGGTGAGTGTCTTCTTTGTCTTTTAGCTAAATATTTACAAAGTGCAAGTCTGGGGGCTATAAGGGATATAACGGGAATTAGTTATACAGTAGGAGAGAATATATAATATGAGGAATATACATGATATAATGGATTATAAGGACAGGATTAGTTATACGGCCGGAGAGTATATAATATATAATATGAGGAATATACAGGGATATAACGGGTTATAAGGACGGGATTAGTTATACGGCTGGAGAGTATATAATATATAATATGAGGAATATACAGGGATATAACGGGTTATAAGGACAGGATTAGTTATACGGGGGGGTATATAATATGAGCAATATACAGGATATAACGTATTATAAGGACGGGATTAGTTATACGGCGGAGAGTATATAATATATAATATGAGGAATATACAGGATATAACGGATTATAAGGGCTGGATTAGTTATACGGCCAGAGAGTATATAATATGAGGAATATACAGGATATAATGGGTTATAAGGACAGGATTAGTTATACGGCCGGAGAGTATATAATATATAATATGAGGAATATACAGGGATATAACGGGTTATAAGGACGGGATTAGTTATACGGCCGGAGAGTATATAATTTGAGGAATATATAGGGATATATATATATATATATATATAATTATAATATATTGGAGAGGAAGTGTCCAAATTGAACACAGCTCAGCATAAACTCCCTGCTTCGTAAATAAATCACTCAGCGTATGAAGAAATAACACGAGGTCATGTGGCTAAACTGTCCTGTGTCCTTGGATGACAGGTATTTGCTAATCCTGAGGACGCTGCGGTTCACGGTAAAGGGGCAGATGCCAAGAAATATCTGAGAACAGATTCTGACGTGGAACGAGTCCGCAGGTAAGAGACTGATGTGGCTTCTCATTTTCTGGTACAGGACTTGGGTTGATGGAAGACATAACAAAAACACAAAAATCGCTCTGGTCCTGTATGTATGAAATAGCCCTGAGCCTTAAGGGGTTAAACAGCTGGCTGTGCCTGATAGGCCACTAGAGGGCAGCCCTTTGCCTCATATGGGATGCTCCATAAAACAAAGTGATATCATTTATGATTTTTAGTAACGAAATATCGACAACTCGCTCCGGAAGGTAATATGTCATAATGTCATATGTTACATAGATGATGACACATGTAACGGTGCGTGTGATCATACGGTTATAATGTCACATGGCTTTGGCTCTAAACACTATGATCATTAAAAATGTGTAGGGACTCGGTCACCTAAACAGAGCTGAAATGAGAATGACGCTTCTAATGTGCGAGAATTACAAGTTAATAAAGCGTTTACAGTAATTGGCTCCTCCCTTTGTGACAGCATCCTGCGTCCTTGTATGCAAATGATCTACCCCAGCTGTGCATTTGCATAGAAAGTAGAGCGCTATACACTAATGTCGTGGAACAGAAGAAAAAGCTGAAGGATCGCGTTTCTCGTCTGGCACCGACTGTACAAACATTAAACAAGTCAGATTCATGGTTGGACTCGGGGTTTTGGCGCAGTAGACAAATGTTTCGGGATGGAGCATAAAAGTAACCTACGTGGGATTAATGGGTCTGCGCAGGCTGAGGTGGTCGAAGTTTTAAGATCCGTTCGCCTTCCGCAAATCACCGTCACAGAGCGTTTCCTGTGCCTCGCCAGATTTAGGTGTTTCTCCGTTGTAAAGAGTAAGAAAATATTATATGTACTAAGCAGGTATATGGCGCGTCCCGGCGTTTATCTGGAAAGACATTAAAATGTTGCGTAAGGTCTTCCCTCAATGTGACAGCAAACAGAAGAAAGAAATAAAAGCGATTCATCCAACGGCGGAACGCCGCCAAAAAATCATAAAGAATGCCAGCTGGTGGGGTCTTTCTGTAATGCCCCGGAGATTTATCCAGCACAATAACCCCCCCCCCTGGCCCTGGAAACGGGGTTTGGACATGAAACTTTGTAACGAGTCTGCACTCCGGCTGCACTCCAGCTGCGCTGGCCCGTTATCCAGAGCCGGACTGGTGATGACGGGACGGCTCTGGCACTTTAAGGCCCGTGGCCGTCTGATGACCTAAGTGCGGCTGGATACGCGTGGCCGTACGTTATGTCTTTATGCCTACCCACCATGTGTCTTATCGTACCCAGCAAGCTGCAGCACCCAAATGAGTGCTTCGGGTGAGTACGGTTCGGAGTACGGTTTGTGTCCCAGATGGCCAGCCCGGGCCGCCCATCAACCTGAACATGAGCTTCGTTACTGATCCGTATTCTGATTGGCTCTGTCTGTGTCCACAGGTGCCACTTGAACGACATCGAGAACATCATTCCGTTTGTCGGCATCGGTTTGGTGTACGCTCTCTCTAACCCTGACCCGTTCACGGCTTTGTTACATTTCCGAATATTCGCGGGATCCAGAATCTTCCACACCATCGCCTACCTGACTCCGCTTCCGCAACCGAGCCGGGCTCTGGGCTGGTTTGTTGGCTACGGAGTCACCGTTTCCATGGCGTACAGAGTCCTGCAGAGCCTTCTATATCTGTAACTCGCCTTTTCATCTGAAATATTCCAAGTTAATGGTTTTGGAACAAATTTACCTGAAAATAATTCTGAATTAGTGAATTCGTATAAAATTCAACATCATTAAAAATATTTTCTACGTAACTCATATATTACTCGTACTTTTTATAAAGAAAAAGAACAAATTCAGTAAAGATAATGCCTTTATCAGCCAAATGCAAGATCTCTAGAATAGATTGCAAGCTTCTTAGACTATGCAGTTGATAAAATATGCCTGAAAAAGAGACCCAGATAGTCTTGAAAGCTTACAATCTATTGTTTTTAAATTATACCAATAAAGGCATAATTTTTTCTCAAATTTGCTCTTTTTTTGTCTTTTATCCTAATGGTTGAGATTTTTTTTCTGGATCATTGTTCTAGAAAATACCTCCATGGATTAGTTTAGATCGATCTGTTTTTAAGGGGATGAGGGTTTGTGGGCGTCCGGCAGGTCTGTCCGAGACGCACAAACAATGAAAATGAAAATCCAGAGAAACCAGGGGAAACCGGTTAATAATAAAATCGTCGAGGGGAAAAATCCCTCCATGTGACCCGTCATCCCAGCGTAAGAGCTGCCGCGGCGTCCGGTGCGCGGGAATTTATTGGCAGAAAGAGAATTAAATGGATAGCGTTGCACAGTGCTGAGTATATTAGAGGCAGCGGCACTAACCCTTGGAATCATTTTTACTTTCAAGGGTCTTTGTCCCAGACCCTCCATGAGGGTTAATAGCTTAATTTTATAATAAGTGTACAGATTGTTGATGATGTTGGGATCTTTACATGAACTTGAAGCGCTGCGTAAATTGCTGGCGCTATACAAAAAAATAAAATAATAATCATAATAATAATAGTAATGCGTTTGGTAAAAAACAACAAATGACAAAACAGGCACTAGCGATGCCGCAGAGACTCGTGGACACCAGAACCGAGGGCCAAGTGCTCCAGAACTTCGAGGACCGTGTTTACCTTTGATCACTTTAAATTCAATTGGCGCGGCTGTAATTACTCGAGACGAACGATGATCTGAAAATCTTTTTTAAGCACTTAATAAACATCTGATAGCGAATTATAATTAGCGTTTCCTAAGTGAATTCTGTGAAGTGCCTTTCATTTCAGGTCTAATTTTTTTCTCTTAGAGCCGCTGATTTTCTTCTATGTTGAGGGCTTTGAAGGGCTTCAGTCATTTAGCAAATTTCAGCTTTTGTTTGGCCCCCATCTCTTGAGATCCTGGGGCCGATTCTTTTAAACAAATTACTTTTTTCTGTAGTTTGTAGCCATTCAATAAAGTCGTTCCAGGAACGGTCTGGCTGGAATCGTTCAGTTTTGGGAACATTCCAGATGTTTTTTTGTATCTTGTAACAATGTAGCATCAGGTGCGATGGTGGAGGGTTTGTTGAGCATTCTTCTTCATACTTCGCTCTCCATCTTCTTAGATCCCCGGCATCTTCCTGGGTCTTTTTTTGGTTTACAGGTATTTGGGGGGGTTTACAGATTTTTGGAGAGTTTTTCCAGGTCTCGTAGGAATGACGTGGAGGTGACACAAACGCCTGGAAATTGGTCTGACCAGGTGGTGCCAGCAGGTGCTGAAGTGGGAGATCTTTGATTTGACGTGAATTCACCCCGAAATGGTGATGATTACCTGCTTCAGCCTGTAACCAAAGCCTCTACGGCTAAAGAGCTGGTGCCGAGCTGTACCCATCAGCCAACATTCATTTGCAATTCAGTCCCTAATGATCAAATAGAAGAGTGTCTTCATCGTTGGAGTGATTTAGGGAAAACATTCAGAAGTTTTCGCGCTCTTCAGGCAGGCCGCTCATCAATCAGCCGGATCACAGTTGGAGGTTCTTATGTTTCAACGACGTATTTTCACAAGGAACTGTGGAGATATGATGGGAATCCATGGAGCCTGTGGTGAGCCTTAAACTGGTCAATCACAAGTTTTATTACACAATTTCCACGACATCCTAATGTTTGCAGCGTCTCCTCGAGCCGAGCCTTTGTGTGAACTCAAGCAGCGGTGTGAGGGGATGGATCTCTGTGACATTACACGGGATTCTGGAACAGCGGAGATCGCTAGCAATCATCACGCGCTCATTAGAGACACGATCAGTGGCGAAGCCACAGGGATGGTGGTCGGTTTATCAACCTTCATGTATTTAAGTGTCTCTCTCCCATCTCCTTTCTCTCTTCTCTACCACGTCTCTTTCTCTATCTTCTCTATCTTCTTTACCAGTCTTTCTCATCCCCTCTTTCTTCTCTTCCTGTCTCTCTCTCTTCCATGCTTCCTGTCTCTCTCTCTCTCTTGTCTCCTCATCCCTCTCTCCTATCCCCCCTTCTTCTCTCTCTCTCTCTTGTCTCCTGTATCTCTCTCCTACGGTCTCTCTCTGATGTATACATAAAAAAACATTTATTTCCTTTTGGTTCTGATCAGCAGAATAGGCTGTTATCCGGTAACATAAAAATAGCCAGACCAGGTCGGCCGGATGTCTTCCAAAATCACCAGATCTTACAATATCAAGACATTACAGCCAGATCCAGATCGTGCTCTACAGAGACGTCACCAGATCCAGATCACACCATATGGAGATGTCCCCAGATCCAGATCACACCTTATGGAGACATCACCAAATCCAGATCACACCTTATGGAGACATCACCAGATCACACCTAATGGAGACATCACCAGATCCAGATCACACCTTATGGAGATGTCACCAGATCCAGATCACACCATATGGAGACATCACCAGATCCAGATCACACCATATGGCGACATCACCAGATCCAGATCACACCTTATGGAGACATCACCAGATCACACCATATGGAGATGTCCCCAGATCCAGATCACACCATATGGAGACATCACCAGATCCAGATCACACCTTATGGAGACATCACCAGATCACACCATATGGAGATGTCCCCAGATCCAGATCACACCTTATGGAGACATCACCAAATCCAGATCACACCTTATGGAGACATCACCAGATCACACCTAATGGAGACATCACCAGATCCAGATCACACCTTATGGAGATGTCACCAGATCCAGATCACACCATATGGAGACATCACCAGATCCAGATCACACCATATGGCGACATCACCAGATCCAGATCACACCTTATGGAGACATCACCAGATCACACCATATGGAGATGTCCCCAGATCCAGATCACACCATATGGAGACATCACCAGATCCAGATCACACCTTATGGAGACATCACCAGATCACACCATATGGAGATGTCCCCAGATCCAGATCACACCATATGGAGACATCACCAGATTCAGATCACACCATATGGAGACATCACCAGATCCAGATCACACCTTATGGAGACATCACCAGATTCAGATCACACCATATGGAGACATCACCAGATCCAGATCACACCTTATGGAGACATCACCAGATTCAGATCACACCATATGGAGACATCACCAGATCCAGATCACACCATATGGAGACATCACCAGATCCAGATCACACCTTATGGAGATGTCAACAGATCCAGATCACACCTTATGGAGATGTCACCAGATCACACCTTATGGAGACATCACCAGATCACACTCGGCCACCTTAAAAGCAGGAAAATGGGCTCAGGCCTCCATATTATATCATTAGGAGGATGTGAAGTTCCTGTGGTTTTTAACCCCTTAAGGACAATGGGCGGTCCCTAAACACATTGAAAACAATGCATTTTGATCCCGTACATGTACGCACTTTGTCATTAAGGGGTTAAATAAACGTTAATTGGATTCCACTTTCGATTTTCACCCCAATTCTGTGTAATTAAAACAAAGTGATCTCTGCTGAATTAATGAGTTCCTTTAACTCATCGACACCCCGTCCTGTCGGCCGCTTTCAGTTCCTTCCATTTGTTTTGGGAAGGCTGTCCATCATTGTCTAAAAATGCCCTTTTTTCTGGACTAAAGACTCTTTCTATAATTTCCATTTAAAAAATGAGCAGCCGGACCCCGCTGGCCAGGAACCTGTAATTATGTAGTTTGTATGGAAAGGAAGGGGGGCTTCGAATATATTAAAAGACTGATGTCATAAACCGATGCGTTAGCATCGAAGAACTGACAGGTTTCAGGGGGGGAATAAACCGTAAATAAGCCGATAATATGCGGAATATGAGGGATGGAAATGTTACATTTACAGAAAATATATACAATATACAATATTTTAGCCATTTATACTTATTTTGTGATCCACAGAAGTCATTTGTCCTTCATGTTGTTTAATAGAAGTCACAGATCTTTGTGTAACTGGGAAAGCTTTTAGCCCTAGGGGCAATCTGCTGTAGCCTGGTCTAGAATACGGGGGCATCATGCGCGGACTGGACTGACCTCCCTGTCCCATCAGAAAATGCTATTCGTCAATTTTTATATAAAGCTAAAATGCGCACGTATTTGGCTCAAATCCTCAGAGTCTTCCCGACGATCTGGTTTATTCCAGGATCGGAAACGAGCCGTTATGACACAACTTCGCGCAGACAACGTGCTGCTTAATTACAGACCTTATAAAAAAAAACCGTTGTCCTTAATTGGTTTTATTTTTCATCTATAAACTCATTTGAAATACCGATATCATTCGGCTCCTTCTAATCAAAGCTTCTGCTTGTCCCAGCATTATCCCGGCAGCTAATTCAATTACATTAAACTTGTTTAATAGAAAATATAATTGCTTATTCATACAGAATTCCCATTATAGCCAAACCCCCTCGACACGGCGGCGACGCGTTTCATGGTTCTCGCGGTGGGAACGTTGGAGAGGAAGCGGCTAATTGCCTGTCGGTGTAATCACGCGAATTAGTAAGCGGACACTCATTAAATGTTTCGAGTTAGTAATTTGGCCGCGGACGGGGAGGCCGGTGCTGATCTCCGAAGATTGGGGCTGCGATTACCATAAGCAATTTAAATTTTATTGATCTCCCTCCTGGAAGTCGGACCCCGTAGCTCTCTAAACTAAATTGTGCTGCGGGACCCTGCTGTGTTATTTAGGTAATCAATACGCAGCCGGTCAGATTAACAAAGAGCGGACCCCATTAACATGCAGCCCCAGCGCTAAAGGTTTTTTAGGACCCTGCGTTAGTTCGTCTCGTCAACGAGTCTCACCTGGAGGTGAAATATGTGAATTTATCCGAATTCTAATCATTCCAAAAGGTTCTAAATCCGCAGCGATTATTTCATTCATTCAACGCGATTAGTAGGAAAACATTCTTCTCGTATTTACTCGCTGATCTACAATATCATTTTCATGGTCTCTCTATAACACGACTCTCTGACGCTCTCTATATGTCCCTGTTATTTATTACATTGCCTCTCTCTCTCTATAACACGACTCTCTGACGCTCTCTATATGTCTCCTCTTTAATACCTGTTATTTATTACATTGTATCTCTCTCTATAACACGACTCTCTAACGCTCTCTATATGTCTCCTCTTTAATCCCTGTTATTTGTTACATTGTCTCTCTCTCTATAACACGACTCTCTAACGCGCTCTATATGTCTCCTCTTTAATCCCTATTTGTTATATTGTATCTCTCTCTCTATAACACGACTCTCTGACGCTCTCTATATGTCTCCTCTTTAATCCCTGTTATTTGTTACATTGTCTCTCTCTATAACACGACTCTCTAACGCTCTCTATATGTCTCCTCTTTAATCCCTATTTGTTATATTGTATCTCTCTCTCTCTATAACACGACTCTCTGACGCTCTCTATATGTTTACTCTTTAATCCCTATTTGTTATATTGTATCTCTCTCTCTATAACACGACTCTCTGACGCTCTCTATATGTCTCCTCTTTAATCCCTATTTGTTATATTGTATCTCTCTCTCTCTATAACATGACTCTCTGACGCTCTCTATATGTCTTCTCTTTAATCCCTATTTGTTATATTGTATCTCTCTCTCTATAACACGACTCTCTGACGCTCTCTATATGTCTCCTCTTTAATCCCTATTTGTTATATTGTATCTCTCTCTCTATAACACGACTCTCTGACGCTCTCTATATGTCTCCTCTTTAATCCCTGTTATTTGTTACATTGTCTCTCTCTCTCTATAACACGACTCTCTAACGCTCTCTATATGTCTCCTCTTTAATCCCTATTTGTTATATTGTATCTCTCTCTCTCTATAACACGACTCTCTGACGCTCTCTATATGTTTCCTCTTTAATCCCTATTTGTTATATTGTATCTCTCTCTCTATAACACGACTCTCTGACGCTCTCTATATGTCTCCTCTTTAATCCCTGTTATTTGTTACATTGTCTCTCTCTCTATAACACGACTCTCTAACGCTCTCTATATGTCTCCTCTTTAATCCCTATTTGTTATATTGTATCTCTCTCTCTCTATAACACGACTCTCTGACGCTCTCTATATGTTTCCTCTTTAATCCCTATTTGTTATATTGTATCTCTCTCTCTCTATAACAAAACTCTCTGACGCTCTCTATATGTCTCCTCTTTAATCCCTATTTGTTATATTGTATCTCTCTCTCTCTATAACAAAACCCTCTGACGCTCTCTATATGACTGTTCTTTGTTATATTTTGTCAGATCTGGTTCATTTTTGAGTGGATTATATGAAGTTTTGGGTAAACTCTGCACTTGGAGTCACTCTCGCGTCGTCTCTCCGCCACTGGTCCGGGTCATCAGATTTTTGGAGAGCGTCTGGGATGATAGATAAATGGATTTCTCTGGAACTAATCCCGTTGTGAGGAGGCCAAGAGATGGCGGTTTGTGAAGCGTAAATATTCTGACACCGACAGAAATAAAAAAATCGATGTCCGAAAACTCCCGGGCCTTTTACTGTTCGGCTCGAGATGGTCGGACGGGTGAGGGGTTTATGTTTTTTGGAGGAAAGTGTTGAAATGAGACATTTTGGGGCTTGTTCTGGGCCCCGGTAGACAGACCGGGTCTCTAGAAACCGAGAGTGCGGCTCCTCGATGCTTCGTACTCTTATTTTTAGACTCTTTGGTTGAAGGTGTCGTCACGTGGAGCGCGTCCATCCAGAAATATCCGCAGAATGGAGGGATTTTCTCCTTCAGCTGCAAATAATTTTCTACCAAACAGATTAGAAACCAGCTCGCGAGGAGGCAACGCGGAAAGAGTTAAACCTCTTAAAGGACAATCGCGCGGACACAAGGACCTGACTGTTAAAAGGGGTCAGTAACGCTGCGCAACCTGCAGCGCTAAATCATACACATACACTGTCCATACACAAATCTGCCCATGCGTGCTGCTTTTACACACACCTGCCCATAAACACACATATACACATACACTGCCCTTACACACTGCATTTACACACACACACCTACTCATAAACACACATATACATATACTGCCCTTACATACGCCTGCCTTTACACACATATCTACACGTACACTGCCCTTACACCCCTTTCCCCCTATGTCTTACCTTTCTCATCTTCCATCCTCTACCCTGCATCCAATTTTGGTAGCGCCAAGTCTGTCACTTCAGACCTCGGCTTCCGTGCTCCCTCATCACCATGCGCCGGCTATTGACGTGTCACACATCTGATATTACTATTTGCTGCAGTCTCTATACGGGGAGGTGTAATCTCCCAGCCGTGTGACGGGTCACACATTTGGCACATTTAATAAAGGTTTGACAAGTTCCTTTTAGACATTTAAGTCCTGATATTGTCGCAGGCAGGACATCCCAGATCTTAGTATCAAAAAGAACAATTTAATGCCTACAAAGGACTTGAGGGAAGCAAAATAGTTAAAAGAAAATTATGTTTGCTGCGCATGTCCTGGGGTGTCGAAGACAATAGAAATCCTGCAGAAAGCAAAGGATATCTGAAGCTCGCCAACTTGGGATTTCTTTTTGCCCTATAGTTGGGTAGATGCCCTCCTCTATGATATTTTTACCCCCTCTGCGCATGTTCTTTTATCACAGGCTCCAATTGTCAAGGTTTACGTTTTTTTGAATCGGATTCTGTCTGCTTTACATAACTTGTTTTTCTTGCCTGTTTTCCTCACTGGGTTTCCGTGTCTTCTTCCCACGGCTTTTAGCGCCGTTCCCGAGACATCGTGGGTATCAGACATACACTCGATCTTCGCATACTCAGCACTTTGCAGTCACACGAGCCGCGGAAAAGCCTTGGCTTCTATCAGCTGGTAAAAGGCCAGGATTTCCACCCAGCTTCTCCTTCCATGAACCTTATCTAACGGATGCTTTTCCACGAGGCCGTTTCAGGGGTCACTGCGACAAAGGCCTTCACTGTTGGGAAAGACGTTGATTTGAGCCAACAATCCGTGTTGATAAAATTCATTCAGTTAGACGCTTAAGGAAAATGTAATGGAAACAGTTCAGGTCGCTTCACGCTGAAACGGACGACGGAGAGGAGATAGAAAAGGAGCTAATTTATCGCAAGGTTTCCATTTCCCGGCAAACTTAGGCGCCCCAGACATTTATTTTAGGAGAACCAACTATCTGAGGCGATTACTACAAATAACAGATTACAGTCAGTGTGAAAAATCAGCATTTATTTAATAACGTCAGACGGGGACTCGCACTTCGCGGGCTCCTAATCCATGGATCTTTAATAATAATTGCCCTATAATATGCTATTAACTCTCTGGCAGTTGGAGGCAGATTGTGGGGATTACTGGGATCTTGTTCTGGCAGTTGATATCAAACTAGACGGTGTTAGAAGTGCAGTCAATGATAATTACCTTTTAGTCCCTTTATGAATTCTAAACAATAAAATGGTCAAAATACGCAGTGTTCTTAACAGAGGACAGGAGGGGAATTTATTTCAAAGAAGGAGAAAAGTTACAAGAAGAGGCCGGAATCTAACACTAGAGGGTCAGAGACTGAGATGGAATTGAAGGAAATTTTACTTTACTGAGAGGGTGGTGGATAAGTGGAACAGCCTCCCAGCAGAAGTGGTAGAGGGTAATACAGTGAGGGTATTAAACATGCATGGGATAGACATACGGCTCCTGAATCTAAGACGAGACCAACGACTGATTAAGGTTTGAGTCGTTACAGCAGGAGAAACGGGTGACTAGACGGGGCTGACAGGGGCCGATCTGCCGGCAGGTTCTGTTGTTCTATGTTGTTCCGCCTTCTGCTGCCCATGCACCAATCACAAAGCCCCTTTATTTTTGGTCATTTTTAGATGTAAGTTTGGCCCTGACCCCGGAAGATGCCGCCCCGTTTCTGCTGACATTAAACATAAAATCTCTTGCCGCCTCATCCGCTCCTTATTTTTATATTTGTTAATCGTCTCCTAATAGACTGTAACGATATTAATTTATGCCGATTTTGTGTAAGAGAATAAAGTGCGTTCATTTCATTGTCAGCTTTTCGACCCAAATATTGTATAATCAGCTTTGTAATTACGGAAAGGATAATTATAGCTTCGACGTCTAATTGAAATAAATACAGTAGATTGGATATTAAAGGAAATCAATTCTGATAATTATGCGGTAACCAGGATTAAAGTAATGGGGCATTTAAAAGAGATCTCAGAGCATCTAATGAATCCGGGGAAGATTAATGTTGGGAATAATGAGTTCTAGCGATCTCTTCCTCTGAGCGGGAAGTAATAAGGTATAAAACGGTCTCCCACCAGCACGGCATAAATCTTTAGCCGAGGCTCCGGCTCATATTAAGCAGCAAAATGGATCAATTTAAAGTAAAAAACATTACAGCGGGAAACGTCGGCCGAGAGCGCATGAGCAATAATCCCCACATCTGCCAAAACCGGCCAAGGCCTCGGAAATGAATAAGGAGCTGATAGGATGATATCACATTGCGGATAAATACGATCGATAGGAACTGATCAGAGGACATTAGGATCTGGGGTGGCTGAAGACTTAGATCATTGGAGATCAACAGGATAGAATTGCACATGTAACCAATGAGCCGGTGGGTTTTAGCCCCCAAACCGACGAAATCTGGACAACCCCATATCAACTCCCGACACCAATAAAAAAAACAACCCCCATTCCACCCAACATAAGATGGAGACCCTTCAAGTCTGAAGAACGTCAGCTCTCTGTACCTCAGAGATATTCATGTCCTCCGTGTCACTGAGGGTAGCAGTGATTGATGCCCGAGGGGGGCAGCATGGCCAGAGTGGGCCCTGACTGGGTTCTAGAGTAGGGCCGGGCTTTGATGCCAGTTTGGGTTAGTTGGGGGGTTGGGTTTAGGGGGTAGTTATTGAACGGGTTGTGACACGAGGCTGAGGGGCATTTTGTCGTCACCTTACCCACTTCATGACAAAGCCCATACATGTACAGGCTCTCAATGCATTGTTTTTAATGGGTTTAAATACAACCCATTGTCCTTAAGGGGATACCCTTTTGATGTTCCTCTCTCCCTGTTTGTTGTGTTAGGTTGGAATATTTATGCTGTCAAGGGGGTAGATTACCCGGCATCTAGGGGGTGTGAATGCTCTGGGGGAGAGCGTTTGGCGGGGGTCCCAGTAGGTGGTGCTGGGAGCCTCAGGTTTGGGTATCTTGTCCGACCCTGGGAGCGCGACGCCTCTGTCTCCCTGCTCTGCTGCGGTGCGCGCTGCTTCACTGCTGATCGCCGGAATATAACGTCATATTCCGGCGCTCAGCATGACATGCCGGCACCGCAACCGAGCTAGAGGCCTAGCAGATGAGACTGAGGGGCGATGAGCGGTTGCTGAAAACTTCATGAGTGATCGCTCGACGCCACTACCCTAATATGCTAATTACAGTAATGGGCCCCCCTGAACCAATGTCAAAGGGGGATATGACTGCTGGCCAATTCAGGAAGGCTTTGTGTCGCTTTCATTCATTGGTCAGGTATATAAACTGAGGCGGTTCTTTCTTACTTCCTTCTCAACCAGGATCGGGCAGGGAGAAGATCTGGAATTTTCACTCCTCCCGCCCCGGAATGGATCGCTAAGAAGACTAATATTGTTATTTCCGGGGCAGCGGCAGTGGTGGCCAATACAACCGGTGTGAAGCTCTTGGTGAATATGATGGGTGTATCTGCCTGACGTGATAACTTCGGTTTAGTCACAGCCTCGTCAGCGCCTAAGAGGACTATATGGTATCCGGAACTGCGGAAATTGGGAGAACCGGAGCCGGTGTGGGCCGATACTGGTGCGAAGTTCTTGGTGTATTCGTTGGGTGTAACGGCCTGATCTGCTAAATCAGCCGTCAGCTGGCAGGCGGTTAATGTCCTCGGTTGTCCTGGCGGGGAATGCGTTCAGTAAAGCTGTGGCCGAGCCGCGTTTGGTGTCTTATTGGGGAAGAGTAAAGTTATTTTACCAAATCTGTATGGATGCTATAGGCCTAAGCACTCATTTATCTTCCCTGATGTTCCTTTACTTAATGTGTAAAAAAAACCAAAAAATCAGACAAAATAGAATGGAAGCACAAAAAATGAAAAGGGTTTGATTTTTCCTCCCCAAATGCCACTAAGTAAATGTATAAATCAATAAGCACCTTCCATTAAGTATAAAGTTAACGGCTGTGAATAGCGAGCGGCAAATCTTATTAACGCTCCCAATGACCTTTACCAACAAAAAAAATCCCTGAACTCCTCCGGGATCCAACAAAATCAAGGCCATTATCTTTCATCTGCAAATCAAAACAAATTATAAACGTCCGGGCCCTTCATAAATTGCTATCTTCAGCTGGGGTGGAATAATATAGCTTTTTGAACATAATAAAGATTACATTTGCAGGAAATAAAGTGAGTGCTTTAGCGCTGCTCCTCGGGAGTTAATGACACCTTAGAGAAGCATCTGGCTGCGACTCGAAATCCCGAAGGAGCGGATTTTGTGTTAACGTTTCACACCCGCTAAGTTTTTGTCTCGCTAAAATTAGCATAATGTACAAAATCGGCGCATGCTGCTCCGAGCCGACTCGGGCGAGATCTTTAAACAATTTCTGGATTTCAGTCACTAAGTGACTTCGTCGGCCTAATTCCTGCTCTCTCCACAGACGGCCGGACCCTACGAGACGTATTGCACTGGTCCTGAGCGGCAGGGGTTAAAGGCGCCTTTATTTACTAAGGAGATGCGCGTATTCGTCACGGGGCCAGCCGCGGAGCCGCTATCTGAACGGAGGCCTGGCAGACACCGCCACATTTGAATAAAGTCCTGATAACCTAAAATTCTGTGGACGCCGTTCGTGGCATTAACATTAAAGGCGCGCGGAGGAAATTATCATAGAAAGTGCCGCTCCAAGCAACAATGCTGCTGTCTCAATCTTAAGCTCCTTTCTTGACCACAGGTGACAGGTTCTGCCGGCATGAAGCTGGGTGAGATAAGCCATCGCCGGGATTTTACCCCGAGAATACCCTCTGCTGTAATAAAGTGAATTTTTGGCCAATTCATTGGCTTCACTTTGTGTTTATTCCACCCCAGGAGCCGCTGCATTATTTATGTGGAAAGACGATGGGAATCTGCGGGGGGGCCACACACCGGAACACGCACTGCATACGGAACGCGGCTCGGCTCTCGTTGGGTTAAAAAGTTTGAAAAGTTTCCTGGCAGAACTCCCGATTTTGGAGCGTAGCGGAAAGCTTCAGACTTTGTAATTGGAGCGTTCTGAGCAGAGTTAGCGAGAGACACCTTTGAACGGATGTCTCCTTCAGCGTCACCCCCAGGAAGGCGCTCTAAATAAATAACTTTTCCTGAGGCCTGAGCTCTCAGCCGACTTCACAGCGTTTCCCCCAATTATTGTTGGAAAGTATCGATTTAATTTAGCGGAGCGAGAGGCGCTCGGCGCTGAGGCGTCTCCGAGGACTTTGTAATAAGGACCCAGCCGGGAGGTGAAGCCGGGGAACGCGGGTCGCTCTCTCTCTCTCCCGGTTCTTCAGCGGCTGGCGGGCTGGAGCAGAGGTCATTCGCGGGAAGATTCATGTCTGACGCGGGGATCGATGTGACGCCGAGTCGTGTCATTCGCTGCTTATCTCCGGATTATTGACTTTGGAGAATTGTTAAATCGCACCGCTCAGCGGGAGTTTTACTTCCCCCTCCTACACTTGGGGTGATGGGGTGGGGGTGACCCCGAGCCCCTTCTGCCCCGCTCGGGGAAGCACCCCAGGGTAATGTTTGACAGCCGCCTGACTTTGCTCACTGGCCGTAGATCAGATCCTCCCCGGGGAAATCATCCCTTCCCGGCTGTCTCCAGCTAGAGCAAGTTAACCCTTTCAGCATCTCCAGCTAGCGCCCCTCCGCCGCCGGCACTTTAACCCTTTCAGCATCTCCAGCTAGCGCCCCTCCGCCGCCGGCACTTTAACCCTTTCAGCATCTCCAGCTAGCGCTCATCCGCCGGCACTTTAACCCTTTCAGCATCTCTCGCCTAAGAGAATAGATAAAAAAACAGTGAAGGCGCAGTAAAATACGACATGAATTCAATGCCCGTCCTGACAGCAACGACACCAACTTGTGACGCCAAAGCCCCACCATAATAAAGCAGGGGCAGGATATTTAGCAGAGGTATTTAACAGATTGTAATAAGAATGATTTTTTGTAACCCTGCAGAAGTTACGGACGATCGGCAGGCCGCGTGCGTCTGGGGTAGAGGTGATGTTTGACGCAGTTTATGGTTTGTCAGGTTTGTGGCTCATGTGGCTCGAATTCCGTGTGTGACGTCGCGTGAGCCTGGAACCCGCGGAGTCACGGAACACGCCAGGAACACGCCTGGAACACGCGGGATTACTTTGTTTTCCTTTGGAAGAAAGAGGCGAGATGGAGGATCCACTGGAGGCTTTTTGTTCTCTTCTGAATGTGTATTTTACGAATCACTTTGCGTTAGACTTTTCCTGATGGTTCTGCCGGGAAGAAAGAACATTCTTTGTGTGAAGAATAAACATTTTTAAAGCGTGTGACGGGGGGGGGGGGGGGGGACACAGCAATCAGAGAATATTTAGAACCAGTCCGATGAATCATTTCCTTTTCAGCTTCATTCCTTTTTTATTCTAATGCTTGATACTTGGGCCTCCACTTACTTTCCTTGCAATCATCCGCGTTGTTTAAGTTCCCAGCTGCCGGCGTCCGGGGATCGGGATAAGACGCTAATGCCAAGGGTCCGGGAGACGCGAGCCGTGCAGCTTCGGGCCGTTTAAAGGAAGGTAATGAAGCCGCGTGGAATAGAGCGCCAGCGTTTGTCCTCCTCGTCAATATTTGCAGAGCTGTCGGTGCTAACGAGTCCTAACCAGACGTTCAGCAGACGCCAACGAAGCTGCCAAAGCGCTAAACTCCAGACCGAGAGGCTGATTAGAGCGGCCGGGGTAATAGAGTCATAGATTGAAGAGGTCTCCGCACCTTTAGAGAGGTTAACGTAAATCTAATTGTCTTCGGATTCTTCCAGGATCACAAAGAACGTGCTAAATGTTACAGAACGCGGCCCGTCCGGGAGACTATCCACAATCTGATAAATACTTGTTTGGGGTAACAGTGGACTTGGGGTATTTGGTATTTGGGGTATTTGCTTGATGGTAATATATTAGGTCATCTTAGTCTGTCAATCTGTCAGACCCTTTAAAGGTAGGGACTGTAAGAAGCGTTGCAGGAATTGTTGGTGTTATATAAATAAAATAATAATAATAATCAAACCAATAATAATAATAATCAAAATAATAATTATAATAATAATAATTTCCAGTACTTTTGTTTATATTACTTAATTCCTTAAGGGGCGTCAAACCTTCTAATTACTTTATTTATAGACGAAATTCTTAGCTGCGACTTCCCGGGATCCTCCGACGTCGCTCTAATGGAAGCCCTCGTTAGACCAGCTTCGTCACTCAGAGGCAAGTGGAGGTTGCCGGGGGGTAAGACCGATACTGACCCCCCCCAGTCTCCTGCTGCGAAGCCTGCAATCAGCTGCCGTATAAACGCAAATCACCATAAATAGACAAAAAGCTAAATATTAGCAAATATGTATTTATACTTTTACCCCGTCAGTACCCACAGCAAGTCTCAGCAGGGCCGTCTGGAGGGGGGGGGGGTCGGTGTAACGCATATGACAAAAAAAGGCATATATAATGTGTTATTCTATCATTTAAATAAACATACAGGAATGCTTCAACCCCAAGCAGCTCCTGATCCCTTTTCATTAATCCCCTTCTTTTTCTTCACTCCTATTACACTGAGCCGAGGCCCCCAGGAGTCTTTGTGGACTACAATTCCCATGACGCACCAGAAAAGCAGATGGCCGTAGGTCTGTAAGGTAAAAGCTGATACGAGGAATGGCTGTCAGTGTAAATAATAACCCATCGCAATGGCATATGTTGGAGCTTTATCGATTATTAGCTGCAGGTTTAGTAGGCGAGACCCTAACGGTTCTTTGGGCCGCACACGATACCGGGCAGAACATCTGAGGAGGAGAACCGGTAAAGACTGAAGAGCCGGCTCACTCCTCGACGCCGCCATCTTACCGTTTACATTATGGAGCCGGATTTCTAATGAAAGGCCTTTTTTTTAATTTGCGGAGCGCGTGATCGCTAACACCTGCTCCGTGTATCCGGCAGATGTTCTGCAGCCACCTATGGGAGCCGCTCTAATTACACCCGGCGCTTATTGCCGTGGCATTTCACCAACATCGCTCACTAATTTGATTCTTATTTTGTTCTTCAGCACGGATCGCGCAGGTTTCTGCGTGGAAATGACAACTTCTATGTAACTATTACAATAAAAAATCCTCCCGCGAATTAACGCATCGAGACGCAGGAAACGTCACCATCTATGTCCTCTTCACCATGTCCTCTCCATCCCCTGTCTGAAACGGTCTTTTGGCCCTGCATGTGAAATCAGACTGCTACAGAGCTCCAAAATAGAGATTCCTCCTTGGTGGTCCCTGTGCCACCTGATGCCGGGCCTCGGGAAACAGCCACGCATCATCCATCTTCAGACCCTGGTGGCTGTTGAGGGACCCAAAAGACATTGAGAGCTGGAGAGGCCTGAGTCCATTCTGGATCTGGTGATGTCTCCATAAGGTGTGATCTGGATCTGGTGATGTCTCCATATGGTGTGATCTGGATCTGGTGACATCTCCATAAGGTGTGATCTGGATCTGGTGATGTCTCCATATGGTGTGATCTGGATCTGGTGATGTCTCCATATGGTGTGATCTGGATCTGGTGATGTCTCCATTAGGTGTGATCTGGATCTGGTGATGTCTCCATAAGGTGTGATCTGGATCTGGCGATGTCTCCATATGGTGTGATCTGGATCTGGTGATGTCTCCATATGGTGTGATCTGGATCTGGTGATGTCTCCATAAGGTGTGATCTGGATCTGGTGATGTCTCCATATGGTGTGATCTGGATCTGGTGATGTCTCCATATGGTGTGATCTGGATCTGGTGATGTCTCCATAAGGTGTGATCTGGATCTGGTCGTGTCTCCATATGGTGTGATCTGGATCTGGTGATGTCTCCATATGGTGTGATCTGGTGATGTCTCCATAAGGTGTGATCTGGATCTGGTGACGTCTCCATAAGGTGTGATCTGGAGATGTCTCCATATGGTGTGATCTGGATCTGGTGACGTCTCCATAAGGTGTGATCTGGAGATGTCTCCATATGGTGTGATCTGGATCAGGTGACGTCTCCATAAGGTGTGATCTGGATCTGGTGATGTCTCCATAAGGTGTGATCTGGATCTGGTAATGTCTCCATATGGTGTGATCTGGATCAGGAGATGTCTCCATATGGTGTGATCTGGATCTGGTGACGTCTCCATAAGGTGTGATCTGGAGATGTCTCCATATGGTGTGATCTGGATCAGGTGACGTCTCCATAAGGTGTGATCTGGATCTGGTGATGTCTCCATAAGGTGTGATCTGGATCTGGTAATGTCTCCATATGGTGTGATCTGGATCAGGTGATGTCTCCATAAGGTGTGATCTGGATCTGGTGATGTCTCCATATGGTGTGATCTGGATCAGGTGATGTCTCCATAAGGTGTGATCTGGATCTGGTGATGTCTCCATATGGTGTGATCTGGATCAGGTGATGTCTCCATAAGGTGTGATCTGGATCTGGTGACATCTCCATAAGGTGTGATCTGGATCTGGTGATGTCTCCATATGGTGTGATCTGGATCTGGCAATGTCTCCATTAGGTGTGATCTGGATCTGGCGATGTCTCCATATGGTGTGATCTGGATCAGGTGATGTCTCCAATAGGTGTGATCTGGATCTGGCGATGTCTCCATAAGGTGTGATCTGGATCTGGTGATGTCTCCATATGGTGTGATCTGGATCTGGTGATGTCTCCATATGGTGTGATCTGGATCTGGTGATGTCTCCATAAGGTGTGATCTGGATCTGGTGGTGTCTCCATATGGTGTGATCTGGATCTGGTGATGTCTCCATATGGTGTGATCTGGTGATGTCTCCATAAGGTGTGATCTGGATCTGGTGACGTCTCCATAAGGTGTGATCTGGATCTGGTGACGTCTCCATAAGGTGTGATCTGGAGATGTCTCCATATGGTGTGATCTGGATCGGGTGATCTGGATCTGGGTGGAATTTCTCTTGTATAATCCGTCACTGTATTATTATCTGCCAGTTCTGTTGGAAGACTGTATTTTTTATACATATATATTTTATTCCTGTACATATATCTGTTAATGTTTAACTCATATTTTGATGTAGTTTGATATTTTCTGATGTTTGATTACATGCTATATTTTTGCCCTGCGATCCATGTATATATTTCTATATGATGATGATGATTATGACATTAAAAATATATTAAACACAAAGGATTGGGGTCCTTTTAACTTTATTGATGGACTGCAGATGGGGGTCTATTCTGGGATATTCCGGGTGTCAGACATGGCTTGTGGGGATAGCGAGAGCTTCTGGTCTGACGTGGTTTGAGTTCAGTGGAAACGTACAAACAATTTATTCAAGAGAAAAAATAAACATTTGGCCGCAGATACATCGATACAGGATCCAGTCAATGAACCCGGCCCAGGGACAGAAAGGGCTCTACAGATGGGGTATGATCCAAACAGAGCGAGGCTCCGGCCCTGGCCAGAAGAAAATGCCTTTGGCCTCCAGAGGGGAATTACGTTTGTGGGATTTACATGTTAGTGACGAGGCTCTTCCTGAGTGAAGTTCTTGGGTCAGAAAGTGCTCTTTTTCACCATTTCTGGAGAAGGGCGGATTTCCTCATCCATTGTTGTCTTCTGAGTCGATTTCTAGCGAGAACGTTCTGTGATGGGAGCAGATCCCGTGAACTGGAACCAAGTGGAAACCGGGACCAGAGTTTACAGGGTAATCTCGTCAGTTTTCTAATAATTAGCCCAAATCTGCCCAAGAGTCTCCACAGCCAAACGGCGGATATATGATCCGGATTCAGGAACAGAGACGGGATTTACAAAGGACTTTATCAAAATACTTTAATTGCTATAAAAAATGTTTCCCCCGGATATAATGTAGCGACCAGTGGAAAGAGACCCTGGCCCGGGGATTATTGTTAAAATCATTTCCTAAAAGGTTTTACCCCGATGGTGTCTCCACGCTGCGCAGGTTCCTAGATCCGGCTTTGCTTATAGGAAACGCGATGGAACAAAGTGCCAGGCAGATACCTTCCAAATATTTAACGGGATAACGTCAGTGAGCGAACGGCCAAGCGCACCGGCCATATGCCTCTCGGTACAAGCCTAGACAGGTGGACCATGGACAGACAGATATGGAAACTATCATTATCAGCATTATCCCAGAAATAATTGAATTTGGTTTATTCCCATTAATTTGTTACCCATATTTATTAAACACATCTCATCTCATCAGATAAACCACAGAACACGCAGCGGATATGGAGACCCTTTTATTGGTTTCTTCTGCTCTGTTGTAATCAAAGTGATTTGCGAGCGACTCATTAATTGATTGCGGTTTTATTATGTGCTGTCGAGTTAATGGGCGATCTGCGCGGCACGCTGATTACGGGAGATATTTCTCCTCCAGCAATGTCACCACGACGCGTTCTCTTGGATCTCCTGGATCTTGGCTAGACCTGGGAATCCATTATTGATTCACCCTTCATACACATGGGGGCGCTCTGTCCCCTCCAGTGCTAAAGCTATGGACCTCATCTGGGGCAGAAAGCTAACTGTGGGGCAGGAAAATCGAGGGGTTCTTGGGGTGACTGCACGTTCATGAGACTGCATGCTGAGAGTGTTGATTGTTAAATGAGATCTTCTGTATTATAAGAGTTTGGAGGCGCGTGGCCCCCGGGGGCCGCCGGTAGACCTGCACGAAGCGACGCAGGAATTTCAGGCTCGCAGGATCTGCACGTGACAGCCTCTCGCTTTAATATGTACACAGATAACAAGCAGAGAGACGCTCTCCAACATATCACAGGACAGCGCGTGTCCCCCAAACACCCGCCGGGGCCCTCCCGAGAGCTCAATCAACCCCAAACGTCTGCATGACCACAATGTCTTATTAAATGTAAGAAAACACCTGTTTAGCGGACGGCCATTTCCAGCTTTTCTCCGTCGCCTTATCTCCCTCCGCCACATGTCTCTGCGCTCGCGGAGCTACGGGGACTTTCTGAGTCTTAAAATGCAATTTCTTTTGCGTTGATCTGAACCTTTCCGAAGGTTTTAGCGGGCTCCCCTCCTGCGCAGGATTGATAGGGATATGACGGGACCCGCTAAGGATTCGGACTCAGGATTTTGGCTTTCGGCCATTACATTAAGAGCCGTCTCCAGAGATCGCCGCCATGGAATGTAAACACGGTCTGCGCAGTGAGAAGCCGCTAAGGCCGATCCGCGTGTAAATGACGGAAATATCGCGTTTCGGAAAAGCGCAAGCTCAGCGCGGAGGTTTCATGGAACGAGGCTTCATTCTGTTACTCTACGTAAATGCATTCACGGGCCGCTCGTTAACAGAAAGTGCGCCGTTTAGCTGCCAATAATATCTGGATCATGTAACGGATGGGAAGAGCCGCTGGACTTCACTCTACGATGGAACCTATTTAACTCCGCGAAGAATCACTCGCCAATGAAAGCCGGCGTCTCGCGGTACAACGTTCGTTACTCCACGTTTTATTCTGCGTCAGTTTAGGGGCTTCACCCAGCGAGATCTGCGGCAACAAGACACAAGTATTCCGGGAATAACATCTGGAGAACAGGCGAGCACCGATACTTCTCTTCCAAACACATTCAGCTAAATGATTTTACCGCTCTGTCCGCAGGGACATAAAGCCCCCAAATTGGCCACCCATTTTTGGGGCACGTAAATGATTGTTAAAATGTCATAAATCATTAATAAATGATGGGAAGAAGCGGGCGATTCCGATGCCAGATTTCACCATTTCCACATTTTTCAAACTTATAAATAAGAGTATTCTTGGGTTTTTTGTCGTTGAAATTAAGAACAAAAGAAGGAGAAAGAAGGAACCTGAAGGTAAAAGCGTCTAGCGGAATGATTTGAGATTATTGTATGAATTGTTGCAAAAAGAGAACGTCACCCAAAAAGTTACCAGACAGCGATAAAGCCCAGCGGTTAATCGTGCAAACGGCTGAATTTACACCGTCCTGACGCTTCACCCGGTCCCCCCGATTTAGGAATCTGCTGGCGGCGGACGCGGGGGGCTGAGATTAAACCCCCATCCCGAGGGCAGATATTCTCACAGAATCCTAACCATCGCCAGACATTTCCAAGCAAACAAAACACATTGTTACAAATTGTAGTTTATTCAGTAAAAAGCGAACGTACGAATAGCTTTTTGCCACGTTATTACTTTACTCGCCTGCATCTCTAACATTTAAACCCCTTAATCTGCATTTCAGCATCGGAAATAAACCAAATAATAATCTGAGGGAGGGCAGGAATCCGGCAACGAAGCCCACCGTGCCGAGGAGCACGAACACCAGCTCGGGAGGCTTCCATAAATATGTGTAGAATACAGAATAAAAAAGGGGTTTTTTTGGGGGGGGGGCTATTTCAGTAAGTTTTTACCTCTGCAGTAGGTTTTTTTCTTGCTCTTTTAGTTAAAATCTTCAGATTTCTTTGCTCAGCTCCCCATTTTCTATAAGTGCCTCCTATAGACGGCCTCAAACAGCCAGAGATGACAGCGGAATCCGAGGCTAAACCTGCGCAATACAGATTGCGGGACCTTCTATGAAAATATACATAGTAACTACTTCAAAGAAACTGCTAAAATGTGACACCGTTTATCTCTGTATAACGGACGTTATACGATTTAATACTTTTTACTAGAAACTTACAGCTTATATTTCAAATCGCTGAAAAATACAGGAAGCAGAAATATACAGAAATATGTTTAAACACTGATTGTACTAAATGCAACGATACAAAGAAATCATCGAAGAAGACAAATGGTAACACAATAAAACTGTATTCCATTTGTGCTTCGGGATTTACCGTACAATATATACAGGAGTCTCATGCCAAGTGACAGAAGAAATCAAAAGGGCAGCAAGCGGAAAAAAAAGAAAAGAAAGAGAAAACGGGGGGTGGGGAGGGAAAAATCCGCCGTCTGTACAGATCTTTATGAAACATTCAATTCTGCAGCAACTTACAAGGTTACAGTTACAATGAAGTCCACCACGTGGCCCGAGGGTCTCCCTAGAATTAATCTATCCGGAAGATTCCGGCCTCGGCTCTTATTTACATGTGGAGTAAAATAGATAAAAGGGCATAGTGCTTCTGCTCTCCCAGCCAGCCAGCCAGCCGTCGGCTCAGCGAACCTGCGCGGCATATCCCTCTTTCATTAAACCCTCTTCGTAGTCTGTCTGGCAGAGAATCATGTTGTTTTTCAGAAAAAATTTATCTCCCACGCAAAACCTGCAAGAAATAAAAAAAAAAATCTGATGGATTTTAGTGCTAAAATGTAGCCATTTGGTAAATTCTCAATACCCACAAAGCCCCCTTTTGGAATTAGCTGGCCCCTCCCCCCACAATATTAGGAACAAAGCCATCAATCACTGATAGGGTTCAATGGGAGACAATTTGGGAAGTGAACCTCATGGGGCTCTTTCTTTTGCGGTTTTGGGCTGAGACGGAGCCCATTGGCTGTAATTCATTTATCTAAGTTGAAGATGCAGAAGAAAGTTCTGGGCTTTAGCTTGTGGTGGCGCTGGGGGAAAGGGAATCCTCCTCCTCCCCGGCTTAGATCCCTCAGTCTATTAGTGAACGATGAGACGAGTAAAGCTCCCGTAATAATGGATCTCACAGCGGGGTCATATTCTTCTGTTTATAGCAAATTCAACAGCTATTAGGCAGATTGAAAAGTATTTTCCACAAGTATTCCAATTAGACTCAAAAGACTAACCCAAATGAACCTCTTCACAGTGCGCTGAATAATGAGACTAGTTAGTGGCAGCTAATTAGCAGTCTGCTCCGCCAAGGGGTCCGTGTTAAGTGGGTACGAGATTAAAATCTTCCATCAAGCAGAACTTCCAACGGGTGACATTTCGGACGCAATTAGGGTCACAAATAAATAGCGCTGTTTACGGCACATTAAACCCACCGGTTATGCAAATGGAGGGATACGGGTTTCATTGTAACAATTTAACCCTGAAATAGTTGAGCCGGCCGGGGTCGACCTATTAAGAGCCGATAATTACACGGGATGACCCACGTGGCCCCTGATCGCCGGGCCTCTTTTTAACGTATAGGAAGGAATGGCGGCCCTTTAATGCTTTGTGCAGCCGCAGGTTTAAACGAGTAGCAGTTGGAGTGATTTACATTTGTAAAGACGGCTGCGTCAGACAAACACTGGAGCCATTTATTTTCCAACTGGGTAACTTTGGAAATTCATCCGTATGCTCGCAGAACAGAAGGAAGGAAAATGCAGCCATAAAGGAGAAGGGATTGAATGGAATGAGCTCGGCTCTTAAAGGGAAATCTGCCTGTTTAACATCAGAACGTCTTGTGGGGCTCCTGAAGCCCCCATTATCTCGCTGTCCTCCGATTTGAAACCTTGGGGCTACGGAGAACGCTGGCCGTCAACACAAAGCATCCAGAATCAGGGAGGATTCAAGACCCGCAAATTTAATGTTAGCAAAACCAAAAGTATTATTCAACAATTACTAATAAAAAAGAAACGTTATATATATTAAGAACCCTTAGGGGATACATGAGCAGTTCCCGAATCCTAAATATTATAGAAACATTTACCCTGAAAAAGGAAAACATTAAACAATGAGAATTCTGAGCTAATTCTTCACTTAATTTAATTAGACTTTACCGAATTTACACAAAAAATTGCGGGCGTCCGAAAAAAAGAGCTGGTAAAATTAAAAAAACTAACACCCCAGAACGGCTGACGAGAGGTCCCATTGTCACCTTCCGCACCTGGAGCGCAGGAGAATCAGATCCACCAGGGATGGAAATTAGTTCAAAAAGAGTCAAACAAACCAGAAGCCAAGCTTTCATTTTACTTTTAATTATATATTTTTTTTGTATTTTCGTTTTTACAGAAAGGCAGCATAAAATAAAAATAAAGAGCATTTAGTAAAGTTTCTGTCCTTTGAAGGAACCAAAAATATTCTATGAAAGAAAATTCAATTATCTCCCAAGAAAAAAAGAGAAATCAGATATCAGGTTCTGGATATTCTGAAGTTCTAGATCAGGTGTGGCTGACGCGTTTGACTCAGATCTAGATCTTTGGTACTTTTTGTACCCTAATTAATGACACGTTGGAGCTGCATATGAGGGCGAGGGCAGCACCCCATAGAGATACTCGGGCAGAGAGAAGGATCAGATCTCTGACGTGATGGAGAGACCTGGGAATGTTTTTTGCGCAGGCGGAATTAGGGATTTTCATGAATGATCACTTTTGGTTCTATTGACTCCATGTTTATCAGGCCCAACATCTGCAAGATAAAGCAGGTCCAAAGCCCCCCATCACATTTAGTTAACTGTGCCGGGAAGCGGCTGCTACAACGGGATGTACGCGCCGTGTCTCATGTGATCCGTGGGATCCCCCCCCCAAGATTAAATACCTCTGGGTGCTTTCAAATAAAGCGGCCTTTCGCAAAAACAAGTCGTTGCTTAAAGCCCATGGATTTCCCTGAATATTTTGGATTTAATAAGAAGATTTATTCAGACGTCTCCTCACCTTTGATTACAAAGCTGACAAGCAAAACAATCCAGATGGTAAACATTGTCCTTGGCGCGCATGACCATTTCGAAGGCGGGAATGAGCTTGCTGCACGCGGCGCAGTTTCCCGTCACGCCGAACAACCTACGGAATAAAAGGAAAAAAGCTAAGTTATCGGCAACAAGCAAAATCTGAACGTATCTTCCAAATAAAACGTAACCGGCTACAGATCATTAGATGAAGGATTATTGAGATCCTGTGCAGTTCAGAGGTCCAGATATCACCGACGGATCACAGCCTGCAATCACTTCCCCTGGAAACGGGTCCAAGGTCAGTGGAGGACTCATAGAAACTCAATCGGCCCCCGTCTAGTCCCCCGTTTCTCCCGCTGCAAAGACTCAAACCTTAATCAGTCGTTGGTCTCGTCTTAGATTCAGGAGCCGTATGTCTATCCCATGCATGTTTAATACCCTCACTGTATTACCCTCTACCACTTCTGCTGGGAGGCTGTGTGTACCACCCTCACAGTAAAGTAAAACTTCCTTCCATCTCAGCCTCTGACCATCTAAGTGTTAGATTCCAGCCTCTTGTTGTAACTTTTCTCATCCATTAAAATAAACTTCCCTCCTGTGAAATCCATTTATGAATTTAAAGCAGCTATGAGGCGCTGAGGAATGGGGGTAATGATCCCGTTATGTCTCATTCGCTTATTCCATATAAACTATAGAAATCCCACAGGGATCCCACCAATGGTCCTATCTCACCTACCAAGACAGGTAATGGTGTCCAGACCCTATAGTAACACTTATAAAAATATATAAAAAACACCAAACAGGGTCTTTGTTGATCTCGCCGTCGGCCAATTCATAGAGATTACTGAGAGGAGACGGAGAATTTTTCGTGTGTCCCGGCATCGCATCACGTACGAGCTGCCAGGGTCCGCAGGTTTGTGCTCCAGAGCTAAACGATTTCTCTTGATTAAAAAACATTTTCAAAAGAAAACACTTCAATCTTCTCACGCAGGCGGACGTCCCTCGCCAGTCGCTGCCATAGTTCTGATTACTTTATTCAGACAGAACATTAACGAGGCCATAATCTATAACGGATGGATCAAAAAGTGTGCGGCCCACACAAAGAGACCAACGGCCGCTGGATCCGGACGAGAGCGCCGTAAAAACAAAATGATACAATTATGTACAAAGAACACTCATAAAACCAATAAATAATAAATATAACGCAATACATACATAATATAACAACATCTATGTAAAAGAACACCCATAAAACTAATATATAATAAATATCATTATTATAACGCAATAAATACACAATATAATAACACCTATGTACAAACACCCATAAAACAAATATAATAAATATAATTATTATAACGCAATAAATACATAATATAATAACATCTATGTACAAAGAATACCCATAAAACTAATATAAAATAAATATAATTATTATAACACAATAAATACATAATATAATAACATCTATGTACAAAGAATACCCATAAAACTAATATATAATATAATTATTATAATGCAATAAATACATAATATAATAACACCTATGTACAAACACCCATAAAGCTAATATGTAATAAAAGTAATTATTATAACACAATAAGTACATAATATAACAAAATCTATATACAAAGAATACCCATAAAACTAATACGTAATAAATATAATTATTGCAACGCAATAAATACATTTATTATAATATCAGAACAGAAACATTTACATACAAAGGACACTCGTACACAAAAATTTATTAAAATAATATTCTATAATTGAATAACATTTACATACAAGACACATGTAAACATTAATATATAGTAAATATAATATAATAATAGAACATTTACATATAGGACATGTGTAAACAGTAATATATAATAAAACTTATAAATATTTTATAATGGAATAACATTTACATACAACGAACACCCGTAAACAGTAATATATAATACAAATAATAAATATTATATAATGGAACAACATTTACATACAGGACATGTGTAAACGGTAATATAAAACAAAACTAATAAATATAATAATAGAACATTTACATACAATGGTCGCCTGTAAACAGTAATATATAATAACAAATAATAAATATTATATAATGGAATAACATACAAAAGAGCACCCATAAACAGTAATATATAATACACATAATAAATTTTATATAATGAATAACATTTACATACAGGACATGTGTAAATAGTAATATATAATAAAACTAATAAATAGAACATTTACATAAAATATAATAATTTTATAATGGAATAACATTTACATACAACGAACACCCGTAAACAGTGATTTATATAATACAAATAATAAATATATAATAGAATAACATTTACATACAGGACATGTGTAAACAGTAATATAAAACAAAACTAATAAATATAATATAATAATAGAACATTTACATACAATGGTCGCCTGTAAACAGTAATATATAATAAATAATAAATATTAGATAATGGAATAACATACAAAAGAGCACCCATAAACAGTAATATATAATACACATAATAAATATTATATAATGGAATAACATTTACATACAGGACATGTGTAAACAGTAATATAAAACAAAACTAATAAATATAATATAATAGAACATTTACATACAATGGTCGCCTGTAAACCGTAATACATAATAACAAATAATAAATATTAGATAATGGAATAACTTTTACATGCAAAGCACACGTGTAAACAGTAATATATAATAAAAACGATATAATTACATAATACCGGTAATTAGCTGCACACACAGAACGGATGGGTGTATTGGCACTGTGTCATTAATGTACCTGGGTGCATGGGGAGGAGCCAATGATAAGATCCCACTCTGTATGTTACATGTTAACATGTGGAGGACAAACCTGGGAAGTTCAGTTCTGCACTCATGTGGAGGATGTGCTGTAAGGGGAGGCGGGTTAGCCAAGGGCCAGAGGGGACTCATGGACCACTTAACTCACCCCAGACAGGGGCTCATGGACCCTTTAAGTTACCCGAGACAGGGGCTCGAAGGCATTTAACCCACACTGAACACGGTGCTCGTGGACCCTTTAAGTCACCCCAGATTTATATACTTTAAATCTTGTTGCTTGTCCTGAAATTGTCCCGAAATTGTGGATAATTGCTGAAAATCTAGAACCTAGACGGGTCAGAGAAATAAATATTAATTTACGCCAAATAATGTCAAGAATTCAAGAAAAGACATGAGGCTCCGCCCCGCGGACCACCAGCCAAGTAATGGGGATATTTAATAACGGCTTCTGTGGGCGTCATTCGTGTTCCGCTGCCACAAAACAGCAAAAGAAAAAATAAACAGAGAGAAGAGCGTAATAAATGGCCGCCCGTAACTCGTCCCCCGGTTTGTATCGCGCCGTCCGCCAGCATCTATCAGCCACCTGATTAGAATTTGTTTCCACACAAACCATTGATCATCAGCCTATTACTAGGCAAATGACAGTTAATTACCCACTACATTAACCAGTGAGACCCGAGACCTGCTTCGGCTGCCATCACTCAACATGATAAATGTGGCACGTTGGGTAATGCATGGCCGGCCCTGAGCTGCCTGCTACGGCATGCGCAACCCTCAATCTCACTCCCGAGCCCAGGAAAATCTATGGCAATCTGCATAATTACAAGCGCCGGGTTAATAACAGACAAATGATTTGTTGCACTAAACAGAGTCCTTGGATCGGGTCTGGCCTCTGGCGGGTGTCGAGGCTGCCGATCAGCGCGACTTTCTGCCTAAAAGGAGACGGCGAAGCGGGGGCTCCCCAATCTCTTACCCTCCGATTTATAGATTCTAATCTTTAGAAGGAGCCGCGAAGCAATATTATCTTAATTATTCTCTGCCGCGGCCGGGGAATTGGACTTCACAGAAGATTTTCTTCCTCCACGCGTTTCGCAGCCTCGCTGGAGGCCCCATCAGTTTTCATCTGCACCTGGACTCTGAAGTCCTAATGATGAATTATCGCCCCTTTTCCTGGGAGGGAGAACCTTACAAGGGAAGACTTTACTGAAGTGTCGGCGGCTGAGTGCAGGATGCGGAAATCTCGTGTAATGAACTGTAACCCAATCCATTCGTTATCCTTCCCTCCGCGCGGCACAAAGATCAAGAGATCAGTCAAACCGTTAGCAACACCGTGCGCCCTCTGCACTCCCCACCTCACGCACTGCGCCCTCCACCTCGCCCTCTGCGCTCCCCGCCTTACGCACTGCGCCCTCCACCTCGCCCTCGCCCTCTGCGCTCCCCGCCTCACGCACTGCGCCCTCCACCTCGCCCTCTGCGCTCCCCGCCTCACGAACTGCGCCCTCTCGCTCCCCGCCTCACGCACTGCGCCCTCCACCTCGCCCTCTCGCTCCCCGCCTCACGCACTGCGCCCTCCACCTCGCCCTCTCGCTCCCCGCCTCACGCACTGCGCCCTCCACCTCGCCCTCTCGCTCCCCGCCTCACGCACTGCGCCCTCCACCTCGCCCTCTGCGCTCCCCGCCTCACGCACTGCGCCCTCCACCTCGCCCTCTGCGCTCCCCGCCTCACGCACTGCGCCCTCCACCTCGCCCTCTGCGCTCCCCGCCTCACGCACTGCGCCCTCCACCTCGCCCTCTCGCTCCCCGCCTCACGCACTGCGCCCTCCACCTCGCCCTCTCGCTCCCCGCCTCACGCACTGCGCCCTCCACCTCGCCCTCTGCGCTCCCCACCTCACGCACTGCGCCCTCCACCTCGCCCTCTCGCTCCCCGCCTCACGCACTGCGCCCTCCACCTCGCCCTCTGCGCTCCCCGCCTCACGCACTGCGCCCTCCACCTCGCCCTCTCGCTCCCCGCCTCACGCACTGCGCCCTCCACCTCGCCCTCTCGCTCCCCGCCTCACGCACTGCGCCCTCCACCTCGCCCTCTGCGCTCCCCGCCTCACGCACTGCGCCCTCCACCTCCCCTCTGCGCTCCCCGCCTCACGCACTGCACCCTCCACCTCCCCTCTGTGCTCCCCGCCTCACACACTGCGCCCTCCACCTCATGCACTGCGCCCTCACTCTCTGCACTCCCCTCCTCGCGCACTGCGCCCTCCGCGCCCCCTGTCTTATGTACTGTCATAAGATGTACCCACCATCACCCCACCAAAGCTTCTACCACCCTTATATATAACCCAGAACTCTAACACGGCTCCCACCACCCCACACATCACCCAGGAGCCAACACGGCTCCCACCACCCCACACATCACTCAGGAGCCAACACGGCCCCCACCACCCCACACATCACCCAGGAGCCAACACGGCCCCCACCACCCCACACATCACCCAGGAGCCAACACGGCCCCCACCACCCCACACATCACCCAGGACCCAAGCCACGGGTTACAGGGTCATTCACCCAATGAATTAACGACCGCCCGGGGCTCATAGAGAGACGACGATATTCAATTAAGCTTCTCATTAGCACAGATAATGGCTGATATTTCACCAGAAAGTGACATTTCAGCAAATTACCCGGAAACGTGTGAATAATGCATCCAAACCCCAAAAACACAAACCGACGCGTCCGCGGAATCCGAGAAACGGCATAATCAGGCGATAGACACCGCCAAGCGCCAGCGGTACTCAGACCCACGGACACTCGCATCGCAACCAACGAATATACCCAACCAAGCAAAAACGGGGCGTCTCTGCGAACAATGAGCGGCCCCCAAAACGAAGGTTCCCCCGACAGCAGCCGGCACGGAATAAGCAGCTCTGTGTGTGACGGGCTCTGCATCGGGGTTTTTATTTGCCATTATTTAATGATTTCATGTAAATAACGCGGTGCATGCGCTGCCTGTATCGTCTGCGCTGTTCCCTACCCCCAATTATCAGACACAAACTCAGGAATTGGCCTGTGTGCCGGGTGTGCGCGTAGTTATTAGAAGCGAAATCCGGGATTCGGGAATATTTACACCTGTGCATGCGCGTAGTTATTACACAATCCGCTCTGATCCCGATCCGTCCGCCTGGAAATATCACTTAATTCGAACGGTTAACCATTCGTTGGCTGATGAGAGGTCCACCAAAAATAAGGATGGCCCTAAAAGCCAGGGGCCCAGGGGCCATTCCCCATAGGCGGCCACACAAATTGGACCAAGACTGGGATATTATACGCCTGGTGCCAATCCTACACGTTTCTACATGTTTATTCTTGTAATCCCATGTTTTTGCCGTGTGATCTCCGTGTTTAGTGGAGAAGCTCCCGGCGACACACGTGTTTCATGTCACCAAACGAGTCTAGAAATCGAATTCTATACCGTGAGGGTCACATGACCGCCTCACGCCGAATCTCCAGCGTCAGGGGCCAAAGCGAGGAAGGAGTCAGAGCCGATTCTGGAGCACGTGATGCCGATTATTAGGCCCCCGGCGGCCATCTTTATCATTTGTGTGGCAATACTGAATATGACTTTATTAACCCCTTACTTCCCCTGCAGTACCTCTCCTGTGAGCGTGACCCCAATAACTCACCAGAAACGCAGCAATGGATGGAGCATCAAACCCCGACTTGTTTCTCTCTCCGGCCCCGGAGTTTGTGAAATCCGCAGAAAGGAAGGTAAGTTTGTGTGACGGGGTTCGGGGGGGCGCCTCACTCTGGGGGGCGCCTCACTCCGCATAAAGCTGACCGCGAGACCCTCATACAGAGCGTCATCTGCAATACCCCCAGCCTGAGAGAATGCCTCAAAATAACTATAAGCAGAGTGTTATCAGGCACGGACAAACACATGGACGGACGCTCGGACCAACACGCGGGCAGACAGACACACAGACATACAAACAGAAACCAACACAGACACGCGGGCAGACAGACACGCAGACAAATGTGCCAACATAAAAACAGAGACAGACATAAAAACTGAAACCAACAGACATACGGACACACACAGACAGATGTGCGGACATTCAAACAAACAGACACGCGGACAGACAGAGAGATGGACAGACAGAAACACGGACAGACAGAGATGGACAGACACACGGACAGACAGGTGGACAGACAGGCACACGGACAGACAGCTGAACACACAGACGCTCTGTACTGACGCAGGGCCCGGAATGTGGCGTCGTCTGTGGCCGGCGTTATCAGCTCGTACCCTCTAGATGGCACCAGAAAATAACCCAACTAAATGCCGCACACTCCGTCCACCCAGGACAGTGAATGTTATTCCTCCCCACTCCTCGGCCGCTATGTTATATCTTTCCATTCACAGGCAGTTTTATTACCCCGGAGTAGCTCCTTCACACAGAACTTCAGCGGCGGAAATATCACGCTCATACAGCAGGGAAACGGAGACCCCCGAGCAGCCCCCCGCACAGAACGTGCATTCATTCTACTGACATCACATGATGAGAAAATGCTGCCCCCCCAACGCGCAGCAACCCCCTGGGAATCCCCGGCTTCATTTATCTGCTGAAATATCCTAGGGGCCCCGGCGTGACATACGGGAGCCGGGCCGAGTAACTCGGATCTGGAGGCACATTTACACGGAGAGCTTCCAAAACCAGACCAGAGCAATACAAGAGTTTATACCCCCCCCCCCGATCAGTTATTGGGGTGAAGTAAATCATTCCAACTTGTTTGAAAAAAAATTGCTGCCAGGTTCCAGGCTTTTGCTGCGTGTAACACTCATGTCTGGATCGCGTAATACCGGCTTTAACACGGGCAAAGGTGGCACTGTCTGGTTAACACCTCGTGGGGCACACATTTCCTGAATACTGGAAAATAATTGGATGCGATTGGATATGCCGGGACTTTATAGAAATGCTCTGTCCACTCTCTGTCTCCCGATAGTAACCCTGAATGGCCAAGCTGGCACGGTTACCCCCCGGTGACACCGCGCATGCACCACTCACTTTCTCCAGGGTGTGATAGCACTGCGCAACAACTTCAAACACAGAAACCCAGAACCTGCGGCAGATCGGCCCCATCCGGCCCCCGGCTGGTCGCCTGTTTCTCCTGCTTCTCCTGCTGTAAAGACTCAAACCTTAATCAGTCGTTGGTCTTGTCTTAGATCCAGGAGCTGTATGTCTATCCCATGCATGTTTAATCCCCTCAATGTATTACCCTCTACCACTTCTGCTGGGAGGCTGTTCCACTTAAACATAAAACAATCGACTTGCATCTGCGTCGGCACATTCCCGGTTTGTAAGAAATCACAAACATACCTGAGGTAGTCCCGGCGGCAGAGGATGAGATTGGCTTTGGTGTAGAGCGTGGAGCCCACCTCCCCGAGCCGGCAGTCACAGCAGGCGCATTTCAGGCAGTCCTCGTGCCAGTATTTATCCAGGGCCTTCAGCAGGTAGCGGTCCTTAATCTTCCGGTTGCAGCCAGCACAACCCTTCGGCTTGGTGTCCGGCTGAACTGAAAGCATTTGTATGCCTGGGAGGAAGACACGGAGGGGGCATTACTACCTGCGCAGCCCCTCGCTGCGGGGTGAACACACTTTCAAATAATGGACAGAAAGAAGCCGGCAAATCGATGACAAATTGGGAAATATAGAATTCAGAATTGTAAAAAGAAATACATTTAAAGGACCCCCTGAGAAGTTTCCGAGAAGAGAGACTGCGGAGGAAATTCAGGTTAAAACAACAGACTTTTCAAACATTCATTAAAAATGTCTTTTGCTGAGGTTACGCTTCCAAAATTTGGGGCGGAATTAGCGAATTCCTCATATACTCGCAGGGTTCCGGGAGCGGATTAAGCCGCATCGTGCACCGATCCCAATTTTTCAGAGAATTACTTCGCAGTTTAAGGGAAATCGTAATTAAAATGAGACGTAAACAATGGGCCGAGCGCGGGCAGCCGGAGCCGCTGCGTTTAAACTCCGGCGATTGCACGGGGAGCGAGCGTTATACTTCAGCGGCTCCATTATCCTCTCATTTGCACGCTCCGGCTCCGGTACTTAACACAACAAAGTAACAGCCCCGAGGGGGGCAAAGTGCAGGCACTGGAGGCAGAATACACGCACTAAACATTGGCTAAGAGGGCATTTGGGGTTCTGATTAAACCCCAGGATAGGCATAACCCCCCGGAACCTACCTGCGCCGAGTTCTGCAGCCTGCGCGGAGGATTTGGTTGCACGGTTGGGAGACGGGGGCAGATTAGTCCAATCTGGCCAAGGCTGTCGTTCATTTTAAAGGGGGCAACACACAAAAGGCTTCGCCTCGTCTCCCACTCATTCGGCGCTGGGCCTGTTCTCAGCGCTCAGTGGCCCAGAGCATCCCCTGCAGGCTGCAGCCCCCGAACAATGCGCTGCCCGACTCCTCTCCACCCCCCCGCCTGCGTTGAGCAATGGGGCTGGGAAGCGATTTAATTCCCCCCGTCGCCAGCTGCACGGATACTGACATTTTTCCACTCTTATCAGTTTAATTACAGTTGCCATAGCAGCAAAGTGCCGAAGCTCGCCAAAGGCCAACCAGAGATTTGCAAGACTGAGCTCAATTTTGACGCAGCTCGTAACACAAAAATAAAACAAAAATATCAAAATCCACACGAGAGACACAACAAAGACAACCTGCCCCGGCTCCGTTCAGGCTTCGGGGGCGCAGCAGGAACCGGCACAGTCACGTCGCACCCCGGGGGGACAGGCACCTACCGAAACTTTTCTCCCTTTTGTGCATGAGTTGACCAGAGGAGCCTCTCATTGAGCAGCAGCTGAAGGTCCCAGTCCGGGGCGAGGGGGCAGCTGAACACACCCTGGATAAGACGCCTTTTGTCTGCCCTGACAGCCCGAGCACAATGTCACCCGCGCATGTGGCAGTCTGCAAGTGATGGCAAATGACAAAGCCACATGCCCCCCTAACTCCAGTGTAATCCTCTAATCCTGCCGCTCGCCAATGGTCTGGAGGAAAGTGTTCAGCACTGGGGGAGGGGACAGCTCCGGAACAACTCCACCAGGACCAGCAGGAGCACCGCAGCCAGGGCATGGGGCACAAGCGGGGCATCTACTGCGGCAGATGTAGCAGAGCATAGGGGCAAATGCAGGGCTACAGCTGGGGTAAGAGCAGTAGAGGCAAGGGGCAAATACAGGGCATCAGCAGGGATAAGCGTAACAGAGGCATGGGGCAAATGCAGAGAATCAGCACAGGTAAGAGCAACAGAAGCATGGGGCAAAAGCAGGGCATCAGCAGGGGTAGGCGCAGCAGAGGCATGGGGCAGGAAGAATGCTAAAGTTTGGGCAGAAAACAGTAGACAACAGCTGGGGCAGAAGCAGCCCAGACATCTCTCACTGTGAACATAATGAAGTCCCAGAAGACGAGTCAGACCTCAAACAATAAGTGGACCCGGGGTCCGGCTCCCAGCATCCAGAGCAGCTCATTAGAAGGAGAGGCACCGACCGGCAGCTGCAGAGGGACCTCCGACTTACCTGCTCAATTAGGCAGCCGAGGCTCCCCTCCTGCTGAGAGGTCACCAAGTGAACGAGGAACCTGAAGTTTCAAATAATGAGCTCCTCCAGGATGCTGCAACCATCGGAGCTACAGGTGTCCTCCCTGACCCAGGACGACTTACCGAGCCGCAGGTGAGGAGCAGAGCTGGTCAGATGCAGGCAGGATCATCTGCAGGAGCAGCCCCTTCACCGGCACAGATTGGAGGCACCAGCATGGAGAAGGTTACCCACTTGTTACTGAGCAGAGCTCCAAAAAACATCCCGGCAGCTTGTGCCCGAGCATCGAGCAGCCCCTGCCTCCCCTCCCCCAGCCCTCTTCCCTCCCACCACTTTGACAATACTTACCTCCTTCCATAAGCTTCAGCTGGAGAGACTGCTTCCAACAATGCACAATGTGAGGGCGGCAGGAGACGGAGGGGACCACACAGCGCCTGGGATACCACACTGGGGTTGTTACCACCAGGGGCATACCACTGACACCCACCACATGCGGCTACACCACTGACACCTGCCATCGAGGCAATTCCCCTGACACTCATACCCCTGACTACCTGGACGACACCACTGATATATCCATCCACTGGAATCCATGACATAAGCTAGACCACAGACATCCAAGACCTGGGGGACATCACCGACGACATGGGGGATGCCACCGAAACCCATGACCTGGGGAACACAACTGACACCCATGACCTGGGGACACCATTGACACCCACCACTTGGGACAGGTGTGTGTGTGGTCTAAGGAGGGATCAGCCTCAGAGATATTCAGTTGCTGACAGTTCAGGAAGGCTTCCACCTGAGTCGATTAAAATTCACCCACACAAACGGGGCCCGCAGGTGCATCAGACCTTTGACCTCCCTCTATGTATCCCCAGTGATCTGCCCCCGCTCCTTGTGGAGGAGACACACTACTCACCCCCAGGAAACACATCTCACTGTTAGATGGGAGGACAATCCACGGCACAGTGTGTGATGCACAGGGCAGGTAGGACACAGACCTCCCCCATTCAACAAAACAATGAACACAGACCCCAGGCAACAAAGACCCTCCATTAACACAGACCCTCCAACCCCTCCATTCACTGCCTGACAGGGGGAAACGGAGTGCCACAAAAAACAGGGAGGGGGGGGGATAAGGAGACATAGAATCAAAACAAATGGTACAGCTAATGAGCACAATTACATTAATTATGTTCAAGGAGATGCCCCCCCCCCCACCCCCCATGATCTGTTACCCCTCGCTGCTAACGGGAATTCATGGCAACTGATTAGAGGATCTATGCAAATCTTTGTTTAAATCATTCAGCTAATTAAATGATGGGATTATTCCTCTGCCGGCTACGGTGACATCATTGCCAGTAATTAACGCTCTGTTTGGACTATGCCATAAGACTCTCATGTCAACACAAGCCTGGGAAGACGTTAACCCATCGGCTTCTGGATGGCCCAAGCTACGGCCATTGACAGGCTCAATAATTAGACACCGTTTCGCTGCCAGGGGGTAGTGGAGGCGCTCACCTTCATCTCTTTTTATTCAGGGACCCAGTAGAGAAACTGTCACCGAAATCTGCCCAAATCACGTGGAATCGATCGTTAACATTCAAGACCACGCAAGTCTTTTCCCCTCAAAACGTAAAGATAATTAGATGGGTCATAAATGGCTCTCCTTTTCATTATGACTGATGAAATGCATTAAAGCCGACAGGGTATATTACCTGACAGTAATTAGGTTTTGTCATGAATTAAATTATTAGAAAGCGGCCCCAATCGCGGCGTTTACAGACTTTCTAAAGAAATGCGGGACATTGAGACGCAAGCGACAAAGTGAAGCTGTTTCTTTCCAAATCATATGAATTATTCACAATAACGCTTGAAATCTTATTGAAGAAGATACCCCCCCCTTCAGCAGATTTAATCACTTTTAGATAATGAGGTTCAATGGGGATCTCAGGATCTAATCATTCAGGAAGCTGCATTAACCCCTAAGCCTCCAACTCCTCGCTTAAGTCAAAAAGGGAGAAGAGAAAAGAAAAAGGAAAAGAGAAAAGAAAAAAAAGGAAAAAGATGATTGCATTCACTCATCGAGACTAAACAGTCATCTCCGCTGATTTATCTAATTTCTCTTCACACCAAAAAAATAAGCGTGGAATTTAATTCCCCCCCACAATAAGAGAATCTTCTTAGAAAGCCCAATATTGTAATGTTACGGGTTCCCCAACTTTCCATTTTCTGCCCACAAACAGGTGTCTTCAGAGTTTTCTCCTACCCGAAAGGAAATAACTCACCTTGTCTTTTAGAAGTTAGGAGTGAAATGGATTCCTCTCCCTCCTGCTCGAATCCGCTTCTTCTATCTGAGGTTATGCATGAAACGTTTGGCACGAGTAACTATTTCTGTGGTCCCAGAGATGCGGTGCAATCCGTGTGCAGCAGGAAGGGATTATCTCCACGAGCCCCGTGCTTCGGTTACTAGACACATACAGATATATAGATATACAGCGTGCATTCACAAACGGCCGGGGGGGGGGACACGTAGAAGAGGATAAGTGTCCTGTAGCAGATCCCAGGAAGACTGAGCAGATCCTCCTTCCTTTGCTTTCCTTTCCAGTAGCGAGAGGGATCAGGACTCCCTATTTAAACACCTCAGCAGGTCTCCAGTTAGCAGCTTCCTTCAGCTCATCCAAGAAGATGACAAGTGCAGTTAGAGGAGGCTGAACATGTTGCTCTAATGGACCTCATTAGGTTCTACTTACAGATGTTCTTTTAACATAATTGATCTGCGGTGAGTTGAGAGGGCTGCAGCTTATTCCCCAGCCCCCAATTATGGTTGGGTAATTAGATCCCCAACCTCCACTTTCTCACATTCACCCTTCTAACGTTCCAAAATATCAAAGTATCTCTTTCGCACAAAGGCGTCCCGCTCCCCCTCTGCCGGACTCCGCTCTCCCCGAGTATTGACAGTTAGATCTGCTAACCTTTGTGAAGACGCCACTTCTTTTAATGGCACGTTCGCTCCATTGACAGAGCGAGGGTTGGTTTTTTCTTTTCTTTTTTAACCCTCAGAAACACAAGGGGCGGAAAAACTAACTTGTATGGATTGTACTTGTGATGAAAGATTTTGGTGATGAGTGGTGGCAGAGGAGAGCGGCTTCTAATGTCTTTTTATCTGTATTAATTCCTCAGATGAAAACTTTAAGGAACAATGAAGGAGAGAGGTAGCTTCAGAGACGGTGGAGAGGAGAGGAATCACACGGCACACCTGGGACAGATGAAGCCAGCCTGGTGCTTTATAATGCCAATCAGCGGGGCTCTTATCATGCCTCTAATTAGGAAGGCAGTCTAAAACCCAGAGCACTTGGGGAAATGCTAATCTTATGGTTTTGCACTTAAAAGGGGAGACATTTCTTGCACTGGAAGAATCCGGTATTGGGCCTGACAAGTCTTTTCACTAATGGGGAGGAATCACTGTTTGCTGTAAATCCGGCAGGTGGACAGAGAGCGAGGTGTAAGAATAATAGGGCGATCTGGGTCTCTGCTTCACCGCATCCCTGGGGGAGCCAAATGGAACAGATTATAGCCAACGCCGCTTAAACACACACTTGGATTTCTTTTTTACATTTAGGAACCAAATTGCTGCAGAGGTCCCCAATCATTCATTCTCCGCCACTATGGTTAATAATTGAAAGGTGCATAAAGTTTTATTTGCCCCAGGGCAGACGCTCTAAATATTGGGGGAACCCAAACCATTATGAGGGAGAATTCTGCTTTTTTTCCCCATATATGGAAAAGTGGTAGAGGGTAATACAGCGAGGGAATGTACACATGCATGGGATAGACATATACGGCTCCTGAATCTAGATAAGTGGAACAGCCTCCCAGTAGAAGTGGTAGAGGTTTATACAGTGAGGGTAGTAAACATGCATGGGATAGACATACGGCTCCTGAATCTAAGACGAGACCAACGACTGATTAAGGTTTGAGTCTTTACAGCAGGAAAAACTGGCGACTAGATGGGGGCCGGATGGGGCCCGGATGGGGCCGATCTGCCGGTAAATTCTAGGATTCTAGATCTCTCTAGAAATTTTACAGATTTCCCAAACTACTGACCGACTGCTCGACCTCTCGCTACTCGATTCAAACCTGGAAAGGACGACTGGTTCTTGGGAATGCGGAGTGTGGTTAGAGTGCGCGTGGCTTTTAGGTGGATAAGGGATCTCTAGCATTTATGACACATTATTGGAAGTGTTGACATTCCCCATCTGCGAATCCCAGTAAACACACAGGAGATTTCCCAGTATGTTCTCCAGGCTGTGGATGTGAAATACCACGGTGGGGAGAAACAAGGAGGAGGCCGCTGTCTTCAGGTTCCTCGTGTGCTCCCAGGGAGGAGGCTTTGGGGATAACGTAACTTCGGATACTACTCTGCATCACAATTTATCGCTACTTTATAGACTGCAATGTAATAATACTAACACTAGTAATACTAATAATACTAATAACAATAAGAATAGTAATAATAAAACTAATAATACTAACAATAATATTAGTACCTATACTACTACTGCTAATAATTACAAAACTAATAATACTACTACTAATAATAGTAATAATACTACTAATAATAGTAACTACACTACTACTGCTAATAATAACAATACTAATAATATTAGTAATAATAAAACTAATAATAATAGTAACTATACTACTACTGCTAATAACAACAATACTACTACTAACAATAATACTAGTAATAATAATACTAAAAATTATTAGTACTAGTACTGCTAATATTAATAATAATAATACTAATAATAGTAATTACAATAATAATAGTTATAATACTACTACTGATAATAATAATAATAACAATACCAATGTTACTAATAACAATTATAATAGTAATAATAATAACTCACTGCCTGCAGATGTTACACACGCGGGAAATCATCATCTTCAGCCAGAAAGCGGCACTGAAAATTGCGATTCATTTTTTTTGGTGTTTTACTGAAGTTTTACCATTTTTATTGTTTTATGTCTCCTCCATTGAAGGTTTTGGTACTCAGGCCGAACCGAGGATTATAATCAGGCACTTTTAGGATTGTGGGCTCACAAAAAAGGACCAGATCTGCTGCACGAGCTCCAATAAAGGTATACACGAGGTGCCCGGCGGGCCGGTGCCAATGGCCAGTGCAGGCCTGTACAGCATGCGCAGCTTTTAGAAATACGCTGAAGCGGAATATCTGTGTTAGAGCTCGCTGGTTCACTTGGGGAAATGGAAAACCTGAAAAATTCAGCGATAAACAGTAATAGGGTTGTCCACAAGGGCCAGGTGCGTGAAGAACGCTTCCCAGACTATGAAGAGGGCCTTCGCAGACTTTACATTTATTTTCCTGCTTATCCGGGTGGATTTACCTTCCTGACAGACGTTTAGCCCAATGTGTCTCCACCATCCATCCTACCGCAGGAGATCAGGAATCGGTATAACTGCAAGCTCATGGACGCCCAGGCTGTTTGAGGCCACTTGAAGATTCATATAAGTAAAAAAAGATTAAAAAAAACTGGAAAACACTTTAAAAAGATTTATTTTAAGGCTCCGGTGGAATTTCTGGGTACAGATAAATTAGGAATAATGAATAAAATAATAATAATAAAAGATCTAGAAAGTGTCAGATGACCAACACTTTATTTATTATTATTAAGATTATTGTGTGATGGTCGAGAAGTTGAATGTTCTGCGTGTTTTGTTAAACGCAGGACTTTCTCCGTCTTATTTCCTAAAACTGTGGATTAAGACTAATCAGAATTCTGCACGGAGATCGCAGCAGGAAAAAAAAACAATAAGTGCCGGCTTCTTATAGCATCTTATTACAAGTTTAATTTAGAGGGGCTTTGGCGCTAATGATTCATTAGGTTGTGCCCTTTCAATGGTCTTGTCTTGAAAATGCCAACATTTTAAAGAGACTGAAATCTTTATTTAATTTTCTGTCTTTTGGAATCCAAGCAGATTGTAAACAAGTTCCAGCTCGGAATCAAAAATCCTGAATAATCCAGAATCATTTGGAATTATTTTAAAAGTAATTTGAAAAGTTTTCACTAGTTTATACTTCTAAAAAGTACCGCTCGTTTAGTAAATGGGTCCCGGGACCGGTCTTTTATGTACTGATATAAAGATATTAAACCCTGGGGAAAAAAAACCAAAAAGGTACAAATGAAATCACAATTTTTCTAACAATATTTTATAATATAGAGGGTCAGAAACTTATAGAACTTTCTTTATATCCAAATGTTGAGTTCCAGATAAAAGCTGTTGGTATTGAGCTGGTATTAAACTTGCTAAGGGGGGCAAAGGGACCTTTGTGAAGAGGTCCATTAAAGGGTCTCATTGGAAATAGTAATATATCGCTGGCGTCATAAACACGCGGGGGTTTCACCGAAATGGCTTCATCTCTATGGATCTTGGGAGCCCCTGGTGGGAGAGGTTCTTCTGTGTCATACTCCACAAGGTCCATTAGTTCTCAATCGGCTGGGAATAAGCTGGACTTGTACATCGTATTATAGAAGAAATGGCCCCCGCGGAGTTACCCCGCTCCTGTGTGTTAAACGTCCACGTGAAGCTCTTACGTTATCACTTTAATGACTCCGGCCAAAAATGTAATTACAGGTGCAGCCAGGTGACTCCGTGAGACTCTGGTTTGGTCCCACCCCTTTTCACAGGTAGCCACACCTCTTCCTAAGTAGCCTTTGGTGGAATTTTGAGGATCATATAAACCGAGCCTGGCCCCCTGGAGAAGAGAGAGGAAGCAGCAAAGCAATGTGGAAGAACTGAGAGCAATTACTCCCAAAGCCGCCAAACTCTCATCACCTCCAGCCAGGCAGCCACATAGTAAAGGGTGGGCATACTGAACTATTTGGGGTGGGGAGTCTATACCCTATGGTGCTGTATCATCTGGCTGTGGACTTTCCCCCAGTGGCTGCGGAATCACCATTATTGTTCTACCAAGTTGGAGGCAAAGTTTTGTTGATCTACTTCTGGCGTCCGAGTCCTCCTTGGCCCAGCGTCGGGAAGCTGTACATCAGTCATTGGGCCGAGACGCTGTGTAATATCATTATGTCTCCATCTCCCTCTGCGGAGGCTCAAGACTCGGCCTCTTCTTACCCACGCAGAGGTCCTGAGTTCCCAAGGCTACTGCCCAGCACGGGTAGAAAAGGGGCTACACCCGTATCTGAGACCAATCTACTAGACAAACAGCCCGACTCCTTATCATACTGCCTGTGGGAAACAATTGAATGGCTCAGTCTTAATCACCCGGCCGGACTCCCTGACTAATGAAAGTCAATGTTATTACTGTATAAAGTGCTGGGGGGTTTTATTACTGTATACAGCGATGGGGGTTATATTACTGTATACAGCGCTGGGGGGTTATATTACTGTATACAGTGATGGGGGGTTATATTACTGTATACAGCACTGGGGGGTATATTACTGTATACAGCGCTGGGGGTTATATTACTGTATACAGCACTGTGGGGTATATTACTGTATACAGTACTGGGGGGTTATATTACTGTATACAGCACTGGGGGGGTATATTACTGTATACAGCACTGGGGGGTTATATTACTGTATACAGCACTGGGGGGGTATATAACTGTATCCAGCACTGGGGGGTTATTACTGTATTCAGTGCTGGGGGTTATATTACTGTATACAGCACTGGGGTTATATTACTGTATACAGCGTTGGGGGTTATATTACTGTATACAGCGCTGGGGTATATTACTGTATACAGTGCTGGGGGGTTATATTACTGTATACAGCGCTGGGGGGTATATTACTGTATACAGCACTGGGGGGTATATTACTGTATACAGCGCTGGGGGTTATATTACTGTATACAGTGCTGGGGGTTATATTACTGTATACAGCACTGGGGTTATATTACTGTATACAGCGTTGGGGGTTATATTACTGTATACAGCGCTGGGGGTATATTACTGTATACAGTGCTGGGGGTTATATTACTGTATACAGCGCTGGGGGGTATATTACTGTATACAGCACTGGGGGGTATATTACTGTATACAGCGCTGGGGGTTATATTACTGTATACAGCACTGGGGGGTATATTACTGTATACAGCGCTGGGGGTTATATTACTGTATACAGCACTGTGGGGTATATTACTGTATACAGTACTGGGGGGTTATATTACTGTATACAGCACTGGGGGGGTATATTACTGTATACAGCACTGGGGGGTTATATTACTGTATACAGCACTGGGGGGGTATATAACTGTATCCAGCACTGGGGGGTTATTACTGTATTCAGTGCTGGGGGTTATATTACTGTATACAGCACTGGGGTTATATTACTGTATACAGCGTTGGGGGTTATATTACTGTATACAGCGCTGGGGTATATTACTGTATACAGTGCTGGGGGGTTATATTACTGTATACAGCGCTGGGGGGTATATTACTGTATACAGCACTGGGGGGTATATTACTGTATACAGCGCTGGGGGTTATATTACTGTATACAGTGCTGGGGGTTATATTACTGTATACAGCACTGGGGTTATATTACTGTATACAGCGTTGGGGGTTATATTACTGTATACAGCGCTGGGGGTATATTACTGTATACAGTGCTGGGGGTTATATTACTGTATACAGCGCTGGGGGGTATATTACTGTATACAGCACTGGGGGGTATATTACTGTATACAGCGCTGGGGGTTATATTACTGTATACAGCGCTGGGGGGTATATTACTGTATACAGCGCTGGGGGATATATCACTGTATACAGCGCTGGGGGGTTATAGTACTGTATACAGTGCTGGGGGTTATATTACTGTATACAGCTCTGGGGTTTTTTATTACTGTATACAGTGCTGGGGGTTATATTACTGTATACAGCGCTGGGGGTATATTACTGTATACAGTGCTGGGGGGTTATATTACTGTATACAGTGCTGGGGGGTTATATTACTGTATACAGTGCTGGGGGGTTGTTATTGTATACACCACCTTCATCCCAAAATTTGTTACATCACAGCTAAGTCACTAATGTTAGCGTATGATGTAATATTGAGGCCCACATTATCATTAGAACTGTGCTGTGGTTTAAGAGCCAGCTAGCCCCCCATGCTGTAGCAACAACTGGAAGGTGACAGTTAGGGGGTCCCTGGCTTTATATGTATCTATATACTGTATATGTAGATATATTGTATGTACCGGGGGGCCCGCTATATCATTCATCTTCCTGTAACTTGATGTATTCGGATATTACGCTATTTACACAAATCCTGAGTATGAATTCTGTTATTAACCTGGGGATTTTCAAAGTGCTGAAATGTTTAAATTCCCTCCCCACGCTCGGCTTTTATCTTTATTATATTGTTTTTAATTAAACTGCGCATTTCCGAATCCTGTTAAATTGAGTGCGGCGACTTTACATGATAATGCGGGAACTACCCCGGAGACCGGTTCAGATTCCTGAGCTATTAGTTAGAAGCCATTATATAACAATTGACTTAATTGTGCTTTGTGCCGGGCCGGGTGAGGCAGGAGGGCCGGTGGTCGCGGTGATTATATACCCCCGACATGGCGCTAATTCCAATTCATCCAAAACAACGTCTGCAGGACACAGGCTCAGCGCCGGGCCCTTTATAAGGGATATTGTGCCATTTATTGTACCAATAGAGTTAAAAGAAATCCAAATGGGGTAAATTGTAACAAAGAGAGAGATCTATTTAGGGGTCCGTCTGGCTCTCAACCACGACGGACAATACCGCTTAAAAACACATTTTATTTCTCCACTATAGTGAGCTGAAAAATCTATAATTTATGCTTTTTAACCATTGCATTTATAAACTTTTATCAACCCTTTGTTGGTGTTGCTGCTATTGTTATTTCTGCTGTTGCCGATGTTGTTGTTGCTGCTACTGTTGTTGTTTCTGCTGTTGTTGCTGCTATTATTGTTGTTTCTGCTGTTGCTTATGCTGTTGCTGCTATTGTTGTTTCTGCTGTTGCTGCTGCTATTGTTGTTGTTGCTCCTGGTGTTACTGTTGGTGTTGCTGATGATGAGTCAGAAGTATTCTGTGTTCTTTGAACAAGACTTTACTTTAAATCACTTGTTGCTATGGTGATATATCACAATACACGGATCTGGGTCCGAGTTGTGGTGTAGGAGCTAGGTGGTGGTGTCCACGCAAGATGTAGGGTTCACACAAACAACTCGGACTCTTAGAAAGATGTTCCCGGGGGCTGGGGTCTCATCGTACACAAGGAACACGTTTGGCGTTTGATGTCATTGGCCAGAAAGACAGTGGTAAAGAAACATAGAGGGAGCCCAAAGAGGATTTAGACATGGTGGGCATGTTAAAGACGGGGCCTACAAGAAATTTCTGGATGATGTTTTGTCTACATTTCTCCTGCCTCAGCAGCCGTAATTGCTTGTCTCTTACCCTGGCCGGTGCAGAACTCTGCTTGTTTGCTGGATAAGGCAGATTTGGCTGCTGTTTAGCACTCATATCACCAGGGGAAGTGACCGTTTCTCGCACTATGACACGCGGAGCGAATGCATCCTTTCCATAGGATGAAAATAGCTTCTTATTCATTAACGGAGGAATCTGTCTGCTTAACTAAAGAAACATAGTAGATCAAAGTAGATCTGCAATAATATCCTAGGGGCAGATTATTATAGTGAGGGGTAAGTGGAGGCACATGGAGGGTAACGTCTTGGGCAGGGCAATTTTTTTTTATGCCCTTTACTGCAAAGCACCTTAGAGTTGTAATTCCTTCATGTGACTAAATCACTATAAATGTCACCTTTTGGAATGTGGATCCATCAAATGTTTCTGTGCAACGGAAACGATGCCCTATAAACATGGGAAGCCATTTAATAATATCCGCTCAACATATTCCAGGGCCGCAAAACCAACCGAAAGCGAATCAGGATCTTATAAAAACTGTAAAGCGATTCTCATTAGTCGGCGAGAAACACTTATCTGGTGAACGTGGCGCTGACACCAAGACGGTTTCGCCTTATTTACTCCAGTAGGATCCCGCCGAGGCGCTCCTTCTCTCGAGCTCAGGATTTCCAGGTGAAACGGCATCTTCGGTCAGTCAGAAGAAAACACGACCAATTTGGTACAAGACAATACTGCTTGGCACTCAGGAGGTTAATCTGTTTTTCTATAAACTGACAAATTGGGTAATAATTTCACTCAGTATTTTTCTGACATGAAATATTCTGGATAAAAACATGTTCAGGAGAAGAAAATCTGAAGAAAATGACAATGCATCAAATCGCAGCACAAAAAACAAATCTATTTAAGAGTCGACGCCGTCGGCTGATGACTTAAACATGTTATTTTTCAATTTCATACAGCAGAAAATTCACGGAGCTTCGTGAAATGCAGGTGTTTGCTCCGAAGCCCACCGCTCCCCGAACTCATCTCCAGACACCGCGCGTCGGAAAATGCTGTTTGGCACCAAAAATAAGCAAAGACACAGAAAAAATATTAAAATCTCTACAGGAGTGACAGCAAAAAATGGAGAGAGACAGTTTCCTCCAGCGCCATTCGGTATTTACTGACTGTATACATTTCAGACGCGTGGTACGAGAGGGCCGGAAAACCATTACCGCGCGTCTCCAAGCCCCACGACGTTCACATCAAACGGGTACACGGCCTCCATACCAATGCGGTCTGAGGAGGATTCTTTAACTGAGAAGCGACGGGATGAGGCTTCGGCTGTGGGATGATTTACCCTTCGACTGTTTTATTTATTTTACAAGAAAAGACTGAAAAGGTTTGAGATTTGCCGTTTAATTAGCGGGACGCGGCCTCTCTGGTCAATTAACTCCCATTGAAGTTGATTTTGCCCTTTCCTGCTGAGATTCCATATATTTACCTTGTAAACTCATTGTCACTAAAAATTCATACAAATCCTCATTTCTAGGTAAACCAAAAAATTGTTTCTTCTCCTAAGTCCGGCCCCCAAAGAGCATAAAATGGAAAATGTTTGTATTCACGAAACCCTGTTATTAATTCTTATTAATGATACAGTCCAAACAAGACGCTTTCAGTCTTCATTGCAAACAGCACAGAGAACACTCACGGCGAGAATTTACTGTAAAACGAGGTCAAGACAAAACTTTATGATCCTGAAACTTCACCTTCAATTATCCCGCCGTCAGGTCATTAATCTGCCTGACACGGCTTCGCATCCAACGGCTTTCTGGACCCCAGAGCGCAGTTTGCAATGAAGCGACATGCCGTAACTTTTATTAAGGCTTGCTCAGTGTCAGCGCATTTACCAACAAGCGTGCGTTCTGAGGGTAAAGAAGAAGAAGAAGAATGCTTTATTGGGAATGGAATAAGATTTCTATTGCAGTTACGACAGCGGCGATGTCACGTGATGTCACAGGTACCGGGCTATTTAGAGAAGGAGACCGCATCGCCATTCCCGTAATCCGTTTCGGGCAAAGGCCCAGGTTCTATAGTGAAGAATGAATAATAATTTAGAATTTTGAAAACTCCTAGAAAATCGAAAGCCTTAGACGCTTGTTGGGTAATATCGCGGCGATATCATGGAAATCCCTGTGGACCCCTGACAGGTAATAATGAAAGTGGTCTGTCTGGATTGGTAAAGGGAGTTTACCTGTCACTTAAAAGAAAAGCCCCAGAGATTATAAAATCAGTCGTATGTCCCACCTGCACCAGGAATAAATAAGTCAATGGCCGACACCGTTAAGGTGCAGGTATTAAATGTACACATTATTATATATGATGTGATAACCAGAGGTGGGACATTCACATTCCATACCTACGAGCCCAGACTCTGACACTCAGATACCTGACGCGTTTCAAGGCCACGCGGCTGTGATCTCAGGATGGCTTTATGTCATGGGTCTCAGGGGCCGTACAGTGCCCGCTTTAATACTCCATATCGCTCACTCATGTGACATCCACACCTTGTGAAATCTTAATGAGACAACCTGGGGCAAAAAGAGATATCAATTTAAAGACATTGAACGAGTAACGGAGTGGGACAGTCACTGTTCGGGAAACCCTCCTGAAAGTGTCCGATTTTATCTAACTTCTTGGTGGTTCTCATATTTTGAGTGAGCCGCGGACCCCCGAAGTGTTTCGCGATCAGATCTGCAGTGATGGTCGTCCACGTCTTTCAGAAAACAAACAAATGGCAGATTTTGCATAGAGGATGCAAAGTTATATGACGAGACTGCAGCCTGGACACTAAATTATTATTATTTTTATTATTTATTGTTTTATATAGCGCCATCAAATTCCATAGCGCTGTACAATGGGTGGATGCAACTTAACATTCACTAAAATCATTAACGATTAAATGTAACACGTGTAACATGCATAAAAATGTAACATTTCATTTTAAAAGCCGGATGTTCGGACAGAAAAGCAATTTGTGAAGCGTTAATATTTCCAGAGCATTAGATATGAAGAGATCACAACCCGGATATCCCCGCCGAGCACAAAGTCTTTTAATACAAATGGAAACGACGGCCTTCGCTTTGTGAATAGATCCTTAAACAAAAAGTGATCCGCACCGCAGTAACGCAGGCCCTGAGCTTGTTTGCTAATACGAGGAACAAATGTATTATTTATGCAATTTTCTTCAAAAAGCAAACCTGAAAGAGCAGATTTCATTCTGTTGCATTCAGTCAGAGCCATTGTCTCAAAAATGTGAACATTCGCGTTTTATCTGCCTGAATACGGGAGGCAAAGTGGGTACTCGTTATAGGCTAATGTTTGAAATGAAAGTTTCCGATCCTTTGAAAAATGAGTATTTTTAATAACTTTACAGCTAATAATCATTTGCCCAGAACCCCATCAAAATAAACCCGCTTTCTCTAACGCAGGTGCTTTGTTCAAGGTCTCAATAGACGTTTGTCGTATTATTGATATCTGGTTCATATTAGCGAGAACAGTAAAACTGAGAAAACGGTTCTCTAACGACGAACGATGGGGGAAATTAAAAAGCATAACATGAGGGGTCAAATATGATTTGCTTTTGGGGGTGCCTAATATTTGCTATAACGATATTATGATATAATATTATCATATAATAGATGAAAATACATGCGTGGGGAGTCAAAGTGGTATATACTGGCCTTGGACGACTTATTAGCCAGTTCCCAGCGAGATCATTGATGTCACCAACGGCACAGCCTCCATACTTCATTCATAGTTACATAGTTAGATAGGCTGAAAAAAGACCTGCGTCCATCAAGTTCAGCCTTTCCTATATCTGTTAATTTGTTGCTGTTGATCCAAAAGAAGGCAAAAACCCCCAGTTTTGCTCTTTCCAATTTTGCACTAACCAGGGAAACAATTTCTTCTTGACCCCAAAATGGCCGTCAGATTTCTCCTGCCCAGCGAAATTCTGGGATGTGACATCATATCCCGTTACTCAGCAGTAATGGCGGCCGTGTGGAGGGGCCGCTGGTGGCCTAGGGCAGCACCAAAGCTAAATACAGCCCTGCAGTAGCCATGATTTTAAAGTATCCCCAACATATACATTTTCCACCAGCACCAACAGCGAAAGGATTTTTAGGCCAGATGGAAGAAGATAAATCCACCCAGATCTGCATGAAGTGGCTCGGTGGTTGTACTATTTTGACCTTTGGTTGGTCTTTCTCAAGGCTGCAACAAAAGCTAAACTGGAAGCAGTGATGATTGGGGTTCTTCCCATGGATCCTCTCCTTCCAGTCTTATGAGATTTACCCGTCTCAGCTCCACTCCTACCCTGGGCTCTGGTTCGGCCTCAGCCTGTGCCACTCTCTCTTCACTCTTTTTACGTTGGGTGTTCTCCTCCATTGCCTGGACTCATCCTACCCCCTAATTCTATAGCGCAAGAGCAGGATGTCAAAGGCAATGATAAATCTCCCAGGAATTTGGGAATTAGGAAAGGAGATTTAACACAGGTTTTTTGTTCAAAAAAAATCAATTATTTCTTCCTAATTAGAAAAAACACTTCAAGGAGGAGATATCATCTGTTCCAGATAATGATCGGTGATTATAATAGTGAGACGTCAATAAAACTCTGCTAGAAATAAAATATCCAAACCAAGCCTTCGGTATCACCAGGATTTCTCATCATACGCAATACAAAAAGGAAAACGTTCTTCATGTGGAATTCTGGGAAATACGACGCCATGTTCTCTGCTGCGATTTTGTATCCACGTTTATTCTCTGTATCTCTCGTTGTTTGACACTTGGTCAATACGTCAATCTCTCGATGATGAGGAGAGAGCCGGCGCTTCACAGCAAAGGGAAATTTCGTTAGTTCTGTTTCAGTGTCCTCCAAAATAACATTTAAAAAACACAAATTAAAAGACATATTCTGCGTCTGTCGAGAAGAATCAGGAAAAGAGATAAATTGTAACTGTGTACAGAGCAAGTGATACGTTTATTCTCTTAATAAATCTCATGTTACCGGGTTTACAAGGGATTCGTTTTAATGAAATGTCCTTGTTGGAGAGAATCTCTTTATCCAAAAGACGGCTGTTTGATGGCAGGAGCTAACGTCGGCTCTTACGATCAGTGTTTAAAGGGATAGTTATTGTTACAAGCGTTAAAGGAGCGATTAGCTGCGGATCGCCGTGATCTGCTGCACATTATTTATCACCGGAGAGAAGCTCTGCCATTGTGATCTGTTTAGGTAAATGTGCATAGAGGTGAATTAAGCTTTTGTCTTTTATGGATTGTTGCTCAGATTTATACACGGTATCTCCCAAAAGTGAGTCCACCCCTCACATTTCTGTAAATATGTTATTTTATCTGTTCATGTGATAACGCTGAAGAAATTACTCGCTGCTACAATGTAACGTAGTATAACTCAACACACAGTCATTAACCCCTCAATATAACCCAACACATAGCCATTAACCCCTCAAATAACTCAACACACAGCCATTAATGTCTAACACCTCGGCAACAAAAGTGAGTACACCCCTAAGTGGAAATGCCCAAATAGGGCCCAAAGTATTTACAAAAATTGTGAGATACTGTAAATAACTACATCAAGGGTCTCGCTTAGATGAACAGGGATCAGGGAATCGCCCCCAGCGCAGCTTCTTTTACATATTCAGTTCCAAAGGCCACGTTATTGGTGGTGGCCGCCAGACGACGTCACCGCAACCGACAGCTGGATATGTGTAGCGGGATGCTCCTTTTTTATGCTCAGGTATTGTGGGGCCAGACACATACAGTCGCTGGTGAATATGTGGTTATGTCAGTCAGCGGCCCACCAGACATTTGCCCAGTGTGCCAGATGGCCGGTCCAGGTCTGCTGTGCCCCATTATCTGCTGCAGAAATTCAGAACTTGGAATTGAGTTGATTGCTGTGACCTGATATCCGAACGCTTCAGAGGGGTTAATGTAATGTAAACATCGAACCAATATATTGATTACAAACCCGATATAACAACATTAACTCCTTATCTATAAATTCACATTCCACTCTTTTCTTCACTTCAATGAGCCAGTTTGTCTCCCGATCCCCCGAGGTAAAAATGAAATGATAGTATTGAGTGGAATATCGCTTATACTCTGAATACTTTGGTATCCTTTTCATTGAGTCCTGAGATGGGATCTTCTGCTTCAGGGATAAAGCATTTGGGTGCTTTGATAAATAAAGGGTTAAACTTGGTTTTTCATACGGTTCTGCCATGTTTCCTTAGGGTTAGCTCAGCGCCCCCTTCAGCTCAGCGCCCCCTTTAGCTCAGTGCCCACTTCAGCTCAATGCCCCCTTGAGCTCAGCACCCCCTTGAGCTCAGCACCCCCTTCGCCTCAGTGCCCCCTTTAGCTCAGTGCCCACTTCAGCTCAATGCTCCCTTCACCTCAGTGCCCCCTTTAGTTCAGCTCCCCCTTCAGCTCAGTGCCCCCTTCACCTCAGTGCTCCCTTTAGCTCAGCGCCCCTTCAGCTCAGTGCCCCCTTCAGCTCAATGCTCCCTTCACCTCAGTGCCCCCTTTAGCTCAGCGCCCCTTCAGCTCAGTGCCCCCTTCAGCTCAGTGCCCCCTTCAGCTCAGCGCCCCCTTCAGCTCAGTGCCCCAGGCAGTGGCATCTGTTTGGCTTGTGTGGTGGGATTGGCCCTGAATAAGAGCTTTAGCGTTCTAAGCCCTCTTAATATCTGTTCACCCCCATCAGTTTCCCAAAATACCATTGTTACCCAAAAAACACCCAAAGCATGGAAGCAGCCCCCTAAAGCATTTTGTCCTCACGTGTTATGCACACAAAAGAAGGAACACGTAATGATTTAACATGGCATTGAAGCGCCCTCCTGCTCTTTCCCAAATACCCCAGCAGATACAAGTGCCCCAGACCGATCTGCAGAGTCACCAAGATCCCATGGACAAGATCCCTATTCTACCAAGACCAACCCCAGAAAACAAAAGGCAGACAGAATGTTACCCCATATTGCGAATAGGAAAGGAGGTTTGTAAAGAAAATGCAGATTGGAAGAGAAAGGGCCGACACGGCTCTGAGGACGCGTCGATAACGCATTTTAATAGCAATTTATTAAAGTAGCAGCACACGGGTGATATTGCTGCAATCCATTGTAAGTGGAGAAGTCAGAGTCTCCTAGAGCTCTAAAGCCGCCCAATAAAGGCTCGTCCCTCTCTAATAAAGCAATACTCTGGGCAAATTTACGCTTGACTTCTATTCTAATAAATCTCCAATTGTAAACTAATGAAAAGACCCCAGTATACCTCCCTCATCCTCGCGCACAAAGGGAAGCAATTTGAAAATGTTTGACAAAGTAACAGTGCACATCATCAGGCCTGAAAAACCTCATTTCCCATCCGAAGCGATATTGCATTATTATTCATATTAAAGAATAACCCAATGCCACTTATTTTCAGGAAACTAAATTACTACACAATCAATAATGCATTCTGGTTTAATCTGGAGTTTGGGCATGTATGATATTCTGCCTTCCGTCGGTATCGGGCTGTTCAGCACGGCCCCGCTATTGCAACATTTCTATAAGAGAATTACCCGGCTAAATAATCTACGCAAAGCGCTAAAAGATATTAATCTGCTCTGTCGATGGCTTAATGTAGCCAGGACGGGAAATAAAAGGCAGGTAAGCAAATATTTGAGCAGATAAAGGGCAAATTATCAAGCATTTTAACCATTTCAGAGCAGAAAATGTCAATAATGGGATGTTTTATGCATTTGCAGCAGTTCTGCCTTATTGCCGATTTACATATAAATTGCCTTATTTTAGACTCCGGGTAGTTTTTTACATATCGGTTTATGATACACATCTCTGCCGAGACGCGATGCTTTAAGTTTTTCAGACAGAAAAGAAGTAAACGTGAAATGTCCTGATTAACCCGTTACTGGGGCAGGTGGCAGAGGTTAATAGCGCGTTGGCGCACGTTGTCAAACAAAGCTGGATATCAATAATGACATTTTGGAGACAGAAGGAATTCTGTTTTTACAATAGAAAAATCAAAGGATTTCTGACACTCGGGCCGAGCGGAATCTCATCCGTACGTCGCCCTCATTAAGGGACATGACAAATTCTCAGCAACTTCTCAAACTTAGCGGCTCAATTGTACTATCTGTCATTATAATGGCGTCCAAGTCCTTGTTTGTGACAATAACCAAATAAAATAACTCCACGGGCATGAACTAAATTAAGGACGGACCGCTCTCCGTAGGCTCATGAGGAAGCATTTTAGCGGCTTTTGACGTCTTTTACAAGGGTTTTCCGCCTCCAGTTATAGTTTATAAACCTCGAATTGGAAAAGTTTGATTTCATTTCAGGTCCCAGATTCTCAAGCTTTTACCCTGGTCTCATGGTGAATGGGCAGATTCTCGGGCGTTTTACCCTGGTCTCAGGGTCTGGGGTGGGCAGAATCTCAGGGTCACACAGTCTGGAGCTGACTTCTTCGTATTCCCCTCTGATTTAATGATATCTGAGCATCCCGATTGGTGCTTCTCTCCCTGTTATATAAGTATCCCAGCTGGAACCCCTGCTTGAATACAGGTGACTCCATTCAGAATATCTTTACCTCCTGACCAGTCACGTTTCCATACGGGCCGTTATTAGACCCATTTGGCCGCCCCATTAGCGGTTCACTGCAACAGGATCTGTGTGATGGGCTGTTAAAGGGTTAATGTTTGGAAGAGTCTCAGCTGATTTAGTAGGTAACGGGTATCTACAATGCAGTCTAGATTGCTCCCTGTGGCCCTTGTCAAGGTGGGAGCCCCTGACTTGGGCCATAGGAATTAATGGGTGACATTTAATTTGTTGTATTGCCAGATAGAATTGCTGACCCGGCTCTGGATGCACTCAGGTTGGAACAAGCAATAATGTAACAGCATTAACCCTACAGGCGTTAACTGCTAGAGAGGAATAGGCATTTTTTCTGGGGTAATAATCGTTCAGCAGCTTCTTTCAGGGTCTGGAAACACCTTACTACACCAACAAGCCTGTCCCTGTTCTGGTGAGTCTTCCTCCAAGTGCAATTAACTGGACTGCCGTATCCTGGATGTTCCAGAGTTGGCTCCTCAGGGGTGGAGCTGCCAGAAATACACATTAATCAAGTGCTTAGAGAACTCGGTGGTCTAAAGAATAAATTAGCAGGTGAATCAGATTTTTGAGCTGGTCTACAGCACTTGGTAATTGCATTTTGTTTCTAGCGATTCAAAATGTCCCTTCCTCAGATGTCAACAACAATCTGGCCATTTGGAGGGGGGTTGTTGGCAGTTGCAAGGGGGTACGGCCTCATTTTGAATCCATTTTGGAACAGTTAATGTACAAGTATTGGGTAAAGCTGTAAAGTCGAGGAAGGTTCAGAGCACCAATTTTAGAGGCCAAATAATGCGGCGCTCCTTATCAAGAACATAGGAATATTGGCTTCTCGCAGCTCGCCATATGTTATTTTAATCAAATTCAGCTGCTACTTCACTAGAAAAATGCTGTTGAGATGTTAGGGATACAAGAGATTGAAAAAACTTCTCCTCCATGTTCAATATTATCTTTCTTTTCTCCTCCCTGAACATAGAAATTGCTTCAGTGAACTAAATATTAACGATATAAAGGAAACGGCGGTATTGACTCATTTTACTTTCGTAATATTCCACTTACAGATACACATGTTCATTTAAAACCTTTTTACTTGCAAATATGAATTGAACACCCGTAATCCTGTGTTTTTAATCCAGGAAATGACTGTATTGTATGACTAACCGCGTCAAAGCGCCGGCCCGGAGTAATTAGATTTCGGCGCATACGCAGAGGGTACAAAAATCCACATCTTTGTCAAATCCTCGTAATGCCACTTCCCTTTAATACGTTGTGATATGACCCACATTTCACAGCCTTCACCTACCCCTTTAAGAAGCTTTTAGAATAATGGCGCAAAATTAACTCTTTAATTGACTGGGAAAGAGTGAAATATATCATTCTCCAAACTGGCACAGAACGTTTTAATACCTTGGCACAAAAGGAACACATTTCACTGCTGTGTGGTGAAAAAGTGCGTTCAGAAGTGGCTGTGTATAACCTCACTTCAGGGGGTCTCCCATATTATATATTAAGCATTATATTATTTAGATGCCTTGATTCAGGGTAACAATGTTGACTCTTTCAGGAAACAAAATGTCAGCTCTACAGTCTGATGTATAAATGCTTTTTTGCAGGTAAGAAGAAACATTACCTGCCATTCGCATCTTATGGCTGATGAATAAAGCTTATTATGAACTTTTTTATTTCTGTGCTGTAAGTAATTTAGAATTTGGGGATTGTGCGTGCAGTTCAGTTCTCTGCCTGTTCATTTTGTGGGGGCGCTGTTGGCTGTTTTCTGATGCAGTTATATCATGCCAGCTCAGTCATCTCGATGCTCCTTTACCCCATGGTGTCAAAGGTACGACTCTATGTGAGCAGCCAGTTCATATCTTAGTTTGAGGGATATGCCAGGGACATGGAGGCCACATTTAACTCCCTGTCTGTGTTGGGTATAAATAAAAGCAAATAACCCAGATACTGTGAGCTCTATAACATCTGGCTCCCGCCACATGAATAGGGTGTTCGGGTGGGAGCCGGAGACAGCTAAATGTCTTCCTCGCATTTAGCACTTTGATCCTTAGAAGCATCGGTACAGTTCATGTTGCAGGACTAGCTCGGCTCGCGCATGGCTCATTGAGCCGAGCCTGTGGTTAATCCTGGCTCACCCACCTCTAACCTGTTATCACCCAAACATTTGGGATGTAAGAATGGGTGGCTGTTACCAGTATATCTGTCTGGCCCACTGTCTGTATCCTGTGCATTGGAATTAACTATTTATTAACCCTTTATTCAGCAGACCTAGAATCCAACAAATAAAATGAAAGCATGTTCGCCGTGGCATGTGATTTGGGAATTAATACTATAAAGCAGACAGCGTGGTGCATACGTCTTGTTCTGATTCCTCAGTAATTTCCTCTGATTTGTAGGAAGGATCTGGTTACTATATTCTATACGTGGACTTTCAGCGGCAGTAAACCGCGCATGATTTACAGGAAATTTATGACCAAGACTTCAGGGTCCCCTCTACGGTTGCTTCATGCGGAAATATAAAAATGTTACTGCGTAAAATTAATGCCGTACGATCTCACAGTATCTCGCGCTTGGTGTCCGCCACCTCACCAACCACCTTATCGACTGACATATTTTTGCGATAGATTGGGGTCAAACGATGCATTTTAGCTAAATCCTAGAAATGAGTGCCGACCCAACCTCAGGTGTAAGCTCTTCTGTCTGTTATAGATGGAGTCTTCCACTTTGCTCTTGGGAATTGTGTTCTGTGGGATTTACGAGTCTTATTCCACCAGTCGTGTTTAAAGTCCTCTGTTGAATTTCGCATCTCAAATGATGGCAGCAGAAAATGTTAGCAGCGATTCCCCAAGAGGCAGTCTGTGCCTGGCTCTTGGTGGGTACAAACCGATGGGCTCCCAAAGGGCACCAGTATCTAGCGAGGGGTTCCTCGGTCTGTGTTAAGAATGTATGACATCATCTGTTAAGGGTGGTTTGGAGAAGGTAAAGATCCGCGGCCTGGTCCTGGCCGTCAATTTATTACACGGTGGGGTTAGGACTTCACATTCAGGTCAGAAGAAATTTAAGGCACTGGACGTGTCCTGAAATTTGTCCCAGGCGGTCACATTGTTGAGAGGCTCCATGTTCAGCACTAGCAGGACGTTATCTGCTGACCAATGTGTACTGTGCCGTGGACCTTGTCAGCACCATACGTGCATTTAATGTCGCTGTAATCACTTTATGTTTAGAACTTCTCTCAGAACTATGGCTTCGGTTCTAAAAAGACATAAATCCGTACGACTCCTGTAGGAGGTTCCATAAATAAAACGTACGCGGCTCGTGCTCCTTTTCACCGCTGCCAGGAACGAACGCACCAGCTTGATTTTGTGAGGAAGCCCGAGGGGGACGCAGACTCCGGTCTAAGCATTTTGCAGCTGCTCAAAATTTCAGCTTATTATAAGTTTTATTATTAGGATGTTAAAAGATTCTTGTTTCTTTTCAATGAAAACAAACTTTCGACCTCTGTCAATATCATTTTCATACAGCTTCCTGTACAGTCACCATACCTTCCAAGTGTCTCCGTGTAGTAAGTCCAAATCCTTGTGACCCTTTTTACCACCTTGTATTGCCCTTCCCTCCCCTGATGCCTTTCTTTCCTCCATTATATCCCTTTTCCCACTTCTGATGCACCTCCTCCCCCCTAAAAGCCCCAATAATGAGTATAGAAACAGCAGTAAATAAAACCCATTACTCTTCTAATAGCCCCGCCCCAGCCACACATCTAACCACACCCCCTAAAACAAAAGTCCCCTTTGGCGCATTTGAAATGTGGGAGGGTTTGAGTCACCAACAGAAATGAGATAAAGTAATTATATTTTTTAATGTAACACTAATTAACATCCAGTAAAATATGTGCCCATAATAAACTTGCTTATGGGGCCCCTAATATACCGGGAGTATCCTTACAGCAGTCACAGTTTACAGGACAGAGACCCCCAAGACGGTCTTCTCGTAAAATTTCCGAGGCTGGTGGGGATGAAATGGTTACACCGTACACGAAGTCTTCATATTGCGGCTGAGCATCTGAGAGGTTTTCCTGCTAAGTCAATGGTAAATTCATTATTCCTCCTCATGAGCCTTGCAGCTGAATTTGCTCTCTACCTTACCGGTGGGCAGTAAAATCCCCTTATTACCTCGGGGAGAAGTCGTTCAGAAGTTTGTAAGCGATTCACTCCGAAGCAGGCAAGTCTTTTACAGTTTTGGCAAATCACTGAACTGGCCATATTTACAGTAATTTCAGTACAGTATTTGTGAGACCCCTGTAAGGAATCGTATAAGAGGGGAATTAACTGCATGTTAATGAGGCCTTGGGTCATGTCTTGTTTCTGTATGTAGATTATGTTTGTTTTTCTTGGTGTCTGGAGGTCAGAACATAACTGTTCTCTACAGGTGGGTGCGATTCCTGAAGAAATGCTTCGAAAGCTGGAGGCTGAGCCTCACTCCAGGTATTGGAGGCTGACATTTGCTCAGTAGGGTTGGAGGTATGGGGATCTGGAGGCTGAGCCTCACTCCAGGTATTGGAGGCTGACATTCGCTCAGTAGGGTTAGAGTGAGGTATGGGGATCTGGAGGCTGAGCCTCCCTCCAGGTATTGGAGGCTGACATTCGCTCAGTAGGGTTGAGGTATGGGGATCTGGAGGCTAAGCCTCCCTCCAGGTATTGGAGGATGACATTCGCTCAGTAGGGTTGAGGTATGGGGATCTGGAGGCTAAGCCTCCCTCCAGGTATTGGAGGCTTACATTCGCTCAATAGGGTTAGAGTGAGGTATGGGGATCTGGAGGCTAAGCCTCCCTCCAGGTATTGGAGGCTGACATTCGCTCAGTAGAGTTAGAGTGAGGTATGGGGATCTGGAGGCTGAGCCTCCCTCCAGGTATTGGAGGCTGAAATTTGCTCAGTAGGGTTGGAGGTATGGGGATCTGGAGGCTAAGCCTCCCTCCAGGTATTGGAGGCTGACATTCGCTCAATAGGGTTAGAGTGAGGTATGGGGATCTGGAGGCTGAGATTCACTCCAGGTACTGGAGGTTGACATTTGCTCAGTAGGGTTGGAGCGATGTATGGGGATCTGGAGGCTGAGCCGCACTCCAGGTACTGGAGGTTGACATTTGCTCAATGTTTGTAATTTACCTCAATTTGGGGTATTTTGAAAAGCAGCAGATACTGGGTTGTGCAGGTTCCAGAATTCCCAGCCCAAGCTATCTTGCAGTATTTGGTCCATCAGGAACTCATATCCGGCAGATTCCTTCACAAAGACATATTAGGAGGAATCTTTAAAGCTGCCACATTGCATGTCGAGAGGGGGAAATGCACCAAGTGTCTCGTTTCTACTCCTCGGACAGATGCACACGAGCGTTGGATGTTTGTATGAAGCTCAGAAAGGGGTTGATGTGAGTAACCAGCCCACCGACCTACAAACATCCTTTTTATCCAGATCCTGGTGTTTACTGAATATACAGAATGAAACTAAATAATTAATGGACCTTTATAGAGCTTCACAAGGGAGACGCAACTTCAAGCCCCTCTGCTAGGAAACTGCGGCAAGCCTCAAAATATTCTGTCGCTTCTGACACAAGAAACACATTTGTTCAGCGCTTTGCTCCAGTTTAACTCTCGATATTTAGGAATTATGGGAGCCTTTGATGAGTGGGAAAGTTAGAAAATTTCCCCTATTTGTATATTAGTCAAGAAAGTGTCCTTCCATCAGTAAAATTCTGAGGTTTTTAAAATACCTTTTTTTTTGCACTGAAAGTGTCAAGGCTCAAAACATTAACACAAATACACAGTATATCTAGGGAGCAACAAAAACGTAATAAAATAAAACTGTAATTAAAAGGAACAATGATGAAGTTATTTATTGAAACTCCCTTTCAACATCTGAGCTAAATGTATTAGTACAAACCTTGAACTTAAGTAATTTCAATCAATTGCCTGGAATGCATTTCTTAATGGCATTGCTTTGGTACTGAATGCCATGATTTAGCATTGCCTAATGGCACAGAGAGTTACACAACACAATCTGTACAGAACAGGATAATTCTCTTCTCTGCAGAGACACATGGAACAGGCGAATGATGTTCCACATGGATAAATGCAAGGCTATGCATTTAGGGCTGTGTTTGGGATTCATAGGTGGAGAGGGATTTGGTGATTTTATCATGATTATTTATGTAGAAGAATATGTATAGATGCAAATGGTCACTGGGCAGGAGGCCTGTTTGCAAAAAAAGAATTCAAACAATATGAAAGTGGTTAATTGGGGACTCTACCAATAGATATTTATGATGGTGCAGTACTGACCCCATAGTGGCTTGAAGAAACCTCAGCCTCATTTACAGCTCAGGTGTTCCTTGTAAGAGGCAGGTACTATTCTTTATTGATTCTCTATTGCACCATCATACTATGTAGTGCTGTACAAAGGGCATAAGCATTTATAACTTTAGAACATCTATAACTTTAGAAGCAACTGTATCACAAGAGCTGCCTTACAGAAAAGCTCCTCATTGAGCAAACGTCTCTCAGAATATTGCAAACATGGTGGCGGGGTGTTAACGATAAATTACCCTCCTTATCCTTTGCATACAAGTTCCCTTTAAATCCTTATTCAACAGTTTACAGCCCCATTGAATATCAGGCTAGAGGAGACCCATCAGACGTTTCACTCCGAACCAATAAAATAACAACAAGAATTAAAAGGGGGTAGAGGTTACTGGGAGCAGTTCATATGGAGCTGCAGACGCTGCTGGATGATCCACGCTGCATCCAATTTCTGCCAAAATGCTTTCTGTTAAACCTCCATCAAACAGACATTCGGCTCACAAAAGAAACCCCCGTCACCCAGAGAGACTAATCCGCCGGCGCACCGTGTAAGCCTGTCAACTTTTTATTATAAGAAGTCATCACTCATTTCAGTGAAGATTAAAAGTGGCTCCAAATTGAGCAAATCCTTTTAGGTATTTGGAATTCTAATGGTAGAACCAACATATCTGTACATACATGCATCTATGTGCAGTAACACGCACACCCCTCCATGGGGAACATGACGGGCGATGAACCCGCTGGTCGTTGATCACCTGGATAAACTTCCTCATTCTGATGGGTGACATAAGGTGAATGACATCACCCGTTCAATGACATCGCCACCAGCAGCCAGGTGCCACGGCACAGAAATGACCATGCTTTGTATGAGAAAAATACAGATTCAGGTCAATGACTCCCCAATCCACAGTGCAGGGCCACCTCCCTTTTCTTATATATAATCCGTAGCTCACATCCCCCTCCCGTTATGTATTATCTATTGATCAGGGTCAACCCTTGTTATGCATAATCCAAAACTCAGGGTCATCCTCCCCCTTAATCCATGGCTCAGGGCTGCAGACTATATCCCCGACATATTCAAGGACATTTTGATTAAGTTCCCCCATTAAAGTGCGCTAGCGACGCATTCCTTTAAACTACTGCATGTCAGGAGTGTTACAATTAAACCCAAGTCATGCAGAAGTCCCTCTGACACAGGAATAGAAAGCTGGATTTGCCATCTTTGGGGCTTCACTTACCTTGTGCTGCAACCCTGATGTTACCCGGCGAGGGCAGCTCAAATTCTGTCTGAACCCTCGAGGAGCCGGCACCAGATAAGCGCTGTCTCCCGAGACACCAAAACTTCGTCCAACAGGCGAGGGCGGCTTCCTTCACCGACCCGGGCGTAGAATTAAATATGTTTCCGTTATGAAATGCAGTTATTGGATTTGGGATTTTCTTCAGTTTTTAAATGCTGGACCCCGTGCGTTATTTTCGTATCAGACGAGTGTTTTGCTTTCTGTGCCGTCTTTCCAGCCAATAAAAAAAGAAACAGTGGCCTAAGTAAATGAGCAAATATTTTCCCACTATTCTGCAGGTTAGATCCCCATTTAATTAAACCGGCTCATTATGTCCCTATCTGATTAGCGGAGTAGAATCAATTATTCAATGCACAAACACGGCCGTAGGAGCTAGAGGTGTATACAGAGCTGTTCATTTAATTCCAAGGACACTAATTAGCTACAAAGCAAGCAATAACTTTAACAATGGAAGGTACAGCCATACACGGCGAGTAGGACAAGGGGAGAAACGGGCCTTCGTTCCTTAATAAGCCCCATTCCCTTCCCTTAACAGGGTCAAGAAAAAAAACGAGAAGCGGAGAGGATGAAATGCAGATGAAGAGCGTTAAGCACGCAGGAAATAACCCTCGGGATTTGCATATATAATGGTTCTCTGCTACTTTTGTAGTTTATAATCAAACAGTAGGCAATTATCCAAATTATTGACAGCAGATTTCTCATTTCAGCTGCAAATTAAGGCCATTAATAAAGCTTTCTAATGCAAAAGTGACTAATTAACTAACGAAATGAAACTCTGAAGCTGTGATATCAAAAACCAGTCCACCACATATTGTGGAAACACAAGGGAACTAATTAGTTTAATTATCAAAACAGCTAATTAAAATTACACAGTTGCCCAATTAGTTCTTTGCACTTTTTCTCTGCTTTAATTGACAGGATGGAGTTAAATTTGTTCTCTCGTCTCTAGGAGAAGCGTAGGCTGGAATATGGCGGACTGTTTTAGCTCTGGCAGAGGCTTTACAGGGGATACAACGACTGCCGCCGTCCCCGTGAAGCCGCATGCAGTCCGGCCAGGAAGGCGGGTTATGTGGTCAAGACTTCAGAAGGTCAAACGTCAGGGAAGGACATGATGTTGTTAACCAAATATATCTGCAAACATTGCCAGCCATGGGGTTTCCAGATCCTTGGGGTAACCATGTCTCACCAGCACATGCATTTGCTCGTAATATAGGAAATAAGCTCATTGCGGTGGCCCCACCAGCAGAGGCCCCGCATGCCGCTCAATTCACCTGCATGGTAGAGCCAGCCAAGTCACCTGATCGTTCAGATTTACAGAAGTTTCCAGAACAAAGCTAGAAATTGTATATCTGATCTTTCAGTATCTAATAGCCCAACATGACACATGCGTAATAATTAAATATATATTTCGGCCCCAAACCTCCCACTTCATAAATTAACGTCTACATGTAGATGTTCTAATCCAATATGCACGTAATGATGGATTAATGCTGGTTAAAGCACCGGGCGCCTGTTGGAGAGAATACCGCGGGGTGTACTCGGCAGCTCCTTGGGATCAGGAGACTTCCCACCACGGCTCCAGAGATCCCTCGCCCTGCTTGTGTAAAGACTTGCCTTTATCTTTATACATGTCCTGAAATTTATGGACATTACTCTTAATTTAGTACATTGAACACTCAAGGCTATCGGGAATAGTGAGTATGTCTCCTGATCTTGGTGGAGTGTCCATTGGGCGATTCCCGGGGTGGCTACAGATGATATTTGGGAACTTGCAGCCAGGCATATAGGGCGTCTCTCCTGGGCTATCGACCCGTGACATCCTTGCGATATTCAAGCTCTGTCTTCCTCTGATTTCCCGGAAGAAGTGATAATCATCTCAGAGAACATGTTTTAAACACACATCGGGCTTCACGCTGGATGATTATTAGGTTTCTTGAAGGTTTCTAGGTCAGTCAAAATGGTGACTGAAATGTAAACCTTTATTTTGAAGACTTGAAGCCTGCACCTTTCAGAGACTTTGATTAACTGTCATTAAGTGATTTTATCCGGAATCTGTCTGCACCCAGCCACAGTCTAACAAACACAATGCCACGAAACACGTTTACGAGGGCCCATTTATTTCACAGAGAAACATATTAGGACCCAACGATGGACCCCAACAGTATATGAGACACTTTAAACAAAGTAACTGGCAAAACGTTTATAGTAAATATGAGATTTTACAATAAATGCATCAAATTAAAAAAAAATGTTTCATGGCGTTTAGCCTCAGGTTAAAAAACATAATTTAAGTGCTTGTTCGTCCTCTCCTGGGTCAGTTGGTTACTAGATAGGAAGACGCTGGGGTTGATGACAGGTGTTGGTTCTGATTTTTAGAGACCCACAAAGCACAGGAGATGGAGGAGATGGTGCTGACCGGAGACCGCCTTTCGCAGGCACATAACCTGAATCTAGAGACGTCACCACTTGGCACCCGTCATCTACCCCACATGCGTCCAACCCCAATACTGATTACTGTTCCAGGACGGGTTATGGGGCCGGTGAAGCTGTTGAAGGACGCACTGAGGTCCAATGATTCGATCTAAGGGTGAATTTCTCTTTGTGTGAAATGTTGTAAGCGTGTCTGTAGGAACAGTTTGCGCGGACAACTGTTTAAACAATACTGATTGGAAACACTGTATCAGCGTCAACTAAACAGGATGCCTTACAGCTGATCCAGAATGAAAGCCTACGACCGATTTGTTTCCTCTAGTGAATACAAACAGCCAGATAAATAACACATTTTGTAAAAACTGAGACACAGATCTTCCGCCCCAGCAGCTGATTATAAATGACATGTTAATTATCGATTTATTTGGTTTTATATTAGTTCACTTGGCCAGAGATTTGAAACACGGATCCAGATGATTACACATCGGAAAATGAGATATAATTACAAATATATAACAATATTGTATATAATTAGCTGTATCTACAATATGATCGATACGACCACAAATATATTGCACGTCTTTCATAACGACGTGCATATACCCAAACCACGCAGCTGCCTATAGCGCTGAGCTGCCAAAAGCTGCCGGGAGCTGCCAGGTTCCTTTCTTTGTTAGTATGGAGGGGTCCAGGGAGCGGAAAAGGCTAAGGCCAACCCAGAATATTTACCGTATTTGCTCGATTATAAGACGAGGTTTTTTTCAGAGCAAATGCTCTGAAAAATACCCCTCGTCTTATAATCGAGGTCGTCTTCTAATCAGACCTCCGCTTGGTCGCAAGCAGCTTCTCTTCTACCAGCGGCAGGAGAACAGGAAGCTAGAAGAGTGTCACATAACTCCGCCTCCCCCCTCCTTCCTCTGGGGGCGGGGCCAGAGAAGTTGCTCGCACAGCCGGGTCCCTGCAGAAGTCTGCGAGTGAGAGATTTGCAGTTCAGGTAAGGGGGTGGGGGAGGGTTTTTGTGATTAATGTGTGAAGTATGTGTGATAAATGGAATGAATGAGTATTTAAATGTTTGTGAATGAGTGTGTGATAGCATGGATGTGTAAGGGGGGTGGTGGTGGTAGCATGGCATAGGGAGGCTGTACTCACACTCCTATCATCCCCAGGTTCCAGCATGTGCTGGCTGCCTTGGCTTGATAGGAGTGTGATTGCTGTTAGCAGTTATATATATATATATACCTCCAGAAATGCCTTTTAACCCCCTATATGCCACTCTGCCCCATGATATGCCTTTTAACCCCCTATATGCCACTCTGGCATATAGGGGGTTAAAAGGCATATCATGGGGCAGAGTGGCATATAGGAGGGTATACAACATTTCTGGAGGCAGAGTGGCAACCCTGGGGGCAGATGTGCATAACTGGGGGGGCAGGTTGGCAAATAAAAGGAAATAAAAAAATATATATTTTTCTCAATCATAGCTTTTATTAAATATGAAAAAATTGTTTACATGAATTAATATTTACTAGTAAAACTTTTTTTCCTATAGGGTAGTCTTATATTCAGGCTTTTTGTTTTTTTCCTAAATTAATATTTAGATTTTGGGGGGTCGTCTTATAATCGAGCAAATACGGTAATTAACAAAATTCATGGTATCGGAGATAAACTTACTGAACCCCGAGTTTCTGTTCAGAAAAAGAAGTGAAAACTCCCCAAAGCCCATAGAGGAGTGCGGGAGATAATGGTATCAGTACAAATTTCCATTGTATTTTATATGAATATGCGCGACTTGTGCTAATTTATATGGTAAATGGTTGGCGCAGCAATTCCAGATCCAACGCGGCGTATGAATGAAATGCATATATCTTCTATTAGTAATGCCACTTAAACCTGAGCTGATTGCGTTATTAAACATTCATATTACAATGGATTTTCCATTAGGTTATTGAATGTCATTGAATGGAGAGCTTTGTACAATAAATCCCTCTCTGCCGCAGCTTTTATCGCACGTACTTGTCACGTAGCTTTGGATGAGAAATTTCCAATGAATGTTAGCTTTTTGTCCAAATTAATGATGTCTCACACGCTTTTCCACCCTCTGCGATGTTTGCAGACGTCTCTAACCTGCAACTTTCAGGTCAAAGTTAGGTCCACGGGTCTGACGCGACGCCATTTCTAAGCGGAAACCTCCATATATTTACATATAGAACCTCTACATGTTTACGTAGAATCAATACTATTTTTTATGCATAATTCTGCTAATTTCCCGGGGTTAACCATGAATCTAACGGTGAGAAATTGTCTTTTATGAAATTGAAATGTCTCTTTACAGACTATCTTTATCGGCCCCGCTGCTCACCGCGAGTCATTAATGTCCTTCCTATGAAATCTGTAGATGTCACTAACGTGGCTCCGCTGTCTTCACCGTTCTTCAAAAACACAACTTTATGACCAGATTTGGCTGGTATTTGTGTTCAATTAAAAAAAACCCCAGATTTTTTATTTCTTTATGAACCTGCCAGGTGCAGGACGCTGCTTTTGTTTGATCTTTTGCATATTTGTTAAGGTTTATAGTGAGAAAACTCTTGGAAAACCGAAAGCCAGAGGATGAAACGTCTTCCCCCTCGTCACCAGCTGTCCCGTCTCCGTCTGGACCGGAGATTTCCTCCCGAAGGTCATTCCTCAAAACGTAATCAGCAGTAACGACCAATGAGCATGAAGCGCAAAGTACCGTCTCACCATTTATAAGGCTGATGATAAATTTCATATGAATGCCTAAAAGCGTCCGGATGAAGTTTTTACGTGAAAAGGTTTTATATTTGTCATGGATGTGGGGACTTGACGCTGATGCGCGTTTCCTGTCCATACTTCTGGACGTCCCACGTGTTTTCCCGCTAAATGTCAAATTAATGGAGGGAATTGTTATCTTATTACCAAAACTTTTGTTTATTCGTCAAAAACATGGCAGGAAGAGTTTAAGTGGATAATTATTAAGTAAAATGTTGTTGTGTTCATGTGACAGTAAAGCTTGTGCTGATAAGTTGTATCTGAGAAAAGCTTCTTAAACAGTCTGTTTTTAAATGAATTCAGAGGAAAGAGACGGAGTACAAGTAATGTTTTACGGGACGGCAGCTTGAAGCTGTACATGTATAACATATAATATATATAGATGTAATATATTTGGAGCGATATCTATCTATCTATCTATCTAACTATATTTATATATAGTGATATAGACGGCCACGTCTGGCATGAGAGAGTCCGTACTGTAATTGTACGTGGATATCAGACAGATGAGGCTCTGCAGGAGTCCCGATTACCGCTCCGGATTTCATTTTATTGCTCCGGGATGTTATTTTAATGTTGTTTTTCAAATTAATCTTTTCTTGCCCCGAGGGGGGGGGGCTGTGAAGGGTTTTTTAATATGATTGAGATTCTGGGTAACTCAGATAGATGGGTTTGGGCAGCACGGCTCGGATCTCGCAGCACGCGCATATATCTGTCTGTGTGTAAAAAACATAGAATGCTCTTTATAAAGCCGCACAGAAACTAGATGGAAACACAAAACTGCAGAAAACTTGCTTTTCTCTATTCACGTAACGACTGTAATTAATATACAGAACCTTACAGCTTAATGTGCGGTCACATTATTACTTTTATTCTGCCCCACATGTGTCTTATTACACAGACAGAATACGACAGAACGAAAGACAGAACTTTACTGACAGGGTGGTAGATAAGCGGAACAGCCTTCGTGACAAACGGGGTCTCCCAGGAGATTTCGGAGGGCTTATAGAAATAACACGATTCCCAGTGGAACTGACGCTTTACTAGTGCCGCCATTATCCTGGTCCATGAATCCGGCAGAACCATCATCGTCCGTGCTGAGGCCTGAAAACCTCGCGGTAACAGCTGGAAGGTTCATTATTATTCATTAATAAACTGACTGCCTCCTAACGAGTGTCTCGTTGGCCAATTTATGTGTGTCTATATATTCCTATTTATGAAGAGAAAACAGATGTACTCAGCGCTTTACTCGTTACAATAGTCGTAAAATAAGTACAGAGGTGTGCAGACTTTGTGACCAGAGAAAGGAAGTCCCTGTCCCACAGAGCTTACAGTCTATGTAAATCAATGGGTCTTTTCCTCAACCCGGGCCATTAATAAATTGTCGGATACTATGTGGCATCCTAAAAACGTGGCTGGTGCTTTAAACACGTTTGCAGAGCGCTTGTACGAAGGTGCCCAGGAAATTGGTCAACATGTGCGGCAAGGACTAGGATTACAATTTCAGTTTTATCTGGTTTGAAATAAAATTGATTATTTCCAGCTTGCTTCGTGTCTCGTTTGCGGAGGGTCAGACCTTCCCCATTTACAATTATCAATAGTTAATCTTATGAGGGAAAAATTCAATTACTTATCAAGGTTGTAATTACGTCTTCGGCGACCGGCGTTCCAGGCGTAACATTTCATTATTTACAATAATTACATGCAGCTCTTCTTCAGTCAGGTAACTAATATGCATTGACGCCTGCGCCACGTATGAAGCGCTTCTCTCCCAGCTATTAACGCATTGTGCCGTGTGTGTTCCGCAGATGCTTATAACCGTTAATAGACTTCAATGACCGGCGAACGCTGACATTTAAGAAAAACCCTCTTCCGAATTTGATACCAGATTTCCCGGCCGAGCTGGAAGCCGAGTGCTTGATTAAGGCAATTTAAATGCTCGCAAAGTGGTAAAGATTAAAATCAAATAAGTGCTGTTTTTTCCCTGCTTCAGTTATCTTTGCTGTTGGATAATGTCCCTTAACTATCAGGCGCTGGAGGATTCTGGGTAAGTTCTTCTGCTTCGGTCACCTGGGGAGGAATTTTAGGCTGAGGCTCCGTAATTACTGTATTATGAGCTCGGCAGATAGCCCTCGCCGCGTGGTGGCTGGGAGACGCCTCGAGCATTTAAACATCCTTCATCTCACGTGTGTTTGTGAATGGCAATAACTGCTGGAAATGAATGGAAGAAAGCTCTCCGGGGTAATGGGGGAGGAGGTGGAGGCTAAAGGGTTAAATACAGAGTGTTTTGCCCAAAGAATTTTGATAGCAATCCGAATATGCGTTTAAATCGTCCAGGTTGGGGGCAGAACATTTCCCAAATCTTTGCAAAATATATGAATAAGAACATTTTTTCCGATTGGTTCACTGTATGGTTCGCATGTTAATTAGAACACACAATAGGCTGTCCTGTGCATAGCTGGCAACAGTCCAGATTTTCCTGGACAGTCCCAACGACCAGGCTTGTGTCCTAGCCGACAGCTGTCCTGGCCAGGGTCCCCGTTATTGGGACTCTTTAGTAGAAGATAAGCAGGCCGCCATTTTCTTGTGCTGAGCTGCCTGAATATCGGATGAATGATGTGATGCGTAGAAAGGCTGGAGTCAAGAAATAGACTGGTTAATGTCCGGCGTCTGTGTCAGCTCTTCATCCTTATTACTGTACATCTGAGTACGATCCAATAATATACGTAAACATACTAAATGTATGGACCTGACACAATGTATTGATTTATAAACACAATGTTTATTAGTAGTACGAGTATACGTAGTAAATGGCGAAAAACTGAAACAAGGTATTGATATATCTATGTATAGACAGATAGATATTGTGAGCCAAGGGGCGTAACTAGAAACTGCAAGACCCCGGTGTGAAAATTGCCCCAGGGACCCCCAACTTCACCAAGCACCATGCCCCACAGTGCCACCTTTGCCCCCAGTTTGTGAGTACCTACTTTTCCCCATGCAGCTTATCAGTGCCCCCAAACAGCCTGCCTGTGCCATTTTTGCTCCAGTTTATTAGTGCCCCCACACGGCTTATCTGTGCCACCTTTGCTCCCAAACAGCTTGTCTGTGCTATCATTGCCCCATACCCCCCTTACACTGTGGCACACATATGCTAACACACCTATTCATACTTACTAACATACATGTACGCACTCATTCTAATGCACACACTCACTCCACTCATGTTAACATACACTCCATTTCACACCAGTTACACATACATACTTATTATTATTTATTGTTTTATATAGCGCCATTAAATTCCGTAGCGCTGTACAATGGGTAGACATAACAAGTAGTATGTCACATAACACTTACAGAAACGACAGGTGAGGGCCCTGCTCCCGGGAGCTTACAATCTAGAGGGAGTTAGGGTGTATTACACAATAGGTAAAAGAGTCATAAAAATATGGAACGCTTCACGAATTTGCATGAACAGGCAACCTTTCGACACACAGGTCTTAATCAAGGCTTGAGAAAGACCTGTGTGTGTCGAAACGTTGTCTGTGTAAAATAAACTCACCTCACCGTTGAAGTGCTGAGCCTCTGCTTCTTTATCCTATACATTTGAGGGACTGGTGGTACCCTGGCTCTTGCACCATCTCATAACTGAGTGCCGTATTCTCACCTTTCGTTTTGGTGTATTACAGACACTTACACATCCATGCTCACATATACTTATACACAGACATCCATGATCACATCCACTTATACATAGTAGGGCTGCAACTAACGATTATTTTAATAATCGATTAGTTGGCCGATGATTTTTTCGATTAATCGATTAATCGGATAAAAAAAAACAATATGCAAATTTTTTGTTTATTTCAAATTTAATGAACTGAATGTTAAAAAACAACTTAAAATTTACATTAACATTTTTATTTTGTTATGATGTAATAAAAAAACAATATGTTCAAAGTACAAAAACCCAAACACAATATTTATGAAACAAAATAACCCCAAACATTCTGAAAAGAGGTGGACTATTACTGTTCAAGAAACTTTGCCCCAGCCCTGGCACTTTGCACCCAGCACTTTGCACCCGGCACTTTGCCCCACCCCTGGCACTTTGCACCCAGCACTTTGCACCCGGCACTTTGCACCCAGCCCTGGCACTTTGCACCCAGCACTTTGCCCCAGCCCTGGCACTTTGCACCCAGAACTTTGCACCCAGCCCTGGCACTTTGCACCCAGAACTTTGCACCCAGCCCTGGCACTTTGTACCCAGCACTTTGCACCCGGCACTTTGCACCCAGCACTCAGCACTTTGCCCCAGCCCTGGCACTGTGCACCCAGCACTTTGCACCCAGCCCTGGCACTTTGCACCCAGAACTTTGCACCCTGGCACTTTGCACCCAGCCCTGGCACTTTGCACCCAGCCCTGGCACTTTGCACCCAGCACTTTGCACTGTGCCCCTGCACCCAGTCTCCAACTCTGCCCTGCACCCAGCCCTGCCCCCACATTCTGCCCTGCCCCCACACTCACACCCTGCACCCACACTCACACCCTGCACCCAGTCTCCAACTCTGCCCTGCACCCAGTCTCCAACTCTACCCTGCACCCCCACTCTGCCCTGCACCCAGTCTCCTGCCCTGCCCCCACACTCACACCCTGCCCTGCATCCCCACCCCCACTCTGCCCTGCACTCAGTCTCCTACCCTGGCCTGCCCCCCCCCCCCACTCTGCCCTGCATCCCCTGAAACCCCACCCCCGCGAATCGCTCTGTGCGAATGGAGCCACTCGCACAGAGCGAACCGCTCTGTGCGAATGGAGCCACTCGCACAGAGCGAACCGCTCTGTGCGAATGGAGCCACTCGCACAGAGCGAATCGCTCTGTGCGAATGGAGCCACTCGCACAGAGCGAATCGCTCTGTGCGAAGGGAGCCACTCGCACAGAGCGAACCGCTCTGTGCGAACGGAGCCACTCGCACAGAGCGAACCGCTCTGTGCGAACGGAGCCACACGCAACTAAAAGAAGGCGGAGAGTGCAGCGGAAGCGGGGAACGCTCGCGGAGGTAAGTAAAAGGAGCCGAGTGCTCCAACAACGAATCGATCACTCGATTAATCGATAACGGAAATCATCGACAACGATTTCCGTTATCGATTATTATCAATTTTATCGATTCGTTGTTTCAGCCCTAATACATAGACATACATGATCACATCCACGTATACATAGACATCAATGATCACATCCACTTATGCATAGACATACATGATCACATCCACTTATGCATAGACATCCATGATCACATCCACGTATACACAAACATCCATGCTCACATACACTTATACAGATATTCATGATCACATACACTTATACATAGACATCCATGATCACATCCACGTATACATAGACATTCATGCTCACACACACTTATACATAGACATTCATGCTCTCACACACTTATACAAAGGCTGTGAATAGTGAGTTGTATCTCATATTTCTTAGTACTGTAGTTTGGGGTAGCCGTATTAGTCCAGTGTATAAGAATGCAAAAAAACAGAATGTTGCAGAATCTTGTAATACCTTTTTTATTGGACTAACAGTATTTAAAATAATAGACGAGCTTTCGGGAGTCCTCCCTTTATCAAGTCAAAAGCATTTCTCCTAGAGAAATGCTTTTGAGCTTTCGGGAGTCCTCCCTTTATCAAGTCAAAAGCATTTCTCCTAGAGAAATGCTTTTGACTTGATAAAGGGAGGACTCCCGAAAGCTCGTCTATTATTTTAAATACTGTTAGTCCAATAAAAAAGGTATTACAAGATTCTGCAACATTCTGTTTTTTTGCATTCTTATATTTCTTAGTAAAATATCCAGCGTTGGACCCTTGTGAATTTATAACAAACTACAGAATAATGTGTCTCTAAACAAAGTCTCTAAATGCCAACCACACAATCTAATAAAACAGGATTTTTTCTGTTTGGTCATGTACTGGACCCCAAAAGGTTTTTAATTCTAGGTTTTGCTAGGGAGGAGTTGTTTAGCCTCATAACTTGAAGAATAAATGATGATTAGATGTAACAAGTTGTCATATCTTGATATAGTCATTATTTGAGTGTTTTAGGATTCCTGAAGAAAAAAACATCAAATGATAAACTACTCTTTAAATGCTTAAAATGAAATTGGAAACATTTCAGTTCTGGAGGATTCGATATTTAATTAACGCTCTAAAATATTTTTGGGTTGTAATTGTGGGTTAAGCCATTATCGGAATGAATTTATTTATAAATGGATATTTTTGATATTCTGCCAATTAGAATATATTCCGCAAATTCACACATATTTTAAGGCGTTTTATTTTTGTCTCTGCAATACGTAATAATGAGACTCTTGTTACCGGGGCTGCTTTATGAAACATTGATTTGTGAGTTTTCTCAGCAGATGGCTGGTGACAGGTTAATTGATTAAAAAAAGAAATAATCTCAGTGAATAGAAAATAAAAAGTCCCCAAAGAGTCTACTCCAGAAAAAAATAATATATTTCTAAACTGTGATGTTTGGAGTCATCTTATGGAAAAGAAAATTAAAGCAAAGATGCAGAAAATATTTAAAAGCTTTAAAAATGTTTGCTATTTTAACATGAAAGACGAGGATTAGGGATCATTGAAGAGGTTTTATCACGCGTGTCCTTCATTGGATAAAGGAAGCGATGATTCCCTCAGAAAATGTGCCTTAAAGATACATAATGTGTTGTTTCACCCACGTCAGGGTATTTGGGGAAGGATTGGGCTAATAATTCTGCCCCACCAGGTTTATTAATACGGACACGCTGACAGAGCATGAAATTTGGAGAGAAAACAAAAAATAAAATCTGTTTCTTTTTTAATCTTAGCACATCTGTATCCCCAAAAAATGAGGCCAATTCACCACCCTGTCTGTGCGATTCCCGCTTCTGTTACCACCATTGCCCTGCTATTTGCTGTCCCCCTGCTGTTTTCCAAAGGTAATTGCAGCCTAGATGTCCCCCACCATATAACTAGACTACAGCACCCTATAATTAGCATACCACCCCCATATAAGTGGCAAACAGCACCTATATATTTACATACTGCACCCAAAAAATTGGCATACCGCACCGATGTAATTTTCATACCGCACCCAGGGCCGGCCCTACAATGGAGCCGACTGGGGCAATTGCGGTTTTTTTTGAGGCGGAGGAGAGAGAGAGGGGCACCGAGTGGTTTTCGCTTACCCGCTCGGCGCCCCTCTCTCTCTCCTCTGCGGCGAGTTTCCCTGTTCGGTCTCGGTGCCGGCTTGTAATGCAGAGCGCCGGAAGTGACGTGAATTTCCGGCGCTCAGCATTACAAGCCGGCACCGTGGCAGCACAGGGAGACTCGCCGCAGGACTGTTTAAGGGTAAGTACCGGTGGGGGGGGTAGATAATGCCGCCCCCCCCTTGGCGGGGGGCGGCATTTTAAACTTCGCCCCAGGCGGCGTTAAGTCTTCGGCCGGCCCTGACCGCACCCATAACATTTACATACAGCACCCTATAATTACATACCGCCCCCATATAAGTAGCATACAGCACCTATATAATTTACATACCGCACCCAAATAATTAGCATACCGCTCCCATATAATTGGCATACCGTACCCATATAATTTACATACCCCACCCATATGATTTACATACAGCACCCATATAATTGGCATATAGCACGCATCTAATTGGCATATAGCAGCTGACAGGATACAGACATTGGCCATTCCAGCACGGCTTTAGCCTGAATGTGCCAGACATCAGATCTTATGAAATGGTCCTGAATTAATTCATAAAACCAAAAAGTGGGCCATTTATTACGGAACGTATTTATTTGCCCCAAAAGCCCCATCCTCGGTGCTGCTATGAATTGTAATGCGAGCACCTGCAGCCCGAGGAGCTCCGTGTCTGAAATGCATGCCATGGAGCGCGGCGAGGTCGCCGACGCACATCTGTCCTGCGCTCACATCTGCAACTTTATTCATTCGATAAAAGAGACTCCGACACCTGCGCGACCCTCTTCTCTGATTAGCTGCCAATCTCGTCACTTTCCCGAACGTAAACCCTCACGGAGAGTAAATGTAATTCTCGCTACTTCAATTACAGAAATCCTGATTCATTCGAAACGTCCCAAGCCGCAGGACGCTCCGTGATTATGGAGTTTAAAGAAAGCCGTTCTCTGAACAGGGGAAGGCGAGGGGCCGAGCGTCAGCAAATCAAATACCTCTCGTCCTCCGTGTTCCTCTACCTGAAAACTATTTTCACATTCATGCGACGTGATAAGAAGCTGCCAAAAAACACTTTGTAAAACGCTGGCGTTTCCGCGGGGCCTCCTCTGGCTTTGCTTTCAGATGATGGTTCTGCACCTGGAAGAGACGCTCGGCCAAAACGCAATCCGCACTCTATATTTTAACGGACACCGCTGGGCGCGAATGCAATGCATTTCACGCCATTTAGCAATTAGCAGAACTGAAACGATTGAAGGCGTCACAGATCACGTGGCACGGAGCGCCTCACCGATTTATATTCCAAGAACACAACAAAGGAAACAAGGAGAGTTCTCTGGAAGCGATGAACTGGTTAACGGGCGCCGATAAACCCGTTAAAGCAGGAAATGCTGAGATATATTGGCTGTCAGACTGCCCTGACCACCTGTTCTCAAGCAGAAGTATTGTTGTCACACTGGCTGAATACACCTGAGGCACAAAATGACCGCTTCTCTGCGGGGTTGAGTTCAGGAGAAATGAGCCGTCTTCAGCCGTCACATGATTGTGCGCATCCAATCAGCAGCTGATAGTGACCCGCGGCTGCGTATATATCTCCAGCATTAGATTCTGGTCTCTTGTAGTAACTTTTCTGACTGTTGTCGCTTCGATTTTCTGGGATAGGTTGAACCCCCCATAACCCCAGTAAAGTGACACCACACACCACTGAATAGGGATAAGAAAAGGCCACAGCCAATTTTATTTATTACGCCAAAACCTGAAACAATACACATCAGTGCGTTAACAAGGACAATGACTCCAAACGCAAACATGTAAATTTATACAATAAACACACCAAGCTTGCCAAGTAATCCAGGTACCTGAGCCAGATACCACTTAAGGAAGGGACCCGGATGCCCCCACCCTGACCTGAGGTTCAGCACCGACAGCCAAGAACCAACCACCGGTTACCAACAATTCACTTACCACCACATTAACCCCCTGGATGCCGGGTAAGCTGCCGCCCCACAGACTGTGACAAAAACACAACAAACCCAAAACCAGAATACAAATATAAAGGGAGGGAGGGAGGGAGGGTGGGACACACAACCAGTTAAGCTAACCACAAGAACGGTTCCAAAGCCCGGAAAAACAGCGACATAAATAATCTACCCCCAACTCTACCCTCTAAATACCCGCCAAAAAGCCTATCCCTCCTCTGCACAACAGTCAGGGCCCACTATAGCCCATGCTGCCCCCCGTGGGCGTCATTCTCCTTTGAAATAAACTTCAATCCTGTCCTTTATCCCTTTATGTATTTAAATGTCTCTCTCTCATCTCTCCCCGTCTCTCTCTCCTCTCCCCGTCTCTCTTCTCTCCCCATCTCTCTCTCCTCTCCCCGTCTCTCTCTCTCTTGTCTCTCCCAAGCCAGACATATTGAGATCCCTTAGTCTTTCCAGACTGGTGACAGTTGTGCGGATTGCAGGATTTTTTGCGATATATATACTGCAGGCCACGAACTAATTAATTCTACCTGTAACGTTTCAATTTTCCCGGCACTCAATGAGTTAAGTATAAAAGTGGGGTCTTTAAAACTCCTGCAGCAGATGCGAGTCCGTAAAACGACTTCTGAAATGGATGTTTTATGAGGGACGGGAATAAAAATACATTAGTCCGTCTGATTGATACGAGGACACGTTTTATCACTTTCATATTATTCCCACATTAAAACGGCCATCTGGATACTTTACTGGGAGAAGATAAAAAAGTACAGGGTGTACTTACTGCCAGGGCGAAGTGTCAGCTCTGCAGGCCACTCGGCTCATGTCAGGAGCTGGTCTGAAGAACAGACACTTTATCTCGGTAAAATGCCCCAACCCAGACTGTATATGAAATAACACATTTTTCATAAAACTGCCCAAATATTAATAAAGCCGCTTTTATTGATACATTCGCCGAAAAGTAACGAATCCACGGAGTCTGTTAACGGAGAAAAAATAATAATTTCATTGGTTACCATGAACATCAAGAAGAACCTGTGGCTAATACATAACACAATATGTAACAAATATATGCCTCTTGGTGACATCATCACAGACTCCACATGCAAATAAATGGTTCTCTGTTGTCTCAGCTCATTTGCATATGTTCGCCTCTATGATGTCATAATCGTGGCTGAACCAGCAGCTTGTATATATTTTTTTACTGGCTGGTGGCGCGAGAATAGAAGATAAATTTAGGAATTTAAATGAATCGTCTCTTTCTGATTCTTTCTAAAACATCTAATTTCTTTCTAATATTCACCAGTTTTCCTGCCAGCCCCATCTGAATTGGGTCGATTCTCTCGGTATCTGTGCCGCAGCAAACCCGCCAGAGAGTTTCTCAAGAACCAAAGTTACAAGAAAATGGCTGACGAGTCGTACCACAAGACTCACTGGTACCTCTAGTTTGCAAGCAGAGGTTTAGGGCCCGAATCATCCGTGTACATTGGACGAGATGTTTTTATGGCAGATAAACATCAGGACGTCTCGAAGACAGGCGCTAAATACCTTGACATGTTGGTTTGCGTTTAATGTCCAGTAGCGTGGCTTAGATGCTCTAATGGGGTTTATTATCGCTTGTATCAGACAGAGGAAGGAATTCATCCGTCCCCGCTGCAGGCCTTCAGTTTTTAGCTGCGGCTGCAGATTTAGCGAGTAAATTCGCTCTTCATCCGTTCCCCGAGGCAGATGGTTCTTCTCCTTTCAAAGTTACGACACATCTATCACGTGATTTTAACCGCGGCCGCGAGGAGAACGGCTCATACCTTCCCTTATCGAGAGATCTGACAGATCTGTCACATTCGCCGGAATCAAGTCATATTTCCAGAAAGCAGCACAAAGATACAAAGTTACTTATTGGCGGAATTAACTCTGCGCGTGCTGCCACCTTCTTACTCTTTACAAGGTTTTCTTGCACATGTTACTGATACACGTGTGAACCTTCCATGTGCAGAATGAGCTGCGTCTGAGTTTTAACATCGCTCCTTATTCGCTTTCAAACAACATGAATATTTTATTTTACGTTGAGTGTTTATTTAGGAAAACTTGGAAGCTCTTTGCCTTTTCCTGCTTTCATCGGACTATTCCGTCGGGAGTAGATTCAATCGTTTGCTCCCCAAGTACATAAAATTAGATGCTTATCTGTTGATCTTATTACGTCTTTTAAGATCCTTGCGGTGTGAATCTAAAGGACTGAAGGAAAAACCGCAACGTGCCGCCTGGTGCCTAATTATGTTTCCTTTTAAAACAATCAGATTTCCGTGTCTTCTGTTTTTTTTAGTCTTTGTCACCTATTATGTGCCTATCTTTCCTTTCTTATGCTAAAGAGGAAGCGGGGGAATAATCCGTCAATCTGCCCCATGCAGCTCAGAGAGGGAGAGAAGGTGTTAAACCGCCTGCGTATACTGATCTCTTCCACTGAGTAGAAGCTTCGATTTTTCTTTTTTTAAAGTCTACCTTCGGTGCGTTTCATGTGTTTTTTTCTGTGAGATTGCCCAGATTAATGAGTGAGGTTTGGGAAATTAGGATGAGGCCTGCCTGCTAATTCAGCCCGAGCTGGGATGGTGAACGGCAGGCTGAAGTCTGCTGGCTGCGCCGTATCGATTGTTCGGGGTCACTGGGGAACGGCTTCCAGCAGTTGACTCTGCTCCACTCATGAAGTTCTAAGGGGCTCTTACCAAACAACAGGGACCGAGAAGCAAATCTCAACAAGTCTATAAAAAAGCCCATCAATTAGGCTTTGAAGGTCATGGAAAGTTTTTTTTTTAGCCTCCTCCTTCCCTTACACCAAAAACATAAATACTTCTGAAGAATCCATTCAATTAAATATCTCTCGGCTCCAGCTGCTTTCTGAGTGAAAGGTCAGTGGAGTCCGGGAATGGAGGAGAAACACAAGACATGGCTTTATTCCTAATGATACCCAATGGTCAATCACTCCCCGGCAGTGAGACTTGCCCTGAAGCATCATTGTGGTTGGAGAAGCGATCGATCAGGTTAAAAAAACATAATAATGATAACCCGTGGACATAATGTCAGCTAGTGCCATCCCGATTGGTTGACATTCACACAAGTTCCAGAAAGAGAGTTGGAGTGGACATCAAAGGCTCCTGGACGCCATGATTTCTTCTCACCCACCGAGGGCACTTAACCCTTCTTTCATTATGGAAATTAAACGACCTGCATAGATTCCACCGTACGGGATACGGATCGGGAAACAATCCGTGAAAAATATTCTTCCTGGTCTATGCGATGTTTTATAGGCGCATTTCTCTTATATATATATATATATCTATATATATATATATATATGATTTGAGGATAAATGCAGAAATCTATAAAATATTTTCAACAGGTTCTATCAATCACATGTCAATAAGTAAAGAAGAACCAATCTCTGATCTAAAAGTAATTTCTAAAAACAGCGATTTATTAGTTAATTTTTGTTTTTGCTACTTTACCTTTCCAAAGGCAATTTAAAGAAGAAGAAGAAAGAAGCCAGGTTTTAAAGAAGATGATTTATTGCGTCTTGCTATGTGTTGATCTACACTTTTTGCCAATGCCTGCACCCCATTAGCCCTGAACTTTTCTGGGCTGATGCTCTCCCTCCTAGGCACAGAAAGCCCATATTGGTTTAACGCAGTGGGTGAGGATGATTATAGTCTATAGTATTAGGTGCCGTTTGTAGTGTACATATATATATACTATATACATATATATATATATTATAGATCCCATATCCGCACAGTTATAAACAGGACATGAGACAAAGGCCAGTTTTAGGTAGCAATGCTGGGTCCATTTTTGTAACTAAAAAATGTATGTCCACTTATATACCAAATACATGTTAATACTCTCAATATGGAAAACAACTGAATATTTGAACAGAATACTTTGTGGGCTTGTGGGAAGTTTTTTACCAAAATGTTGCATTGAAAGTAGCGATTTCAATTGACCCCCGAGACTAGTGTCGAGTTGAAGTGATTTGTGTTGAAACCTTAAATCCAGATTGTCAGATGATTTATCTTTACAATAATTTATTAGGAAAAGATTCCTTTGCTTTCATGCCCTTCGTAACACGGATTACTGTCGGCACTCAGAGGTGGTTTGTTGCTTCCATGCATTTTACAGGCAGCTCCATTACAAGCATGGAGGAGAGTGGCTTCTCACCATTAGAGACCAGGGCTTGTTGTGTGGTCACACTGGGTAGAAACCGCAGGAGAAGCAGACGAAGCAAGACTTACCCCCGAGACGGGGGTACAAGACTTAATCCCCCATGTGAGTAGAGTTTGAGGCTTTTGTCCAAATTCTGAGGTCCCTGAACGTCTCATGTGAAGTCTTCTGGTGGGATTTTAGTCATCCCTCAGTAACACCATCCTCATACCCCAGAGCTTAATGGTATATGACCTCAACAGACTAGAATCACCCAACTTCTTAATAAAATTCTATATCAATTATTCGAAATTAACACAGGGTTATTTATTCATTCTCAGAGTAATTGACCAAACTTTCTTTCTTACGGCTTTTTTTCCTCTGTAAACAATGCACAGTTTAAAACTAACAGCCTCTCCAAATCGATTCTATGGATTCCTCTCGAACACCCAGAGGTTTGCTTTCCAAAGCCTTCTCTCGGGTGAATATTATATAGTTATAGGGTTTTGGTCCACCACAAGATGACTAGTTAGACGTTTTTTGGGAATGGCTGGAGAGAAAAGAATTCAAAGTAAATAAAGGAAAACAAGATTTATCAGAATCAGCACCTACCATGAATTTATTAATAAGGTGCCGCGGATGTTCACAGGGCGAGGGGCGCAGTAAGTCAGCAATGAATGTTACATGAAACAAATGTAATGCGGTACCCGCTAAATCACGCAGGTCCGGCGATAGAAGCCCAAATTTTTTCTCTTCCTGGTAGCATCGTCAGGGCAAGAGGTGAAATCAGAGTTTACAGGGCTAAAAAGCATTGTTTCGGGATGTAAATTACATTCAGGGAAAGTTATCTTTATTGCAAGCTGCTTAGTAAAATATTTAAGGATAAACGTGGAAAATAATAGATGCATTATCAATGATTCACGAATGTCCAATATTAATTTAAATTGCTTTTAGTATGTTCTTGCAATTATTTTTCTATACTGCGTAACCTCCTCTACAGTAAAAACGTAATGCTTAGAGCCTCAATTTAAATGACAAACGTCAACTGAAAACCATTATTGGGATTTGCAAATTTCTTAAGGTAACACAAATTTTTAATCACAGAAAAAAGAAAAGATTACACTTTGTAACATAATTCTGGTATACTGTCATATAGTGTTTATACATATATCAGTAAATGTCAATGGTTTATTGTGATATCTATAGGAATACATCCAATGAAGCATAGAATAGCATTTTACAAGTCAAAGAATGTTTGGTGTTTCGCAGGGATACAAATACATATAATATATTGTTGACCATGTCACACTTCTAATAGGGGGTTCAGATGAGACCAGCAGCAGATACAGAGATACAGATAACGACGTTACTAGAAACAATGTATCCTTTTTCTTTTATGTCTCCACACTAAATGGATACCACAAAAAGTATAGTATAGAGCAGTTGCGTCCAACATGCGGCCCGCGGGACCTCGAGGTGTGGCCTGCGTGAGATCGGCAGCCAGGATCACAAGAGCCCTGCAGCTTACTTGTGGGAGGGTCTATTCTCTGCTCCAGCTGCTTCCTCTGTGGGGAGAACGAGGGAGGCCGCGCCCCCTTCTGAAGTCTGTGAGCTGTAGTGCAGGTAAGGGGGTGGGGGAGGGTGTTTGAATGAATATGTCTGATTGAGGGAATGAACCTGTGAATGAATAATTTGTGTGTGTGTTATAGCATGGATGTGTAAGTGCTGGAACCTTGGCATGATGGGACTGTGATTGCAGTTAACAATCCCACTCCTATCATGCCAAGTCAGCCAGTACATGCTGAAACCTGGCTAGCTGCCCCCTTGTGTATTGATGCTGCCAGCAGTATGGGGTCTGCACTTACAGCGACCCTGTACCAGCATGTACTGGCTGACTTGGGATGATAGGAGTGTGATTGCTAACAGCTAACAGCAATCTGCTAACAGCAATCACAGTCCCATCATGCCTAGGTTCCAGCATTTACTGGTTGCCTGGGTATAAAAAGAGTGTGTTCGCTCTTAGCGATCACACTCCTATCCTGCCAAGTCAGCCAGTACATGCTGAAACCTGGCTAGCTGCCCCCTTGTGTATTGATGCTGCCAGCAGTATGGGGTCTGCACTTACAGCCACCCTGTACCAGCATGTACTGGCTGACTTGGGATGATAGGAGTGTGATTGCTAACAGCTAACAGCAATCACGGTCATGCCTAGGTTCCAGCATTTACTGGTTGCCTGGGTATAAAAAGAGTGTGTTTGCTCTTAGCAATCACACTCCTATCATGCCAAGTCATATTGTTGATTTTTTTTGTCCAATTGTGGTGTGTTACATTTAATAAAAGTGTGGTTACACACTAAAATTGGACAAAAAATAACGGTACAATGCCCAGCCAACCAGTACATGCTGGAATCTGGGTATGCCTGAGATTGCTGTTAACAATCATAATATATAATTGTTTGTACAATTTTGGTGTGTAACTTACTTTTATTAGAAGTGTGTGGGGGGTCATTTTCAGTTTCGGTGAATTTTAGGTTTTGGTCCAGAATTTTCATTTTAGTGCATCGCTAATATAAATAGAACTATTTTATTTTTACTTATCCAGAATCCTGAATTTGTAGTCACAAAACTTTCTAGGCCCAGAAATCAGGGAGAGGAAAAGTAAAGGTTTTGTGTCATTTACTTTATTTTAATCTGCATATCTTATTAAAGGCCATATTTTCTCACAGTGAAAAATAAGTGCGGCCCTCGCACGTATACAATTCTGATGAAGTGGCCCACTGCAGAAAAAACTTGGACGCCCCTGGTATAGAGTGTGTGCGTTCCTCATACAGGGAAACAAGAAGAGGTACACACGAAGGCCATCAGTAGTCTTCCACATCTGATGAGATCTCAGTCATCCAATATTTAAAATATATTTTCTTGTGTACACCTATGGAAAATAACAGATCTCCATAGCGCAAATATGTACAGAAAGCGTACCTGTGCGCACACTTTAACGGATACACTTACAGGGTTTAAAAAGTTCATTGAAGATTTGTGTACTCGAACGTGGTGATGTTATGAAAAACAGAACGTTTTACAGGGCTTCAATAACTCATTCTTAAAAATCAGTTCTTGCCAAAGTTTTCTGCTGGACACAAAGAGATATAAATGACATTCTGTAACAATGTGACTGTTAGTGAAGCTGAACATTTGCCCATCCGCCTGAGAGTTGATGCCACCGTTTTCTTGACAGGGATGGCGCAGTGAACCCGATCAGAAAGTCGATCAGACTCGTCAATAAAGTGAAATACTTTCAGTCGCATGTCACTCGTTCAGATTAAACCCGAGGTGCTTTTGTGCTTAATAACGGGCAGACAGCCTGACTCCATCCTCCATGGGCTGCACTTGACTCAAATGTAAGGTTTCATATGGTTATCAACGGGCCAAGGAGCAGCCGTCAGTAACACAGGATGTCTGGCCGAGGCGAGCAGGGACTTCCATGCCCCGACTGCTGGGGCTCCTTCCACCGCCTGTCTCAGGCTTCCAGACAGAGAGATTGAAGAGGTAACTCGATCGCTCCTAGCACTTAGAAGCCATTCAAGGGTTTGGATCCCAGGTCTCTGTTTATCAGGACACCTTCCTCTACGCCATTATCTCCTGGATGCTTTAGTCATGTGGAGCTCTTGTGTTAAAGTGTCAGCTTTTGTCATGCATTTTACTTAAAATAATACTGATTAAAAAAGTAACGATGTAAAGTTTTCTGTTTTGCTGTTTAATGCGGTGCTAAAGAAAAACATTCTCGTCGGCGCGTGAGTCACAATGCAAGGCTACCCACAATAATGCCTTTTATTTCAGTTTTACATTGAGAACCCTGCGATGTGCGTTAATTTGTCAGGGATGCAGTGACCCTCGGACCCTCTTCACCTCCATATTGAATGGAAACGTAATTCGTTTTACTGTAACCTGCAAAATGAAATATGCAAAAAGGACGGGAGCTGAATGGAAAACCTGCTTTCCGGAGACAGAGGACAATGCTGCATTAACAGCGGCTTTTGTCACAATCACAATAATTATGTAAAGGATAAAAAAAGGGGCCAAGACCCAACACGTTGGCGGATTTTACTAATGAAATAAATGTTGTGGAGACCGGAGGATATGCGAAGATTCACATATCTATTTTCCTGTTTATTATTTTGTACAATACTTGAAGTTAATGTGAAGGTAAAATATCAGCGTTTAGCATTTTATCAATAATGAAGTAATTGTTTAATGATGACAAAAGCAATTATATTTTATAAGCACAAGCTTTGTGACATTGGACACATTCTCTGATAAATGGCTTCATTGTAACTTTTTGCAATGAATATTTTTGGGAGCACAAGATGTCTGTGTATCATGTATGCGGCAAGGAGAAACAATGGCCACGTCAAGCCTCGCTGGGTTCATGTCCTACGCCATGCAAACATTTACACGAACATCCTAAGAGAATCTTCAATAAGAAGCACAAATCCCCCTGAATTCAGTAAATGGAAATCAGGGGGCCACACCACCGCAGGTGAAGACCTGAGATCATTTTAAGAACATGGACTATGGGGTATAATAAAAAACAATGTACGAAGTTGCTACTTTTTTCCTTGTCTCCACTTGTCATAAATATATTCTTTATTGGAAATCATTTGCCTCCTGCAGAAATACCCCAAGCATCCCTGGGGCTGATGCTTCTCAGGTAGAGCTGGAGCTGTTTTCATGGTAACTTTCCAACTGCTAAATAAGAGTGCTTTCTGAAAGCCATTATTGCATTGTTCTGCTCTTAAATGTAAGACCTTGAAACAAATCATGGAACGCGGCTCTCTGGATAATTGCATTTTGCTTATTAAAATACAAAATGAAATTTGTTTTCTCTCTAATGATGGCAAGATCATTACTCAAAAGAAATGTGGCAGGTCAAGTGTTACTGATGTGTTTGAAAGACCACGGACCATCTGTTTTACCAAACTCTTCTGAAAAGTAATTGACGCGTCGGTATCTTCTCTCTGAAATGTTCTTCCTGCAGGATACATATTGAGTTGGTTTCCGTTCCAGAAGTGGGACACAAGGAGATGCGAGGATAACGGTCCACGTCTACCAAAGGACTTATTCAAGGTGTGCAGAGAAGAACGACTCCGCCAAGAAACCAAAAGAAATTTAAAAACTCATGAATTAACAATAAAAAAATTAGCTTGGTCGATTGTTTACACAAAAACAATCACTTGCTTAATTTACTATCGATATTTAATATTATTTAATATTATTTTAAAATTTATAATGCTCTCCCAAAGCACTTTCTTTGGTGGCCGGACCCAAAACCCAACCCAGGGGCATCAGGAAACTGGTCTGAGTGCCTGGAAGTTGGGTTACAGTGTACGTTTTAGGGCCTGAACCTCTGAGTTCACGACATCCCCGTCTATTTTGAATAAACGTGTCCTCGCAGAAAGCAGTCATGTCCAGCCGCCTGTATCATTCACTAGCTAAGAATTAAGTTGCCCCGATGGTTCGTCGAGTTCCACTTTGTTTCCTGAAGCTCGAGAATAAGATCTAACTGCTTCATTGGTATCTCAATAAGACAAGTTATAAGATGTTTTAGATAACCCTGAGGAGGGTTTAAACCTACACTAGAAGTCATTTGATTGAACTTTGTGCCTGTCCTGTTCCTTTAGGAGTTTCTGCTCCATATATATATATATATATATATATATATATATATATATATATATCGGGCAATATAAGTAGTTTCTTTCTGACAAAGGAAAATCTCCAATATTATTGTTTTATGGTTTTTATTTATTTTTATCTTTCTGCAAATACCTGTTTGATCACTGTGCTGATTTTAGTACATAACAGTAAGGCTAGGTTTCCACTTGGGTTTTTGTCCTGCGTTTTTTTTCTTGATGAAAAACGCCAAGAAAACTGCCACTGCATTTTCCTGCGTTTTGGCGGTTTTTTCTGGCGTTTTAGCCTTTCTGTGGAAATTGCTTTTTTTGACCTTAGGCAGTTTTTCCAGCCTTTACAAGTTAGAAGTTTCACCCAGCTAAAAGGGATTAGGATAAATGGCAAGTATCTGCCCCCTGATGTCATTTACTTGGTAGAGTTCTACTTAAACACCCCGGCGGACCCTTTTGTCACTTTTCTGTGGTTTGTAAGGCGTGCTTTATTCCGAATGTCTGCTCCTCTAGGAAGATTGGCCCCAAATGATGGTGCAAATTGTTTGCTGTTGCTTTTGGCACGCAGGATCCAGTTGATGCGTTGCGTATGTTTGTTTGTAATGGCATGTTTGTTCCAAATGGTGTAGAATTCAATATGAACTTTGTTTTGTGTGAAACTGTTTGTTTCCAGCCTATTTCTCGTAGTTCACACAGATACTGGGTCCATCCTCTGCATTGTAACTGTGGAAAAAACGCCATAAAAAACGCCAAGGCAATAAACTCACATGGCTTTTTCATGGCGTTTTTTCTCTCCCATAGACTTCTATTGGAGAAAAACGCCAAGATTTCCTTGCAAAAAACGCCAGAGCGTCAACATGCTGCGATTTTGAAAAACTGCCACAGAGCCCAAAAAAGCAGAAAAACGCCAAAGAGGACTGAAAAAACGCCGAACAGAAAAACACCAAGTGGATATGGCATTCTGCGATTTCCTATTGAAGAACAGCTAACATCTGGCTGCAACGTTTTTTCACTAAAAAAACGCCAGGTGGCGCTATTGGCGTTTTTATGGGCGTTTTTAGCAAAAAAAAAACAAGTGGAAACCTAGCCTAAAGGTCGCGTCACATAATGCTCTTCTTGGACGAGGGCTGATCTGTGTCATAAGCTTCACTTTGGCCGGAATGTTCAAACTCATAGAAGCTCCACGTTAACCCTTAAAATGTCAGATGAAGCAGGAGAGGCTTCTTTGTGTACGTGATTGAGGTGGGAATGTCTGCGGCCAGTTGAAGAAGACGTTGCCGTTACCTTGTGAGGGTCGAGATTCTTTTCTACTCAAACATGTGCTGAGCTACATATACCACCAAAACCAAAAAAGCACATCTGTATCACACGTGGTTTGTGGTATATTAATTATAGAGAATGATTTTAGGACCAGTTGCTCCCTTTTCAGTAATTTAGTATTGGATATCATTCCTTGTATATTCTCCGCAGGAATGCCCCAGCGGTGCTGTTATTAATACAGTTGTTTTGCTGAATATTCTGTTTTCCAGTAATTTGCTGATGATCTTCCCTATGATTTGATACGGAATGCGCCATCTGTTTGTTTGCCGAGCTGTATGTTTGTGTGGAGGGGGCTACGGTTTCGTTTCCATACAGAGAATTCCGGTTTTCGTTAATTGGGAATGGCCGCCAGCCATTCGCCTATTATAGACTCAGACAATTCCCAAATAGAATCAAAGCATTTTAAAATGTTCTAAATTACGCACGGCAAATAAATGGTTAAATCAAAGAATGCACAGCAAATAAACGGTAAACCGCATTGAGTTAACCAGTAAAACCCTGGTAGGTGTGGGGGACACCGTTACTTAGTGTAATAAATTAATTCAGAGATGGCAGACTGAGGGAAGTTTGGTGTTAACATTTCACAAAAAAAATACAACAGAAAAAATGGCGCTGAGAGACGGCGGCTGCCGGCATCAGATTTCCCAATGGCAGTTTGCACAGGCGCCGTGATGTCATTGGACGCGACTATGAAGAACCTGCCCTTTTTCTAATGTCTGGAAAAGTCAGTGGTCCTCGGCAGAAAATTAGGTAGACTGTCAGATGGATTTGTAAATATTGTATTCGGCTTGTGATATGAAGCAATTAAAATGTATGAGAGTATGGAGGAGCAATGCAAGATATTAGAAGTATTTCAAGAATTATGAATTCATCAAGATTCGGCTTTGTACTGTGAGGAGACGCTATGAGGTCACGCTTTGAGGTCAATCTGTCAGATATCACACTAACAGGTCATACTGTAAGGTCACCTGGCGTTGGATCGCTTTAATCCCCCGGTCCTTTAGAAATGATGAGAAAGACATGTTTAAACACAAGGCATTTGGACCATTAAAATAGAGGTATGTAGATTATTTTCATTCCTGGTCTCTTCACGGACCGGCAGCCGAACCTTGAACCAGAATTGCTCCCATCGCTAACGTTCTCAGCGCTTCGTGTCTCTATCTGTTCTACAGCCTGCGACATGCTCTAGTTTAATGTGTAACAGATTTGGTGCTTCTCGGGCTGCGATCTGGTCCTTGGCAGTTAATTTGGCACCAGAAGCTGACGGAAGAGGGGCGCTATTTATCATGAGCTGGCCAGGTGGGGTAAAAGGGGGCAACTGCGACCGATCCCTGATCCTGGTTACTGCGCGCAATCTCACAAGGGCCGGGAAACTCGAAACAGGCAAAAGGCACTTCTACTTTTAATCACGTATTCCTGCATTCCACGCCACCGGCGTAAATTCTGTACGAAAAAAACATATTCTGGCAAAATCTAAAACAAAACATGTATTGATCTGAAACACGCCGTATATAACCATCTGGGAAATGCCATAATCTATACGCACTCATGACTGGATGAGCAGCTTTCAAATAAATGTTACGTGTTGTTTCTGCGTATGAAAAAAACATTTAAATAAGAACGAGGAAAGTAAATTACGAAGAAACTAAAGGTCTGCTTAAAAAGAAGCGTATCGTGATCGGGGGTTAAAAAAAAAACAAGTCGCTGCGATTTCTGGTCCCGACAAAGACGCTGGAACATTCTATCAATAAAAGATTGCAGAAAATAAAAACATCTCTCAAAACATAATCACAAACTAATGTTTTATTTAATAATCCAAGTTATTTTGTGATCTTCTAGCTCGATATTATCTTTTTAATTTTCCTAATAAAATAATGCAGTCACCATGCTGATCCAGCAAGTGTTCCCGTGAATAATTACATAATATTCGGCTGCTCGCGCCCAGGCCTTTTATTGAAAGACATACATTTCACATCACACGTCTTCTACGTCCTGTAATCATTCATATGAATTTTACATGAAGTTTCCTTTAAAATTCAAAGTACAATACATCGGCCTCAAGATCTGCAGCGCCATCGAAAATTCGCTGCTCCTTCCAGATTTTCACCTTAAAGACACATCAGCAGATCCTTTTTTACAAACAGAAAACACACATCTCTGGGTTGCTTCGCTCTCAATTCCCCGTTTATTAGGTTATTCTGTAACTCCTGTTCCTGCTGAAATCATGCGATCATTTTAAGGACAGAAAACATTTGACAATTTGCTTGCGTCCGGAAGCACAAGGGGGCAGCACAGCATTAAAATAAATAGAGGTGTTTAGGTGAATTTAGGACGTTACTATCTGGTGGCGCGCCGTAACATTACCGGTTACTATGCGAGATTTCATGAAATTATCCGGGTTTTCTTGTCTTGTGACCCGTCACGTTTTCGGCTCCCGTTGGCATTACTGGTTTGACAGGAAACAACACACAGCCAGTGACTTAGCCGGTTACATGCTGGATCTTGACACCATCTCGCCCGTTTCTTTTGTATTTCTGTCATGTGTTTGGAGGAGAGTTTTACTGATCGATTGATTGGGATTGGGAGGTCGGACAGCACAAACCTCGGATAAGGCCAGACCCTGACCGTGCGTGTAACAGTCCGGACAGAGCCGTAAATGCAGTGGTGAGGGGCATAGCCCTGCTTTTTAGTTTTTATTATTTTTTTATGATTTTTACCACTGAGAAGGACGAGGGTCGCAGCTGTGGGCCCCGTTAACTGGATGCAGCATTCATTTATTGTAGTTTTACCCCCATAATTTTACTCACTTCTGTGTGTAGAGAGACATATCCCCTCTTTCCTTCCGATAAGGTAATAATAATAGACCCGCTGGGGTCCACAGCTTCATAATACATTTCCAGACCCACTACTTACTCATGCAATAAAAAAAGGGCAAAAAATTGCTTTCAGTGGCTCTTTTTAGAGCCCAAGGTTCACACTCTCATCAAATCACCACATGATTAATGTCAAATAAGTCTCAGCCAACTAAACCTCAAACGGGCAGCAGACCTGCCCAAGCCCCAACACCAGGGTCCAGATACACCGGGTCCAGATATACTGGGTCCTTATACATCGGGTCCATATACATCGAGTTTGTACACCGGGTACTTCAGCTGTTGTGTCAGTTTCTTCCTTTAATTCGCTGACAGTGAGCGATTGTTAATCATCCATCAACGAGTCTCATCTGTGTTAAGTATTCTGCACTTCAAGCTCATTAGGAAAGAGATGGAAACGCCACGGTCTCTGATATTAAAGAAACATCTTAATATTATCTTAATTCAGCTTTAGCCTGAGATTGACATTTACTAAACCCCACGCGGGATTTTCACCTATTTACAAACAGCATTTTCTCTCTTTTCCATAAATCTGGATCTGCGGCGTCCATTAACTTTGTCGGCCCGAGCTCCATTAATTTCTTTGGAGTGACATTCTGATATAAAGTGAACAGATGGAATCGCGAGATTGTTCTAGTAAATTTATCATAAAAAATGCATCCGACACCTGTGTAATTTGCCTAATCATTTTACTAATAAGCTCCAACCATTAATTATACAACGATTTCCACAATGCAATCAAGATAAAAGTAAGTCTGATGACTTAATACCCTTCAAAATAATTGGTTCACCCAACGCAAATCCTCCTTTGCTTTTCAGTCCCTGACAGTTAATTAGAGAAGGGTGCACCCTGTCGGAGGCGGCAGAGTGGAGGCCGGTGGCTCGGTGGGAGGCAGGCCTGTGGTTTTTGGGCACAAGTCAAGAATATTAACTCATAAAAGAGATGCTATAATTTGCCCCCCCCCCTCCATTCCACACCGCAGCAAACAGCTGTGATCAGCGCGTCTCGAGCATGGCGGCTGCGAGGCTCTGCGTGTCTAATGAGAATCAGCCTTTGTGAAGGTGCCGTCTTGTGGTGTGGCCCACCTGTCATAGCATTAGATTCAGCGTGTGTCTGGAATTCACTTTGCTAAATGAGATTTACAGGCCCCGGTGCAGAATCCAACTTCAATTAGCTCAAGATTAATTGTCTGAGAAGGGAATGAAAGTTTCACTTCAACCGACCTGAAAAATAAAGCAGAATGTATGAATCAGGAATCCCACGCAGGCCTCTGGCAATGGCAGAAATGGGGTAATTTGAAGGCTCTGCACATTCCCCACTCCTCGCCTCGATGAGTGATATTAAGTAGCACTAAAAGCTGTCACATTAAAGGTTGACTTCCTCATATTAGCTCTTCAAATGTCACCAAAGCTGCCTTCTCCTGGTGGTAACCACTACAAGCCTGTCCATGTGCAGACATTTTCGCACAGGTGGTCTTCTCAAAGACATTCAGTGCGTAAGGTTTTTTGACCCCGGGGCAATCACATGCCCCCTGAAGTGTTACTTCAATGAAAATGCATTGGATTCCATCTGGAAAGTGCCCAGAAGCTCCCTTCTTAGTAATACAAAAGAGAAGCAAATAAATCAGCAAAGGCTTCATGTGGTCTCCTCTGAAACACCCCAAAAAAAGATTTCTTCAGGAAACGCAGGGTGTTTTGTGGAGCCCAAAGAGAAGAGACACCGTCCGTTTAACATTCAGGCTGCGTGGGTTTATTGATTAAAAGTTCATCTATCATGCAGGACATCAGCTGCAGACAGAATATGTTACATGACATATTGGGCCGGCCGCGGCTCTGCATTTGGGCTTAAAACTAGCATTAAACATAGAAACGGCTAATGAGCCACCGGCAGCAGGGGCCCTGGTGTTGTAGTTCTCCCTACACCAACCCCTTGAGCCCCAGTTCAGAGGGGAAATCCATCCTGTCACTTCAGCATAACCCGCAAAGGCATTACTCATTGCTCAAACTACTGCCATGCCCTTAACTGCCCCCACAAGCGGTCTTGACTCCCTTCCCCTTCACCCCGACTAACATCAGATAAATACAAGTATCGCTTTATGTATATCATTCCCAGACGCCATGCGGGCTGTCCGATTAATACAGCATCATATACGATCCCCAGACACTGAACACAAATCAGATAAATGTCGACAAACTGTACCCCGCGTGACACTTTGTGACACATGGAGCTGATAAGCCAGACGGCTTCATTAAGTACCGGTTTATGTTGTGTATTCACAGGTTTGTGTTTCACTCTAGAATGAGCGTGACAGAAAATGCTCAGATCAGGTGCAAATATCTGGGAATTTTCAGCCTCAATCTTTCTTTTTATTTTGATATTAAAGTAAAAAGTAATGAAATGTAAATGGATTCTCCATTATACTGCATTATTTCCCAAGGAAGATGAAATCGTTCCGCGTCTTTGTCAGAAATCTTTCATCTTCGCCCCGTGATAATGTATCACACAATTAGATAATTACCATAATCACTTTGCAAAAAGTTCACAACTCTTACCCGTCACAAGAAGCGGTAATGGCCAGCGCTCTGTTTCGACCAAATGGGATTCATTTCATTTTCTGATGATGCTTTTTTGGTGAAATTAATCCTCAGGGCCGAGGCATTTCTTCTCATTAAGTAAGTTAACGAGGAGCCGGCGAATGTGTTGGTGTCACCGGCTCGAAATGGCGGTCTATCCCCAGCAACAAGAAACAAGGGAGGCTTTCCAGCGCAAACTGATCTTTTATTTAATTAATACAATGATTAATTAATAAATAGACGTAGGCCTTTGACACATTACTTTACAAATAGCAACACAACATGTGTAAACTAGATTAATATAGCCGCGTAAAATTAGACAGGACTCGCCAAACCTGGATTACTTCGAGGCAGCGGCGGGCGAAGCAATATAGGGTGAAGGATTCCCTCATTTTTATGCTGCAAATAAGTGTTTTTTGAATAATGTTTTTGTTTTGTTTTTTATGAATTCATGCTTTGATGCACCAAAAACGAAACGAAAATGTCAAATTGCTTTTGGTCCAGTTGTGCAAGTCTAGAAAAAAATCACATGCCCTTGTGTCAAGTCGTCTGCAGCTCCTTACAATAAAAATAAAAAAACTTTACATTTTTGTTTTGACAAGTTTTCCAGCTTTTATAACAATAATAATATTAAGGATAACATTCCTGACCTTGAGTGTCAGCTTACTGTATGCATGGAAAGAGTTAAAATACTAGCATTTGAAATCCCTTGGGGTGTTTATTTTTCAAACATATATACGGTTTAATGTAGGGCTGCAACTAACGATTATTTTAATAATCGATTAGTTGGCCGATTATTTTTTCGATTAATCGGATAAAAAAATGCAATTTTTTTTCAATTTAAAATAATGTAATAAGAAACGTACAATTTACACTTTCATCTCTTTATTGCAATGGCCTCTCTTTATTCACCTTCTTATTTTACTGACATAATAATAAAAGCTACAAGAACCCAAACACGGTGTTTCTCAAACAAGGTCTTAATACAAAGTTATTAGTAAATATTAATTCATATGTTACCTATTTTTCATATTTAATAAAAACTATGAGAAGAAAGCCTTGTTTAAATTTTTTTTTATTTACCAAACTGCCCCCGGTTATGCACATCTGACCCCCAGCTTGCCACTCTGCCCCCATATATGCCTTATACCTCTTATATGCCAGATTCCACTGTGCCCCCTGATATGCCTTATACTCCTTATATGCCAGTGATATGCAACTGAGCCCCCTGATATACCTTTTACCCCCAGATATGTTTTATGCCCCCCCTGATATGCCTAATATCGTTATGCCTTATACCCACTATATGCCCTGAAATTCATAATACCCCCCATACACCATTATAACTCACCCATACACCACTCTGGCTCCTCCCCCTCCCATATACCACTCTGCCTCCTCCCCCCTCCCATACTCCACTCTGCCTCCTCCCCCCTCCCATACTCCACTCTGCCTCCTCACCCCTCCCATACACCACTTTGCCTCCTCCCCCTCCCATATACCACTTTGCCTCCTCCCCTCCGATAATCCACTCTGCCTCCTCCCCCCTCCCATACTCCACTCTGCCTCCCCCCCTCCCATACACCACTCTGGCTCCTCCCCCTCCCATACACCACTTTGGCTCCTCCCCCCTCCCATACTCCACTCTGCCTCCTGTCAGCAACGGAGGTTCACAAGACACCAGGGAGCCGGGTAGAGAGGCAGAGTGGCGTATGGGAGGGGGAGGAGCCAGAGGGGTGTGTGGGAGGGTGGCTCCCATACACCCCTCTGACTCCTCCCCCCTCCCATACACCGCTCTGCCTCTCTATCCGGCTCCGTTACTGACAGGCACTTACACTGCAGCTTCATAGAAGCCTCAGCGTAAGTGAAGGTGAGTAACGGAGGCTGTTTGTGCGATGCAGACCCCCACCGGCTGACAGAGAGGATGATTCTGTCAGCCGGTGGGGGTCTGCACGATGCGCACAGCCGGCCTCCGTTACTGCCCTTCACTTACGCTGAGGCTGCAGTGAAAGTGCCTATCAGTAACGAGTCGGGAGAGAGGCAGAGGGGTGTATGGGAGAGGGGAGAGAGACGGAAGTGAAAGACCGTCCGACAGTGAGGGGAATCCAGGTCCCCTGCAGCGTTGCGGGGGATCTGGATTCTAGTATTATAATCCGATCTCTGTTTGAGGTCGGATTATATAAGGAGAGGAGTTTTTCAGAGCATTTGCTTTGAAAAAAACCTCTTTTTATAATCGATAAAAATCGATTTGATTAATCCATAATGAAAATCGTTGATAACGATTTTCATTATCGATTATTGTTTCAGCCCTAGTTTAATGGGTTAATTGCATTGGCCGGCATCAAAGATACCCAAAATAGCACATGGGGCAGAATGACCAGATTTAGAAAAAAATAGGTTTTGAAATAGCAAAACGCTACTTGAACTTATTCCGCAGTCAGAGCCTCCATAGTGGGATCATCCATGGTCAGAGCTTTCACAGTAAGATACTCCATGGTGAGATCCTACGTGTCAGAGCTCCCATGGTCAGAGCCTCAACGGTGAAATTCTCCATTGTCAGAGCTTCCACAGTAATATACTAAATGGTGAGATCATACGTGTCAGAGCTCCCATGATCAGAGCCTTTACGGTGAGATCCTTCATGGTCAGAGCTTGCACAGTCAGCGCCTCCATGGTCAGAGCTTCCACAGTCAGAGCCTTCATGGTGAGATCCTCCATGATCACAGCTTCCACAGTCAGAGCCTTCATGGTGAGATCATCCATGACCACAGCTTCCACAGTCAGAGCCTTCATGGTGAGATCATCCATGACCACAGCTTCCACAGTCAGAGCCTTCATGGTGAGATCATCCATGGTCAGAGCTTCCACAGCCAGATACTCCATGGTGAGATCCTACGTGTCAGAGATCGCACGGTCAGAGCCTCCTCGGTGAGATCCTCCATGGTCAGCGCCTCCACAGTGGCGATTCTTTTTATAATAAAACAAGATTGTAATAAAGCTGCTCTTGCCCGGAAAGGCCTCCACTGTCCTCCGACCAGGGCCCGTACCAACTACTTTATGTCTCTGTGTTCCTTCCTGGACACATAAGAGAATTTTCAGACTTCCTAAATCAGCTAATTTCCAAACTCCCACAATTAAACACAAAACTGAAAATCTTGAATCTCAAATTAAACTTTCATTTCAACATTGAGGTAATAAATTGTTAGCGGTTCCATAAATTATCTTTACTAAGTGCAATTAAGTAACAGTTTTATGACTTAATTATATCTCTACAGGGTTCCCATTTCTGTAAAATATACAGTTCACGACAAATTGTTGCATTTATTCAGTTTTTCTCCCAATCGTAACTAGATTTGGCAACTTTGTGAATATATTAAGACTTTTTTCTGCTCAAAGTCAATTGACAGAACTGCCAGCCATGTGTCATACCCTGAAGTAATTAGATTTATTCTGTAAACACAAATTAGAATTTTGAAAAGTTTAGCGTGAGGTTCAACCGATGCTTTTCATGAGAATTCAAACAAAATAATATATATTTATCTCTCACTTGTTTAAAGCTTCGGTTTTACCCCTAATTGTAACAGGAACCTCTAAAAGTTGTTTCTAATTATTTTCTGTCACCTTTTTCTGGAATTTGCCAATTTCTTCATGCACAAAATTAAACGTGAAGATGAAGTGTTGCATTGTTCTATCGATCAGATAGAGAAATAAACCAGACACAGGATTGGGGATGTATGAACCTGTTTGACGTGTCTCCGTTTTTTAGTGCATCACTCTGGGTAGGTTTTTCATACTGGGTCAGTTGATACAGTTAAGACAAAGCTGCAAATTGTTACTTTTCTTCAGTTTTTCTTTGTTTATTAGATGTTCTGAAACTTTTTGTCCTTCCATAAGTTGTCTTTATGAAGACTTAGCAGCATCTGTCTTCGTTGTACGAGCCAGAACTCGTGGCCGAAAGAAAGCAGTGGGGGGTAGTCAGATGAGAAACGTGCCAGTAGCCTAAGTGGCATATTACGGTTCCATCAGCTCGAGGCCTCCAATCCAGCGTCTCTCGCCAGCACCGGGTCTTCCAGCTGGCAGCACAACCACTGGCCTGACGCGTCTTAGAAGTTTCGCTTATGTAAAGGGGGCTATTGTTAACGCTGAAACAAATCACATTTATAACCGGGGAAGGGGGATTATTTGGGCCTCTCTCTCGTCATTAAATCTGTCATTAAACATTTTTGCCAAAACACTACAGATTGTGCCAGTATGGGTGCCAGATTTGTATTTTGCTTCAGATTTGTGGTAGAACAAGCTGTTTTCAGAGAACTAGACCAGTCACGTCCTCTTTAATCATTGAAGAGTTTACTGAAAAACAGTCCGTAAACTCAGATTCACCTCAATTTTTTTATTTTTAATCCATAGGATGCTCTGGCAAAACACGAAAAAGGATCTGTTATCGTAAAAGTTTAAAATCTCAGTCCCTCGGGAGGACATTATCTTTCTGGGGCCTAAACTTTATATTTAAAGGGACTTCTGTGACATTATTTATTTTGTCTTTTTTTTTTTTTTTGTGGCATAAATTATCTAGATATTTTTCTTTGAATGAAATAATTAGTAAAATATTTACAGTAAAGAATCTTCTTTATGTTTAATTAGTAACATTAACTTTTTTTCTATATTGTAAAATGCCCTGAATAAATTATATGTGTAAAGATGTGGGACGGAGCTAAAATCTTTGTGTAATACGCGTAACGTTCCTTAAACATTTTCGGCACAAGCTCTGAAATTCCCGTTAACGACCTGCCGCACCTGCGCTATTTGCATAATGTGGATCTGGGAGTCGCGTATAAACAAACGTTATTGTCTCTTCATGGAACCGGCTGACACATTATAGCAATGCGAGCAAATACAGGTGCAAAGAGAAGATGACTTCTTCGATTAGTAAATGGAGGCTTAAATGTTGTGGTGAAGCGTGTGAAAGGCCAACACACGGGGTTTCATTGGGAACAGACAGAGGTACGGAAGAGTGTAACAAATGATGTAACTGCGATGTAACATAGAGAGAATGACATCACACATTTCCAAAACAGATTACTATATCTTCTATAAACATTATCACAAAAAATCAAAAGATGACACAAATATTAGAGTATTACCCCAAATACCCCGGGCGCAGTTCGTGACTCCGTAGTAAATGCTGTTCTATAGGGTTTGTTTATGAGGCGATCACCTGTCTTCCCAGTGTCCACAATATAGGTATAGTATATACTGTATAGGCCAGGTGTCCCTAGGCAGGGTAACTTCCCTTTAACCCCTTCTACACCTATAATGACTGTAATATTATATCTCTTTAAGACTGTATCCGGCTCCCTAAGGTGTCTGACATTGTCTACAAGCTACATCCGCAGTTATGTCGGCTCAAACGGTCTGTAGGTGAATTATATATTTTTTTTAGTGTTAGTGGGTTCCTAGAAAAGTGTACTTGGTACAGAAGAGTAGGAAACGCTTGTAAAATTTAGCAGGGAGTCACTTTTTTCCTGTGTGATTTACCTGCAGTAAATCCAGCGCTGGCTGCGGCCGAGGTCCATGCCGGATGTCTCCAAAAGGCTTCCAGGTTCCACAAAGAGTAGAAGGTCTCGGGTAGATGATGTGACAGGGCCAGGTTAGATGACCATTCCTGTGGAGAAGAAATACATTACACAGTTACAATTTCTGATACTTTTTTGCCACAAATACTATAAACATATTCGTACAATAACGATAGGATATAAAATACGGTGGGAGTTCTCCTTTAAGCAGTTCCCAGGTGCGGTAATGAGACAATAATGACATTTTAATGGTTTGAGGAAAAAACATTAATTCCCTGTCTTTTCGCTGCCTTTGATCCGTCTGAATTTCTGTATTACACAAAACCTCCTAAAAAGCATAAGGACGAGAAGCAAAGGCTGTGGTTTGAAGGTTGCGGGGCGTCTGTGCCCGAATGCAGCGTGCATAGCTTCGCTTATCTGCACATCGTCTCACAGGGTCCATCTGCAACATTTGCGTTAGGATTTTAATATTGTTAATAATGTAAAACCTAATGTGTTTTGAAATGTAAAATGAAATAGACTTTCACATGACTTTACTGAAAGCAAGAATTTAGATAATTATCTGATATTAGAAAATGCCCAAAACAGAACAAAGAGCTCAAACGCGCCCCGGATACAAATGGTTTGACGATAATTGTCTTGATGCGATTATTCTGTTCACAGAAAGGGCTGAATGCGATCGCGCTCTGGGTGGAAATGAGATCTGTTCTTTGGAGAAAAGTAGAGGTTTAATGAAGTAACATTTTCTAATTTTCTATAATTAATCCCGTCTCCAAGTGTAATAAACATACGGATTCAGGTCCGCAAAACTGGAGTGCTGAGTATTAGCAAAATAGTAATAAAAATATAGAATTTTACAGAGCCAAGTTTGTCATAAACAACGGCTGGTATTTCACCAAAAACCGATTTTTGGCCCCAAGATTTCCAATCTCGGTCCTCACCCAACTGCTGACGGGTTAGGGTCATGTGACTTCACGGGGTGGCTCGGTTACAGGGGCCTCGGGATGCCGTGCACTTGTGGCACCTGCAGTGAGTTCCAAACTGAGACGGAAAGGCTGGTTACTGCTGGGTATCAGGGAGGTACTCGGGGTATTTCCTACAAAGCAGGAGGCAAGTTGGGTTAAACATCCCAACACTTTGTTTTATGCACATGTCAGGAGAGCTACAGAACCCAAGGTTTCCCGCGCCATCACGATTGTTGTTAGGCCGTTTCAGAACCTGGCTGAGACACCTAGAATCTGCCGGGAGTTCAGCCCCATCCGGCCCCCGTCTTCTCTGCATGTTCTTCCTGCTGTAAAGACTAAAACCTTAATCAGTCGTTGGTTTTGTCTTAGATTTAGGAGCCGTACGTCTATCCCATGCATGTTTAATCCCCTCACTGTATTACCCTCTACCACTTCTGCTGTGGAGGCTGCTTCACTTATCTACCACCCTCTCAGTAAAGAAAAACTTTCTTCCATTCCGTCTCTGACCCTCTAGTGTTAGATTCTGGCCTCTCATTGTAACTTTTCTCCTTTTCTGCCAGTCTCTCTCGTCTCTCCCCCATATTGAGAAACCTGCTCCGAGGAACCGTCTTGGTTATGGAATGAAATCGCTCCACTGGTTCTGGAGAAATCTTACCCTAAAACGGTTTCATTTTGAATAAATGGCAGTGAGATGAAGATGGATTTCCTCATTCATTGAAGTCTGAACTCTGTTCATGTGTTACAGAGAATGTAAATCTATTTTATTTGTACAGATTGAAATGGTCTGCCCAGGTAGAGGAGGCCGATTGCCACCAGACGCTCGTCAAAGCCGCCCGGACACAGCGAATGTGCTCCGGGTCGCTTTGCTTTCCTCATAAAGTCTGGCAAATCTGCTTTTGGGGTTTCATGTGTCTCCCCTTAATTCACTGCATCTAGAGTGTGAGCTCTCATGGCAAGCCACTTTTCTACCCAATGTAAATTAGTTATGTAATTTATGAGACCGTTAAGTAATAAGCCGGATATAATGATAACCAGTGGAGTTTCCCTCCATAAATCTCATGGTTTTAACGGCAAGAATTTTGCCCCTTTATAAGTAATGAAACTCATTAAATCCGTGTCACGCCAGTTAATAATTTTTCTATTACTGAGGGTAAAAACCTACACATCTACTGAAAAATAATCCATCTTCTCTACCAAGTTCTAATAAAATTATGTTTAAATCTATAAAATGGTGTTTCAAATTAACAATTCATGCAGAGTTTAACCTATAGCTGAAAACGGCCCCGTGGGATTTAATCTCTAGATCCGAGATGAATGGATCTGTATGGAGGCAGCGCAGGTTCTCTGTCGGCTGGATATCTCTATCCAAACCTTTTCAGAACTTTGTGCCGAGAACTTTCGTTATTTAGCATTACGTCGGCCATCAGCCGCATTCACGATAACAGCCGGGACAGGTGAAGGAGCTCTTAATCTTTTCAGCGCCCAACCTCACCAAATATTATTATCTCTTATTCATTAAGTGCCAACAAATTACACAGCGCTGTACAATTTTAATGGGGCAGTTCAAACATATATAACATATATGTATTTTAATACATACATAACATATATATATATGCCATATATATCTATAGAACATATATACAGTAACATATATGTATAACATATATAACATATATACAGTAACACATGTATACATTAATACACACACTATATATATATATATATATATATACATACATAATAATATATATAGCTATATGACATATATATACATTAATACACACACCATATATACTATATATATATCTATATAACATATATACAGTAACACATATATACATTAATACACACACACCATATATACAATATATATATAACATATATACAGTAACACATGTATACATTAATACATACATAACATATATATATATATACACACCATATATACAATATGTATATCTATATGACATATATACAGTAACACATGCATAACATATATATAAAATATATACAGTAACACATGTATACATTAATACATACACGCTATATATATACACACCATATATACAATATGTATATCTATATGACATATATACAGTAACACATGTATACATTAATACATACACACCATATATATATACAGACCATATTTACAATAAAATATGTATATATAGCTATATAACACACATACACATATATAACATGTATACATTAATACATAAATAACACATATACAGTAACACATGTATACATTAATACATACACACCATATATAACATATATATACACACACACAGTAACACATGCCTTACATATATATGTGTATATATATATATATATATATATATATATATATATATAATGCATACACAGCAGGAGTTGAGAACCCGGCCCTTGAGCCGCCATCTAGCCTTATACTACTTTATGCAAAGTTCCTGTCAGGAATGTTGGGCCTTTGAGGGCCCCGCACATGAGTTTACAATCTAAAGGAATATAAATGAATGAAACTTTATTAATTTAAGATTAAAAAAGCCATTTCTTGCAGATTCCTGTATATTCCTTCATGATGTCACATCCTGTTCGTATTAAGCGTCGCCATCACATTATGTTCCCTCTAATCTAAGGCCCGGGCCCCGCACAGGCTCAAACCGCGCTTCCCCGTAACATAGACGCTGCGCATGTGCAGCCAATGAACGGCCAATCTGTGGTGACATCGGACGGGACTGTTTCATTGATATCAGGACAACTGGCAACAATATAATGTCACATATACCACACAGCACTGGGGTGGAAAAACTAGGCACTTAAACTCCATTAAACTGACCAGGAGCCGCCACCAGCCGCCGCAGTCGGAGGCTCTTCTGTGACTGACACAAAATGGAGGGAAAGGAAAGGGAGTGAAGTAAGGGAAGAAGGGGACTGAACAGCCAATCAGAGCTCTCCCTGTTCCCCAAAGCCCCCCCTTCTCCCTACCTGAGTGCAGATGGCTGCTGGGCGGGAGGAGCCGCTCTGACTGGATTAATCCGGTAATCTGATGTAGAGCGGCTCCTCTCTGCTGGGGTCTGACGGCTCCTCACTTTCCCCGAAACTCACAGGCCGCGCGGGTTAGGGCGTCTCAGATACTACTAATCAGGTAAATCTACCACAGGATGGGGTCTCTAGGGCCCGGGACAATGCCTTTCTGTGCCCCTAGGTGAATCTGGCCCTCTGTAAGAGACCTGCATCCACATACTCTGCCCTTGTAAATGAACAAATGATTATGGTGCAAAATTTAAGAAAGTGTTTTTATCGCTATAGCAACAAAGACCAGGTCCAATCAGAAGTAGCCTCTCATTGGCAGCCTCTCAGTCTCAGCACCAGAATGATACTGCTGTATCTGTGAGCGTTTCTAAACATGGATTATTTCTCCCCAAAGCAGGAATAGGCACTGGAGTGGCGCATGCGCAGCAGGCCGTGTGCCACGTTCCCGTCGTGCTTTGACCCCCAACCGCATGTTGGCACCGTTTCCACCCAGAGGTGATTTACTGCCCCCCGAGGACACGGCGCAGGTTGATTGCAGTTAAACCGCAAGCGGTAAGTAATATTCTGTGCACTGTAAAAAAGGGAAGATCGGGGGGGAATAATGGGAACGTCATAATTTAATTAACATTTCTGGACACGCGTCAAACCGTCCAAAATTTTACATTAATGAACAAAAGCAAATAGCGGGCCGCGGCTCGTATCAGATAAAAGGTGCTTCCAAGGTTAAGGAATCATTCATTCAATAATCCGATAAAAAAAATACTCGCAGAACGCACCCTGTGTTTGTGGAGCCAGTCCAGAGAGAGACAGTGAGAGATGACAGAGAGACGGTGAGAGGCAGAGAGACAGTGAGAGATGCAGAGAGACGGTGAGAGGCAGGCAGAGACAGTGAGAGGCAGTGAGAGATGACGGAGAGGCGCAGAGACAGCGAGAGACGACAGAGAGATGGTGAGCGACAGCGAGAGATGGTGAGAGACAGTGAGAAACGGCAGAGAGACAGCGAGAGACGACAGAGAGACAGCAAGAGACAGTCACAGAAAACGGGCTTCAGGCCCGGGGTTAGTTTAGAAACATAGAGTTTGCCGGCAGATACGAACCGTCTATCCCATGCCTGCTTAAATCCCCTCACTGTATAAGCCTTCACAACAGCTGCTGGGAGACTGTTCCATTTATTAACTACCCTCTGAGTAAAAAATAACATCCTTACATCTCCCCCCCCTCTCTTCTCTCTCTCCCTTCTCTCCCCTCTCTCTCTTCTTTCCTCCAAGACGTATTAAGATCCTTTAACCTTTCCTGATCATTTCTGTCCTGCAAACCACTTACCGTTTTTGTAGCTCTCCTCTGAACTCTCTCCAAAGTGTCGATATGCTTTTGGAGTCCCCAGCACTGTACCCACTACCTTGTATTTGACGAACCTGGAAAAGCCACGTAAACAGCGTTAAAGCAGCTCGAAGCAGCCCCATTCCCTGTATATGTATATATATATATATATATATATATTCCAATTTATTACACATTAATACATAGGCGAGAGCGGGTGTTATTTTTCTAAAATTGATATTATACTAATTAGCTATTAATTCAGATAACACCAAGCAGTAAGTGAACTATAAAACCCTTCATTTAATGATCATTTTTTCCAAGGACTTCCTTGTATGAAAATGGCTCTTTTCTTATAATGTTGTATTTGGATTTTATTTATCGTTAAAAAATCTTAATTCTCGTAAAGCCAGCAGCTAATGGCTTATTACATGAATAGAAAGGAACGTCCTTCCGCTAATCGGGTTTAAGGTGAAATCAGAAAACCAGTTATTATTATTTTAGTTATTTAAACCTTTCGCCAAGAGATGCAGATTGTGTCCAATTTATAGGTCCATATGCTTCACAATCTCCTGTTACTGTAATTTATAGAGTGCCAATAATCCCGCCACACGAGCCAAGACTCCACATTAAACCGCGGACCACAAACAGAGGGACACGCATGCCGACAAAGTCTGCTACGGATCATTCCCGTCCAACTCCACTTCTGAAGCAGCTGCGCCCAGCGTGATTGGAAGCGGAGAGCCTGCCGTACGAGCGTATAACCCAGAGAGAGGGGCAATGCGTTCGCAGCAGAACCGACAGATTGGAGCGAGTCGGACACGCGCTCCGCAGACGGAACAACATAAACAAGCTCGTTACAAACTAATAATCAGGATGGAACGTGATTCCTGGAATAAGGACGCCGGAGAAGGCTTTCTGTGTTATTTATAAATGGATATTCAGATATATATATATATATATATAATATATATATATATATAATATATATACCGTATCTGCTCGAAAAAATACCCCTCGTCTTATAATCGGGGTCGTCTTATAATCAGACCTCAAATAGGTCTGGCTATGAGACTAAGATCCAGATCCCCCGCAGCGATGCAGGGGACCTGGATCCTCCTGTGTTATGCCCCCCACAACTTATCGGTGCATCTGAGTCCCCGTTGCTTAGTCCGGGCAGCGTGTAGAGCTCTACGCGATTCGCGTACACAACTTCCGCTCAAGCAATTCTGGAGGCAGAGTGGCACATATGGGGTCAAAAGGCATATCATGGGGCACAGTGGCATTTAGAGGAATAAAAGGCGTATCATGGGGCACAGTGGCATTTAGAGGGTTAAAAGGCATATCATGGGGCACAGTGGCATATAGGGGGTATAAGGCATTTCTGGGGCAGAGTGGCAAGCCTGGGGGCAGATGTGCATAACTGGGGGGGCAGGTTGTAAAAAAAGGAAATAAAAACAAAATATTTTTCTCAATCATAGCTTTTACTAACAAACAATTGTTAACATAGTTTACATGAATTAACATTTACTGGTAAAACTTTTTTCCTATAGGGTCGTCTTATATTCAGGCTTTTTCTTTTTTTCCTAAATTAATATTCAGATTTTGGGGGTCGTCTAATAAATGTAAATACTCATTAATATCACACTGATATCCCACTGAGCACGAATCTGAATTCATTCGTAACAATCACTGCTGCGTCGTCACCGTCTGCGAAGAGAAGACCCTTTCTCTGCATGTCTTACTTCAAGACCCTCTCCAGTACACCCAACTTCAATATGTCAAAACTGAAGACCCCTCCTATATATGCCATTTGAAGACCCTCTCCAATACAGCCAACTTCAATATGTCACCACTGAAGACCCCTCCAATATATGCCATTTGAAGACCCTCTGCAATGCGTTGAATACACCAGACTTGAAGAGCCCCTCCACGTGTGTCTAAATAAATGGGTTTCTATAAAGTTGGGGTAATTAACATTAAAATGAGAAACGAGAAAGGACAGACAATTTCACAGACTCAAACATTCAGGTCACGGCATCCTCTAAATTGTCTGAAATCCCTGGGAATATAGTGATTTGTGAAATATTTCGCTAGAAATTGCCGCTGAATTATTACATAGTAACGCAGACAAAACGCACACTCAGCAACTGGGGTTAATGTCCTACAACTTTATTTAAATTTCACCGGTCCGATACAAAGTGATTAAACGCTCATAATTTTGTCAGAAAGGGTTTTTTAATTCTTTTGTGAGATGAAGAACGATTCTGCTAAAATCTGTTTGAATGAGCTTACTGCGAGTTTAAAAGGGCTCTCAATTAACCATTCGGGTGCTGGGGATAGCCAAATTCAGCAATGCGCCCAATTCAGTGCTAAACTTTCTGGGACCCTTATTTTGGGGTCAGGCAGGCTCAGACGCCCCGCTCACTCACTGATGTCCCATGCGCATTGAGGTCTCATGCCAAGGAGCTCACAGGAATCTCTAGCTGCCATGCAGGGAAATGACTTCCTTCAACTGCAACCCTTGCCAGGTTGCCTTATTGGGATGAGTCTCCCAGGCCACCATGTGGAATAATATGCTAAATATAGACTCTGAACACATTTTAATTCTGCAAGAGTAAACGGTGAAACACCAGATCATAATCATGCTGTATTTTCACGTCAAAAAATGTGATATTGGATTAGAATTTGATACAAAATTTGAGAACGACAGAAGAATCAGATCCTGGAGCGTCTCGTACGACAGAATCAAAATGCATACGTTTCTCGAATGAAGACCATTAATTTGGAAAGCACTTTTCTTACCCAAAACTCCAGCTGAAATGTGGGAGCCCCGGGGCAGGAATGGCATATTCAGGAAAGCTGAGGGCCGGTTGGGTGCCTGCTAAGGGGGCAAACAGAACCTTTCTTCTAAATCCATTCCATTAGCAAAGCAGTATGCGTGCTGCCTTTTACCAACACGCTAAGCGATATCATTTCATAAAATCCATTCTGTGTAAGAATGTTTGGACGCGGAGGCAGCTCGACTGCAGCAGACGTTTGAAGAACATGTGACCGTCTTACACAAAATCCATATCGTGATGCATTTAATTACAAACCTGATTGAAATTGACAGATTTAGTGACCTACGTGTTCACTTGGGGTGATTGATGTGGCTTCAAAACCAGTTACTTTTAAACCAATTCACCTTTGGTTCAATACGCAGCTGTCGAGATGGGACTCTGTGCTAACGCGGGCGCCTTGGAGAGGAAATATTGTGACATTAAAGAAAGCGGGCTTACTTCATCATTAAATAGTTATTTTGTGTTAATTTATTATTTTCACTAAATAATGAAGCCCTGGAGATGCAATGACATATTGTGTGCCTATTTCTCTGGAAACATCAAATCAACATACTATCCCCCTCATTATACATAAAACATCCGCAGACATTACCTGAAAGAAACCCACACCCAATATCCATAAAACACCCGCTCCCAGCATCCATAAAACACCCGCACCCAGTATCCATAAAACACCCGCATCCAGTATCCATAAAACACCCGCTCCCAGCATCCATAAAACACCCGCATCCAGTATCCTTAAAACACCCGCTCCCAGCATCCATTATACACCCGCTCCCAGCATCTATAAAACACCCGCACCCAGTATCCAATATACACCCACTCCCAGCATCCATAAAACACCCGCTCCCAGCATCCATAAAACACCCGCTCCCAGCATCCATAAAACACTCGCTCCCAGCATCCATAAAACACTCGCTCCCAGCATCCATAAAACACCCGCTCCCAGCATCCATAAAACACCCGCTCCCAGCATCCATATAACACCCGCACCCAGTATCCATAAAACACCCGCTCCCAGCATCCATAAAACACCCGCTCCCAGTATCCATAAAACACCCACACCCAGTATCCATAAAACACCCGCTCCCAGCATCCATAAAACACCTGCACCCAGTATCCATAAAACACCCGCACCCAGCATCCATAAAACACCCGCACCCAGTATCCATAAAACACCCGCTCCCAGTATCCGTAAAACACCCGCATCCAGTATCCATAAAACACCCGCTCCCAGTATCCATAAAACACCCGCTCCCAGCATCCATAAAACACCCGCTCCCAGTATCCATAAAACACCCACACCCAGTATCCATAAAACACCTGCACCCAGTATCCATAAAACACCCGCACCCAGCATCCATAAAACACCCGCACCCAGTATCCATAAAACACCCGCACCCAGTATCCGTAAAACACCCGCACCCAGCATCCATAAAACACCCGCACCCAGTATCCATAAAACACCCGCACCCAGTATCCGTAAAACACCCGCATCCAGTATCCATAAAACACCCGCTCCCAGTATCCATAAAACACCCGCTCCCAGCATCCATAAAACACCCGCTCCCAGTATCCATAAAACACCCGCATCCAGTATCCATAAAACACCCGCTCCCAGCATCCATAAAACACCTGCACCCAGTATCCATAAAACACCCACTCCCAGCATCCATAAAACACCCGCACCCAGTATCCATAAAACACCCGCATCCAGTATCCATAAAACACCCGCTCCCAGCATCCATAAAACACCCGCATCCAGTATCCTTAAAACACCCGCTCCCAGCATCCATTATACACCCGCTCCCAGCATCTATAAAACACCCGCACCCAGTATCCATAAAACACCCGCATCCAGTATCCATAAAACACCCGCTCCCAGCATCCATAAAACACCCGCATCCAGTATCCTTAAAACACCCGCTCCCAGCATCCATTATACACCCGCTCCCAGCATCTATAAAACACCCGCACCCAGTATCCAATATACACCCGCTCCCAGCATCCATTATACACCCGCTCCCAGCATCTATAAAACACCCGCTCCCAGCATCCATAAAACACTCGCTCCCAGCATCCATAAAACACCCGCTCCCAGCATCCATAAAACACTCGCTCCCAGCATCCATAAAACACCCGCTCCCAGCATCCATAAAACACCCGCTCCCAGCATCCATATAACACCCGCACCCAGTATCCATAAAACACCCGCTCCCAGCATCCATAAAACACCCGCTCCCAGTATCCATAAAACACCCACACCCAGTATCCATAAAACACCCGCTCCCAGCATCCATAAAACACCCGCTCCCAGCATCCATAAAACACCTGCACCCAGTATCCATAAAACACCCGCACCCAGCATCCATAAAACACCCGCACCCAGTATCCATAAAACACCCGCTCCCAGTATCCGTAAAACACCCGCATCCAGTATCCATAAAACACCCGCTCCCAGTATCCATAAAACACCCGCTTCCAGCATCCATAAAACACCCGCACCCAGTATCCATAAAACACCCGCTTCCAGTATCCATAAAACACCAGCACCCAATCTTATGGTTTCTGGTCTCCCGGTAACCATTAATATTTTGGATTCTGTGATCCTGGATCTTATGGATTCTGTGATCCCCGTAATAATCATCTCCTAGATGTATTATACAATTTTTAACGTCTGTACAAGAGCGAATCAAACAGAGAGAGACCCCCTTTGACTGACATGAGCGGCGATGCGTAGAGACGCGCGGGATCACACAAGATATTAAATGCTGTTGATTAAAATTTTTCATTTAATTTTGTTCATTTGAAAATGGAATCTAAAAATTACCTGGTGATTTAGTTAATTTACAATTCTTACAAAAAAATGTTAAACCAGAATGTCACGGAGCTGGCTAGTCCGACCGACTGCCTCCGCTGTCTTGTGCTCCCTTAGCCTGGGACACCACACTTTCCCCGGTTCCCCAGTCACTCGCCGAGACTCAGTGTCGGGTAAAACCAAACGAAGACTGATTTATTTTGGACACACAGGGCTGGATATATCCAGCAAAACACACATTAACATAAAACAAGATATTGGGACACAAACCGCCCCCTTAATCTGCCTCCCAGAGACAACAGGGGCAGTAACGAGATTAACAATACAATAGGGGAGGAGACTGATTTATATAACAAACTGAAAGAATGGTGGCCTCTCCCTGGTGGCAGATCCTGGCTGTCTGCCGGAGATAATCCCCTCAGCCAGTGATGAGATGATACTGCTGGGGGTAGCCACAGAAGTCTTTACAAACCCAGGGCCCATCGTCAATAGGGAGGAGGCTGGCAGTCAGGCCTCTCCAGTGGTCCCAGTGATGGAGGCTTCCGTCACACAGAATATTCTGATTGATAGTTTTTATTAACAAACCTCTTACTATTCAAAAAATAATTAGTTTCGGTTTTATATAAATGATCAAAAACAAGAAATGAAAGAAAAATCTGTAGATCTGTAACACACAAAGTACATTATTTAAAAGGGGTTAGAACGATTGAAGTGGTTCCCAAAATCGTGACTTCCGCAATAAACCAACAAATGTCCCCAACAATTCAACAGGAGGAGGCCCAGCATCCAGAAGACCTCACAAAAGGTGAGGAAGGCCTTGCTCAAAGGAGCTTACAATCTATGAGGAGGAGAGAGTATATTACACAAGAGGTGTAATGTTCGAAGTGTATCTCCATGTAACAGCTGAGTAAATGAATAATATCGCTGGATATTGAAGGCCTTATGGTTCTGGGTCTTACTTCCAGGAGCTCAGCTCCAAACAGTCTGCCAACCATCTGCCCCTCGTACCGGTGAGGGACTCAGACCGCACAAGCGTCCAACTGCGTGATAAGGAGAAAGTTATTTTTCATCTCGGGTGGATGCTCATATTGTGATTTTTGTTACATTGTTTCTGATGTCAAATAATTAAGATATAAATCTACAACGAAAAGATGAAATGTACAAAAATCCATACTTTTGATGGAATTTATAGATTTGTAATGTTGATGCTGGGGGAGCAAATTGTAATTTGTGAGTCAGATGCGATTCTTCAAAGCCTTTCTGTCAGCAATTAGAGCACTTTAGAACACGAAAAGCATCGGGGTCTGTGTGAGGCGCGGAGCTCTCGTTCCAGAAAGTGATAATATTTCCTTAAACGCTCTCCTCTGGGGAATGAAATTACAACACAGTTACCGAGACTGTCATAAAGCGCGGCACCTTCAGCCTTCCGCAGACACGGCGGTAATTACTATTTAACTCTAAATAAACACCATTTTATCATTTGTTCACGAGTGCGCTGGTTTAATTCTCACTGATTAAGAAAGGAAACGAAATGATATTTTACAAGACAAACATTCTAATTACTCGAGCTCCATATTTAAACAAGACATCGCAGCTCGCAAAAGATAATTAGTTTTCACGACAGAAGGAAAACTAGAAATGAGAAACTTGAAAGAACTGTCACAATTCCTGCGGCTCGGAGGAAATATTGTGAAATAACATGTCTGCGAATTTTTGCTAATGAGAATAAATGGTTTGAAAAGATCAATAATGCACATATATGTCAGCGAGTGTAAAACGGGTAAAACTAACACTGTTCATTTGAGTTGGTAACGTTTACAGAGCAGGTAATTATCCTCCCGTATCATGCTTTGGGTTAAATATACCATATCTATTTAGAGTGAAGCCGCGTCACGGGCAAACATCTCCAGCATTTGATCTCCCAGCCTTATACTTATTCTTAGATATGGTTCCGCTCGCTGGGTCATCAATCCAAGTTCTAATAGGTGGGTAACTCTCATAGTGAGTATGAGAGCAGGGAGAGTTTGCTAGTGATTAGGAAAATGGTTGTTAAATCATGTTATTAAAGGGGTTATCCCTACAGCAGAAAAAGGGTCCCAGTTATAAACCAGGTGTGAAAAGGGGATTGAGCTCAGGGCCAAACTGGCAATGACTGGTGGGCCCTGGCACTTTAAGGACAGGAGCCGCCTGATGACTAAAGTGGGACTGATGTAAAGATCTGCGCGGTCGCCTGCTAAATCTTTCTGCTCACGTAGTGTGAGGCCGAGCATATCCTGAACAAAAAACAAACCAAAAGTAAAAAAAAAAACTAAACAAGTAAAATGAGTAAATCCAAAGCCCGCGGATGACCCCACCTCAGTAAATCTGAAGCCCGCAGATGATCCTACCTCAGTAAATCCGAAGCCCGCAGATGACCCCACCTCAGTAAATCCGAAGCCCACAGATGACCCCACCTCAGTAAATCCAAAGCCCGCAGATGGCCCCACCTCAGTAAATCCAAAGCCCGCGGATGACCCCACCTCAGTAAATCCAAAGCCCGCGGATGGCCCCACCTCAGTAAATCCAAAACCCGCGGATGACCCCACCTCAGTAAATCCAAAGCCCGCGGATGACCCCACCTCAGTAAATCCAAAGCCCGCGGATGGCCCCACCTCAGTAAATCCAAAACCCGCGGATGACCCCACCTCAGTAAATTCGAAGCCCGCAGATGGCCCCACCTCAGTAAATCCAAAGCCCGCGGATGGCCCCACCTCAGTAAATCCAAAGCCCGCGGATGACCCCACCTCAGTAAATTCGAAGCCCGCAGATGGCCCCACCTCAGTAAATCCGCAGGCTGCAGATGGTCCCACCACAGACCAGTGAGAACAGGAGAGCACCGGAAGAGTCCCAGAACAACCTCCTCCAAGCTGCGGCGTTTGGACTTGCGGATTTCTTGATCAGTTTGAACATTTCTACACTTTAGGTTACGGGGGTAAAAAGCCGCCCAACCCCTCAATCTATGGAAATGCACCAGAAGGTGCGATGCACAATGACACCACACTTTGGGCTTATAGAAGCATCAGCTCAAGTCACAGGACAAATTTACCCATCATCTAGGACTTTGCAGAACGTCTTCCTGCCCCCCAAGGCCCCCTGATCCTCAAACATTAAAAGGCTCATGGGGGGCGGTGAATTCACCTCTTCCGAGCCTTTATTTGGTTTGTTTGATCTGACAGTGAAGTGCGTAGGTGCGTAACACACCGAATCCTCATCTTCTTTTGCACGTTCGCCAAAAGGTTGACTTCCCTATAAGAGACATTTTAAGTCGCTTATTCCATCACTTTGCCATTTTGATTATGACAACAAAGTGACACAATATTAAAATTGATTCCGGATAGAAAGGCTAACTGTCCAAAGAGCTCCGTGCTCCTTTTAATAAAAATTAGCTTATTTGGCCATAACCTTCATAATTCAGACGATGACGGTTAAGGATGTGCCGGCACGATCCTCATTAGTGCTTTTGCTGTCAGATAGAAGTACCTGCTCTTTCTTTAATGAATGCTAAGCCAGCCCTTTGGGTGATTGCATGGCTTTCCTCAACCTACTTTCTCCTAAAAAAACAGTCTTAATCCTCCAAGTTTCTAGCAAGGAGAATCAGGGACAGTCACCTTTTTGACATTCGCCAACCTCTGTACTTATTTATCTCTCCGAGACCCTGAGCTCCAGAGATATCACTGTCTTAATTAAGAAGAAGGATGGTGCCCTGTTAAATTGACTGCTTCCATTGATTAAGGGCTACCTGTACAAGTAACATTGATTTAAGCGGTGGGTCTACATAAATGTAATTGTTTGAACACAGAGAGGCATAATTATACCGGCGATGTACACGGTGACTTAGTCTGTCCTTTTCAACCTTCTCCAATGCTTTTTACATGCAATAAAGTAACAATTCAGCCAAAGTATTAAACAGACACGGAGTGTACATTTGTGGCTTTTTTCTAAGTATAAATATAATATATATATATATAATAATTATTTATACGGTGTATATATCTATATATATATAATCATTATTTATACGGTATATATATATATATATATATATAGAAAATAATAATTTATACGGTGTATGTATATATATAGACAGATTATTTATTAATTATTTGTCAAGTTCAAATATTCTGATAATTTTAGATATTGATTCCTTGCGACAAAAAAGAGTGGATATAATGTTCATAATGAACGTATAGACTGAAGAGCAATTATGAGTTTGTTTCTGCATGCCAGCCTCATTATTAGAGTATTTTCCTTTAGAAGGAAAGCACATTGCGGTGTGAGCCCATAAATCAGACCCAGAGAGCAAATCATTATAAAGACATGGAAATTGGCACAGGTATTGATCGCACACAGGAATCGCACCTTATTTTTACTGCAGAATGCTTAATTTCGTGTAAAATAGTATAAAAAACAAAAATGCATACCCACCCCTTTAAAGAATGATAGAATTCTAAAGTGATATTTATTTAGAAAGACGCTGTCGCTACAACGTGACATTGATTGGCAGCATGAAAAGCGTTCTGTTTGTTGTGTAGGGTGTTGTTAGCGTGCCGGATGGTGCTATTTAACATATATATCATTAATTAACGGTATTAAATAAAGAATAAAGTCTCCTCTGTACGGTTGGTCTATCTCTCTGATTCTATGTAACGTAATCACTCACTTTTCCCTCTCGCTCTTTTATTATAAACGTTACTAGAAAGTTACACACGGTGCGTTTTCATGATCCGGATGTGGAGCGCTTCCCCATAACTCATTCAATACCCCCCACCCCTCTCCCTGGCACCACCGATCCTGAACTTACCCCAGCTAAGCCAACATGTTTAAAGGGGCACCAGAAATAACCCCCGAGAGGTAACGCTTATCCTGAGCATTCAGTCTGATGAATGAGACCTCACTTCTGCTTAGTATTTATTCAATTATTCATCGTTATATTAAAGCCGAAAGAAAGATCAAATCTATATCTTAAAATGACTCTCGCGATCAAAATGCATAAAACACCAACCGCAGCAATTAACCAACTTTGCTATTAAATTAATAATGGTTAACTATATAACATTAAAGGGATACAAAGCTTTCTCAAAGCTCGCTACGGGGGGGGGGCCTGTCAGTCGGGAACATGCGCGACAATAATTTATTCTGTAATTTAATGCAGTCTTGACCCCTGTCATGAGTTAATACAGCATGAAGAGTAAAGTGCGAAAACACGCAGATTAATGAACGGAGTGATCCCGTGACATTCGTTTTTCTCGTTACTAGGATGTATCGTAATGGTATGGTTAGCAGAGCTCAGGCAATAGCTTTACCCCAATGATTCGGGGTTTTTACCATGCGCCTAATCCGTTAGACGTAACCGGCCACATCGCCTGCGTCGCTTCTGTCTGCAACTTGGACTCGTGGTAAACAATGCTTTACAGTGAGAGGGAACACTCGCCTCGGATGGGATACGTGATGGCCGTTCTACGCTCTTTGCATAATTGAACTCATATACTGGGAGAACTGGTTGATTTCTAAGCTGTATGCCAGGGGCAGGGGCTACTAGGGCAGCAAGGGCCTGTGCACTAAAATTGTTTGGTCCACTGACCCACAGCTGGGGACCATGAGCCCAAACCCTATACTTTCTGTGGTTGGGGCACTCTGGGCACATTACTTGGGGCCAGTGTGGAGCGTTGGGATGTGTTCTTCCTCGGAAACAGATCTCTTACTCTGCTTGGCATGCTCTGATTGGACATATGAGAAGGGCTGGGTTATGATGTCATAGTCTCATCACTGGCGAGGGGGAGAAAATCTGCTTGGAGAGTAACAAAGATTAGAGTCCCCCACAGAACCACCAGAACTGCGGAGTCACCTCTATAAAACTGCCATGTACCAAAATGCCACGTCATAATACTGCCCCCTCCTTCTATATCATGGTGTCATACTGCCCCCCTCGCTCCATATCATGTCATAATTCTGCCCCTTCCCTCTATATCATGGCGTAATAGTGCCCCCTCCCACTCTATAATGCCATTATCTCCCCACCTCCCCCATATCATGCTTTATTACTGCCCCCATATATCATGACATAATACTGCCACCTTCCCCTATATAATTCCATACTACTGCCCCCTCCCACTCTATAAGGCCATAATCTTGCCACCGCCCCCACATCATGCTTTATTACTGCCCCCATATATCATGGCGTAATTCTGATGCTTGTTGTAGGATGATCTGCTGGCGGGCGGACCTGGAGTTTGGCTTACCCGGTCTATTGCCCCCATTATATCACATACAGGTTGCAGTGAGGGGTCATGGGAGTTTTCAGTGGATTATTTAGGGGCGTTTAATTCTGTCTGATATTTACGTGTAAATCGTTTTTTTTCTCTGGAGCCTAAATTCAGACATTGAATCCAGAAAATATTTTCTCAGCGTCATAAAGCCCGTTCACATGAATTTATACTGTTTCTAATATCCAATTAATGTCCCGATTTCATGATCCTTACCGAATACTTGATCTTTTTTTATTATCCCCAATATTTCCATGTACTATAAATAAGCATCTTCATCCAGCGGTTTGTTTAAAATGGGAACAAATGTTTTTTAAAGTATCCCACATTTTATCTAAATAAGATTTCTGGCATCAATCGCTCATATAAATTTAAAATATGTCCTTGCACTGGATGCCATAAATGTCGACATTTTGAGCAGCGAGGATTTATGGTGACACTGAAATTTTATGACCCTATAAAAGCTCATAGTCACGATGACATATACAGCTGAATTTTCACCAAAATATAGTAAATTGTGTCCAAGAAATTGTCACATATTATTTTCTAGAAAAATGATGGGGAATGATGTCTTCAGACCCCCAAAGTAAGTCGTAAACTTCAAAACTGCTGAGCAACATTTTACAAACTGCAGGAAACTATTAAGGGAATATCAAAAAATATCCAAAAAAGACAATGGTGGGATCATCGCAGGCAGAATAACAACTGGGCAGTAAAAGGGGCAATAAAGCATCAATAATTTAACACAGAGAAATGGCTTTTCCAAACTTTGATACCCACATTTTTATTAGAACTATCAGGGGCGATAGAGGCTTCCCCGGATCTCTTGTCCCCCCCCCTCCCAACATTTAATGAGACAAATTTTGCTTGAAACCTCTAAAACATATTTTTGTAGGATTTTCCCGTCAGGACGCGATAAACGTGTGTTTTTGTAAAGTTTGGACACAAACTTTTTGGTTTCTTCTTTCAGGCAGATTTTTATTCCGCAGATCAGGTGATTTTTACATGAAAACTGATGTCATGATGACTTATTCCCATTAACGTATAATTTAATCCCAATAATTTTATTATTTATTCCCAATAATCTTATAATTTATTCCCAATAAAATAAAAACTAAACGTAATATCTGTTTCTGTAAACATATTAAGGAAATACAGGAATTGATTTTTGTATTTTCTATGTGTAAAAATCTCAGTTAATTTCATGCAAATTAGTAAAAATCTAAAGTAAAGAAAGCTTTAAGGAGATTGACTGCAGCGCATTCTAGATAATATTGATTTTTTTTTTTACTATGAATTTTACTGAAAAAATATCTTTCTCTCTACATAGATCACTACAAAATAATCATTCATTTTTAAAATGCTTAAGTTTAGTTCAACAAACTAAAGCCACAGAAAACCCTGGAACCCCTTCTTGACCTCCTCACCAAATCCGCACTGAGCATGGTGCCCTCCTCCCCGTCCCACAACCCAAGCCGGTGGGAATTCTTCCTTTTAGACCCGCGGCCGTAGCTTTTCGCACGCTCCGATCTCCTCTGCATTTCCCCCAACCTTTAAATGTACCCTGGCCCCCCTCCGTGCTATGAAGCAGACCAGTTCGCCCTAAAATCTACGAATACGTGATCCCCTCCCTACCATTGGCATCTGATGCCCTTCATCTAATCCACCTCCACAACACTGGGCCAGATTAGAATCCCATTCAACAATCAGTTCCGCGGCCATGTTAATTCACTTAAATTGCCTATTGTGCGGGCAGACAGGCGGCAGACGATCTCGAGATATAATAGATCTGATTAGTTCTTTTATCCAGTTATATTTTTAAACGTCTTCACAGATGTCAAAGTCCTCAACGTGTCCGTTCAGTAAGAGGGAGATGATTTATAGAATCCAAAAATAAGAATCTGAAGCCCAGCCGCCATCTTTTGTGCATCGCGCTATGATCCGTTTATTCGTCAATCCCTTTTTAAACTAAATAAAGAAGTAATTCCAATACCCTGTAGATGTAAATAGATATAATATTGTGATGGAGATATAAATATATGTCAAATTCTTATATTACATACTTATATTACATACATATTAAACTTGTATTACAGAGATATATAATAACAACAAGTTACCCCCCTGGCCCGGGTTTCTCATCTTCGATCTCCTCTTTTCAGGGCCAACTTGTTCTCTGCATCCGTTGCAGAGGATCCGTAGCGTGGCTCGTCCTCTGTCCCGATGATTCCCAGAGAACCTCCACGAGTGTGATTTTCTCTCGCGATCCTTGTTTTATCTCAGTGACGGGATTTTCTGTTCTTTCCTAGTAGATCCAGTCTCAAAATCTAACTTCATTTCAAAGAAAGGGAAAATTATGTCCTTCCAGGAACTTCTCAAATCTGCCCCTTTTGTGTTGACGAAGATGCCACAAAAACAGTCAGAAACTGGCATTATCCGCTCACCTGCGTCACAATTCATACACAGTTGGGGTGTTTATTTGGCATCTCCTGCAGTGAGCTAAAGAGGAAGCCACGCTACTTTCAACAGTTTTTAAATATGGCGGAATTTCTTTAATGAGGCGTCTTACAGGAAGAAAGTTTCACCATATTGGGACCGATTCTAAATGCGAATATTTGTAATAGTTTGTTATATTCAAATTTTCCAAACCCTTGCCCTGAAGTTACAGAGAAGAGGAAAGTAATCCTAGTTCAGCGTACATAAAATGTACAGGAATCGGATGAATTAGAGGAATGAGAGGAAGTGATTGGAGGAATGAGAGTGGTGACCTCAGGAATGGCAGGAATAGGAGGAAAATGTGAGTTCTGGTAAAAATTGGAGGATAATATTGGAGCAATGGAAGCAGTGATTGCAGGGATGGAAGCAGGGATTGGAGGAATGTGATGAGTGATTGGAGGAATAGGACCTGAAAGGCTGAAATTGCATGGATAAAACTGGATGATTTTGGAGATGGGATGCTAGCCAGTGACGGACTAGCCATTACTCAATGGCCTTGGCATTCTTAAGTGCGGCTGATGGACATGGACAGCTGCACTCTGCCGCCCCTACCGCTAGACACGGTATCTGAACCTCAGATACGCTCAGTACTGGACTATACTTAGGGTCCGAGACTCATTAAACATTCATCTGAAAGGACGCCAACAGGACTGTTATGTCATTTCAGTCAACTATATTTATTTGGCATAGAAATACAGAAAAACAGTTCATCATATGATCTGCCGTTGCTTGAGTCTCAGGAAATAGCCACGTTGGCTGCAAATTTTCTCTTATGATTAAAAATTCCCCTTGTTTCCCCACAGGATGACCGTTAGAACACAGAGCGAGACTAGGAGGAATGAGCATTAAAATGCATGATTTGCAAACAACAGAAGAATATTCGGGAATCAGGAAGGAATTAGTACAGAGCATTATTATAACGCACATTAAATAAATGCTTTGCCTACGATAAATATGTTTGTGCGATGTGTTCCAGCAGATGCGTGCTCATCTCCTCCTTTTGTTTATCTCTAGAGAAGTTTGCGCATGTACAAGATACAAAGACTCCAATGATAAAAGGAGAGGTCTGGCTGCCTCCCTAAGGACCAATTACTGGTGCTCCAGATCTTGTGGGCAGGAGGATAAAAAGGAGAGAAAGGAGGCGATGAATACTAAAAGGCTGGTGTTTCTTTATTGCTAAGAACTTCTTGAAGTTACACTTGTCTAACTAATTTGCGGCGCGTTTCCCAATCCTAATAATATCAAGACAGAGAGAGTAATTCAGACGGGAACGCATTTAATATTCCAGCTCAGACTCTGCTACTGAGAAGGAGGATCGGGACCATCCTCTGAGTTTAAGGTCCTCGTTGTTTGTTGAGATGCGTTCAAAATTCTATTAAGGTTTGTTCCTTGATGCTGGAGATCGCTCTGAATCCGGTGTCCTTGTAGTGTAACCTCTTACTCCATTTGGACCCCCTGCAAGCCGGCCGGCCTTTGAAGAGCAGAGAGCGCCACTTTGAAACGAGAAGTTGAAAAGTGTTTGACACGGAATCAGTCGATGAAGGGTCTGCTCTTTGAACTCTTTGAAGTTTTATGTTTCAAAGTTTTGGAGCAGAAAGGGACAACAATGTCTCCGGTCTGTATGGGCGAGGAATTAGCTGCCGATAGATCGTTCTATATAGAACAGATTTCAAGTAACAATAAACTGATACGAATCCAATTTATTATTATTATTAGAATATCGTCTATGTTTTATCAGTAATGACGTTGTATCCATTTCTAAACCTCCAGCGAGTCAGGTAAGTGCAGAGCCAACTTCCAGACATCTTTCCACTGAGTCTGAATAGCACAGAATCAACTGCCAGATCATTCTTCCACTGATTCTGAGTAGCACAGAACCAACTGCCAGACTGAGTTTGGATAGCACGGAGTAAGCTGCTAGACCATCATCCTATTGAGTCTGGGTAGAACAGAACCAACTGCCAGACCAGAGCCAACTGCCAGATCCATCCTTCCACTGAGTTTGGATAGCACAGATTCACCTGCAAGACTGTCATCCTATTGAGTCTGAATAGAACAGAACCAACTGCCAGATCCATCCTTCCACTGATTCTGAATAGAACAGAACCAACTGCCAGATCCATCCTTCCACTGATTCTGAATAGAACAGAACCAACTGCCAGATCCATCGTTCTACTGAGTCTGGATAGGACAGAACCAACTGCCAGACCATCGTTCTACTGAGTCTGGATAGGACAGAACCAACTTCTAGACCTGAACCAATGGCCAGACCATCCCTGCGACTGGGACGGATTTAGTGGCCAGGAACAGGCCAGTAATTTGCGCAAAAGACTGACCCTTGATGGCATACAGTATGGTTTCCAAGTGAAGTTTCTTCATTTTAACCCCTGATGATATGTCCCCAGGGTGTGACTATTGTAGAAAATAATGACAAATTAAAAAAGATTTAGCAAACCTTTCAGCTTCTAACCCATAGTTGTCAGTTTATTAAAAAATCAGATAAGTGTCCGAGCGAGCGCTTTAACAAAGTTTTGGAGAAAATGTCTTAAACTATTAGTTCTGTCGAGTGACTCTTGAGCCTTCCTTTGAAACATTGCCTTGATAATTACCTTATCAATTGCACATAAAGGAAAGGTTAATTTGATAGATGAAATGTCATCTTTCAACTGCGTGAACTATGTAAAGACCGAGATGAACGTCTCAAATGTTGTGTGGTCACCGGGATTCGAGGGCTGCGCAGGCAGCGCCTGATTTTTATTGTAATTCATGGTTCACTGTTGCAAGTGGCCAAATCAGGAAATATTACAGAACTAATCGTGCTGGATCTCTCCGTATGAGCTAAATCTGCCACAAATCAGCATTTACTCAATTACACATTCCCGGTCGTCTTACAAAGTGTTGACCCAGTTCAGTATTTCACGAGTGACGCGCGGACCTGAACTTAACAAAATGTGAATTTTAAAGCTAAAAGACATTTAAAAAGAAGGTGTAGCTGGAAAGTCCTAAAGCGTTTATCCTCATCTTAGAATCTCGGGGGCAGTTAATGGAAAAATGGTTGTATTCACCATGACGCCCATTTTGGACACCCTGGCTGCCACGCATGTGCATGCATTTATATCATTCATCTCACAGACGACAGTGTCGACACATGATATCAGATCATCAGATAGAATGGTTCCCATGTTTTGCCGCTGTTGAATCTTCGCCCTTCTGAGATATCACACAATGGAACCCCCAACTGTCCGGATGGCCTATGGCCCAGGACTCAGAGAAACCCGTCACATTTTCTCTTAAGACCGGCAAAAAATGGCTGTTCTAAGGTTGTTTTTACAGATTTACGAACCTGTAGTAAATAAATGAGAACAAAACAATAAAAACACATTCCTGCCCGGCACTGTAAGAAAACGCTGAAGTTCCCGATATCCCAAAAACTTTAAACATGATGGAGGCTTGTAGTCATTGTGTAGCCAGTAGACTCAAGTGGAGTACGAGAGAACTCAGAGGCGTTACCTGGTTAAAGCCGCAAATCGGCATCATTTGGAGTCCTTTCCTGACACCCTGTCGGGCTGCGGCATCTTTTCCCAGAGCTGTCACCCCGTTTTGTTTAAAGAGTTAGCGTTCTCCTAATGAATGAATTGCCATTTCATTACCTCATTACCCCATGAAGCAAAATGCATACTCAATAACTTTACAGGTAATTTCTCATAAAGACACGTTATTGATTTTGCTGCTACCTGTGAGCATTAAAAATCACCGTCCACGCGGAAAGTCATTCACGGCGGCTCCTGAAGAATTAACGAAAAATTACATGTGACAGCGGTAGATTCAAAGCTACAACGCCAGCGCCAATTTATATGCAAAAGCCGCCGCTTTAAGAAATCTCCTGTATTTTCTCACAGAGAAGATTCCACCAGATGCCTTTTTTTTTTGCTAATGTGGTCGTCCTGAATTAGCACCGGGCACTGCGGAAGGCGTCGCTTTCATGTATAAATAATCCACTTAATTGGCGTACAGCCGTAAAACCCCATGCACCTCCATTCTTATTTTACAAAGCAATTTCTACCCCAGAGGGTCAGATTTCCTTGACAAATTCTTAATTACCAACATGCAACAGAAGCAAAATCTATTTGTGTGTAAATCCCGAGCATCCCCGGGGGACGTGTAACCGGTAACACGCAGCCAGCCTGCTCACTGAACTCCATAATTACATCATGCGTTTGATGAGGGCATATTTGAAGTCTTAATCCATTTAATTTTTATTATTCTTTTTTATTAAAGGGAAAATGTGGGCCAATGATCGCTGGTTACTTAATAACCGTTTTAATGCTCACCGCAGCAAAAATGATGAAACGCAACAAAGTGTCATATACCTTTGTGTTTTTATAGCAAACCCTCATGTTTCAGCCACAAGGGGATCTGCTGTGCGCGCATGCACCTACTCATGATACAAACACTTAAATACGCAAAGGGAATTAAGAGTAGGCTTGAAGTTTATTTCAAAGGAGGAGAAAAATTACAACCAGAGACCAAAATCTAATACACGAGGGTCAGATGGAATGGAAGCGTGGTAGATAAGTGGAAAACTTTCCAGCAGAAGTGGTAGAGGCTAATACAGTGAGGGTATTAAACATGCATGAGATAGGCATGTGGCTCCTGAATCTAAGACGAGACCAACTGTGCAAGTCTTTACAGCAGGAAGAACAGACAGGCTAGATGGGCCGTCAGGGGCCGATCTCCCAGCAGGTTCTGGGTTTCTTTGTTACTTGCAGATATTTGGCGCTGCTGGCAGGACAATGTCAAGAAGTAGCTGCTGCTCAGTGGGCACAATGCTGGTGATTAGTTAGAATTATGGTTAAATATCCGTTATCTGTCCATTCAAACACATTACATTCTATGTGTTACTGATGGCTCTTACGCAGTCACCGAGCAGTAACGCGGCTCTGCTGAACCTTTGTCTTCATATATTTATTATCGTGAGACGCTGTCGGGCCGACAACTTCCGAATGAGAGGACCTTGGGCTGATGTCGCTGGGTGAGAAGTTCTCTGCAGTTGGCGGATATCCTGACGTCTGCCACCGGAACGTGGCTTTACCGAGCTGCCCGTTCATCCTCCTGCCGATGACCTTGCATACGGCTTCGACAGAGGTCGGAATGCGTTCATTGATCAGTCAGACCGAGCGTATGACAGTCTGCGCCTTAATTGAATCCCAAAAGGGGGCAGACTAGGTTATTATTACAGAGACCAGCCTATAGCGCTCATTAAAAGCTCCACAGACCGTGTGCTTTGCTAATTAGTTTATTATACGGACACCTTGATGGTGTCCGCACTTGTCATTGTGCCCTTTATGGCACTTGGGACGTTGTTAAAAGTTTCATCGGGCCGACACTGACCACGTCGACTTGGCAGGTAGAAGTGGCCTTCTCCTCGGGTCATTCGGCCGGTAACAAGCTTGACAGCGCCACGGCCTGACCTGCCGGTAGAGACAGAGCCGGAAAGTCCGCCTGAACGAGGCCTCAGGAAAACTCTAGGAGAAAGTAGCAGATGGACGAGGAGGACCCGCCAATTCCTGCTGGATGCATGCGCTGCCACGTCCGAACAGAAACACTGTCACCACTTTGACATGTTCATCAAGACATTGACGGGAAATCACAATGAATGGGCCTTAAAATATATAGAAATAGAGTTCTATATAGTTAAAAAATGTACTATTAGATTAGTTAATATTAGATATTACATTATTAACTATATTAAACAAGATGTATTAATACAAGTTAGTGATCTGATAAAAATTATAGTTAATAATAGCGTTTTATATAGTAAATGACTTAATAAAGTTGTATATTGTTAAAAATAGAATTTTTTATAGTTAATAATTAAAGTTTTATAGAGTTGAGTTTTATATAGTTAATAATTTAACAAACTTGTATATAGTTAATAATATAGTTTTATATAGTTAATAATTTCATAAACTTGTATATAGTTAATAATATAGTTTTATATAGTTAATAATTTAACAAACTTGTATATAGTTAATAATATAGTTTTATATAGTGAATAATTTAATAAATATAATAATTTCATATATAGTTAATAACTTAATAGAGTTATTTAAGGTTCTAAAGCTTTGTACAGTAAAGTGCAATCAAAGAAAGATACTCGTGCGTAATTAGAAAATCAGGATTTGTCGGCAGATAAGAGCCGGCGGCCCCCGTCTAGTCGCCCGTTTCTCCTGCTGTAAAGATTCAAGCTCAAATCAGTCATTGGTCTCGTTTTAGATTCAGGAACCGTGTGTCTATCCCATGCATGTTTACTACCCTCACTGTATTACCCTCTACCACTTCTGCTGGGAGGCTGTTCCACTTATCTGGATTCAGGAGCCACATGCCTATCCCATGCGTGTTTAAATCCCCTCACTGGATTTACTTATCTTCCTCCCTCAATGTAAATATGGAGGAAAAAGGTTGTGATTAGTATTTCTTTCTCGCACCCACAATACACAGGGTCTGTTGTCGCTGCTGCGCATTTGGTTCATCGTAAACACGTGTAGATGCGGCATCATTAATACTTTGTTATTTATGCAGCTTATGATGTAATCACTGCCAGGAAGCCGCACAGGCTGTTTATGGGAAAGCGCCGAGCGCGGTTACATGCGCTGAACCTGCAATTCATTAAACGTCGCATGAGGATATCAGATCTTGGATGAAGGCTGAGCCTCCCGAGAGAAATCCAGTGAAATTCAATCATTTTTACAGGAAAAAAGTTGAAAAGCCAAGTCTCATGTTTCCAATAAATAAATTCAGGAAGCGGATACTTAGTGTTAATGAATACGCTGCCACCAGAAACATTCTTTAAATTGGAGTCAACGAACTGAGGTCAGATACGGGCGACTTGATGTCATATCGGTCGCGAATACCATGGATTTTGCCGCCACGTTGGAGGCTGCACGGCGTTTGCGAATCACTATCCAGGATCTGAGGGGTTAACGAGAGAAAAAAAAAAAGCTTTGCCTGCTTTCATTGAGGTAAAAAAATCTGTTCGTCGGGCCGCGGGAATTTGGCGAGGATGGAGCCTGTCTGTATAATAAGAGACCCCTGTTCCTTGATACAAAGTTTCTAAGGGAAGAAAGGCTGCTGATGAAAGCCGAGGGTTTTCTGTATGTCGGTCGAGTTTCATCTCGCTCCTCTCTGCCTGTAGAATGAGGGACAACAGGAGACGAGGACACAAACCCCGGGTCCCTGCGCTCCGCTCCTGAAAGGAATGTGTGAGCATCAAACAGAATGGCGGTGACAGACGCGGCCCCTCTGAAATGATTGTGCATTCTAGCTCCAGGTCACCGCGCATCACACGGAACGGAGCTTCTGATGTAACATTTATAAACTTTTTTATAGGATGTGAAATATTTGGAGATTCGTTTCAATGTTATGGCGGCTGCCAACTTTTTCCTGGCGATGGCCTTAGTTTTCCACCGTTTGCTAATTTCATTTACATCGTGTCCACAAGATATATACGCCGGGAAACGAATTCATTCTGTGACCTTTCCTTTACAACTTTTCCAATTAAATGTTCACCATGCGCCGTGATATTTTCTTTAATCACACTTTACATATTCTATTTTTGTCTTTCACATGACTTTCTCTGTAAATATGTAACTTCGTGGGCCCCGGGTTATGAAACCCGTTCACGTTTTGACAGGAGATAACCCTCTTAATGTTTTTTTTTTTTGTGAGATGCCCCATTAACCACTTCCTTACCTTTAGGTAAAGACAATAGATCCGTGACATACTGACAGACCTTGGGTTGGGTATGTGGGGACTTCATGGGTTTTCCGTGTCCTTAAAGAATACAAGCTACAATATCCCAAATTATTCATTATTAAATATATTTTAATGGCTCTCATTGACAGAGTCGTCCTCAAGGTCTGAGAGGTTAATCCACGGAGACTTTGCGCCAGCTCTGGACTGGCGGTGGCGAAGCGGCCCTGGCACTTAGGTCAGCAGACGCCTGATGATGTCATTGCGGCCGGAGGCTGGATATGCGCGGACTCGCGCTGCTTTTTTCTGCTCTTGCAGTGTGTGGCCGGCCATATCTGCAGGACCCGATCTGCCGCTGGAGTGTGTGGAGCTGTTGGCCAGTCCTGTTTGCGCTGGTTAAAAGCTTCTAGATTTTTCCGCTTCCTCTAATGAACTTTGATACATAGTGCGACAAGGTACTCCGTACATGTTGATCAGGAGGTGTCATCTACAAATCAGCTCCAGACCCCTGTTTGGGGCTTCAGGGTAATCTCACCCCGTTTTACGAAGATCGTTTCATATCCTGGACTCCTATTGGTTGTGAGGTGTAATACATTCTGAAACAGCTCATTTTGCAATCTGGTTCTGAAAAGGTGGAAATTGGGAATTTCCATAAAATGTAAAACAAGAAAACATTCACAAAGCGTTCATTGAAAGCATGGCTTTAATGCCTTTAATTGAAAAATGAAAACAATGTGTTAGTTTTTGATGGTGACATTATATATAAAGTTGTCAGAATTTTGACTGCTATTAACGAAACGATACTTTATTCCCGTTAACTTTTACAATTTTTTTTTAGTAAAGTTGAAAAAGCCCCTTGCAATTCTAGGCTTTTATTCGCTAAACGTGGATCCCGCAGAGTCTCCGAGCGTTCCTGAATTCTTTATAATTGTCGGGAAAGTGTGAAGCTGAAAGGGCTTCTCCGCACAAAGATTCGGAGCGCTTTACACAGCGGATAAATCCTAAATCTGCATTTCGCTAATCCCGTCTAATGAAATGTGCTCTCCAGAAAATGGAGAATGAAAGAACCGAGTATTATTCCGCCATGAAGGGCGCCGCTGATTATTTCACCACGTGGAGGTTCCTCGTATTAAGTAATGAAGTAGAATAAGCATTTATCGCTCCTTCTCTGAAATAAAGTCCCTCCGCAGACATCGCCCTCAGCGCGCCTAATCAGATCGGACTTTATACGACCCTACCCCAACGGGCAGATATTACATGTCAGGGCAGCGCGCCTCGGCGTTAATATACTTGGCGTTAATATAAATGTCTATATAAAATGATTCCCAAAATATGGTAACATGCAGAGATACCCCAAACCCTACAGACCCCACACAGAGTGACCCAGTGCACCCTAATTATACCCCAAATCCTACAGACCCCACACAGAGTGACCTGCAACCCAGTGCACCCTAATTACACCCCAAACCCTACAGACCCCACCCGGAGTGACCTGCGACCCAGTGCACCCTAATTACACCCCAAACCCTACAGACCCCCCCCCAAAGTTACCTGTAACAGCCTAATTACACCCCAAACCTTACAACCCCCCCCTAAAGTGACCTGTGACCCAGTGCACCATAATTACACCCTAAACCCTACAGCCCCCAACCCGGAGATTGTCTGTCCTCGCTCCGGTGGCCATCACCGGACACAGACAGTTTTAGCGTGCTTTTTCTTTATTCTCCGGCGGTGAGTTTAGTCTCACTCTCGGCATACGGGGGGGGGCTTTCTTCAGTCTATATTTCTTTTTTAAGCGCGATACGGGAGGGAGTCCCTGCAGCACAACCTGTTTTTATACGAGCGTCACAGATTCCGAAGGTGATTATTAGATCCGCAACCATCGAGGCGCGTTAATGACGGATAATTCTCACTGTAAATAGCGAAGCAGATGGTGGAATCATTCTTTTAATGTCACCATATTTTAAAGATTTGGTAATTTCTAACTTCGTGATGCCAGTTATTTTAATGTTGCTTTGATTAAAATTCCTTGAATTATTTACTAAAAAGGATGAAACTGAATATTAATCGGCAATTTCAATATTAATTAAGTTTTTATCTTGCGGTGGGATTTTGTATATGCGTCAAAAGGGAGAGCCGTCTTTACATACAGTATGGAGCGAACGCCCCCGGTTTGCTGTTGGGTAAAACCAGGGGGTATTAAACGTGACTGTAAGGAAAGGACTGCAGGTATCCAGAAGCAGTTTTATTACCCGCCCCTCATGTAACTTGCAGTAAGAATTTTGGGGTAAGGACGGCAGGTGCCTACTGGGTAACAGATCGCTGTTGGCGGATGTGTCCGGGGAACGTTCCTATATGGAAAGTTACCCCAGTTCAACCCCTGGAGGCCAACCAGAGAGGACTTGGGGGCACCAAGCTAATGGGTTGTCCTCAGTTCCATTTAACGAGGGGCTCCATCAATGGGTAATGGGATAATGCGACCCAGGTATGTGGGTTGGTGCCCCCTACAGAAGAGCAGACAGGTAGTGATTAGCCCTCCAGCCATTATCCTTGGTGATTTCCAGTGTAAAAGAACGTCTTCTGACCAGGAGAATTCTGTGTTACTGACATTGAAAGTCTGGCTCCACCCTCACTAAACATTGCTCAGTTTTTAAAAAACAAAAAACCACAAATATTTCCCAACTTTTTATGCTGTTATGGCAATAAATCCTCCCATCCTATCCATGCTACTTCCTTGTGTATCTTAGCGCCTAGGCCGTTCTCTCTCCTTGCTGACATCACATTCGCTTCCTCATCTTGCAGCCCCTCTTGCCCCATGGAGGTTACAGCACTGTGTCACATGACTACCAGCTTTCTAATATGTTCTTATAAATGAACATACAAATAATCGATACAATTGCAATGGAAAAGACGCATCTTCACTTTAATTCATTTTCCGGTAACATTTCTTCTGTTACTTAAAATTCCTTCTCTGTCTAAATAATGGCTGAGAGTTTTAGGAATGAGCCGCCTGCAGAATATTTATAAAAGGACCCAGTGCGGACACGGCGTCGGTGCCTTTTTGTATAGTGACACCTCCTGGTGGAAGCAGGTGCTGCAATGAGTTATTGCATTATTTGGGGAGCTGATCCAGCCCCACAGAGAGTCACGGGGTCGCGCAGGGTCAATTTCTGCAACATGCAGGACCTGGCACAGCAGCCTCTCTTGTATAATATCTGGGGGACAGAGGGTTTTGTAACATATTTATTCTCTTTCTTACAAAGAATAAAGGGATCTTTCAGGTTCATTGGAGAGAAGTGAATCGTGTTATTGTTACACAGGGTGGAACAAAAGGGGCGCAAAATACAATTTTCCATAATATTTTTAAATATATTTTTAAATTGGAGTATTGACAGCATGCATCAGTATTTACCCAGCATGCATTGTTCTATACCCAGCATGCATCCACATATAAATAAATAGACTGAGTCTGTAGGGTCCTCTCTCTGTCACCCGCTGCCTGGGGGAGATCTTCGAGGGGTACACACGGGAAAGGCATACAAGGAGTTAATACTGGGACCCAATCTCAGTTTCCTGACAAGTGCAGAGATTAACCATTTCTGAACCTGTGGGACAGACATCCAAAAGCTAGTAACTGTGCACCGACCATAGTCTGAAGGGTTAACCGAAAATGCCAGCACGTGAAATAAAACAGAAAACACACATTAATCCACAAATCAGCAAAAATCTTCGCCTCAAAAAATCTACGTGTGAAGTTTCCCAAATCAGGTGCCTCCACAGCAAAAAAATGACTGATTGAACGAATGCGTCTGATCTACCCCAAAACTGTTCTCCGTTACCCAAATCAGTGTAAATAATACGCAGCCAATCACGTGCCTTCACCTGGAATTGATGTTAATTCGTCTCCCAGTAACAATGTCTGCTCGGTCACTGGGGACCCCCGCTGTAACACTGGGCCCCACTCACCCCGCGTTTACCGGTTATGAAATATATTTATTAAGATCTCAGGCTGAGCGGAGCGCGCCGGTGGCTGAAATGTACCTGCCGGGCCGGCAATATACTCATCATATCTCTGGCAATCTACAGGTTTATCACGTGTGGCGCATCGGCGTGCGGGGGGTACGAATTCATCCTCTTTAACATGTCATGTTTGCACAGATGCCCAGCATCGTGAGCTCCATTTAAAATGTGAAAATCAAACTGTCTGTTCTGCTTCATTCATCATCATTAAAGGAATCATTCTCGGATCAGAAACTGTTTCCAATGATCTGCTTATTGTGAGGAAGACGGTCACGGGGGGTTTTATCCTACATTCAGAGACGTATTAAATCCAGACTTTAGTAGAATGCCCCAGTCCCTCCCGGTCTTGAGGCTCCTTTACCAACCTGTACAGCGGGAGCTTAAAGCCCCAAGTTCCCCGGAACAGACGCGAAAAATCCAGGAAAACCAATGTTTTTCTATGAAAATCAGTATAACAAGAAACTGCTTGGAAACACCCAGCTCAAGTATTCACGGGAATCCTGCAATTCATTACAGCAAAGATTTCATCAAAATATCCCCAAATTTAATGTTTATTCTGTAAGATGTGATGAGTTCCTGCTGCGTTCTTGATGGGCCCCTTATGCAGTTCTGTTGGGTCCTTGCTGAGTCCCTTATTCATTCCTGTTGGGTTCCTGCTGTGTTCCTGTTGGGTTTCTGCTGCCCATTTCTACCCCTGAAGAGCAGCTCTGGCCCTTCTCTAATTTGCAATCATTGATAGGGACGTAACAGCGCAGTTACCCCACAGAGTATTATAATTCCTGTTACTTTGTGTTATTTTCTCACCCATCTCTGAATCCGACTTCCATCACCTACAGGCCACGGCGCATGCGGTTACCAATCCGGACTGCTGCGCGGAGTCCCCGTGCATTATTAGGGTCGCATGGTGGTGTAACACTTTGTAAAGCTGGGTCCCGTGACAGATAAAGCCTCGCATGGTTTTAAGAGCGCAAACAATAGCTGTTAACAGCGTCCTCGCCAGCTGGATGGCGTGCCGGTGACTGTTTTGTTTTGTTTTGTCAGGACGCTCGCGATGTCCCCGCTCGTTTGCATACAATTGGAAGGAGCGATGTTTTTCAGATAATGTGATAAAATGTAGCACAGCTTTGTTGCTTAAATAAGCCAATTTTCTGAACAGATTGCGCTCCCTAACTACTGAAACGAGATAATTACACAAATGGTGAAAAATTAATTGGCAGCAACAGAACTGTCTCATTTACAACAATATATGTTACTGGAGACGGTAAGACAGGCTCGTTTAAGGGGCAAAATATCTTTAAATAGACCGGTTTCATTTCAATGAGAGATTGGGCTTCATCCGATGAGCGGAGTGCATGGATTCCGGTAAAAGCCGCTGGAATTTTGGACGGATCGGAGAAGATTAGCTAAAAGTTCATAAAGTCGCCTGATAAATATTGTTTAATGATAATAATGAAGGGTGCTACCTATGGTCTCAATCGCCCTTTCCACAAAACCTGCCCCTCTTGGCATTTGGGGTGAAGTCTGTAAATGAAACTAACCTCATTCAAACCTGGCAGCGTTATGAAATTCCAGGCAACAAAAGGTTAATCAATCTCAGGCTGCTTGTTTTAGGGTTAAATTATGACTTTTCCCATATAATGACATCAGTATCACAAAATAAAAATGAGCATGTGGAGCGATACTGTTCCACTAAGTGGACCCCGTATAATAACCCCTTAGATGCCAGCGAGCAATGCGGCCCTCCCGACGCCCGTCTGCGACAGGGCATTTCTGAGGGTGCCAAACGTGTGTCACATAAACGTCGGATTTTCGGGCCGCGGGGCTGACACATCTCCTCTAACAAACTTTTGGGCTCTGGAATGAAGATTTCGCTCTTGTACTTTTTGCAAACTTTTATTAAGTTTCCACTTGTTCTTCTTTCCAAGAATTGGCGTTAACACAGAAGGTGAGAAATGATTGATAGCGAATTATAAAGATGGATAATGACAACTGAATAAAGGTCGAAACGATTAAGTAGATCCAGCAGAATAAAAAAAAAAAAGAAAGAAATGCGAGCGCGTGTCTGAGGAGTGTCGGGAATTGACAGGTCCCCTTTATGGAAGAATGATGGCGTCTGCGGGAAACATATTTTACGTCCATTAACCGGCGAGCCGGTCTTAGCCTTTCACGCCGTTGTGTCCAGACGGGAATCAAATGACAGCAAAAGGACACCGTACACAATGTATGGAACGCCGCATTTTCAGGCCGATTGGGATTTTTGGGTTGGTTTGCACTGAAAATGTGCGCAATCTGCCTTTTAAAAAGATTGCAACGTATTTAGGTTCCTTATCATAAAGAATAATTCCTCAAAACCCAGGGGAAGCCCATATACCGTCTAAAAATGTGTTTTTCCCAAAAATATGAACTATAAATACACATATCTTAAAGCAAAAATGGAAAATTGACCAATGAAAAGAAAGAATTCTAGGATGAAATTCTTCCTCCTCTCAGCTGCCATCCAGTGGAAAAGTGAACAGGAAACAGGAAGTGGGTCGGCGGGAGCCACAGCCAGTTTGGAATCGTGATCTTCTTGAATAGCTTTGGGACAATCAGCCGGGTGTCACTTTCCTATGAAGTCGCACCTCTGCATGGGGGAAATGTCGTTAAGGTTATGGCCCCCGTGGAGTCTCAGCGGATTCAACACTAGGTGGATCCTGTGTTTTGGGGGGAATCTGCAGAATAATAGGAATAATCACATGTGTTGATCAGGGGGCCGCCCAGGGCTAGAAGCACAAACCACAGCCAGATATGGCTCATTATGGGGCCATCGTGGTCTCCAGGGACCCCCAGTGATAACTCTGCAGAAATTCATTACACTGAACTCACGGGGAGACCCCTCAGCTGACGAGACCCCATTACGTTAAGGAGAAATGCGGGGAAAGCTGCCTTTACGTGGCTTGTCCTTTGTCAGCCCTGATGGAGGTCATTCTGGGCCAAATGTCGGCAATAAATGCATTTTCTCTTTTCAAGAGTGAGCCGGGTATTTATTGGGGGGCACAGAGTCCACGGGCCGGTTCTGGAAAAGCTGGAAGCCCAGTCCTCTGATCTTAGAGACCCGAACCATCTGAATAATGTCCTTATTCTCCCCAGAACTAACTCATTAACTCTTGCAAGCCATTCACGTGACAGTCTGCCTGGCACTGAATGAGTCAAACCGGACCGTTCAGGCTGACCCGGTTCGTGTTTCTGCCGACAAGCGTTTCTGACCTTTTGTTGTTGAATTATCTGCATGATGTGCATCTGGTTCAGCTTATCGGCATTAATTCACGCTTCGCTTCTGGGATCGCGCAGGAATTGAGCGAGATGCTCGTCGGTCTCTTTATTGAAATTGCGCTCAGCAGCTCTGGTTAATTACTCCCCAAATGCTAAACCTTGAATCATTCTTGTTACTCCGCATGACTAGTAATTTTCATTTCTCAGTGTGCCCTTGTTTTAATGAGAACAATTGCAAGCGATAGATCATGTGGGTCCTTATCAATGTCAGGATAACATCTGCTGATTTAGAGCCGGCACCGCCATTTAATGCACCGTCGGCGAGTTCATTCTTTCCTTTGCGGCAGGAAAACAACGATAATGATGATATTTTAAACGCGTTGCTTTACGGCTGATTGGGTTTTGGCCCCTGGCAGAGGAACGTTCTGGTAAATGCGCGTGGTGCGTGTCACAAATATCTGTCTGACCTGCAATACGTGTAACGTTTTAACGTTGGGAACATGTAACCCTACGGCGATGCCTTCCATTATTATTATTTATTATTTTAATAATAATAATATATAATAAATAAATATTCCGCAATGCTGTACAATGGGTTTTTTGGCCATGGTATTAACCGGGTCTTCTAATGTCTTTATTGACATGGCAGCAGACGCAGAGAAATGGACCCAGTGAGCATCAAATACCTCAACTTGTCCCCAGGAGTGGCGGTAGGGTTAGTGGCGTCTAGGTGCAGGATTTCATTGGCGCACCATAACACCATAATTTAACACCATACACTAACACACACTCGCTCTAACACCCTACAATAACACACACTCGCTCTAACACCCTACAATAACACACACTCCCTCTAACACCATACACTAACACATACTCCCTCTAACACCATACACTAACACACACTCCCTCTAACACCCTACAATAACACACACTCCCTCTAACACCCTACAATAACACACAGTCGCTCTAACACCCTACAATAACACACACTCCCTCTAACACCCTGCAATAACACACAGTCGCTCTAACACCCTACAATAACACACACTCCCTCTAACACCCTACAATAACACACAGTCGCTCTAACACCCTACAATAACACACACTCCCTCTAACACCCTACAATAACACACAGTCGCTCTAACACCCTACAATAACACACACTCCCTCTAACACCCTACAATAACACACAGTCGCGCTAACACCCTACAATAACACACACTCCCTCTAACACCATACACTAACACACACTCCCTCTAACACCCTACAATAACACACACTCCCTCTAACACCCTACAATAACACACACTCCCTCTTACACCATAATCTAACACACACTCGCTCTAACACCAAACACGCATACATACACACACTCTCTCGCTCCCTCTCGGTGCCACTATCCCTAGGCTCACCCCAACACCATTCTCTCACACTTAACATCATACGCTCACACACATGCTAACACCAAACACTAACACACACTTATCCTAACAACCTACTCTACACTCTCTCTGTTTCATGGATTATGGGGCATTTACAACGCTTTCCTAAACATACGGCGAGACCCAGGGCCCAACCTGAGGGCAGATTAGACGGGGTGAAATTCACTGTATCTGTGTGTAAAATCACGTCTGGATCATTCTGAACGCAGCCAGAAAAGCAGAAATTAAGACAATTTATCACATAAATAATAATAACCCGCCGGCAGATTGGCCCCTGGCAGCCCCCGGCTAGTCTCCTGTTTCTCCTGCTGTAAAGACTCAAACCATAATCAGTTGTTGGTCTCATTTAATACCTTCAATATATTAGCCTCTGCCACTTCTGCTGAGAGGCTGCTCCACTTATCTCTAGCTTTTTAGTATAGACAGTGGGAGAAGCTTGAATGTCGGTGTTAAAGCCATTCGGACTCCCTGATGTTATGTGAGCTCATCCCATCCGCCCCGCTCCTCTCACACGTCTTCCCCATCAGGGATTCAGGGGCCCCATGGGGCTAAAATCTGGCCGGTAAGGTCCGTTCCAGGCCTCAGGCTCCAGATATAATGATAACCGCTTCCCGTCAGCGTCTTTGCCATCTTCACCCAATCAAACTCCATGTGAGTTTTATGTTTAAATAATGACGATGGGGCGGAAATACTCGTGAGATCTTACGTGTTCCTCGCCCCTTTCGGGTTTTTTATTTTCGCCTCCGTCAGTTTTAAGATTCCAGTGAATGTGGACATTTTTGCCTCACCTCCCACGTTACGCGTTCAATGTATTTACACAGATTCCGTGCATTAAATGTTTCCATTTCCTAAAAGCTTTTGAGTTTGTCTGGAAGAATTTCCCTCTGTGTTTTTATTAGAAGATAAAGATCTCTAGAGCAGCGAGCGCCGGTGCTCTGATTACATACTGTTTTATAGATTCACTAAATTTACACAATGATTCAGACACCCACCCTGGAGAGAAGCACAATGGGGCACGGAGGGGCGACGGGAGGTGGGCAGTGAGAAGAAGTGAGTCGTGGAGGGGTTACAGGAGAAGGCGGCATGTCATGGAGGAGACGCAGCAGAAGGTTGGGTTGTCAACTGACTGGTACGGTGGGGTTATAGGAAAAGGTCAGCGTGTTGGTGGACGGTCAATGAGGGGTTACAGGAGAATGTGGCGTGTTGGAGGACGGTCATGGAGGGGTTACAGGAGAAGGTCAGCGTGTTGGTGGACAGTCAATGAGGGGTTACAGGAGAATGTGGCGTGTTGGAGGAAGGTCATGGACGGGTTACAGGAGAAGGTTGGCGTGTTGGAGGACGGTCATGGACGGGTTACAGGAGAAGGTTGGCGTGTTGGAGGACGGTCATGGACGGGTTACAGGAGAATGTTAGCGTGTTGGAGGACGGTCATGGACAGGTTACAGGAGAAGGTTGGCGTGTTGGGGGACGGTCATGGATGGGTTACAGGAGAATGTGTCGTGTTGGAGGACGATCATGCCGGGGTTACAGGAGGTCACTGTTTCGGAATAACCTGGCATTGTCTCCTGATGAATATATCTCTATTTGTTACTCTGAATCTGAACTCATCGGCCCCTTTTCTGCAGCAATCGGGAGGGGATAAAAACTTTGCCTGTCTCGGCCGGACCCCACAGAACGTCTTCTTCCTAAAATAATAATAATGTGTTTTAGCGAATGAAAGGGATTGGCCTCCGCACTCCTCTGATGTCATTTGCTCTTTCCTTATTTATAAAGCCGGCGTGGGATATGGATCTGGCTCTATAGACTCGCCATGCATCGCATCGGGAAGGATAAACCCTAAAGGATTAAATTGGCACAGAACATGAACGATATCAGACTTAAAATGCTGGGCAACGCGGGAGCGGGGAAATCCGGTAATGTAACTCCCATCACTCCTCATCTTCCAACAAACCCCATATAACCGGCTGCCCGGCCGGCTACACGCTAACGATCCCGAGATCCTACTTAAAGACGCACTTAACGAGTAATTCCTGCGCCGGCTGGTAGAAATGGGTTATTTAGGAAATGATAGCGTTTTGCCCCGTTTTATTTAACTCTTCGAGGCGTCATCGCTGAGTGACTATTTCTTCTGTTTAAAGCTCTCGTTGTCCGGTTCCTCACCAAGCGATACATTGGAGAATACGCCTCTATTTCAGGTGAGCGACCTCCAGCCTGCCCCGCAGACTATCGCCACACACAACATCCTACGGCTCTGCGGGTCATTCCAGGAAATTCTAAAGATGAATAAAATGTTTCTTGGATTCTTTCAGAAAGTATCTACACGAAGCAAATGACTATAGAGGGGAGGCAGACGAAGCTCTGGATCTCGGACCCCTGTGCACAGGTAACGTGACCGCGCAGGCATAGAGAGAACTCCGTCTCAGGCTGCTAGATAAGTGACAGTATAGATTCTATCGTTTGTGCTCCGTGCCGGCTCGCTACAGCCTGGATGGGCTCCTTTTGGGGTAAATATCATCCTTATTCCTCCCCTTTATATTTCAGCCAAACTTTAACCATTTGAGTGACGAGTTACAGAAGGCAGACGGGTTCATCGTTGTGTACGATGTCAGTCACAGAGCGTCGTTTGTCTTCGCAAGAACCTTAATCTGCCGACTCCGAGAGACCAGCGTCCAGATGTGCAAAAGGTAACCGCAGGGAACCGTCGCTTTAACTGTGACCATGGGGTTAATGGGACGTTTAACCTCATTGGGCAAAAGTAATGAAGTGCCAAGCGTTACAATTCTTTATTTCCATTCATATCCTTAAAGGACAATTGGGATAAAATGTATGGGAATAAACTCCCTGGGCCTGGTGCTAATTTATTATTATTGTTGTCATTGTTATTATTATCATTATCATTTCGTATACGGTTCTGTAACATTTTCTTTTTCCGCCCCAGAGATGCAGAGATGGTCGTGTTCTTGATTGCCAACAAGCAGGATCTGAGTCACATGCGCGAGGTCACCTGGGAGGAGGGACAAAAGGTGGCGCTAGAAAACCGATGCCAGTTTTACGAAGTGTCAGCCGCCGAGCACTGCCAGGAGGTCGCCGCCATGTTCACGACAATCATAAGGAATATCGCTTTAAACATAAAAATCCGGGAGAGGAGGCGGCCGAGCGGCTCCAGGTCCATGGCCAAGCTCATCAACAACGTGTTCGGGAAGAGGCGCAAATCCGTGTGAGAGGACGTGACCGCACCACAAAGAGACAGACACAAACCAAGAGTCTGAGTGCAAACCCTCACTTACAACTCGGGGTAACAGGGGTACAAAAACATATGTATTACCCTCTACCACTTCTGCTGGGAGGCTGTTCCACTTATCTACCACCCTTTCAGTAAAGTAAAACTTAATTCAACCTCAGCCTCTGACCCTCTAGTGTTAAGATTCCCATTTCTTCTGCGCATGCCCTGCAGGGGGACGCACAGCAAATGCCATCGCTCCTCGGGTAACAATCTGATGAAAGATCTTCCTCTTGCCCCCTCTGATGTGTAAACCTGGTGCAAATACCCAGAGTAACATGCACAGAACTCAGTAGCATGTGCAGGCGAGCGAGACCATCAAGCCGGTGAGTGGGGGCAAAACATTGAAACATTTGCCCCCTGCTGCCTCTTACCCCCTGATATTAGAAGCTGTTGGGAGTGAATTTCTTTACTGTAACTCATAAAGTTACATGTGACATTTATGTGGAATGTTACCGAACACGCTTCCCGTCACGCCACACGCTTTCCTGTACACACAAACACGTCGGTTTTCAGGCATCGCCCTGGAACTCCATTTCCTGAATATCTGGTAGACTAAACCATCTCCACCAGGAAAAAATCTAAAATAATCCCGTAAAGCCAGGCCCCCGAGGGCCACGTGCTGCAAAGTGATACTCGGGTCAAAAATATTCCCGCATGCCGTAAAACATGCCGGGGCCGACCGGCGGGGAACGGACCTGCTGGTATTTTGTATTACACGGTGAATGAGAAGCAAGCAGGGGCCCCTGAGAGAGAAATGTTAGTGAGCGGTTGTCCTCAGGGGCCCCGTCTCACCTTTACGTACTGCAGATGGGGGCAAATAAAAATATGCACCGATGATTACAGCCCGGTGGCAAATAGCCAGTTATCAGGACAAACAGCACCGGTCAATGGCACCAGCAGGTAGCTCTAAAACTAGAGGGTCAGAGGCTTAGAAGAGAGGGTGGTAGATAAGTGGAACAGCCTCCCAGCAGAATTGGTAGAGAGTGAGGATATTAAACATGCATGGGATAGACATACGGCGCCTGAATCTAAGACGAGACCAACGACTGATTAAGGTTTACAGACTAGACGGGCCGTCAGGGGCTGATCTGCCTACAGGGACTGGGTTTCTATCACATGATATCCGCCCGGGAATAAATGACCCCGCAGGGCCAAACCTACCCCCAGATTAAAGGAGGGGGGCTGTTTTCTTATTTGGCGGTGATTTGGTTTCTCTCCCCGGGGGCCAGGAATCTCTACTAAATCAAAAGATACCCCCAACGAGTTAACCCTTTAAATGCATTTCTGCCCACAATGGAAATCCATTAAGAACCTTCACAGATCGGAAGGCACGCGTAAAAGCCTTGTCCGGCCCGGCCCTCTGTGTGCCTTCCAGCTCCTTGTATTTACATTCAGCGGATTTCTGCCCCGCTCTGGGGGGAAATAATTGTCTTTCTTATACAAACATTAGTATTAACTTGTTTAACTGGGGCTTTAATTCAACTGCCCCCAACCCCCATCTTTTCATGTGTTTATATGTCACATCATCCTCAGACACTTTACATGTTTGGAGAAGTCACATCGGTCTCCATATACTCCGTGTTTCTGGGTGTCATTGCTGCTTTTCCATAATTCTAAGCCTTTTTTCGCTCTGAGAAATACCCCAAAGACATGTTATGCGAATTCATCGCTCACTCAATGAGACTCACAGCAGTTACCGCTGCCCAGTCACTCCCTGCACTCTCACTCACGCTGACAATTGGCCCCACCCCTTTCTTTATAATCTATTAATCCTCCTGCCTGCCCAATCAGGATTATTCAATTAATTGCATTACACCCCAGTGTATTGTACAGTCATGTAATATGCATACCTGGGAAGTTCTGGGCTTCGGCTACCCAGAGCCTTCCCTCGCGGGACATGGCCAGGACTGCCCGCTGAAGTCAAGGGTCCTGTCAAGACCCTGCTCCTGCAACCCAGAGGATTCAGGTCTTGACCCAGAGAAGTGGTGCTTCACCCGGCAAACCCAGAGAGTTCCCAGGTATGGTAATATGTGTTACACACCGATGTATTGTACAGTAATGTTTGACCCGCCCAAGACGCTCCCCGTGATGGACTTTCTGATGGAACAAGGGGCGGGAGGAGACGGGGCAGCAGGGTGTTTCTGAATAAACACAGATATGGAGTTTTCCAGAAATATAAAGATTCAGAAGGTTGTCTCTGCTGAAAATAGTTCTAAACACAAAAGTACGGAAGCAAAACACAGCAGGCGCTGCCTGAACCTTTTTATATAAATTTCTACTTTTACTTCTTTAAGGACGCTTATAATATTGCACTTTAACACCTCCCATATTCCTTTAGTTCACCTCTCCTAGCCCCTCTAATGTAATACTTACATAGTGTGGCTGGTCTATCCCTTACAATTTGGTCAATTTGTTATGTTACTACAGCGCTATGGAATTTGATGGCTCTATATAAAACAATAAATAATGACAATATTAATAAATGTTTCTTGTTCTTTTGGAAATTAGCTGTTCACTAAATAGTTCACTTCTGAGTCACCAGCCCACTTCACTGAACAGTTCACTTCATTTATGAGTCACCAGCCCACTTCACTGAACAGTTCACTTCATTTATGAGTCACCAGCCCACTTCACTGAACAGTTCACTTCATTTATGAGTCACCAGCCCACTTCACTGAACAGTTCACTTCTGAGTCACCAGCCCACTTCACTGAACAGTTCACTTCATTTATGAGTCACCAGCCCACTTCACTGAACAGGTCACTTCATTTATGAGTCACCAGCCCACTTCACTGAACAGGTCACTTCACTTCTGAGTCACCAGCCCACTTCACTGAACAGTTCACTTCTGAGTCACCAGCCCACTTCACTGAACAGTTCACTTCTGAGTCACCAGCCCACTTCACTGAACAGTTCACTTCTGAGTCACCAGCCCACTTCACTGAACAGTTCACTTCTGAGTCACCAGCTGAGTGAGAGGAGAGAGAAGAGAGAGTGTCTGTGTGTGAGAGAGAGGCGATGGGCAGACAAGCGCAGCGGGCGGCTTCCGGATCACCAATGTCTTCACTAATGACAAGAGCTCCCCCTGCAGGACACCCAGGAGAATGAACCGCGTGACGCAGATAGTTAAATTACACAGAAACTCAGAGAAACAGAAACCCAGACCCTGCTGGCAGATCGGCCCCTGTCTAGTCCCCCGTTTCTCCTGCTGTAAAGACTCAACTCTTAATCGGCCGTTGGTCTCGTCTTAGATTCAGGAGCCATATGCACAGTGCGTGTGAGTCTCAAGGTTGAGTGTGACGGTGTGTGAGTTGCTAGGTTGAGTGTGACAGTAAGTGTGAGTCTCAAGGGTGAGTGTGACAGTGCGTGTGAGTTGCTAGGTTGAGTGTGACAGTGAGTGTGAATCTCAAGGTTGAATGTGACAGCGCGTGTGAGTTGCTAGGTTGAGTGTGACAGTGAGTGTGAGTCTCAAGGTTGAGTGTGAATTTGACGGCACGGCTCGGTCGCTGGATTTTCTTATCTGGATGTTGCTAAGTTACACAGATTTCAAAGTGTTTTTAGTGATAAGAACAGAAAGTTGACGCACAGCCCAGTAACAAACCTGCGATTATACTGGGAGAGACCGTCCTACTGGGAATAACTGCCTGAAAGTCACCCCCTGGCACTGAAAAGGTTAATTGAGTCATCTGATTGGGTAACACAAATACTGGGGTGATTCTTTAAATGGAATCAGAATCTAACACTAGAGGCGCAGAGGCTGGGGTGGAACGGAAGGAAGTTTTGCTTCACTGAGAGGGTGGTGGATAAGTGGAAAAGCCTCCCAGCAGAAGTGGTAGAGGATAATACAGTGAGGGGATTAAACATGCGTGGGATAGACGTACGGCTCCTGAATTGATTAAGGTTTGAGTCTGCCGGCAAATATTTCTCCCCTGCAGGGGTAATAACCGCCGGGACAGGTGGCTGGCTTCTTCCTCACCTCTTGTTGTGACGTTTCTTCCATTGTTTGCTCCGTGTAAACAGACGAGGGCCACGTGACGCCGGGGACACGCTACACGCTACACGGGAGGCAGATAATTCTCCCCGCGGGGCCCCCAGCTGCGGTGAGTCCGGATATTCTCTCTGTGTGTGAGAAACGTGTCGGTGGCGCTCCGATTGCAGACGTTATTCCTGCCGCTGTTTGCGAAGACGCTGTGCAAAGCTTTGTTTTTGGAAGTGATACCGGTTATACTGGTTAATGATTATACTGGTTATAGTGGTTAATGGTTACTGGTTGTACTGGTTATAGTGGTTAATGGTTACTGGTTGTACTGGTTATAGTGGTTATACTGGTTGTAGTGGTTAATGGTCACTTGTTATAGTGGTTGTAGTGGTTATACTGGTTGTACTGGTTATACTGGTTGTAGTGGTTAATGGTTACTTCTTTTAGTGGTTGTACTGGTTGTACTGGTTATAGTGGTTAATGGTTACTGGTTGTAGTGGTTAATGGTTACTGGTTGTAGTGGTTAATGGTTACTTGTTATAGTGGTTATAGGTTTTACTGGTTGTAGTGGTTGTACTGGTTGTAGTGGTTAATAGTTACTGGTTGTAGTGGTTAATGGTTACTGGTTATAGTGGTTAATGGTTGTAATGGTTACTGGTTATAGTGGTTATAGGTTATACTGGTTAATAGTTACTGGTTGTAGTGGTTGTACTGGTTGTAGTGGTTAATAGTTACTGGTTGTAGTGGTTATACTGGTTGTAGTGGTTATACGGTGACCGTGAAGGTTACCGTGAACGTGTCATATGTCCGTGACGGTTACAGCGTCACGCAATAACGCGTCATATGTCTGTGACGGTTACAGTGTCACGCATTCACGTGTCATATGTCCGTGACGGTTACGGCGTCACGCATTACCGTGTCGTATGTCCGTGACGGTCACAGCGTCACGCACTAATGTGTCATATGCCCGGGAAGGTTACAGTGCCACGCACTAATGTGTCATATGTCTGCCACGGTTATAGAATCACCCGTGAATGTGTCATATGTCCGTGACAGGTGATGAACTGTAGGGGGCGCCACTATGCATATGTTACCAAGCAAGTACCTGGCTTGGGGGGACTGGGGCGTAGTTTTCCCAGAAACCCCCAGGCTGGCAATGTTACCCTATTCATGAGCGTTAGCTGTAATGCTGACAGGCTGTTAGATAAGCGAAGCAGCCTCCCAGCAGAAGTGGTAGAAGGTAATACTGTGAGGTGATTTAAACATACATGGGACAAGCAGATGGCATACTGAATATACGGAGGGTAGTGGATAAGTGGAACAGCCTCCCAGCAGAGGTGGTAGAGGGTAATACAATGAGGGTATTAAACATGCATGGGATAGACGTACGGCTCCTGAATCTAAGACGAGACCAACGACTGATTAAGGTTTGAGTCGTTACAGCAGGAGAAACGGGGGACTAGACGGGGGCCGGATGGGGCCGATCTGCTGAAAGCTTGTGGTTCATGTGTTTCCGTGTGCGTGACATGTGAGCAGTGGATGGAAGGTGCCCGTGGCCTGCACCAGGGGTGACTTTTTATTGGGAATTTGCCCGTTGGCTGTGAGCACGCCTTCTCCGCTGACGCTTTCTGTGAAATGAGACAGACCGGTTCTACTGGAATTACGTGGACGAGGAATGAGAGCGATGCCTGAGCCCACGGAGCTGTCAGATGGCACTCAGGTGTCTGCCCCGGGAGGGCAAGTTACATAGAACATGTCGCCATTCGGCCCATCTAGTCTGGCCCGGAAGGGTAAGTACCCCTCTGTGGTACCCCCGGGAGGGTAACAGTATCTACTGGCTATTAACCGGCAGTGGATTTAGTGCCCCAGTTGGTGTCGCCGTCAGTAGGAGATTCCTGTTCTATTTAAAGCGTTTGTCCCCGGAACGACCTCACCGGGGGCAGGAGGGTCTGGTTGTGCTTTATGGGAGTGATTCTGCCACGTCTGACTGTCGGAGTCCCTGCCAGGAATCAAACCCGTGGGATCGGAAGGTATTCCGGCTGAGGGTAACACAGTAACAGCACCAAATGGATTTAATTCTCCCCGAGTGGAACGCGACGTGGCTGGGGGGGTGCTTCATGTTTTGCTTTTCTGCATGTTATGACGGATATAGAAGTAGAGCGTCTCCTTCTGGTGGCGGTAAACGTGGTCTGACGAGGAAGGAGCGACGGTGACGCCGGGCTGCGGAGTGTCGGTGATTAGAATAATAAACTCATGGAATTATGTTAAAAGCTCCCAAAACGGGTGCGAGACCGGAAGCCTCTCCAAATGCCGGTAGCACTGCCAGGGGTAATGCCGCCCGTGACCTGTGAACGTGGCCCACCCCACTCCATCCTAAAGTCTTTAGTAGTAAAGCACACCTTTAACCCTTTGTGCTCCAGCTGGCTAATATCTGGGTGATTATAAAAATGTTGTTTATATCATAAACCATTTGTTTTCATCGCTGAATCCGTGGACAGTGTAGAACTAAAGGTCCTAACGCGCAATCACCGGGAGACACCGCGTCCGACGCCTTTCGTAGCCGGTCACCCTCATTCCTGCCCCGTGTTTAAGAACCTGACACTCGGCAGATACCACGGCCTCTGGAGCCGTTTTTCAAGAAACGTCAAACGCTCAAACTGCTGATCATGTTCTTGAGATAACATCACGTGACCGTTCACCGTATGTTTCATGTGTAGCCATGGATTATATGTAGAAAGTGGACAAAATACTTTTGTCCGATTCTAATTCTCAAATCTAATGATTTTTCTTTTTTTTTTCAGATGGACCCCAGTTCTCCATAGAGAGGCCTGAACAGAAAATAAAGATGGAATACCCGTATCATATTGGCTTTTTGGACCCTGCCACGTATCAGCATTTCAATCCCGATGAGCCACAATATCCATATCTGTACAACCAGCCCAGTGATACCTCTTTACTTGGCAACGTTTTACCAAGCCTGGAAACCTGTCCGGCGTCAGTAAGACGTCAATCTATTGGCTTTGAAGAAACAGCCGCTCAATTTTGCCACGTGGCTCCGCCGCAAGTGTCTTATGGATTTCAAACAAGCAACTGGTTTGAGGAACAGCAGTCGTGGTTTCCTCAGCCACCTCCTCAACCTTTCGCTGACGGACCTTTGGATGGAGCGACAACGGAGCCATTCGTTTCTCAACAAGGCAGCTGGGGCATCCGGATAGGCTTTGAAAACTTCGAGGAATCGGGTCTTAATGACCCCACTATTCATTACCACGCCATTAATTCTTACACTCACAATGATCCATCCGTCTGTTCAGCGGCGGCTCCAAAAGGTCTAAGGAGAAGTTACACCATCCATGAAGAAGCCAGGTCATCCGGTTTTTCGACAGATACTAGGTTACCCGATAGTAAGCTGACAAGAAGTCGGTCTGTTTCTGGACACGGATATTACCCCAGGCCACTGGTGTCCCCGGTGGATCTACCCGAGGTATGGGGTTGACACCTTTTTTGTTACGTTTGGCTGTAGGGCCGGTGTAGCGATGACAAGGTGGCCCGACACGCTAAGGCTAGTTGGATATGCACCACCATGTGCAATGGCTTTGTGCTCGGGCAGCCTGCGTCTGGGCATATCCAGCTGGTGGCCACACTCTTCCCACCTATATAAACCCTCGTATGGATCGTGGAGCCAGCAGCTTTTATTTCACTCTTCTAACTTCGTTTTGTTTCTTTTCTAAGACCGGCTGGCGTGTTCAGTTACTGGAAACTCCACCGAACGGCGACACGAGTCTCGCGGCTTTTTGTAACGCAGTGAAAAGGTAAAGTCACTTTCCCGGCATTTCGCTCTCCCACCTGACGTTCAGATTATCTCACGAGCTGTGACCTTTCCATTACAGTATAAGAAGCAGATATTCTGCGTCGGACGGAGAGTCGAATCCGGGGATAATTTGGAGCGTGGCCTTCAGGTTCATGGGGGACGTCGACGAGGAATCGGAGATGGAAATCACAGTCTTTGGAGATCGTCTTCAGCATCCCCTACGATTCACCCAGAAAGGTAAAGCGATTGCAGTAACTATGCCTTCTGAGAGAGGCCGAGACCTTCTGCTTGGAATTTAGGAGCCAAAGAGACATACTAGGAGCCCATCTGCCCAACCAGTAGAGTGTGATAGGGCAGCAGTGACGGATAGAAGGTGAGCTCCTGGCCCCCCATAGTCAACAATGAGGCCAGTTGTAGACTTCAGCTGAACCTTTTGTCCGTCAGGATGTTGCTCTTGGAAGAACCTTGGAAAGGATAATGTTCTATCTTTTATTTGGGCCCCCAGATGGATCAATTAATGGGGGGGGGGGATCTTCCTCCTACACGCCCTGGCCATAGACTGTCCTCGACTGTAAAAACAGCGAGATAACCTTCAGAGAAATGAAGGAAAAATCTTTCCCATACATTTTATCCTATTATTACCGGGAGCCTTCTGTATGATGCGTCACTAATTAAATTTAAGCCCCTTATTAAGTCCTCTTTATTCGTGGGTTCGGGAAGCTCGGGAGACACAACGGGTTCATGAACTCCTGAGCCCATCAGAATCAGAAAACACACTGAGAAATCAGGACTGGTTGTTTGGCTGCGGGTGGATGTGCAGACACGTGCGTCTCTCAGCTTTTACTTACTACTGGATTCCAGTACAAGCTACACATACATCAAGAACATGGACACGAAAGCCTCGACGGTCCCGCCGTCAGCGCCCCGCTTAGATTCAAAGTAATATCAGGTGGCATATTCCTAATCCGCCTCGGCTGGTGGCGCAGTGGGGTAAATAATACCACAGGGTCAGATCTGCCACCTCCACAACGCTCTTGTTCCTGCCACCTCTTGCTAGGTTTGGAGAGAGAATGAATAGATAATTTTGATAATTATTCTCCGCTAACGATGCGACGCGCAGAGCGTTTAATGAATGTCTCTTTAACGTTTACAGATAACGATATTGTGGAAGACGTCATAGAGAAAATATTAACCAGTATAAACCAGTTCCCTCCACCCCACGATATGCCCCCTCACATACCCAGCCTGTACCCCCCATTGCCAGCCCAACCCTCATACATACGCAGTCATTATCCCCAACCAAAGGACCCCTACGTCTCACATCAGCCCCACCAAGTCCCCCAGAACCTGTACCCCTCATTACAGTCGCTGGAGATGCCAACTCCAAACCAATACCCTCCGTCAGACCCTCACTATCCACCCACCCCAGCCTCGCTGCCCCCACTACACCCCCAGCACTCGCACTTACCTCTGGATCCTACGTTGCTAAACGAGCTCCGGTTGGACCCCCCGGGCAAAAAATCCCTGCTGAGCATCTGTGGCCTGGATGAATATTTACAAATGTGAGTTATTTGTAGAAGTCGTACTGAAACTGCATTAATTTACCGGGCGATTGGAGGCCACCGTGCCAGGCGGTTGGTGAGTGGAACCCAATGAGTGGCACCTTTATTGGAGGGTTGTCTGGGAACTCAGTCAGTCTCTTAAGGCTTCTGTTGGCTTCAGAAGGACCTTAATGGGGAGGCCAAACCGTGCAACTGGGGGATAAAATGGGGAGGAAACATAGAATGGAGACTCGGTCCTAAAAGCCAATAAGTAATAGTATTCTGGAGACGATCGATCTCTGCTGATACCTAAACCTGGAAGACGTCGTAACGTAGCCCGCGGTGAATGAAAGCGCATGAAGCGGAGCGGTGATTGGCCGATCATTGGCCAGCAGGGGGAGCTCCAACTCCAGGGAACTCATGACTGAAGTCCAAGGTTGGGGCGTCACATCGGGCTGCTGCTTATCGGGAAATTAGATTTACTACAGAAAATCAGTCAAATAAAGAGGAACTGAGGCCTGCGATGGAGTCCAGTGACCGAGGCCGCTCCTCAGACATACAGCGGCGTATTAATGCGCCGTCTTATCCATTAACCTGCCCCGGGAGATGCCGTCCTTAGACCGAGTTTCTACGTTTTATTGGCTACATAGTGTGGAAAGGATATAGAGTCACCTCAGAGGTCTCTTCCTCAGATATTTCCATCTTTTACTTTGTTGGCCCAATAAAAACGTAACCTGAAGACTCCATCTTTCTTTAAACGTATTTAGGGACAGAGTCGGGTTATTAATTCTATGTCGTGATTTACCCCGTTTAATGTATAAAGCCGTTTCCTGCTGTTTCTATACACATTATCGGGGATTTTAGGGCTGTAGAACCCTGCGATCCCCTCATACCCAGCAAACATTCTGACCTCCTAGAAAAGAGGGGCATCAGGGGAGGAGAGAGGGGCATTAAGGGTGAAAGGGGAGCATCAGAGGAGGAAAGAGGGGTTTGGGGCACAGAGGGAATCCCTGAAGCACACAGACGGAGGGTTTTTTTTTGCTGCACAACATTAACCCTCTGCATGCCAGAGGAGATATCTGGATGTTTCTGGGGTAATTAGATGTATTTTCTGCATTTCAGGGAATACAGTTTAAGGAGCCACAAAAACCTCCAGAGACTGAGCTCGGTGCAGCTCCGATTCCACCACGGCCCTCCGGCCCCCGCGCAGCCTCCCTGCCTCGCACGCACAGTGAGTCCCAATCCTGCTTAAATGTGGTTACTAGTATTAACCCTTTCCAGACGCACAGATAAATACTGCTTTATTAGTATCTAACGCTCCACGGTTTCTGGTACTTGTCATGGCAACGGGAGAGCAAATACTGTGGAATATGATGGTGCTATATAATAATAATAATAAATAAAAGTAATAATATTGATAATATGAATAATTTTAATAGCAATTATAATTATATAATTAAATTAGTAATAGTAGTAATACTATTACTATAATTATGATAATGATATAATATATAAATATTTATATAAATAATATAATTATATAAATATATCATTCATATATAATAATAGCAGTGATAATACTAATATATTATTTATATATAATACTGATAATATATTAATAAATAATATTAATAATTAATAATCAAAGTGTTCTGCCTCTCACCGCTGCAGGAACTTTCCATGAATTAATGCTAAAGCTGCATTTCTAAGTCAGACCTGCAGAGGGCAGCGCCTGCGCACCGATGTTCTGATACCGCAGGGCGAATGTAACGTTAAATGCCCCCACCATGTCCCCGGCCCGTGGGACTGGTACAGGACTTGGCTTTCTTTGTACCCCCCGGTTGGAAGGAAGCCCCCATGTGGGGGGGTTATTTTACTGATCAGATTTCTGCCCCATTTAATGTTTCTTCTGCTCTCGTGTTCTGCAGCCTGAGGATGATGAGGCCGAGTTAAACCTGAGCGAGTTTGGGGAACATGCGCAATACTGGACAGAAATCCGGTGAGGAACCGAGTAACCTTCACCACGACACTTTGTCACGCATGATATGACGGTAACAATGTACCCCCATGAATTACCCCGCATTACCCGGGGGCTCCATGAATTACCCCACATTACCTTGGGGGTCTATGAATTACCCCGCATTACTTTGGGGCTCTATGAATTACCCCGTATTACCTTGGGGCTCCATGAATTACCCCGCATTACCCGGGGGCTCCATGAATTACCCCGCATTACCCGGGGGCTCCATGAATTACCCCGCATTACCCGGGGGCTCCATGAATTACCCCGCATTACCCAGGGGATCCATGAATAACCCCGCATTACCTTGGGGCTCTATGAATTACCCCGCATTACCTTGGGGCTCTATGCATTACCTTGGGGCTCCATGAATTACCCCGCATTACCTTGGGGCTCCATGAATTACCCCGCATTACCTTGGGGCTCTGTGAATTACCCCGCATTACCTTGGGGCTCTATGAATTACCCCGCATTACCTTGGGGCTCTATGAATTACCCCGCATTACACTGTGGCTCTATGAATTACCCCACATTATCTTGGGGCTCTATGAATTACCCCGCATTACCTTGGGGCTCTATGAATTACCCCGCATTACACTGTGGCTCTATAAATTACCCCACATTATCTTGGGGCTCTATGAATTACCCCGCATTACACTGTGGCTCTATAAATTGCCCCACATTATCTTGGGGCTCTATGAATTACCCCGCATTACCTTGGGGCTCTATGAATTACCCCGCATTACACTGTGGCTCTATGAATTACCCCACATTATCTTGGGGCTCTATGAATTACCCCGCATTACCTTGGGGCTCTATGAATTACCCCGCATTACACTGTGGCTCTATAAATTGCCCCACATTATCTTGGGGCTCTATGAATTACCCCGCATTACACTGGGGCTTCCCATAAATGGGACACGTTACTAACAGTCTGTTTCTGAGCTGCCAGCCCGCCGACCCTGGTTGTGGGGTAAAAAGTAAAAACATAACTTACAGGGTCACGACCAGTTACTGGACTCCAACTCCCATCAGGAGCCTGCATCCAGAAGCTGAGGCTCCTGGGAGCCGTCCTGGTTTTGCCCCTTATTACCCTGTCCTGGGAGATAGAAATTCCATTGGCTTCTCCGACTCTTCTCTAAATATCAGCCGCCTCCTTCCCCGCTTCGCACGTCTTTTATATTAAAATCATGAATCGACTTTGTTTATTTTCCTTTAGAAAAAGACTTTTTGGCTCCGTGGCTCATTACACAGAACAAGCCCAATATTTCCTGCGCAGCCAGGTAACGGCACCCGGCGCATGGGAAGCGTCTGCATTACTTTATTATTAATATTATTACTATTATTATTATTTAGTCTCATGTAACGGCGCCCGGCACGTTGGAAGTCTCTGCATTACTTTATTATTAATATTATTACTATTATTATTATTTAGTCTCATGTAACGGCGCCCGGCACGTTGGAAGTTTCTGCATTACTTTATTATTAATATTATTACTATTATTATTATTATTTAGTCTCATGTGACAGCGCCCGGCGCATTGGAAGTTTCCGCATTACTTTATTATTATTCTTATTATTTAGTCTCATGTAACGGCGCCCGGCACGTTGGAAGTCTCTGCATTACTTTATTATTAATATTATTACTATTATTATTATTTAGTCTCATGTAACGGCGCCCGGCACGTTGGAAGTTTCTGCATTACTTTATTATTAATATTATTACTATTATTATTATTATTTAGTCTCATGTGACGGCGCATGGGAAGCGTCCGCATTACTTTATTATTATTATTATTATTATTATTTAGTCTCATGTAACGGCGCCCGGCACGTTGGAAGTTTCTGCATTACTTTATTATTAATATTATTACTATTATTATTATTATTTAGTCTCATGTGACGGCGCATGGGAAGCGTCCGCATTACTTTATTATTATTATTATTATTATTATTATTTAGTCTCATGTAACGGCGCCCGGCACGTTGGAAGTTTCTGCATTACTTTATTATTAATATTATTACTATTATTATTATTTAGTCTCATGTGACGGTGCCTGGTGTATGGGAAGCGTCCGCATTACTTTATTATTATTATTATTATTATTATTATTATAGTTGTTTATTATTATTTAGTCTTGTGTAACGGTGCATGGGAAGCGTCCACATGACTTCCTTATTATTATTATTATAGTTATTATTAATAATATGGGAAGTGTCCGCATTACTTTATTATTATTATAGTTATTATTATTTAGTCTCGTGTAACGGCGCCCGGTGGATGGGAAGCGTCCGCATTACTTTATTATTATTATAATTATAGTTATTATTATAGTTATTGTTATTATTATTTAGTCTTGTGTAACGGCGCCCGGTGCATGGGAAGCGTCCGCATTACTTCCTTATTATTATTATTATTATTATAGTTGTTGTTATTATTATTATAGTTACTATTATTATTATTTAGTCTCGTGTAACGGCGCCCGGTGCATGGGAAGCGTCTGCATTACTTCCTTATTATTATTATTCTTCTTATTATTATTATAGTTATTATTATTATTATTATTATTATTTAGTCTCGTGTAACGGCGTCTCCCCGCAGGTTCATGTCCACGTTCTGCTGGAGGCCGTGAAGGAGATTTGTTTCTTGCTTCGTTCTGTGGAGACCAAGGAGGTGAAGGATGCGCGGAGATCCCTGACCCACCTGATCGCGCAGGTAACGGCTTCTCAAAGTCCGGCGCACTCAGACTATTAGGATTACTCTTTCTGTGGGACCCTCATAATGTCCCATTCCCGCTGTTAGCACCGTTTAGGTGACACCCCCCCCAGTTTGCCCCGCTCAGCGTCGGGTGTAGTGCTCCTGAATCCCCTTTTTTCCGGTCTGTGAATTTGAAAGGACAGCTTTAGATCATTTTCCAAATCAAACTGCTGACGGCGAATTGTCTTTGGGGTTCAGCAAAGCGTTAATTCTGTAACAAAGGGGATTAAAGAGCAAACGAGACGGCGGTGGCGGGAGACGAGCGAGCAGCGGCGTTCACTGTCCGCAGAGACCCCTCTCTATAATACGCGCTCATATCCCCCCGCGCAGGGATAGCAAAGTCTTTACATCACATGATGCTGCCCCTTTAAATCCCATCACGTGACCCTGACCTGGCCGCGCAGGTACTTTCAATACAACACATGAAACTATAAGAAATGAGCGCATTTACCCCACTTTTTATGGTTTACCCCAAATGAGATGGGAGGTAAAATCCCCCGATGGGTGAAAATATCCCCAAATTCCTCGGTTTATATGATTTAATGATGTAATATTATCACAGCCCCTCTCCTCCCCTGATTTCCCTAATTTTTCTCATTTGCCTCCCCTCGTTCCTCCCCGATGCCCCCTTTCCTACCCCGAGCGCAGTCCTTGACTCCGTAGGGCAGTAAACGCTGGGGTTTGGAGGCCATCACCAGTGAGCACAATATACGGATCTGGTATAGGCCAGGTGTCCCTGGGCAGGGTAACGTCGCTTTAACCCCTTCTACACCGATAACGACTGTAAGATTTTCCCCGTCTCTGGGGTCTCTGACATTCTGTCCTGGCTCCGAAGGATTCATTTGCAGGCGAGCACCAGACTCCCGCGTTACCCTCGTCCTGGAGCTCGATGAATTACAGAGAGATATATAAAAAATAGAAGAAATAGAAGCAAAAATAATGAAAATGGGGCTTTTTGGTTACTCTTTAAAAGCGTTTATCTACCCTGAGCGGGGCTAATTCTCTTCTCTCACATTACAGAAATGTCCTGACTCGAGGAGCCTTCCAGCAGGTAACTTTCATTACTGTTTGAAATAATTATTCCAAAGGAGGAGAAAAGTTACAAGAAGAGGCCGGAATCTAACTCTAGAGGGTCAGAGGCTGAGATGGGACGGAAGGGAGTTTTACGTTACTGAGAGGGTGGTGGATAAGTGGAACAGCCTCCCAGCAGAGGTGGTAGAGGGTAATACAGTGATGGTATTAAACATGCATGGGATAGACATACGGCTCCTGAACCTAAGACGAGACCAACGACTGATTAGGGTTTCTGGCTTTCGGTAGATGGGCCGTGGGGGGCCGGTCTGCCGGCAGGGGCTGCCTCAGACATTAAACGATTGGCTGCGCTGGAATATAAAACCCGGCGAGTTACGAGCTGAAGACAGAAATCCGATGAAAAGCGGCCTTTTTGTGTCTTTGTTTCCAGATCCCGGCATAGAGGCCGCGGTGATAAATCTCTCCAACGCCGTCTCCGATCTCATTGACATGTACGGCCAGAGCTTCCAGATGGATTTCCGCGTGGCCCCTGGCAGGACCCCCGGTCGCCCCGCGGACCCCAATCTAACGTTCAATCTCTACGCGGTTCACAACCTCCCCAACAATTGGGTGAAAAGGTCAGAACGTACATATCAGTACGGGGCGGGTAGCGGTATGGGGTGTATCAGTACGGGGCGGGTAGCGGTATGGGGTGTATCGGTACGGGGCGGGTATCGGTATGGGGTGTATCGGTACGGGGCGGCTAGCGGTATGGGGTGTATCAGTACGGGGCGGGTAGCGGTATGGGGTGTATCGGTACAGGGCGGGTAGCGGTATGGGGTGTATCGGTACGGGGCGGGTATCGGTATGGGGTGTATCGGTACGGGGCGGGTAGCGGTATGGGGTGTATCAGTACGGGGCGGGTAGCGGTATGGGGTGTATCAGTACGGGGCGGGTAGCGGTATGGGGTGTATCGGTACGGGGCGGGTATCGGTATGGGGTGTATCGGTACGGGGCGGCTAGCGGTATGGGGTGTATCAGTACGGGGCGGGTAGCGGTATGGGGTGTATCGGTACGGGGCGGCTAGCGGTATGGGGTGTATCGGTACGGGGCGGGTAGCGGTATGGGGTGTATCGGTACGGGGCGGGTAGCGGTATGGGGTGTATCGGTACGGGGCGGGTAGCGGTATGGGGTGTATCGGTACGGGGCGGGTAGCGGTATGGGGTGTATCAGTACGGGGCGGGTAGCGGTATGGGGTGTATCAGTACGGGGCGGGTATCGGTATGGGGTGTATCGGTACGGGGCGGGTAGCGGTATGGGGTGTATCGGTACGGGGCGGGTAGCGGTATGGGGTGTATCGGTACGGGGCGGGTAGCGGTATGGGGTGTATCGGTACGGGGCGGGTAGCGGTATGGGGTGTATCAGTACGGGGCGGGTAGCGGTATGGGGTGTATCAGTACGGGGCGGGTATCGGTATGGGGTGTATCGGTACGGGACGGGTATCGGTATGGGGTGTATCGGTACAGGGCGGGTAGCGGTATGGGGTGTATCGGTACGGGGCGGCTAGCGGTATGGGGTGTATCGGTACGGGGCGGGTAGCGGTATGGGGTGTATCGGTACGGGGCGGGTAGCGGTATGGGGTGTATCGGTACGGGGCGGGTAGCGGTATGGGGTGTATCGGTACGGGGCGGGTAGCGGTATGGGGTGTATCGGTACGGGGTGGGTAGCGGTATGGGGTGTATCGGTACGGGGCGGGTAGCGGTATGGGGTGTATCGGTACGGGGCGGGTAGCGGTATGGGGTGTATCTGTACGGGGCGGGTATCGGTATGGGGTGTATCAGTACGGGGCGGGTATCGGTATGGGGTGTATCAGTACGGGGCGGGTATCGGTATGGGGTGTATCAGTACGGGGCGGGTATCGGTATGGGGTGTATCAGTACGGGGCGGGTAGCAGGACCCGCATTAATACCCCCTGGGAACCGCATCCCCCGAGGAATAAGTCATATTTTTACCCAGCGCTCCGATCCCTGCCACAGCCTTTACTGACTGCTGTCTCGTATTATAACCCCCAGATCAATAATGATTATTTTCATCCGCTCCTGATTTTGAATTAATTTCTCCAGTTTATAAACACAAGGAAAAAAAACAATATTTCATCAACCAGCCCTGACGAGAGCAAATGAAGCCGTGGCTAGAAGCCAGATTCCTCGAAATAAAACAATCTGCAGCAGAAATACTGATTTCCAAGAATTTCAGGATTTTATATCATTAAAATAAATAATAAAAAAAAAAACCTGGAAGTACAATAAAATTCACACAATCGGGATATAAATCCTGCGCGGATCGGCGTCTGGCTGCAAGAAGGGGTTTGGGGAAATATTTAAAAATAAAGCGGGAATGTAGTGAGACGTCTATAATAATAATAATTATAAGAAGAATAACAGCAAACATAATTCTAATAATAATAATAAAAAAATAATGTATAATTATTAATTATTATTATAGTTGTTTTTATTATTATTATTTTTGTAATCCCTATTACTGATTACTTTATTATTATTGCTTTTATTATTATTATTAGTCTGCATTAATAGAGATTTTACAGAATATCGCTCTTTTATATCGTATATGTGTATTGTTGTTTTTTACAGTTACCTCTTTTTTTCTGCAGCGATAACGTCTATTTCGTTTCGTGCTCGGTCGTTTACGCCGGAAGGAAGATATGTCAGGAGGTCACGACACGGAGACAGACGGCTGCGCGGGATTCATTCCCCGCTGTGATATGGGATGAGCGGTAAATTGCTTCGTATCATTTATTCGCATGAAGGCGATGAATGAGAGAGCAGCGAAGGTAGAATTAGACATTTCTTCTGCTACGTGACCCCCTGTGATGAGTCTCCCGGCCGGTCTGAGACCCGCGCTCTCTGCTCTTACCTCCTGCGGACTCTAAACGCGTATCAGAGTTCTATAAAAGTATTTCTCGTGTTCTAGAATCTGCTTCCCCGTCGCGCTCTCCTCTCTTCCCTACGAGTCGGCGCTGATCCTGAAGCTGATGGGGGTGAAGGAATCGCCTGCCGCCGTCTCGCTGCTCGCATGGAGCTGTCTCCCCCTCTATTGCAGCCAGTAGGTCTCTTTCCCCTGGTAATTATTTCTTGATGAAATAACCTTTTCTTAAATTCTGTAGAAAACGTGTTTTTGGGGAATTGGGATGAAGTGGTTGGGACCGGTCCGCGAGGGGCCGGCCACAAGCGCTCGGTGGGATTTCTGAGCGGTAATTGGGGACCCCCTAATGTCTCCTCCCTGTCTGTGGCGTGCGTTAAATTACAAAGTTACTCCAGTTGGTCCAATGAATTGTTAAGGTGACGTAATAACTCATCACGTGACGATTAACGGGCTCAGACAGGAGGCTTTGCTGTTGCCGGCGTTGGTGACGTCTCGGTGCCGTGTGCTTTGTATGACAGCAGGATGGTACACGGGAACATGCTGCTAAACATGGTGTCTCACGTGGAGCCCCCGCCGGTTATCACTCCCGGAGCCTTTGATGTCACTTTGCCGACGCTCTTAACCGCGCAGGTGAGGACGGCCGACCTAATCAGGTGCAAAAAGAGCCTGGAATTCCCAAGCGTGCGCGGCCCTTGATCAGATCCGGTCAGGTATAGATCACCGGTACGTGCCCACGTGGCGCATATCACAAGGAGAATGAGCTTTCCACGCGGGGAGGTCTATTCACTAAGGTGCCAGCGCGTGCCAGATGGCAAAAATGCAACTTTAAATGCGCAGTATAAAAAATACACAAAAAAAAACCAAATAACAAATATATTTTTAAAGAAACAAAAAGAGGGTCCCAGAACCCCCAAAGCCAAGCGAGGCTGCCAATTGCAGCGCTTTTCTCCTCTCCCAGGCCCGTATCCGGAGCCAATGAGAAAACGTCTTACTGGAAAGTGCGAGCGCGGAATTGCGGTTCCCCGCTTCATCATCAACGTCCGTTATTTGCTGTAACTCTGCTATCGTTTTATCTTTTTAGGTTGATTTCATGGATAATAATGGCGTATTTCAGAAACCTCCTCCAGAAGCCCCTCCGCAGAGCGGGCGAATCCCCTTTCCGGAAGCTTCCGGGGATCTGGAGAAACTCATTCACAGGAATTCCGTTTTATTGTAAGTGTTTCCATAATTCCCACCCGGATACGTCTCGCTGGGTTGTCCTTCCAGAGCCCGCTCAGCCTGCGCCGCCACGTGATCCCCGTGTCCCCGACGTGACCCGCAGAAAGGAGCAAACGATTCCAGGGGTCATTTAAGGCCAAATAACAGTTATAATGAATAGGGTATCCGGGACCCCGAGGAATCGCCTCTCTGGTTTATTTGCCCCCCCTTGGGGTCATAACGAGACGCTTATTTCTAAACGTGTCTTTGGGCGCAGCCTTTCGGAAGCCGAGAAGCGGAGTCTGTGGCGCCATCGGTCCTGCAGCGATAAACCGGAGAAGATTCTGCCGCTGTTGCTGGGCAGCGCACCGGGCTGGGACCCCCAAGCCGTGTCCGCCATGTACCGGGTCCTGCAGGACTGGGAATTCTCTGACCCGACAGAAGCTCTGGGACTTTTACATTCATGGTGAGAAAAAAAAAAATGCACATTTTCTGTGTTTATTGACCTTTTTTATGGTCTTTTAAGAGCCTTACGTTGTGGGGGGGGGGGTGAATAACGCAGCGCCGGGTGGGGTGGGTGAATAACGCGGCGCCGGCGTCTAACTTTCAAACTCTTCTTTACTTTTCTAAAATTCTGGACGACAAAGCAATCCCGTTACTTAATATCCTGTGTACTCGCCCTGGAAGGGGTTAATAAATGACGGATTGTCTGTCAGATGGAACAATATTAAAAAGCATGTCGGGGGGAAATGGATACTTTAAGATATTCTCGATACCGACAATGCAGCTTCCATGGTGACGGAAACATCCACAAGGACAAAAATCTCGCCTCGGCTCTAAAAATAATGAATATTCTGCCAGTGAATGCAGAGATTGGAGACTTCCTACAAAAGGAGAACGCGGAAGGGAGAACGCAACGAGGAGCGTCCCTTAAAAAGCCAGACATTCCTGTAATTAAAGGAATTCCCCCCCTTGAGGCCTGCGTGCTTATACCAAGAACCCAGCAAAACCTGCATGTCTATACCTAGAACTCGGCGAAACCGGCATGTCTATACCTAGAACCCAGCAGAAACTGCTTGCCTATACCTATAATCAAGCAAAACATTCACGTCTATCCCTAGAACCCAGCAAAACCTGCATGCCTATAACTAGAACCAAGAAAGTCCTGTATGTCTATACCTAGAACCCAGAAAAACCTGCACGTCCTTAGCTAGAACTCACATCTAAACCTAGAACTCGGCGAAACCTGCATGTCTATACCTAGACCCCTGCGAAACCTGCATTTCTATACCTAGAACCCACTAAAACCTGCAAAAATGTAAAGATTGAGAAAAAGGCGAGATGTTAACAGCCGGAGCGGGTCTCAAATGCCTGGATCCGGATCGGGGGTCTATTAACCATGTCTGCCGGGGGTCTGCTTTCTACTTTCTCCGTCGCTCTTCTGCCCGTTAAACCTTTTCCCACTGTCTCTTTTCCCAGCTTCCCCGACCAGCAGATCCGGAACGTGGCGTGTCAGCAGATCGGGAAACTCTCCAACGACGAGCTCCTGGAATACCTGCCGCAGCTCGTCCAGGTGAGTCCGAAGCCTGGTAACCCACCGGGCGCGGAACCTGCTGGAGAATTAATGTCCGCGGCTTCCAATTCCGTAAATATCCGGAGATCTGCGCGGTCGGCGCTTGCAGAGGGCATTCATAGGGTTAAATGACCCATAAATCCCACGTTTATCGCTAATCGTGTGTCGTTCGCAGGCTGTGAAGTCCGAGTGGCGCCCGTCGAACCCGTTGGTCGATCTCCTCCTGGATCGCGCATTACAAAGTATCCAGGTCGCTCATCGTCTTTACTGGTGAGAGCCGCGTCCGGCGTCTGTTTAAACACCGGCGGCGCGAGAACGCGGACCAACCAGGAGCTCACGAAATATTAGAATAATAATGCCTTTTCTCCCGTGATTTCCGCTTTTATCCCCCAGGCTGCTGACAGACGCCGCCAATGAGTCCCGTTACCGGAGTCTGTACCGGAGAGTTCTGGCCGCGCTGCGGTTCTGCGTCGGGAAAGCGATGAACGAGGAATTCGTGAAACAAAAAAAGCTGATGGAAATTCTTCAAAATATCTCGGAAAAAGTCAAGGCCGCTCAAGACACCAAACGGCAGGTATTGTCGGGAGCCGCATCTCAAAGCGCCCAACCAAGAGCCACCAGTAATGTATATTATTATACATGTATACGCCAGGGTATTATAATACATGTATATGCGGGGGTATTATTATTATACATGTATATGCGGGGGTATTATTATTATACATGTATAAACAGGGGTATTATTATTATACATGTATATACGGGGGTATTATTATAATACATGTATATATGGGGTATTTTAATACATGTATATACAGGGGTATTATTATAATACATGTATATATACTGGGTATTATTATTATTATTATTATACATGTATATACGGGGATATTTATTATTATTATTATTATTATTATAATACATGTATATACAGGGGTATTATTTATTATTATTATTATTATTATTATTATACATGTATATACGGGGGTATTTATTATTATTATTATTATTATTATTATTATTATACATGTATATACGGGGGTATTATTATTATTATTATTATACATGTATATACGGGGTATTATTATACATGTATATACAGGGGTATTATTATTATTATTTATTATTATACATGTATATACGGGGGTATTTATTATTATTATTATACATGTATATACGGGGGTATTTATTATTATTATTATTATACATGTATATACGGGGTATTATTATACATGTATATACAGGGGTATTATTATTATTATTTATTATTATACATGTATATACGGGGGTATTATTATACATGTATATACGGGGGTATTTATTATTATTATTTATTATTATTTTACATGTATATACGGGGTATTTTTATTATAATTATACATGTATTTACGGGGGTATTATTATTATTATTATTATTATTATTATACATGTGTCTATACGGGATATTATTTATTATTATTATACATGTATATACGGGGGTATTTATTATTATTATTATACATGTATATACGGGGGTATTTATTATTATTATTATTATTATTATACATGTATATACGGGGATATTATTATTATTATGCATGTGTATACGGGGTATTATTATTATTATTATTATACATGTATATACGGGGGTATTTATTATTATTATTATTATTATTATTATTATTAATATTATTATTATACATGTATATACGGGGGTATTATTATTATTATTATTATTATTATTATTATTATACATGTATATACGGGGGTATTATTATTATTATTATTATTATACATGTATATACGGGGGTATTTATTATTATTATTATTATTATTAATATTATTATTATACATGTATATACGGGGGTATTATTATTATTATTATCATTATTATTATTATTATTATACATGTATATACGGGGGTATTATTATTATTATTATTATTATTATTATTATTATTATTATTATACATGTATACGCCCCCATGAATACATGTTTAATAATAATATTCCCCATTGAATCCATTGCGTGAGTTGCTGAAATGTCCTAATTCTTCTTTGGAAAGGAGATCCTCCAATCAAACCTCAGTGACCTGGAACACTTTTTCCGAGCCGTGCGATTTCTCCGCCTTCCGCAGGACCCGGGGCTGGTCGTTCGAGGCATCGACCGCAGCGTGAGCTCGTGTTTTATCTGATTAGCACCCGACAGAGAAACATAAAACCTTTATCAGTCGTTGGTCTCAGGAGCCATATGTCTATCCCATGCATGTTTAATCCCCTCACTGTATTACCCTCTACCACCTCTGCTGGAAGGCTGTTCCACTTCTCTAACACCCTCCCAGTAAAGTAAAACTTACTTTCCATTCCACCTCGGCCTCTGACCCTCTAGTTTAAGATATTCGTTCATCTCTCCTTGAAATGAAGTAAAGATGAGTGAACGTGGGGTTGATGCGCGTCTCGTGATGTCACTTTATTCTCTTTTTCAGAAATGTTCCTTCTTTAAATCAAATGCGGTTCCGCTGAAGATCTCCTTTGTCAACGCCGACCCGCTGGGAGAAAACATTGACGTTATATTCAAGGTATGGACTCTATCGTGCATCTTCTGTATTAACGGCGGGAAATATTTATATCGGAACCGTCATTATCTGCTGATGATAACTGGACGTTCTAGAAACTTCTAGAGCTCTGATTCCTCTGATTCCCCCCCGGTGGGTTCCCTCATTACAGAGCGGAGACGACCTTCGCCAGGATATGCTGGTCCTGCAGTTAATCGAAGTGATGGACAGGCTCTGGCTGCAGGAAGGCTTGGACCTGCGCATGGTCACCTATAAGTGCTTATCCACGGGCAAGAAGCAAGGTGAACGCGGAACCCGATGGGAGGGGACAGGTTCTAGATAACGGCCCAAGTGCTTCTTTTATTCTTTATCATTTAATTCCGATACAGTAACTAATATATGCCAGCTATCACTCATCATCATCATCACCCCCAGTCTGACCGGTAAATACATCGTATCCTCCCTGGTCTGACCGGTAAATACATGGTATCCTCCCCCGTCTGACCGGTAAATACATGGTATCCTCCCCGGTCTGACCGGTAAATACATCGTATCCTCCCCGGTCTGACCGGTAAATACATTGTATCCTCCCCGGTCTGACCGGTAAATACATCGTATCCTCCCCGGTCTGACCGGTAAATACATGGTATCCTCCCCGGTCTGACTGGTAAATACATCGTATCCTCCCCGGTCTGACCGGTAAATACATTGTATCCTCCCCGGTCTGACCGGTAAATACATCGTATCCTCCCCGGTCTGACCGGTAAATACATCGTATCCTCCCCGGCTGATTATGTTATAAGAGAAGACTTTCTTTTATCACTTTGGGTAGAAATATCTGTCTCTAACGCGTTTCTTTTAACCCTTTAGGACTTCTTCAGATGGTTCCCAACTCCATGACTCTCGCCAAAATCCACAAGCAGTTTGGCATTTTAAGCCCCCTTAAGGAAGGGACGTTACACAAGTGGTTTGCGGAGAAGCCCACGGACAGCTCGGGGAAGGTATTACACGTGCCACAGCTCGGGGAAGGTATTACACGTGCCACAGCTTGGGGGCGGTATTACACGTGCCACAGCTCGGGGGCGGTATTACACGTGCCACAGCTCGGGGGCGGTATTACACGTGCCACAGCTCGGGGGCGGTATTACACGTGCCACAGCTCGGGGGCGGTATTACACGTGCCACAGCTCGGGGGCGGTATTACACGTGCCACAGCTCGGGGGCGGTATTACACGTGCCACAGCTCGGGGGCATCACATGTTGGAAACTGCCCCGGGGGGGGTTATTTCACGCTGTATAGAGAATCAGCTGATCCAAAAGTCACCTGAAGGGCAGAAATTACATTTCTGGAGTAAGAAGGACACCGAAGGGGCTTTAATCCCCCCCCGGCGGGGGCTCCACGGTTTCCATGGCATTCAGGCGCCGCTTTCCTCTAACGCTCTTATTAGAAATCCAATTTCCATTTATCAAGTAATTTGGCTTCTCGCGCCGTCTAATCAGCCGCGTCTCACATTGAGGCCTCTCTTTATTGTGTTAACGCAGCTGAAGGTCAAACGGGGGCGCAAAGTAACATTCAACTGATATTTACGATTTCCCCAAATTCTCCAAAACTTCACCTGGAAAAATTACAGAAATGTTTTTCTGAATTTATTGTTTTCCAGATTTTAATAATAAATAATAATTTAATCATAATGTGTAAGAAATACAATGTTTTTCCTGGAACAAAAGTTACTAAATTGTTTCAATTTTAGAACAGCCTCCCAGCAGAGGTGGTAGAGGGTACTACAGTGAGGGTATTAAACATGCATTGGCTCCTGAATCTAAGCTGTTGCGTTGTATCTTCTGCAGGCGTCGGAGAACTTTCTGTATTCATGCGCGGGTTGGTGCGTCGCCACCTTCCTCCTGGGGGTTTGCGACAGACACAACGACAACATCATGGTGACGGACGCCGGGCACATGTTCCACATCGACTTCGGGAAGTTCTTGGGTCATGCGCAGAAGTTTGGGAGCATAAAGAGGTGAGTTGGGTGATCGGCCCCCACGTGAAACAAAGCGTGAAAGGGCAAATAGACCAATTCCACAACTCCCATCACTCAGACCCCCGACAGGGGCCGCTCAGAATCCTACCCGTGGGATTATATCTGTGACTGCAGAGGGGGATTCTGGGAAGTGTCATTCACATGACTCTGCCCCCCCCCGAGGACTCTGCCCCCCCCCTGAGGATTCTGCCCCCGGTGACTGCCGGTAACCCTGATGGGAAAATTCCAAATTAAAATGAAAAGCAATGGATGTCCGAACCCCCCCCCACCCGCTCACATGAGGGTCCGGCCAGCAGAGGGAGAGAAACCAGCTTCGCCGCAGAAGCCCCTTTACCCCCCCCCCACACACACAGTGTCTTTCATATACATTTTAAATGTTGTGGGGGGCTTCTGTTGAAAGTTTGGGGGGGACTGGCAGCGCCCCATGATCCCGGACAGCTGGTCCCTCGCGCGCTGCAGGCAGTCGGCTCTTATTGGTAAGGGGTTTTTAGGATATTCTCCCGGTGATTGGGCAGCGGGGGGCGCCGGGGGTCTCTGATCGTATTTCGGGTTTCTTGGCAGGGATCGAGCGCCTTTCATTTTCACTCCGGAAATGGAATATTTTATCACGGACGGCGGCCGCGACCCCCCCCGCTCCCGGGAGTTCGTGGATCTGTGCTGCTGCGCGTTCGCCATCCTCAGAAAACACAGCGCTTTACTCATCAACCTCCTGGAGCTGGTGAGTGCAGATACCCCACCGCCGGGGCAGATTCTCAGAGCGGGGGGTAAATGCTGCCCCGGTGAAAGCCCCCCCATGAAACGGACGACGCGCCAAAGGGCAATTCTTTCAGAAAAGGCGTCGTCTCTGGCATCGCGGATCATTGATTATCCCGAGTCCGGGTGTAATTAGCAGCTCGTGGTTTTACTGAGGGGGTTAAACTTTTTAAACCCCATTTAATCGCAATAACGCGGAGCCGCCTGTGTTATAAAAATATTATATATTATATCATATTATATATAATATTATTTCATTAATGAAGCCGTCCATGCGCTGCCTCTCCAGATGCTTCAGGCCGGGTTACCGGAACTCCGCGACCTGCAGGACCTGAGCTACGTGCAGAATAACCTGCGACCGCAGGACTCCGACCTCGAGGCCACCCGCTACTTCACCAAGTAAGGACGCCCATCCCCCGCCTGCGCCTTATGTCCGCGGCCCCCGTCTGCACTTTATGTTAGGACGTGGCTCTTATGTTGGTGGCCCCCGCCTGCGCTTTATGTTAGGATGCGGCTCTTATGTCCGCGGCCCCCGCCTGCGCTTTATGTTAGGACGCGGCTCTTATGTCCGCGGCCCCCGCCTGCGCTTTATATTAGGACGCGGCTCTTATGTCCGCGGCCCCCGCCTGCGCTTTATGTTAGGACGCGGCTCTTATGTCCGCGGCCCACGCCTGCTCCTTATGTTGTATATATTATCGATATTGTTTTTTATCCAGGAAGATAAAGGAGAGTTTGGAGTGTTTGCCAGTCCAGTTAAACTACATTATCCACAACTTTGCAAACTCCTCGGTCTCCGATACGGCGGCTCAGATCAAACGCTCCATTCTGAAGCCCAAAAAGTTCCTGAAAGGGGCAATAAAGCCAAGAAAACTGCGAGCGAAGGTAAGAACTATGTGCCTGCACTTCATTGGTTGATGGCAGACGAGCCCCCGTCTGGCGACCAATAGAGTCGCTCATACAGACTTTTAAAATCCTGGTGCGGCAATTCGGCCGGGGGAGACCAATAGAGTCGCTTGTACGGAGCTTTAACTCTTCGAATTGGAATTAAAATTAAAAAGATCCCAGTCCGCCCCAGGCCGAAGCATAAAGATTTCTTGGTCGCCCCCCCCGGTCTATTGGCTGCTGTTATCCTCTATATTGTCCAGCAGCAGAATTCTGTGATACTCGCTAGCGCTTACTGTCTCCTCTGTGGATTCCATGTTTTCTGCTCTCACCATACAGAGGCAGCCATCTTTAATCTGCATGACCTGATGCGCGTTCACGGCAGCCGCGTTATACGATGTTCCTCGCATCGAGGATTCCTGGAGGATCCTGTGAATTCTTTGCACATTTCTGGCCCTTTAGACTGCAGACTGTCTCGGTGCTCTGCGTCCTCAGCCGTCCTGCGCCCTCCAGATTCCACTTTCTGGAGCGAATGAAGATTTGTATAAACAGCTTGTTTGAGGCTTCATGCTCTGCATTGAATACGGTCTCTGTAAACGTATGGATCTCTATGAACTGGCGATATAACCCGAGGTGTTATATCGCTCTATATAGCATTTGCCTCTTACTGATATCGTGGGACCTGTTTTCAGTGTCTGCTGGAAGAAGTTTCAGGGTTTGCTGCCGCGTCTCTTCTCTCTCCAGTTCTTGCCTCGGAGGTCGTTAACGTGGAGGGTCGAGACTTTCTTCATTAACTATTCTGTCCTTGTGCTCGCTGCTTTTAATGAATCCTTAGGCTGGGGTGTAAGCTCGGTCTCCCGAGTCAGTTTTACTCTAATCCCTGATAGTAATTAATTCTAATTATACTCCCGTGGACACTGCCAGGGGTGAGCCATAGGATTCGTCTCCCATAAATAACACACGCTAACACACAAAAACACACGCTAACTCTAACGCCATACACTTACACATACATACGCACACTCTGCTCCTCTCCGCATCCCTCTCCCAGAGCCCTTAACACCCTACTCTGACACATGTACTCGTCCAAACACCATGCACTACCACCAGACTTCAACATACATTCACACTCTAACACCATAAACTCTCACACACACCTTAACAACATACATGCTAAAACACACAATCTCACTAACACCTGCTAACACCAAAAATAATTATATTTGGAATATATTATATTATATTGTTTAATATATTGGTAAATATGTTAGGAAAATATTATAGTAAATTGGGAATATATTACATTATATTGGTAAATATATTACATTATATTGGTTAAAATATTAGTAAGAATATTTGGAATATATTATATTGGAAATATATTATATTGGTAAATATATTAGGAATATCTCATAGTAAATTGGGAATGTATTACATTATATTGGTTCATATATTTGGAAGTATCTGAAATTATATTAGTTTAAATGTTAGTAATGTATTATATTGGAAATCTATTGCATTATATTGGTTAATATATTAGGAATATATCATAGTAAATTGGCAATATATCACATTATATTAGTTAAAATATTAGTAAATATATTGGGAATATATTATATTATATTGGGAATATATTACATTATATTGGTAAATATATTACATTATATTAGTTTTAAATATTAGTAAATATATTTCCAATATATTATATTGGAAATCTATTAAATTATATTGGTAAATATATTAGGAATATATTATATTAAATTGGGAATATATCACATTATATTGGTTAAAATACTGGTGAATCTATTACATTATATTAGTAAACATATTAGGAATATATTATATTGGAAGTATATTATATTATATTGGTAAATATATCACACACATCCTAATGGCATGTAGGCACACATACACGTGCTAACACTATACATTCACACACTCACGCTAACATCCTACATATATTCACTCTCTCTATCTCTCTTCCATCGTCGGTTTAGCTCTCCTTCTCTTCCCTTTATTGTCAGAAGCCGCTGACTCTGGTTTCCTTGACACTTGTAGATGGTTTTGGATCGCTGGACTTTCTGCCTCCACGTAGACATTCGATGCCTTCCTGCTCCTAACGCACCCTGTAATGAAGGACCCTTATAAGCCGTGTGCGCTCCCAGCTCTCCTTGCTAGAGCATTGTCATCTCTGGCCCAGATTGTTGATCTCGAGGATGTGGGCATTACAGCTTCTCTCTGGTTTTGACCCCTGACGATTTGCCCTTTTTTACTGCCCTGTTCCTCATTATCTTTCTCGTTTGAAATATCCTTTGATACAGTCCTCTTATGACCTCAGTTCAGTAAATTCCGTTGCCGTCTGCCCCAGTCTGCGGCCTTGAGCCCATTCAGAGACTCCCTACTTCTACTGGTTTGGTGTCTATAGATGGCACCTAAGAAGTCTAAGGCTACAGCAGACAGCCGTCTGCAACTAGGCGGTTCAACACTTGTGTGCTTCAAGCCGAGTTCTGGGCCCGATCCAAGGACTCCTATCTGACCCGACCACCGTGATCCTGACACTTACCTCCCGAGGGTCTCTGCCGGTCACACTCTTTGAGGGTCGCAGGCCGTACGTGACCCGGCTGGAAGCCTCAGTTATTGGGCTCCGTGCCGCTGGTCGCGGCAGATAAAAGATCCCACTAAGCCTTCAGTGAAAGTAAAGCTAAAAGTGGAACATTTATTATTCAGTCACATTCGGCGAAACGTGGGATTATTTCTTACATTTAATGTTTTGAGACATTAGTCGCCCACTTTTAGGTGCATTAAATGCGTTTTTGGGTCACAAGTAGCAGCTGGTTGAGCGATTTCCCAGGAAAAGTACGTTAAAAGCGTGTTACATTATTCAGACGTCTGTGAAGAGCAGTCTTTTGATTTTAGATCACAACCTGCCCTCATTTCTTTATTAATTTGCCCCATAAACCCTGCACCCCAATAATATACCCCAACCCCCCCCCAACCGAAGATTATAATACTATACGGGGCACCAACTCTGACCTGGAACGGGTCAGGGCATTTAGTCTTATGATGTATGAGAAACACATTTTATCTGATGACATCATCCCTGGAACAAGCTGTTTGCCCCATTATACCCTTCGATTCCCCCCATTTCTTTGCCCTCTGCCCTAGTGGGGTTGCTGTTCAGTGGATGAACCCCTCTATGGAGCTGCTGCCATCTTTGTCCTTCTGCCTCCACATCAATGATTTCTCTTCGTTTCCGCGGAGAAGCCCCGATGGAGCGTCTGTGTCGCTTGTGATGTTTTTTGGGAATAGATAACACATTTTCTGCTTCTCTGTTTTTATGCAGAGTGATGGATTTCTGATCACAGCTGACAACAAAGCTCACCCTCTGAAATATGGAAGATCTCTTCAAGGTGAGAATGAAATGCTTTATTCAAACGCCCTGTGTGAGAAATAGATACATAAAGGAGTGTGCGTGAAACACAGACGCCTGTATATAAAAAGATACATAACGGAGTGTGCGTGAAACACAGACCCCTGTATATAAAAAGATACATAACCGAGTGTGCGTGAAACACAGACCCCTGTATATAAAAAGATACATAACCGAGTGTGCGTGAAACACAGACCCCTGTATATGAAAAGGTACATAACCGAGTGTGCGTGAAACACAAATCCCTGTATATAAAAAAGAGACATAACTGAGTGTGCGTGAAACACAGACCCCTGTATATAAAAAGATACATAACCGAGTGTGCGTGAAACACAGACCCCTGTATATAAAAAGAGACATAACGGAGTGTGCGTGAAACACAGACCCCTGTATATAAAGAGACATAACCGAGTGTGCGTGAAACACAGACCCCTGTATATGAAAAGATACATAACAGAGTGTGCGTGAAACACAGACGCCTGTATATAAAAAGAGACATAACGGAGTGTGCGTGAAATGCAGACCCCTGTATATAAAAAGATACATAACCGTGTGTGCATCAGACACACAGACGTGTGAAATAGATACACAAATGAGAGTGCGTGAGAAACACACAGCCCATTCAGCATTGGGGTTTTTGTGGGGAGACCTTTGTGGTCTGACCCCCTTTCTCCCGTGTATAGAGATAACGTGTTTCTCCCGTGTTATAGCGATAACATGTTTCTCCCGTGTTATAGAGATAACGTGTTTCTCCCGTGTTATAGCGATAACATGTTTCTCCCGTGTTAGAGAGATAACGTGTTTCTCCCGTGTTATAGAGGTAACGTGTTTCTCCCGTGTTATAGAGATAACGTGTTTCTCCCGTGTTATAGAGATAACGTGTTTCTCCCGTGTTATAGAGATAACGTGTTTCTCCCGTGTTATAGCGATAACATGTTTCTCCCGTGTTATAGAGATAACGTGTTTCTCCCGTGTTATAGCGATAACATGTTTCTCCCGTGTTAGAGAGATAACGTGTTTCTCCCGTGTTATAGAGGTAACGTGTTTCTCCCGTGTTATAGAGATAACGTGTTTCTCCCGTGTTATAGAGATAACGTGTTTCTCCCGTGTTATAGCGATAACATGTTTCTCCCGTGTTATAGAGATAACGTGTTTCTCCCGTGTTATAGAGATAACGTGTTTCTCCCGTGTTTTAGCGATAACATGTTTCTCCCGTGTTATAGAGGTAACGTGTTTCTTCGTTCTATTTCTCAGCTTTTGATTCGAGACCCGGGGTGCAGCTGCGACTTTCGTTCAAGGAGCCGGAGTTATCGATTCTCGTTCAGCATCTGAGGAATATTGTGAGTCCAAATCTGATTAATACGGAAAATCCGCTTTATTATTCATTTTTACTGAATTATCCGGATTTGGCTCGCATTCTTTTTCCTCCCCAGAATTTACCCGCAGCCAGTATGGAGATTTCGCTCGTGTCCGATCTGCACGTAACCCAAGTGAAAAAAGTGAATTCCTTTTCCAGATCCTCAGCTCTCTTCTTCAATGAAATAGTGAGTGCGAGCAGCGGCGGCCATAATTACCCTGGAAACGGGGGAGAGCGAAGGGTTTCGGAAAATTATGGTTTCATTTTCATGCAGTGACTCAGATGAACGACTGAAATTAATAATATGATTTATTCCGCCTCTGACGGTTTGTGCCTCGTGCTCCATCTCGGTTTGCAGTTTTATCTCGTGTACTTCATAAGCATATTTACGCGCCGGGAACACGTCGGTAACGCGCCGGTTACATGTTGGTAACGCGCTGGTAACAGGCTGGACGCAGATTTACTGATTTCTTTTATGTAGCGAGAAAAACAAAAAACAAAGAGAAATCCTTGAAACAAAAACTTTTTTTTTTTTTTTTTTATTATTTCCGTTTCAGGTAAATTTTTTTGTGGATCAGAATCGGCGATACGTCCTAACGCTGCTGGTGAGGAGCAGAGAGGCTATTGTAGCCGCAGCCAACATCCCGCTGGATGCCGTCCGATTCAACGAAGACACCTGGTGCCCTTTATCCCTCCAGAGCTGTATATAGTAATATAACCTCCCCCACGCTGTATACAATAATATAACCCCCCCACGCTGTATACAGTAATATATGCTTTCCCGGCTCAAACCCCACACTGAGCTGATGCTTTATGGCGATGCTAATGAAGTCCGTCCCTCCATAGACTTTCATTAGTCAGAGAGTCCGACTGGGTGGTTAAGACTGAGCCGTTCTATTGTTCCCCACAGGCAGTATGATAAGGAATCGGGGGTCAGATAACAGAGCGAGAATCATATAAATGGCTGATAAGCAGCTGCCTGAAAACATTATATTACGGGGCAAAAACTGGGGTAAAAGAAAACAGCGAAAGATTTTTGAAACTCCTTTTTAATCTGAAACTGGTAACAGAAATGTTTTGCAGGATTCCCTGTAATCGGTTATCAGCAGCTAAACGCGCTGGGAACCGGCTTCACCATTAACCCCAAAAATGTAAAAAACGAACGTCTCTGCTCGCTTCTGTAAATGTATAAAAACTCAGTTGGAAGTTATTGTTTAGAATGTGCGTGAAAATGACGCGCATGCCCGGGACTGCCCTGGTTTATTAGGCGTTTCTACAGGACGGAGGCGCCAAGTAACCAAAACTTAACTAACCGAGCTTAAAAATATTCAGGCGGCCGGATTTCTCCAGATAAGCAGAACATCTTAAAACTGGCATTTACCTCATTTTAATGTTTAAGACATTTTGTGTAAATCAGATTTTTGATATATTTTAGGGTTTGCAAAGTGTTTTTTAATCACAGGGTTCTTGTAATTCCATCCCAGTGTGTTTTGCGGGTGGGTCGGTGGCCCCGTGACTAGGATCCATAGAGTTTGACTGCAGACAGAGCCCCCCCCCCCAACAGTCCACGGAAAGAACGTGTCGCGCAGGAGCGGGGCAGCCCTGATTGTTTCCGAACACTTCATCGTCCGTGAAATAATTGGAGAAATAGAAGTTTTGGCTCGGTTTGTAGAAATATTGTAGGTTTATATCAAACGGCAGAACACAAACCGCAAGCTGGCGTCCGAAGAAACTAATTAGCGCTGATATAACCGGGAACGTGTCGCTGGCAGAAGCCGCTCGGCATATTGCAGGCGGTTGACCTTAATTAAACTGAGGATGGCAAGAGGTTCCTCGGCTTACAGCAGAGATTCCGATACCGCGCAGAGCTTCCAGGTCTATCTGTCCCGACGGATAGTTTGGGGAAGGTGCGACGGTAATTGACGGGAATCAATGTGTAAACAGACATCATCTGGTTAAAGCACGGAGAATAAATTCACTTAATCCCCAAGAATCGCCATAAAAGTTCTGCTTCATCTGCGTGAGCTGGACGGTCAGCACCCCCCTCTACTGAGACAGGAATGAGGTGTGGCAAGGGGCAGGGCTAGCTATAAATAAGGAGGGGCTAGCTGCAGCTATACCATGAAGGGGCAGGAAGTAGGCAGCAGTGGGTGGGACTTGGGCAGGGCCGGGGTGTGACCAAAAGCTGCTCCTCCCCGAGATTGAAGTCAGTGACCCGGGGGCCTCGGCAAGCAGATCTTTACCCGTAGACTCCGGTGGAACCTGATCAATGCCCGGCTCATCCGTTCCAAATAATGGATGAATGGATCAAAGCAGAACCCAGAGAGATTCCCGCCACGGCTCTCAAGCCGATTTCATGACGAGGAGTCATTGGACCTCGTTAGTAATTAGGAGCCCCCCTATCTGAGCTATCTGTCTGGCGTTGGGGGGGGGGGGACAGTTTACCGACCGCGCGCGGAAATAGCTTTACTCAGAAACGCAGCAAATAATCGCAGCATAAATTCTGAATTTGGTTTTAGAAAACAGGCCTTCAAAGTCTTTTCTCTATTTGCTGCTTTATTGGGGGACGGATCTGGCTCCCGGGGGTCATTGGTACCAAACGTGGACAAACAAAGATGCGGGAATGAGGCTTTGGCCGTTCTTATTGAGAAGAGGAACGTTGCGGTAACCTGTAAAGCGAGGAGAGTGTTAGCTATACGGGATTAAAGTAACATATAAAAGCGCTGATGCAATGTGGGGGGGTAAATCTCTAAAGAAAATCTCTTTCTGCACCGCTGGGGTCTTTGACCAAATGACTTGCTACCGGCCGGGGCTTCTCACGTGATCGGGAGCGGACTATCCGTATGATTGCTACGGATCGTTATCGTTTAATTCCGTCTCATCGGACTCTATGCTGGAAGGCAGTTTGGTGCCGGCGGCTGATACTTTTATTTATGAAGCTGTGTATCGGAAAGGTGGGCTCCCTCTCCACGTCGTTAGGCTTTGATTTAATCTGTCGGCTTCCCCGCAGAGAGCAATTAGTTTTATGTCTGAGCACCGAGATCGCGCAGGCGTTAATGAAGTTTCGGGAAGGTTTGGTTTAGAAAAAGCCATTTTAAACACGTGGAAATAAAACGAAATGTCAGAAGCTGTGCATGTGCGTCTATCGCTACCCGATCGTTACCTTTATTAATACACGTTAGCGGCAGGGTGTACTGGCCGAGGAACTGGTTGGACAGAAACGCCATCTGATCCTCTACGCAGAATCGCACCAGCGCCAGCTCCGGGACGTGGACGGTGAAGGTCAGAGGCTGGTTCCAGCGAGGGTTAAAGGCTGAGAACAGAGAGACAGAGAGACGTTAACACGGAACGCGCGGGAATCATTGCTTTGATCCAGAATTCTGGCAATCAAAACTTGGGTTATTTTCCCAAGAAATGCCGTATTTTGGACGTCATGTGACACGCGATTCCTGGAGGGATTGGCTTTATTTGGATTCACAGCTTTAATATGCGGCTGGAATGAAATGTTTGCCACGTCTGGATTGTCTGTGAAAAAAATATCTGTTTCCGGCCCCAAATGGTTTTCTACGTCTATGAGAATTGACTTATCTCAGGAACGTTCATTATTTATATATCAGGATCTATCGGGATCGGCCGGGGCTGGGCGACTTGCATCCGAGACGTAAATCATTTATAAAATGGATTTATAAAGGAGGAGAATTATATAGAAACTCGTATTTATATAGAAGGGATCAGACGGTGAGAGCAGCAGATGCGCCGGGGGGCCTTTACTGGAGCTCGGGTTTCTAGGCAGAGGCTTCTTACACCAGTAATGGAACCCAGTTGGTCCCCTTGGTGTCCGGCGGATCCGGTTCTTATGGTCTGGGTTTAGTGTTGCCCTAAAGATGCCCCGAGCAGAGTTGCCCCCGAGGCAGATAGAAAATCTCTTTGAATCAGTTGCGGTCCCGCGCGGCGAGCGGAGCGCTGATCCTATCCAAGGGTCGTTTGGGTGTTTGGGGTTATAGGTGATACCCCCACCAGCTCGATGACTGGAGGTATATACCGTATAGATATCTATAGGGGATACGGGTATAGAGACATCATATTTAATATAACTGACCGTTGCTCTTTGTGACCTGCGTCTGTTTCTTGGACTGATCAGCCGGGACTCCGAACAATTCGACTGACACCACGGGGTCGGCCGTGTTACCCACAGACAGGCTGCTCGGGGGCAGCAGAAACCCACTGATTATCTGCAAAAAAGGCAAACCTGGCCATGACTGCCATTCCCACTAGTAGTACAACTGTAATTCCAAACATCCCAGAGACATGCATGCTGTATGACTACGATTCTTCTTACCGCGGAGGCATGCATGTACCCTGGAAATCTGCCTGTAGTGTGACTACAAGGAGGAGTGCCTAGTATGAATTCAATTCCCATCATCCTGGAGATGGGTGCAATGTCTCTACCAATATCCTCGGATGATCATATACATCGTCACATATATAATCTATATATATAAATGGAAGACGCGTTTCTCCCGATATAAATGAAACGTATTCCACCTCCTCCTGGAAACCTTTCCCTGCGTCGTCTGTAAGAAGATTGATGCGCGTTGGAGAAACTATATATATATATATATATATATATATATATATATATATATATATATATATATATATATATATATATATAAACTTTACGGTCACGTTACATGCATGCTACATAGAAAAAGCTAAAAAAAATAATCATTTTCTCGACCCCCCCCGACCGCCTGTCAGTTTTTAGTTGACATCCAATAAAACCTCTCAGTTTATCTAAAAGAACGGCTCCTAGCGACACGGGGGAGCAATTTACAGACTCCCTAAATTCCCAGATAAATCGCTTTGGGCTTCCAATATTTGAATTGTAATTTAATGTCATTTTTTGATATTTTAATTGAATTTTGTCTTTTACACTCAGCTTGTTATGAATTTCTGTCTATTCTAATAAAATGAAGTCCAGCGAACTAAATTCAGATGAATTCTCTCGTATTTTCTAATTGGCTCTCACCTGAATGGACAGGGCGATCGGGCGACAGCTCGGCGGCGGGCGATCTAAGGTGAACGCGAGTTTTTCTTTCCGCAGGAACCCCGGCTTTAGAACGTATCCGCAGCCTCCATTGTCCAGGAATTTCCCGTCCTGCAGATCCATGGGAGTCCCGGCTGTCTGATAATTCAGCGCCACTAGAAAAGCATTTATGGGGATTTCTGTTAAAAGGGGGATTACAGAACCCCCCCCTCGGTGACATTTAAAGGTTTCTAACGATAAGTGGCGGCCCCCACGCATCAGGCATTAAACCAAACGGATAGAACATGCGCAGGTCTCACCCATCTGGCAGCCCACATTCCAGAACGTCTGCGGGTTCGGGTTGGAGGACGACGTCCTCGTTGCTTTGGGGTAGATCCTGGTGATGAATTTCATGTTGTGAGAAATAAATTCTTCGGCTGCAAATAAATCGATGAAGGCGGTGAGACCGTTATCTGCTAGCGTGATATACATGTTATTACCCAGTCGAGCGCTATACCCCGTATCATGTATAATGTATATATTCAATGGCAGGAAAGTGCTCCACTCGTTAAACCCCCCAGATAGCCCCCGTAAGCCGGAGCTGGCTGGCTGCCCATGGGTATCCCGCACATGCGTTCTTCCATGAAATGATACCTGACTGTCTCGCCAGCCGCTCCGCCACATCCTCCGCTATGGAATTATTTTCATAGAACTCCTGATGACATCTCGAGTGAGCGAAACTTTTGAATTTGACCGATTTCATATAAATGACAAGATCTGAGAGTTCCAGAGCCAGAGTCACCTTCTCCACCTGTACAAACAGGAATAAAGTGTTTAATTTATCAGCGCAGGCGGCCCTCAGGGGCCAAAGTCTTCAATACAAGTACTGCAACCGAGTCACACAATCATTACTATAACGAATGTGTGACTATACTATATATAACATATATAATAGCGTATAATATATTTATATAAATAAAATCTATATAATAATAATAATTTCTGTAAAAACTAAAAATAGCAGTGCGGATTGGGGGGGAATCTCAGCTTTATATTCTTTTTCTGCAAACATTCTCGCTCTCGCTGTTATTTTAATCGCTGATTTATTTAGGATTTAGGAAGAATTTAATTTACATCCCAGCTGATGGAATTAAAATGTCCAGATGATTAAAGACTGCGTGGGGAGGAATAACGTCTGATGACAAACTGCTGCACTGCCCAGAACAAGTGTTTTTAAACCATTTTAAACAGAGGATAGCCAGTGGTCATGACAGAGGGATGGGTGATGTGTCTCAGGTCAGGGCAGAGGGGCAGGTGATGTGTCTCAGGTCAGGGCAGAGGGACGGGTAATGTGTCTCAGGTCAGGACAGAGGGACGGGTGATGTGTCTCAGGTCAGGGCAGAGGGGCGGATGATGTGCCTCAGGTCAGGGCAGAGGGGTGGGTAATGTGTCTCAGGTCAGGCTAGAGGGATGGGTGATGTGTCTCAGGTCAGGGCGGAGGGGTGGATAATGTGTCTCAGGTCAGGGCAGAGGGACGGGTGATGTGTCTCAGGTCAGGGCAGAGGGGTGGGTAATATGTCTCAGGTCAGGGCAGAGGGATGGGTGATGTGTTTAAGGTCAGGGCAGAGGGACGGGTGATGTGTCTCAGGTCAGGGCAGAGGGGTGGGTAATGTGTCTCAGGTCAGGGCAGAGGGACGGGTGATGTGTCTCAGGTCAGGGCAGAGGGACGGGTGATGTGTCTCAGGTCAGGGCAGAGGGGTGGGTAATGTGTCTCAGGTCAGGGCAGAGGGACAGGTGATGTGTCTCAGGTCAGGGCAGAGGGGTGGGTAATGTGTCTCAGGTCAGGGCAGAGTGGTGGGTAATGTGTCTAAGTTCAGAGGGGTGGGTAATGTGTCTCAGGTCAGGACAGAGGGATGGGTGATGTGTCTCAGGTCAGGGCAGAGGGATGGGTGATGTGTCTCAGGTCAGGGCAGAGGGGTGGATGATGTGTCTCAGGTTAGCGTAGGTGGGGATGCATTATAAACGATGGAGCCCACAATGGACTGAGTGCAAAATGGAAAGGTTAATCATGGAAAACTCACCTTTGGTTTGGGTTTTGACCGTTTTTGTGTGTTCAGAAGCTTTACTTTCAGTGACTGAGTCATTTTCTGGCCTTTCCATGGAGTCTCTTCGGCGTCATCGTTGTCATCGTCAGCCGCTTCTATGTATTCCCCGACCCGGCCATGTTTGTTCGTCCCGTAGGTGAGGGCAGCGTCCTGCAGCGAGCCGATCTTCTTATTCTTTATCAGAACTTTAAATTTAAGTTCCTGCGAATGAATAAAATATCGATGAAGGAATCGGTTAGGAGAAGATGTTTAATTAGAAGCTGCTGTTGATTAATGCAGATTTTCTCCTGGTGACATCTCTGCCTAAATACTAAATATGACAATAAGGGCCTCGTTACCTTCCTCTGCTGTCGTGTAAGGAACAGGAAGGGTTAACTGATTACTCCACTGGTGTCAAAATACTAAAGTGCTTTAATGCAGCCATTGAATTGTGACATGAGCTGCAATAACACAGGGTATTAGTCACTCTCACTGTAATATAAATACCCCTGAGGGCATTAAGAAACTGACGTCACCATCGGCCCCCTAATAGACGTCATTAAAGTGCGTTATCCTGGGTATTTCTGTCTATGTGAGGGATGATGAGCGCGATGGTGATGGTTGGAGTTATTACTTCCTCTGTAGTATTTCATTTGTAAATCCCAATCCTGGTACCTCGGGGGACGGCAGTCTGTCGGGGGCGTTTCTGGTTGCCATGGTGAGCAGTTTGTCCCCGAGAAAACTCTTTAAATGTTGCGCCATTGTCTCCTGCTGCACAGGGGAGCAGTGATTCTCCAGGGACAGCACCACGGGGTAATGAGACGCCTGTAAGAGCAAAGATCACAGGATACAGAACGTGTCATGCGTGTTCTATTACATGTAATCAACCTCTTAAAATATAAAGGGGGAAATAACGCCATCAAAGACCCGGAAATAATCTGCTTTCATGACGTGTTCAGGGAGGAGCTCAAATTAAACGCATTCAATTCTAAAATAAATTACAATTGCAGAAGTAAATTTATCCTCGTAATTTGATAAATTAATGAAATTACTAATTGCACGCAAGGCGAGACATACGTGGCTCAAAATTACGTTAGAACCCCTCTTATTGTAAAGCCTTACGCGGTATTAACCCCTTAATGTACTTACCACAAAGGCGTATTTCTCTATGACGTAGATGACGGTTTTGAACAATAGTTTGCTGGTTAGAGTGTGTCCGTGATAGACCACCGGCTCCCCATCCAGACCGTCCCAGCAATCAATCTCCAGACACCGGCAGCCTCTCAGCAGAGCACTAAACACGTAGAAACATGGCAGCTTAGATCTACAGGCCTGGGGTCGCCGTGCAAAACACCCAGAATACCCCCCAAAACATGCACAAATCCAATTATCCTCCTACAAAATGTGTTCGAAGAAGAATGAAGACGTTACAGGATTTTCAGACTTTTGTTGCTATTTATGACTCTGCTCAGTAGGGGGCAGCAGAGATTCCGCAGCTGGTGATACCAGTGTTGGCCTTGTCCACTTCTGCTGCGCATGACCCCCAAATCTCTGGAGTATTCCGAATATTGCTACATGTTTACAACAGGGGGACTATTGCTACATGTTTACACTGGGGGGAGTATTGCTACATGTTTACACGGGGGGGGTAGTATTGCTACATATTTACACTGAGGGGGGCATTGCTACATGTTTACACCAGGGGGAGTATAGCTACATGTTTACACCGGGGGGAGTATTGCTACATGTTTACACCTGGGGGAGTATTGCTACATGCTTACATCAGGGGGAGTATTGCTACATGTATACAATAGAGGGAGTGTTGCTACATGTTTACATCAGGGAGGGTATTGCTACATGTTTACACCATGTTTACACCGGAGGGGGAGTATTGCTACATGTTTACACCGGAGGGGGAGTATTGCTGCATGTTTACAGGGGGCGGTATTCCTCAGGTGACAGGGACGTTTTTGGGGTAAAATGGTTGCCACAACCTGTGGCAGTCTCACTTGTAAAACTATTTCTCTCTTAATGTCATTGATTACAGGTTCTGCCCCTGACCCTGAAGGTTCTGCTCCCTATCTGCCAAACATATAACATGCTGTCTGCCAAACATATTACACACTGACAAACATATTACACACTATCTGCCAAACATATAACATGCTATCTGCCAAACATATTACACACTGACAAACATACATATCTGCCAAACAGCTCCACGCGTGTAACATGTGCACGTCATGGAGAAAGCTGCACGCTATGGATCTTTACATTCTAATGTTATTTATATTTTCCTGCCGCATTCTGTCTGTTTTTTGGCCGCACGGCTCTGCGACGCATGGAATGAATCACGTTACATGTAAAAATCACGCCTTAACGTGTAAGGAATGGACCCTGACGGCGTGAATCCTGTGAATAAGATTCGATATGAAACCGTAAAGCACTGACCTCCCATAACCCCACAGGTGACTCTGCCCCACCAGCTGGTCGGCGATCAGGTACGTGTTGTGTGACGTGGAGACAAAGTAATCGCTGAGCGGGAGGCGCATGTCCTGGTAAATCCGCGTGCAGTCCATCCGGAATATACCGCTATCCACCGAATTCAGGAACCTCGCGAATCCCTCGAAGGTCATGGAGCGCGTTCTCTGGGCTAAAAGGACACGTAAGTCATGAAAGGAAAGTGCGAGACACGCGGCCGAGCGGCTCACTGCCACTCCGATTTAAGGGGAGATCTGCCGTTTGCTAACTCTACAAAGTGGTGAATTCAAGTGGAGCAGACGCTCAGACGGAGGCGGGGGGGGCATGTTGGGGTATCTGTGTCCAATTAGTGCCCCTCATGTCTTATTACGAGGAGCTATAAGGAAGCACTCAGGGAGAAATTTACTAACTGGCGAAAGAGTAAAGCAGCAGAGATTATATATCTATAAAGTTACATATAACGCATATCCCGGATAACCGGCTCGTATTACTCGATGAGTTGTAGGGAATTTTGGGAAATAAATATATATAAAAAAATATATATAAAAAAAAATAGTTTTTAGTTACTATTATATTGTTACATTATGATTATATTATTAAGTTGTTATTATTGTTATTATTATTATTATTGTATTATTATTACATATATTACTGTGTTATAGAGATTATATAATATATATTTATAAAGTTACATATAACGCATACCCTCGATAACCGGCTCGTATTTCTCGATGAGTTGTAGGGAATGTTGGGAAATAAATATGTTATTAGTTACTATTATATTGTTACATTATGATTAGATTATTACGTTGTTATTATTATTATTGCATTACGTGTTATAGAAACATATATGTGGCTCATACCCTTGATAACCGGCTCGTATTTCTCGATCAGCTCTACGGCGTTCTGCTCGCTCGCGCTGACCTCGTACTGCTCTCCGCGCATGAAGTCCAGGAGTTTGTTAGCCGGGAGGATTTGCTGGCCGGCACTGAGACGGTTAAATAGGTCCAGCAGCTCCGGGCGGCGGATGAAAGCTTTGTAAATGGACTTAAATCCCTCTGCGCCGATCAGTCCGCATTTACCGTGATCCGCTGCCTGCCGAGGTATAAAATATTGATGAATACTTTTAGTTATTTACAGATGTACTCGGCACTTTACGGTATAATAAAGGGGGGCACAGTAAGCGCGGTTATAGAATACATACAAGGGGTCTGCAGACATGATTGTTTTACAATAGCAATGATTAAATCATAAAGGAGGCCCCTGCCCCACAGAGCTTGCGCTCTAAGCATGAAACATGATATTATTAATGTAATATCCCCTAAAAGAAGAACTAAAATCAAGAAGAAGTGGTGGCCCCCGTTAGCGGCTGTGATAGAGGAGATGTACTCTCTAATCACGCCGTTACCAAACCGCCAAACAGCGCAAGCTGACGGGCACTGAAGGTGTGGTTAGAGGGACTTTCCTTCCTATAGAGGGACACATGGCAGGTATGTGTTATGATAGTTGTAACTGGGGATGCAGCCCCACTGCTAATCCCTGAATCTATAATCCGTGCCGCGCTCCCCTTCCCGCTTTGGCTGGTCATTTCCGTCACATGACCTGCTCGGCGACATTTTCCGCCCCAGTTACAAACGTTACGTCCAAGACTGGATCTTATTTTACATTCAGACCCAAATTCTAAGCAAATACTGGAATTTAACGTGTTCTCCAAATATATACGATGTATTTTACCGTATAAACAAAGTATTTCGGGGATTATCGAGAGAATGAAAACGTTTTTTGTGTTATTTTATAAAGATTTGGGTCTCTCTGGTGACTTTCAATGATTGGGGTTAATGAATCCGGTTATTAATGAATGAAACCAGCGAGATATAAAGTGTAATAATCTGCAGACCCCGTAATAATCTGCAGACCCTGCGTTCCTCACCTTGAAGACGCATTTCGCGTGAATCACGTCGACCGGGACCTTCAGTTTTTGGAATATTTCCAGCAGCTTTTCGAAGGAAATTTCTCCCCCTTGGATTTCTTGTTGAATTGTGGCCTCCAACCACGTGGAGAATACACGTTAAAGAAATGATTGTCACTGTCCGGGAGACCTAGGGTTAAATTATCCTATATTTGCCTTAAACAAAATGCTTTGTATCCAAGCGCACCCCCCAAAGCCCACCCCCCAAACAGTCTGCCCCCCCCTCTGACCCCAAAACCCAGAATATAACACTAGAGGGTCAGAGATGGAATGGAAAGAAGTTTTACTTTACAGAGAGGATGGTGGATAAGTGGAACAGCCTCCCAGCAGAAGTGGTAGAGGGTAATACAGTGAGGGGGTTAATCATGCATGGAATAGACAAACGGCTCCTGAATCTAAGACGAGACCAACGACTGATTAGGGTTTGAGTCTTTACAGCAGGAGAAACGGGCAACTAGACGGGGGCCGCTGGGGGCCGGTCTGCACATTCTTTGGCTGCTATCATGTAACCAATGAAAGGATATTCCTTATCCATGTTGTCTATGCTTGGCTGGCATTAGGTCACATAATGTGTCCGCAGGTGTTTGCCTCCCTAGAATGCCCCTTCCCTGCTTGTCAATGCGATGAGTGAGATTATGACATCATCAGGTATGTCACCAACACTCCACGTTCTAACCGGTGAGTAGAGAGCCAGAAAAACATTATAGAAAAATCCTAGACTCTCCCGCCAGGCGTTTGATCCGCCGGTTATCAGTTTGATTATTTTTAGGGATTTCTTTATTGCAGGCGGGAGATCCGGGTTCAGGTTATGGTTATTTAGGGTCTCTCCATCTCCAGGGTTCAGGCACCGCAGACCCTCGGTGTGTATTTCACGTGTCAGTATGTACTAAACGTGTGATCTCTGTAACCCACGTGGGGCCAGTATCTGGATTTGGGCCACGAATCAAATGGCTGCTCCACGGCAGAACCAAAAGAACAGCCTCTTCGTGGGCTTTCCTTAAAGCCGTTAAAGAGTATCTCCGGGATCCGGAAACGTATCCTGCGGTTCTAGGTCTTTGCAAGTGTCTCCGGTGCCAGTGATCTAGAACCCTGGGCCGTGTGAATACGTGTCCAGATCCGGGGGTCTCTATTCCGGTAACACGCACTGCAAATACCAGTTTATTTACCATTAACACTTTAATATCTGCTTTATATCCGAATGCCCCGGCCAGCCATAAATGCGACTTAGTGTAGAAATTGGAGGCGCCGCCCCCTTCCTCGATAAGCGTCCTTGTCGAAATCTCCATCCAATTAAAATCATATTAGCAGATCGCAGCTCGTCTCGTTTCAGGGGCTAAAGATTTTCCCTCTCGGTTAGCAGAGGAATTACCGAGGACGCCGGCCACATCGATCCACCTGATATATAAATTAGGGAGCGCTCAGGCATAAGACGTCTCACGTGTAATATCTACCCCCTGGGGCACTTTACTGTAACAGACGCGGGCGGTGGATACTGTGGGAACCCAAGACCCGGGCTGTCGGTGAATAGAACACGGAACGTGGCAGCCGGCGTATTGTGCCAACACGTCAGTAGAACATGACGTCACGTGGGTCAGTGAACGAAGTACGGGTGTAACGGAGGGACTGTACTCAGGATAAAGCATTGGGTCTAGCTGGCATCTCCAGAATATCACGCGGTGACCACAGGCACATCCACCCTCACCGAGGGCAAATCAGGGCAGGGCTGGTACAGCAGGGGCCATCAGTGAGCACATTAAACAGAAATCTAACCAGACTTTCTGGCCAAAGCGGACTAGTTCTAGAGGTCTAGAACCACCAGGGGCAAGTGGCAAGATTGAGCAATTAAGCTCCACAGGGCAGCGCTTGGAGGTTAGGGTTCTATCTCTGATCTCCAACCAGCCCATGGAGGACTGAGCCAAGGACCTTGAGAATCTGCCCCTTCGCCCTGAGATTGGGGCAGACATGGGATAGACATACGGCTCCTGAATCTAAGACGAGACCAACCACTGACTAAGGTTTTTGCAGCAGGAGAAAGGGACGACTAGACGGGGGCCAGCGGGGGCCGATCTGCCGGCTGATGTTTCTGTGTTAAAGCCCCGGCATTTCTCCTTCATGATAATAAATAACACTTTGCTCAGATTCCCGCTCGCTTGTAGCTCCGTCCTTTGAAAGCGGTGTAAGAAAATGGCGCAGGCTTCGTCGGGTGCCATTTCTAATCCTCCTGTTTTTGAGGAATTATTTTTCTGGCCGTGGAAATATTTGAAGCAGCCGAATGTACTTGAAAATGTTCAAATTTTAATCTGTCCAAATGTATTCAGGCCCAATCATTCAAATGCCTGGATCCCTGCCGGGCCGCCGCACAGGAGACACGGCTCTCCACACAAAGCAATCAAGGCCTTTTTAATAGTTTAATGGTTCTTTAATACTCCGGATTTATAGAGAAAAAAGTAAGGAAATGAACGGAGTATAAACTGTGCTGGATTTGGGGACGTCTTCTGCCCAGCAAAGAACTAAACAATGAGACGGAGCCGAGATAATTCCTCTGACCGACTCCTACAAAGAACTACAGAAAAGAAACATTTCCCCCAATTATACTTTATTCTTATTACATCGGCTGAAACGGAGAGCAGGAGAGGAGTCGGGACTTCCGTCTCAGCACCTTTATAAGCTCCTTCACTTGATTGGCTGCTTTGCTTCATCCTGGCAGCTGATTGGCCTGAGCAGCGCGTGCAGAGGTCGCCAATCACAGGGCTGCTCCGACTGCACAACATGCTGGGTTTATTCTTCTTGGTGCTGAATACATTATGATATAAATGTGCACATAGGGACGACCGGGGGCCCTCTTTTTCCGGGCCAGTCCTCGGATTGAGATCTATGTCCCTCTTTCTGTTTATTCCCAGATTTATCCCCTAAAATCTAGAGATAAACGATTTCCAGCTGTCGGCAGCCGGTTTATGTCACTGAATCCTTCGAACAATGTCATTGACTGAACAGGATACAAATTATATAAATTCTGTTTATATCTCACTTTATTTCTGATGTCATTTCCTTTATTCCGGATACATTTCTGCCATTCCCCGGATACAGAGCATCCGCCACATTCTGTGTGGAAGTTACACGAAGCATAGAAATAAAGGATTTTAACGCCTCAATTTCACTGTAAAAATCTGTGTATTAATGAATGAATACGCTATATGATAACTCTATATGATGAGTATATGATAACGCTATATGATAACACTATATGATGAGTATATGATAACTCTATATGATAACACTATATGATAACGCTATATGATAACTCCATATGATTGATTAGTATATGATAAACCTATATGATTGATTAGTATATGATAAAGGTATAGGATCAGTATATGATAACCCTATATGATTGATAAGTATATGATAACACTATATGATCACTATATGATAACACTATGTGATTGATAAGTATATGATAAAGCTATATGATTGATTAGTATATAACAATATATGATTGATAAGTATATGATAACACTATATGATCACTATACGATAACACTATGTGATTAGTATATGATAACCCTATAGGATCAGTATATGATAACACTATGTGATTAGTATATGATAACAATATATGATTGATTCGTATATGATAACGCTATATGATTATGACTAGTATCAGTTAATGTTGTGTGTAAACAAAAAAAGAAAATGTATTAATGTTTGTTGCAAACTTCTCTGTAGTTTCGGCAGTCTTGACGTTATAACTCATGCGCCGCTCCTTCCCCCAAAATGACGGAAATTACCTTCAATTCCAAGGTACATAGGAGCCCCATAGAGGTCCCCAGGGGCCATGGGGCAAGTTACAGCATATGAACGGCATCATAGGCCTTATAACAGAACTAGACTTTCTATATCACTATTATTTCTATAAATATTATGTAATAAAAGAGCTTCTGCCTCGTACAGAAACAACGTCACAACATTCCTTTATATTCTCTGCACAACAGGGAAATGTTAATGAATGTGAAATGATGTAAGTTTCATAGAATCATTGATTCTAATTTGCATTTCGCACACATTTCACGCGTCGGTCGTGCCTTTCGCAGAACACGCGTCACGAATCGTACTGGTTTCCTAACATAATAGCCCTGATGTCTCGTCTAAACCGACAATCCTGCGTTCCGTCTTAATGCCACTTCCAAAGGTTTCTCATTATTAGACCTCAAAACTTCAGATATTGCAGAAAAAAATGACCGTTCTAACGATTAGCAACTCGTAGACATATTCCTGCGCGGCGGGAGCCTGGCCTCCGCTACGAGTCTATTTCCACATTTGTGTTTTTCTTTTGTTTATTTAGTCTAATTGCAGCAAAAAATATTCCAATCATTATTCACATTTACGAACTTAAACATTTCGTGTAATAATGCAAAATAGATAAATCAGGATAACATGGAACCAATCATATCGAGCCATTTATTGCATCCCGACAAAACAGATACAAGATATTATCTGGGCTGACAGCGAAATATTTCCTTATTGGTAAAAAAAAAAAAGTTAATAGGTGACGTTTATGAAGAATATTTATCTTCTGGTGAAGGAACCAGCTGGTCCCTCCTGACTGGGCTTTCCATTACAACGTATCTGCTTATCCATGCGCAGGGGTGTCCGCCTCTAATCCATGAGGGCCACACACTGGCCTCATCGCTCTGTTATACACAGATTCTGGCCCTGTGGACAGGGTCTCTTTTTTCTGGTATCAGTGAATTAACATCCCCTTAATCTTTAGGTTTGGGGGGATCCGAGATAGAGGGGCAACGGGGGCAGTAATTATTCGGGAACGTAGCGGGGGATGCACACCGGGAATAGGACGAAGCGTGAAAGCGTTAACGTGATTTAAGTCAGTGAGAGTTCGTCACGCAGACCCCGGGACTCTCACGGCTCAGGTTTGAGAACAGTTTGTGATGGTGGCGGCCGTGGCGCGAGGAAAAGAGCGATTCGAGACGCTAAATCTGGAGTGCGGAGCTTATTGTCCATTTCTGGGGAACACTCGTTACGAGCTCAGGACGAAAAGAGTGTTTGAGAGAACGCAGACCACCGCACGGAGAGATCTGACGCCAAAACCTTCGTGCCTATTGGACGACGCAAAAAACAGGACATTAAGGGGCAGCAACAAATATTTATTACGTGGCAGCATCGGTGCATGAAGACGGAGGAATCTATGAAACCCGCATCAATTTCCAATCCGCTGGTAACTCCGGGCTCCATCTGTCGCTTCAGAACCCGCTCTGATTATATAGAGATCCGTCCTGATAATAAATCCATTTTCTCTCCCTCGCACAGCCATTGTTACCCGAGTGGAGTGGAAAAGATTGGCAAAGGGTCATGGGAGTTGTGGTTCATTTACATGTTAGATGTTACTGCCCAGACCGCAGAACTTAATGTTCACCTCCCCCCCCCCACGATATACATTAAGATGGGAGGGGGGACTTTATTCCAATATAATTCGCTGTATTCAGGAATCGGGATGAATTTCACGCGACGTCTGACATTTTTTTTCCTGTTTTTTAGTAAAATCCAAACAGTGAGGACGAGACTTTTACAAATTGACTCAGCTCTGAATCAGACGTGAAAATGAAACTCTGCGTGTGGGGAGAATACTAATGTCGCGGGGATCAGGGAGAGTATGTAAAGCGCTCTGTGAATCACTAACTGAATCCCAAACACACTGAGTGCAAAGGAGGACCATGCGCAGCATCCCCCTTCATGTCACGGAAGACAAGAGTACTGAGAGTAACACGTGGGGTGTAATACTGCAGGGAGCGTCGGGTACTGAGAGTAACACGTGGGGTGTAATACTGCAGGGAGCGGCGGGTACTGAGAGTAACACGTGGGGTGTAATACTGCAGGGAGCGTCGGGTACTGAGAGTAACACGTGGGGTATAATACTGCAGGGAGCGGCGGGTACTGGGAATAACACTTGGGGTATAATACTGCAGGGAGCGTCGGGTACTGAGAGTAACACGTGGGATGTAATACTGCAGGGAGCGGCGGGTACTGAGAGTAACACGTGGGGTGTAATACTGCAGGGAGCGGCGGGTACTGAGAGTAACACGTGGGGTATAATACTGCAGGGAGCGGCGGGTACTGGTTGTAACATGTGGGGTGTAATACTGCAGGGAGCGGCGGGTACTGGGAGTAACACGTGGGGTGTAATACTGCAGGGAGCGGCGGGTACTGGGAGTAACACATGGGGTGTAATACTGCAGGGAGCGGCGGGTACTGGGAGTAACACGTGGGGTGTAATACTGCAGGGAGCGGCGGGTACTGGGAGTAACACGTGGGGTATAATACTGCAGGGAGCGGCGGGTACTGAGAGTAACACGTGAGGTGTAATACTGCAGGGAGCGGCGGGTACTGGGAGTAACACGTGGGGTGTAATACTGCAGGGAGCGGCGGGTACTGGGAGTAACACGTGGGGTATAATACTGCAGGGAGCGGCGGGTACTGGTTGTAACATGTGGGGTGTAATACTGCAGGGAGCGGCGGGTACTGGGAGTAACACGTGGGGTGTAATACTGCAGGGAGCGGCGGGTACTGGGAGTAACACATGGGGTGTAATACTGCAGGGAGCGGCGGGTACTGGGAGTAACACGTGGGGTGTAATACTGCAGGGAGCGGCGGGTACTGGGAGTAACACGTGGGGTATAATACTGCAGGGAGCGGCGGGTACTGAGAGTAACACGTGAGGTGTAATACTGCAGGGAGCGGCGGGTACTGGGAGTAACACGTGGGGTGTAATACTGCAGGGAGCGGCGGGTACTGGGAGTAACACGTGGGGTATAATACTGCAGGGAGCGGCGGGTACTGGTTGTAACATGTGGGGTGTAATACTGCAGGGAGCGGCGGGTACTGAGAGTAACACGTGAGGTGTAATACTGCAGGGAGCGGTGGGTACTGGGAGTAACACGTGGGGTGTAATACTGCAGGGAGCGGCGGGTACTGAGAGTAACACGTGGGATGTAATACTGCAAGGAGCGGTGGGCAGGGGCGTACCTAGAGTATTTGGCACCTGGGGCGGATCCTGTATGTGGCACCCCCCCACACACACACTTTAAAACTGCATAGCTTCTACCGTTATATACCGGCGCAGACACTGAAGGTGGTACAGCATAACACTTACTGTTATCATTATATACTGAGGCAGACATTGACGGTGGTACAGCATAACACTTATCACTATATACAGAGGCAGAAATTGACGGTGGTACAGCATAACACCTATCACTATATACTGAGGCAGACATTGACGGTTGTACAGCATAACACCTACCACTATATACTGAGGCAGACAATGACGGTGGTACAACATAACACCTATCACTATATACTGAGGCACACATTGACGGTGGCACAGCGTAATCCCTATCACTATACATTGAGCCAGACATTGACAATAGTGCAGCATAACTCCTATCACTATATACTAAGCCAAACATTGATGTGGTGTAGGCCTACCACTTCATTAGTAGTAGGGATGCACCGAAACGAATTCTGGACTGAAACCGAAAATGCAGAAAATGCAGGGGGTCAAACCGAATATGACCCCCCCACACCATAAAAAAAAATGTAACACTTTTATTTCAAGTAAGTAACACACCAAAATAGGACAAAACAATTAAATAACAATATTAATTATATATATATATATATATATATATATATATATATATATATATATATATATATGATTGTTAACAGCAATCACATTTCTATCATGCCCAGGCATACCCAGATTCCAGGATGTACTCGCAGACTTGGCATGATAGGAGTATGATTGCCCTATCTACCCCTTCTCACTCCCTTTTGTCCTACCTACCCCTTCTCACTCCCTTCTCCCTATCTACCCCCTATCCCCCCGTCTCACTCCCTTCTCCCTATCTACCCCCTCCTAACTATCTACCCTTTCCCACTTTGAAGTTCACTTACCTTTCAGGAGTCCTGCGGTGGGGGTGCAAGGCCTCTGTCTCCCAGCTCTTCCACTGTATGGAACAGTATAGAGTGATGGGAGTTATGATGTACTAGAGCATAATTATATAATGAAAAATACATTGGAAATGGTACAGCATAACACCCATCACTCTCACACACTTACCAATCCGCACATATACCAATCCACACACACACCAATCCACACACACACCAATCCACACACACACACCAATCCACACACACACACCAATCCACACACACACCAATCCACAAACACCAATCCACACATACCAATCCACACACATACCAATCCACACACATACCAACCCACACACATACCAATCCAGAAATATACCAATCCACACATATACCAATCCACACATACCAATCCACACATATACTAATCCACACATATACCAATCCACACACATACACCAATCCACACATATACCAATCCACACATATACTAACCCACACATATACCAATCCACACACATACACCAATCCACACATATACTAATCCACACATACAGCAATCCACACATATACCAATCCACACATATACTAACCCACACATATACCAATCCACACACATACACCAATCCACACATATACTAATCCACACATATACCAACCCACACATATACCAATCCACACACATACACCAATCCACACATATACTAATCCACACATATACCAACCCACACACATACCAATCCACACATACCAATCCACACATACTAATCCACACATATACTAATCCACACATATACCAACCCACACACATACCAATCCACACATACCAATCCACACATACTAATCCACACATATACTAATCCACACATATACCAACCCACACACATACCAATCCACACATACCAATCCACACATACTAATCCACACATATACCAATCAACTCTCACTCACTGAATGCTTTCCTACCTTTCCTCTTTTCTCCATACAGCTTCTTTTCCTCCTCTTCGCTCCTCTTCTTCAGTTCTTCTGTCTTCTTCCGGGTCAGAGGGCACGGACGGCAGTGGGCGCGGCTTCAGTGTTGTGCTGTTGCCGCGCGGATCGCAAGGGAGCGATATCGGAGGTCTTTAACAGACCTCCGGCTCCCTTGAGTGGTTTTAAGCTGGGTTCAAGGGTTGAACCCATCTTAAAATCACTCAAGGGAGCCGGAGGTCTGCTAAAGACCTCCGATACCGCTCCGTTGCGAGCCTGCTCCTCCAGCGGCAGACATTACTGTCCGTCTCTGAGGGGCGTCGGGTGCCGGCAAGTTGGCACCCCCCTGATGAGCGGTACCCGGTGCGGGACGCCCCCCCCCAACCCCCGCTAGGTACGCTACTGGCGGTGGGTACTGAGAGTAACACGTGGGGTGTAATACTGCAGGGAGCGGCGGGTACTGAGAGTAACACGTGGGATGTAATACTGCAGGGAGTGGTGGGTACTGAGAGTAACACGTGGGGTGTAATACTGCAGGGAGCGGTGGGTACTGAGAGTAACACGTGGGGTGTAATACTGCAGGGAGCGGTGGGTACTGAGAGTAACACGTGGGATGTAATACTGCAGGGAGCGGTGGGTACTGAGAGTAACAAGTGGGATGTAATACTGCAGGGAGCGGTGGGTACTGGGAGTAACACGCGACAATCACTCCCATCAATCATCTCTCCAATGTATTCTATAGAATCTATAATATATTAAAATATATAACAAACATTATCATCCGCATCAGTGAGGACCGAGAATGTCTGAAGACACTTAAATTTGTTGCAAATGCCTTAATAGAGAAATCTGTGAAAGTTGAAATATGGTTTTGTCTCCATGGCAACGTAAAAACCCTAATCAAGTTCTAAAGCCTTTTTTCTACTTTTAAAAAATCAAGACAAAAGATAATTTTATAGAATAAAATGAATGCTGAAGGTCAGAAGGAAAATCCTAAATAAATATTTTTTCATAATTTCTCTGTTTTTTAACTTTACTTTTTAGACTCTGGACTCCCAGGTTCCTTGGACTTTCCTGCATTCGCTTCACGCGCGCAGAAATTAGGAAAAAAACACCAATGTTATAAAACCACAAACAGATTTTTTTTTGTAAATTGGTGCAGGTGGAAGCCCCGCCCCCAAGGAACCTGTGTGCCCACAATTCATTGCAAGCCATAGTTAAACGCCTTTTCCTCTGTCTGTGAGGATGGCTGGGTATCATGACAGAGGGTTATCACGTATGGATTTAAACACCCAACCAGCAGCCACATATAGAGTAATAATGCTGTCCCGTACAAAACTAATGAGTGAATTGGGCTGAAATCCTTAAAAATTGAAGATTTTTGGAGGAAAGACATTATGTACAGACAGTAAAGTAAACAGGCGACTTTATAAGAGTCTAAAAGCCAGGGAGATATCCCCACGGACAAAATGTTATAAGATGTTAACCCCCGAAATCAGGAGTCACTCGGCACTAATCAAGGAGATGGGTTAATGACGTGTTTTGCATCCGCTGCAGTTGCTCTGAGACAATCAGGATGTGGGATTAAAGCAGCTGCGAGGCTCTAACGATGTTAGTAATTAAACAAAATCCCACAATTATTTGCTCACATTTGAAAGATGTTTAGGAGGAATCCCTTTAATTAAATTTGCAATGACTGGGTCACTCCAAGGAGCGAGTTTGGCAGAACGCATCTGGCGCTTGCGACACCGATTTGAATTTATCCGCTGAATAATTCTCTGTATGTGATAAATAACTTTGTGTTTGTTTAACCCTTTAAGCAAAAGGCTGCTTATCCCTTTCATCCTAATAATTACCATTAATTAATATAATAATTCTCCACTTGGATCACACTAAAAGCAAACCACGGGCCACAAGGGCCACAGAAGCCTTTAATGAGACATCATTGTGCTTGGCTAAAACTGAGTGGTTTATATTATTAAGTAAGATCAAATACACACAAATGAGAAGAAAAAACATATAAACCGCCATTAACTTACAGACACACACATATACCTCTCATGGGCTTCTGTCTCAAGCAAGGCTCTCTCACACGCAGTCATTAGTAGCGGCCTCACTGAGCACCTGCCTCCTGGCCTCAACAAGAAAAAGAGAGGCATTTAGGAGACAGAACGCTTAAAGACTGATGCTTTTACTTTCAGATTAAAATTGTTATTGGACTCATCATTCTTTATTATTTTTTCAGTAGTAGAGTGGAACACCAACTGCCAGAAGAACAGCAATCTATGACTTACTTTCCAACAACAGAGTAAACAGCTAACACCACCAACTGCCGGACTTACAGCAACCAGTCATTTACTGTCTAATAACAGAGAGTAAACAGCTAACAACAACAACTGGCGGACTTACAGCAACCAGTCATTTACTGTCTAATAACAGAGAGTAAACAGCTAACAACAACAACTGGCGGACTTACAGCAACCAGTCACTTACTATCTAATAACAGAGAGTTAACAGCTAACAACACCAACTGCCGGACTTACAGCAACCAGTCATTTACTGTCTAATAACAGAGAGTGAGCAGCTAACAACACCAAATCCCGTAATAACATTGAACAGTCACTTACAATGCACAACAGAGTAAGGAGCTAGCAACACCAACTGCTGAAATTATGGAAACCACACCGCTTACTATCCGTTAGCTTCTGTAAGAAGCTAACAGCACCAACTGCTGGAATTACGGTGACCATGACCAGTAACTTAGTATCCAATCAAAGAGTAAGCAGCTAGCAACACCAACTGCCAGAATTCCCAGCCAACAATCACTTATCATCACAAAAATATGACATATATATATATATATATATATATCGAATCTTCACAAACAACGGCTGCTCTTAAACCTTCTTCTGCGTAAATATTAACACATTTTCTAATCTACTTCTGCACAATTCAACTGTAAATTCACCGGAATTTGCTTTATTTGAGGATATTGAAAAACCACACAAAATTCGTAATAATTTGATTTATTTTTTCAGGTTATCTAAGCCTTACTCCCATGTTGAGGGATTCTATACGATTCGTGCCCCTCATCGGAAGGGCAGCTCTTTTGGGCATCAGAAACAAATGAAATACAGAACTTCCGAAAGGATGGCTGGTCCCGCGGCCTTAATGGATATCGGATGGTTTCAAATAAATTGTCAGAAAGTTTGGTCCAAGTTGCACCAATTTCTGATTTATCAAGTGGAGTTAAAATCCATTACCGCATCAGATTAGAACAATTAGCAGAGCATTCAATATGAAAGAGGCCATTAGCCGCTAATTCATTTTTCCCCAGATGGATCCGATGGCAGATGTCTGGGTTCCTGATAAGGAGACCTTTGCGCATGTTTTTCCCTGTATCTCTTTTTGCATTATTTGGTACAGTGTGTATTTTGTCTGTAATTCTGACTTTTTTAAGTGACCCCTGAACTACAAAGCCCCAACAGTTTGCAGCTTTTTTGTATCATTTGGACTTTATTTTAACAAACCATATTAGCAAAAAATGGTAGTTAAGAGTTCATTCTGGCCCCGGTAATGAGGCAAATTGCATAGATTTATTCCTGTTCTAATCAATAAGAAAATGGTTCATCGGAGGTTATTATTCTCAGTAGCCAAACTTTACATGGAGGGGTCTTCCAGTGTTCCTATTAACCTGATTCAAGTTACTTTTCTGCACTAAGCTTCAGTTATGCATTAGAGTGTGAGCTCTGTAGGTTAAGGCAGTCTTTGGCTGTCCTGAATTATGTTCCTAATCTTCCCATTTCTGTACCCATTAGTTCTGTGCTCTGTATTTTAACATTTTAATCTGTTTCCGTGTTAATGTATCTTTCATAGATTAGACAAAATTAATAAAATATTAATTTCACGTCCAGAGCAAAATCTATTTTATTTGAAGACAATTAAATTATTTCAATTTATTTTACTCAAACAAAAAAATATTGTAATTACCTTCAGCAAATAATGAAGTATAAACCTAGATTACAGTCTCCAAAACCATATTTTTGCAAGAAATCAAAACTGAATTTTTCGAAAAGGTTTGGAAATCCGGCAGCTAATTATCTTGACCTTCTCCTTTATTTTATCGCCGCCCGGCACACGGGGCCCCGCGTCATTTTGGGGAAATGGGTCACAGATTGGAAAGCGTGTTCCTTGTTTTAATTAATTGCATTCCTTTGGCGCCGGAGCTTCATTATTTTCTGAGGCCGTTCATTAGTTTGCTACAAGGAGTTAGTAATGAGGCCGACGGTAAACCAGGTGAATGTCGTGTCTGCGGCTCCCAGGAACATGTTTTTACCATGCGCCAAACGTACAAAAATTCCACGCATTTCCATATTCAAATTGTGTTTTAAACCCACTATTTGTTCAGAGATTTTCATACTTTCTATTTCACTGATCGCTGGGCTCGGAGCATTCAGCGGAAACCTGGAGCCAGCAGTGACTGAGAACAAGTGAGGCGTCACCCCCTGGCTGACATTGGCGAGGTCCCTAGGAAATGGAATAATCCTGGCAGCACCCAACAATGTCGCTTTTCTAATCTCTGCCGTGTCCCTCCTCATCCTCCTTCCTCATCCCTGCCGCGTCCCTCCTCATCCTCCTTCCTAATCTCTGCCGTGTCCCACCTCATCCTCCTTCCTAATCTCTGCCGTGTCCCACCTCATCCCCCTTCCTAATCTCTGCCACGTCCCACCCCTTCTGCCTTCCTCATCCCTTGCTGGCTTTCTGTGACAGCAGACGCATATAACCTTGCAATGTCTCTGTGTAACCTCACGGCAGCCGCCACAGACAACTTCATTCATTCAAAAAACACATCCCAGCTACTTGTGTCTTTTCTTCCAAACATGTTTTATCGGAGGACTTTTCTGAGACGAGAAACTCCTGTGCCGTTCCAATGAATTCCAAAATGACAATGTCTGAATCCAAATCACTTTACGTGACAGCAGCCCCAAACTTCCAAATCACGTGACATTATTGCATTACACTTTTTTATAGAGCAGATTCTGATGCGACATCCAAATAAATTGGGACAAATTGTGTGGATAGTTTGTTCAGTTACGGAAACACGTATTACATTCTACAGATGCCGCTCTCCTCCACGAGCTTCTGTGTTCAGATCGATTCATCTTTAAACACTTGATTGACCTTCATCAGCTTCTTCCTCAAAAACTATGAAGCGGAGGATGAGACGGCTGCCGGTGGATGGGGAGACATAAGGGGCTAATTTTTGTTAAGTAGGTCTGCAGTCAATGACTTTGAAGAGGCTGATGTATACCTCCAGCTCGTGACATGTAGGGGGTTTTCATCCATGTACTGACATCCCAGGAACTTTGTCTGCTTGTTTATAACGCTGGGGCGAGAAGCAAAGAAACCTGCAGATATTCAGCAATGAGACATCTCCAAATTTGCACAGATAATTTGTGCTGAAGCCACATCACACTTAGCATTAATTCATAGAAACCCAAAAAGACGAACTGAAAAAGAGACTTCAGAAAAAAGAGGAAATAGGTTCAGTTGTCCATCCCCAAGTATAATATTATCAGCACCAGTCAGACGGGGTGAGCCCATAGCGGACTCCTTCAGCATTGGATTAGGTAGCCATGTGCGGAAGTCTTCCCACTCTGAGTGTTGGCCGAACGTGTCCGATCTGCCGACAAGTTCTGAGTTTCTATGTTTCTAGATCATATGGTTAAACAGAACATGCATCTATATATATATATTATATATCTATATATAAAACTCTTCTTTCTACAGGAGACAAGGACTGGCCTGGGCCAGGCTGGCCCACAACTCTCACATATCATGGTATCGTTGTTTCGAGAACCGACCCATCCGCTCCAGACACCGATACCCCCAGACCCGCCATCCACTCCAGTCAGAGCAAATTCTCATTTCCTTGATGAATCCCTGTGCTAACCCAACGTATAGACGGGGTTTGCTCCAGTGATTGGTGCTGCATTCTGACATTTTTAATATTAATGCACAGTATATATATATATATATATATATATATATATAACCTGCCCAGACACCGCCCGGCTGTTGTGTGCATCATATATCCCGTTTCTGTGCATATTTCAGACAGATTAAGGCAGAGGCGCGGGGTAAGAGGAGCAGGTTTGGCAGCCCCTGCAGGGTAACAGAAAAGCTTGAACTCCTGTTTTATTTGAGATGTTACGATCCCCGCTCTCGCTTCTTTCAACAACAGACTTTCTTGTTCTTGTGATATTTCAGCATTTGGCCAGAGCACATTCCCTGAGTGTTTGTTGTGAAATCCCGTCCGATGCGCTGCGCATGCATTACCACATTTAGAGATGAGGTTTAAACCATCGCACTTCATATTTTCAGACGCACGGTTCATGTTTAAAGGCGCATGAACCCTAAAATCCCGATTTCTCTCTATTTGACCACCGAGCGCTCGCGCCTTGGAGCTCCTCGCCGGACGTCGGGTCCTGCTCATCCGATCTGCGGCAGGATCGGCACTTTATTTCATCTGTTTCCCAAATCATTTTCCAAATCACCGTCTGAAATATGCAATTTACTCCAAAAAGCGTTTTAAGGAAATATCTATTCATTCTCATTATTTTTAGAATTTCTAATAAAATTTCTCGCAGTTCACTGTTGTCATCTTCTTCTGCCCCGCCGGTCCAGTAACTCATTCCGTGTGTCTAACGGACCCCGTATCAGGCAGCACGAGCCCCTCTCCCATACGACCCGAGTATGGGGCCGGTTAGAATGATCCCAGGCTACGAGAAGCAAGAGGGAAAAGCGTAACTATGTATCAGTCTGTGTAGAGGAATCTATGAATGTAGTCTCCTTCATACTGCGTATTTACTGCGGCCGTTTCTCCCCGTCTGCTTTCTTACTGCTCAGAGGACAGAGAATCCGCAGATCCAGAGCGGCGCGGTGCATGTGAAACGTGTAAATATTTGGGATCTGGCCTGAGATCGATGCCAGTGTTAGATTTCATTTGGAACACGATGTCAGCATGTTCAGCGTCAGGCGATTCGCTCGCCCCGGGAGACGGAGCTGCCATTGCTGTAAATCATGTTAACGCAGCTATTTGTTCCTTTATGGGGCAAAACCAGTTCTCCGGAAAGAAACGTTTGTTTTATTTCCAATGGTGGAGCCCACCCCGTGTCTGACAGTCATTACTATTATTATTAGCAGTCCAGATGACTCTATCCCCCCTGCACAAAAATATCTCCCAAAAGAGACAAAGATGGAGGATTTCCTAAAAGCCTCTGCGGGGCCAGATGACGTAACCTGTAAGGGGGTCGCAGAATGCGTTAAAGAATAAATTAATAAAAGAAAATGCCAAATAGGTGAAAAACTGATGGGAGACGAGCAACAAAAGTACAGGAGAGTAAACAGAGAACGATGAATCCAGAAAAGGAAAGCTTTTTGTGACGTGCAGAGAAAGCATCGTAATCAGTTACACAGCAGAGACTCTCACCGCGCAGCAAACCGTGGCGGCTCAGTAGCCGACGACGACTAACACACTTCTGTCCAAACCCTTTCCTTCTGAACCACGAAGCGTTGATTACCAGTCACCAGCAGTTACGGACGGCCCTAAACAGACTAATATTAACATTATTAATAAAAAAAAAATATGCACAGAATACACGGCACAAGAGACAACGGTCTCGTAAATGCATTAACGGACGAGCAGGACTAACATCTCTCTCTGTCTCTGAAGGGTTCCCTTATCCCAATAACTACTTTTGACTGGTTTTCAATGCAGTTGATAGAAAGGCTCTACTTCATTTACTAAAATCTTTAAGCTCCTGGACCCTTACCACTTCCAATCATCGCCAGACACCCCGTCCTCTGGGCCCAAACCCTTCCGCTGTTGGACCGGTTAGTGCGCCCCTGGCATGGACGGCACCGGCTGCGAGAGGGGGTAGGCTGGGGGCGCCCCAATTCATGCTCTCAGTGGCCCTGCCGGCACTCATGCGCAGATACCTCGTGCACGGCAGTGGCAGAATTGGCTTCACTGAACCCTGAAAAGGAATTTTAGGGCTTCCTATTTTGCATTACTTCCTTTACAGACACCAACAGCAGCAAAGAAACAGTTAATAAACGAATACAAAACAACCAATAGAAAACAGCATAAGACAGGTATATAAACCCTGAACGATCCCCCTTCTTCCTCTTTCTTTGCTGCTCACCAACGGCTAGTAAGGTCAGTCAAATATATATATATTGGGAGTTTTTCTTTCTCCCTTTATTTATTTATTTTGTGGTGTTTCCCCCCCCCCCCCAGTATTTCTCTGCATCATTTGAGTTGCTTATTCTATATTTTTCATATTCCCTCTCTATTCTATCCTCTTCTGGTGTTTATTATTGCCCTCTTACCTGTTTAATCTTTTTACCTATTACTATTGTGTTGGCTTTCTTATTTTTATTTTCCCGTAGTAGCGTATGTGTTTATTGCCTTAGTTTTTTCCCGTCCCCGCGCTGGTCCGGGGCCCGTTTTCCCTCCCCTTTGGGGTTTTTTTTTTTTTTCTCCCGCTTCTCCGTCCCTACCTCTCCGGGGCAGCTTCGTCCCGTCTTCGCCAGCACTCCCACGTTTCGCGGGAGGTCGGCATCCTTCTTCTTTTCCTCCGGCGGCCATCTTGGTCTCGCGGCGAGGCCTCGTACTGCGAGACTTCGCCGCCATCTTGGTTTTTTCTCGTCGGCCATTTTTTATTTCCCTGTCATTGTATGTGTGTATGGCGGTGGCCATCTTGGGTTTGGCGCTCTGATCTCGCATTTTCTTTGTTTAACGTGAGATTTAGGCGCCATCTTGTTTTCCCCATGTCAGCCTCATTTTGTTCAGAGTTTTCTGCCGGCGTGCAGTGTTTCTATCATCCAGATCGGTGCAGTTATTTCAATCTCTCCTTTTTCCGGTCTCTGCATTCCCTTGGAGGAGTCAGGGTGAGCCCTGCTTGTCTCTGCAACGAATTTAGTGTTACCTGGGTACACTTTCATTGATATATATTGCTGCCATCTCCAGGTTGAGCCCCTGTGAGGTGCTGGCTGGCTGGCGAGGATAGTATGCTGCAGGAGCCATTATCGATTGTAGATGAGTGGCGGGCTGATTCTTCCAATGAATCTGAGGCCTCATTGAATCTGGCCTCGTCCAGAGATGTAGACTCACGTTTCATCCGTGAGTACCTGGTGGATGAGCCCCACCTGTCCGACCTCCAGCATAACTCAGGCGCATCCATCTCGCAACACATGGCGTCCACATCTACAGACCTGCCGGTTCTAGATCCTACCGGATCCTCCCTTTTCGACCCCACCTCTATGCGCCATCCCAGGGCCACCGAATGGGCGCATCCAGAGCATATCGCTCTTTATATCCATAAATGGTTGCGTAAGCCCCTTCCCAAGGAGGTTCGCGCCAAACTCAGGGCTGATTGCCCCCGACCTTGTATTCCGGACAAGGTTGCGGTCACCCCCGAATTTGACCCCAATGTGGTCACCCTATTGGCCGCTAATAAGAAAGACCCTAGGAAGGGTCTAGAACAGTGCTTAAAATCAGCCCAAGACAAACTCCTGGATCTGGTAGGCCCAGTTACACAGATCCTGTCTCTGGCGGACAAGGCTTTTCTCCAGGCTACACCCCTGGATCCTAAGATCATTAGAGACTGGGCACTTCGTGTGGTGTGTGTCTTAGGCAATGCCAATGTCGCCATCGCGACGGAAAGGTGCAAAGCAGCGCTGCTGCGTATGGACCCCCGCCTAGCAGAGCTTGGCACCAAAGATCTAGGTGCGGCCGCTAATGGCTTGCTCTTCGGCGAGGCCTTTGTGAAGGAGTTGAACCGGCATGTATCCCTCTTGACTTCCTGGAACAAAGCCAAGTTATCCATGCGTAAGGTTTTTCAGGCCGGACCTCGTTTTTCCAGCAGGGCTGGACGACCGCCGTTCCTCGTTCCAAGGCTCCCGTCCATTTTTCCAGACCCAATCGTCCTACAGGAACCCATTCCAACAGAGGTCCTTCATCCAACGCGGTGGTCCTAGAGGCAGAGGCGCTTCCGGCTACTCCAGAGGACGCTCCGGGATCGGTAAGTCAAATTTTCTCTTACCTTTCTTCCCCTCCTCGGGTTGGGGACAGGATATCCCTTTTTTTCCACAATTGGGTGTGGATTTCCTCAGACCCGTGGATCCTCCAAACGGTCCAGGGCTTTCAGATCGATTTTGTTTGTCCCCCCCTGCAGTCCCGCAGACCGCCTCCGTGTCGCAGGTCCACAGCCGATCAAGCCCTGGTGGAGAAGGAGCTTTGCGCCCTGCGCGACAAGGGGGCTATCCAACGGGCTCGGGGACCCATCGGTTTCCTCAGCTCGATCTTCCTGGTTCGCAAGCGATCCGGGGAGTTTCGCCCGGTAATCAATCTTCGGGCCCTCAATGCTTTCGTAGTTTACCGTCATTTCAAGATGGAGGGCATCCATCTCCTGCGGGATCTCATGGCAGAGGGCGACTGGTTCATCAGGCTAGACCTCACAGACGCTTACTTGTCCGTTCCCATTCACCCAGATCACAGACGTTTCCTTCAATTTCGCTGGGGCAGAAGTGTCTGGCAGTTCAAGGCTCTTCCTTTCGGCCTCAGTTCAGCCCCTTGGTGCTTTACCAAGTTACTCAAACCGGTGATGACACTTTTCCGCTCCAGGGGCATCAGGTGTATCGTCTATCTAGACGACATTCTCCTCTTCTCCAATTGCAGGGAGACCCTTCTTTCTCAAACGGACTTCGCAGTCCATACCCTGCACCAGCTGGGGTTTGTCGTCAACACGCTCAAGTCCGAGCTGTCCCCCTCCCAACGCATTCTTTTCTTGGGCTTCGAGATAGATTTCAGGGAGGCCGTTCTTCGACTCCCCAAACCCAAGATCGTGGCCATTCGGAAAGAGATCCGCTCTCTCCTCCGCAGAGACTCCTGTTCCCTTCGGCTTCTCGCCCGGGTGGTGGGTCTCCTATCGGCGTCTATCCAGGCGATTTTCCCGGCTCCCTTACACTATCGGGCCCTGCAACGCCTAAAAGCTCATCACCTTCGTATGCTCCTGTCTTACGATCAGTCAGTTCAGTTGACCCTCGAAGTTCGCCAAGAACTTCAGTGGTGGCTGCACCACATGGAAGCATGGAACGGTCGGGCGATTTTCGGCTTCCAGCCGGATTTCGTTCTCGAGTCCGATGCGAGCCTGCTCGGCTGGGGCGCGGCTTCCGACTCGGAGGCGACCGGTGGCCTCTGGTCCCTAGAGGAGCGATCTCTCCACATCAATTGTTTGGAGCTGATCGCGGGCTCATTCGCGATCAAAAGCTTGGCCAAGAATCGTTCGAACTGTTGCCTCCTTCTCCTTATGAACAATGTCTCGGCGGTCCGGTACATCATCCGGTTGGGGGGCGCACGCTCCAAGCGCCTTACCGAGGTGAAGAAGGAGATTTTCGACTTCTGTCTGGCTCGCAATATCTCCTTGCAGGCGGAGTACCTTCCGGGTCCGGAGAATCTTCTGGCAGACACTGGAGGGACGCGAGCGATTGGCGGCCTCCTTCAGCTGGCTCCCGGACCCGGAGGCCCAGGCGACAGACGCTTTTACGCAACCTTGGCCGCGCTCCGGCGCCTACGCCTTCCCGCCGTTCGCCCTCATCCCGCGAGTCGTTCACCATCTACGTCGAACCGGGGGCTCTCTAGTTCTAGTGACCCCCCTTTGGCACTCGCAGCCCTGGTTCCCTGCCCTACTGGAGATGTCAACCCATGACCACCTGGCTCTCCCGTCCCTTCCATCTCTTCTCATCGGCTCGGAGGGTGAGCTTCACCCCCTTGTCCTAGAGGGTCGCCTGTTTCTCATAGCTTGGATGATCTCGGGGGACCCTGCGCAGGCTCGGGTCTATCAGAGACAGCTCAATCCCTGCTCTGCGAATCTTGGGCTCCAGGTACCCGAAAGTCTTACGGGTCGGCTTGGCGAGGTTGGGCTTCTTCGTGCCTGGGACGGCGTGTGGATCCCCATTCGGCCTCTCTCGACTGCGTTCTAAATTTTCTGGCCGAATTATTCTCAGCGGGCAAATCGTACCGGACTGTTAATGTCTTTCGGTCGGCCATCTCCTTCGGTCATATCGGTTTCTCGGGTGAGCCGGTAGGTAGGGCTCCCTTGGTGTGCTGCCTTTTACGGGGTATTCGTCTGTCTCGGCCTCCGGCCCCTCGCTATTCCATTTATCACACATACTTGCTCTGAAAAAAACCTCGTCTTATAATCGAGCAAATACGGTATGTATTGTTTTCGACAAGAAATCAATGTAATTTGTTTGGTAGTCTGTATAAAACATGGATGGGGTCCGGACGCCCCGGCATTCCAACGCCGAAGACCCTTTAACGCCAATGGTGCGTACGGCGCTGGAAGCAGTTGCACCCCACGGAATAAGCGCCTTTCCGTGGGACTCTAACGTGGGTAGCTCTCTCGCTTCTGATTTTAGGGAGCGGACCCGATGACAGAAAAGTTAAAATGCGGTTTGTCACTTGGAAGGTGACAAGTTCTTTAAGATGGAACTCCATTAAGAAGCATCTCTCCTCCGGCCGCTCCGTCGCCATCCTGACAAATTGAATTTATCTTTTTTTTTCTTGGCCAATAAACAAATACAATGAGTTCGGAGGAAAGCGGATTCTTTAACAAGCAGATAAGAGCAGCGATGGCGCCCTGACTTTGGCTTCACTTCAGAGGTCATTTTTTCTCAGAGATGAATGGTTTTTAGAACAAGTTCTTTAATGGGATCGGTACAAAGGGTCTTTCTCTGCAATCAAGCGTGCGAGCCTTTCGTCTCATCTGTTCTGTAACATATTAGCTTCACGTAAAGCCAGAGCGGATTCTCGTTTCCAGCGAGGGCCGCGTGCTATTGCAGCTCTGCTCGGGTATGCAGAGCGCATCGCAGGGCTTTAAACTCTGCGGATATTCTCAGGATCGCGTCAGGGACGATAAAGCGCATTGAACCTGCGTGATATTCAACACGAGTTACCCTCGGACTGTGCGGTGCCAGGGGACAAAGATTTTTAACCCCCCAGAGACAAAGATTTACAACCACACCCAGGGACAAAGATTTACAACCCCCCAGAGACAAGGATTTATAAACCCCCCCAGGGGACAAAGATTTACAACCCCCCCAGGGGACAAAGATTTACAAACCCCCCCAGGGACAAAGATTTACAAAGCCCCCCAGGGACAAAGATTTATAAACCACCACAGAGAGAGGTGCCCCGCAAATTTAAACGGAGAATAATCCGCCGTTAATGTGATTTGGGGGTTATGCCCCCCGCACGCGGTTCCTTCATTTCAGCTTGCGGGTTCGGAATCCAAATGAAATGTAGGACTGGCGCAGCTCGTTAGCGGATGTGGGTAAAAAATTTTTTTTTTTATAAACTCATAACGGGGGAAGCTGTGTCTTGATCTGGTTCTAGTTTCCGAATGTAATGTAAGCGCCAGGGAACGGCTCCCTCCAGATACGCCGCGAATATAGATTTGTATTTAGCTGGAAGCTCGGATTTACGCATAACTCACACAGCGTGGAATCTCAAACCGGCGCTCTCCTCGCCACCGGACTGCGGGAAATAAACTGCAAGAAGCGACTTCATGATAAACCGAGTCAAACTCGCCAACACAAACATGGAATTTTTACACATATTTTAAAGATATTACAAATTATTCAACATTTTGCAATGCAGCACAAATGAGTATTAATGCCGCTGTATCGCGTGTCTGGCTGGAGAGTTTTCTACCTTCCCTTCATTTAAAGAGTTCTGGTGGTCACCCCAAGCGGGGACATCTTACAAAAAACGTCACCAGGCGGGGAAGCTACATCCATATTGGACGGATGCCCCAGACCACATATTTTAAAGATATGGCTCTAGATAAATGAAGTGATCGTGGCCCAAGGTGGCCGACACAAGGTGGCGGTTCCGTCCCTGGTGATCACGGAACAAAACGCGAATGAAAGCAAAGCTTCTGTCACAAACCAGAAGTTATTTCTATTGGAGTAAAGATTATCTCCACGTTACATCAAATAACATAACGGGGCTCTCAATTCCATCGGCTCGTAGGTTATCCCTGCCGCACCCTTTCATCCGGGCCACCCTCGACGTCTGGCACCAGATCGCGCGGAAGACAAGGCTCTCTTCTATCCCCTCTCCATTGACCCCAGTTCGGGACAACCCTGATTTTCCCCCTGGGATGGGCGGCGACCTCTTCCCCGCCTCCAGCCCTGCTGTGGGTTCGACGATCCAATCCTTCCTGTCCGTGGGTGGTCTTAAGCCCTTAACGCAATTGGTTGTCTGCTCGCTTCCTTCCCTACTGGATAGGTTCCGTTACGCTCAGCTGTGTAGTTTTCTCCGTTCTCAGCCCCGGAAGCATGCTATGTTGCGCAGCTGCACACGGTTTGAGGACCTCTGTCTGGCTTCCTCACTCCCGCCGCATGGCATTTCCAGGTTGTATGGCCTCCTCCTTGAGGCCTTTCATACGCTTCCACCTTCCTTCATGGGGAGTTGGGAATTGGAGCTTCAGACCACCTTTTCAGTTGACCAATGGGAGAAAATATGCCTCCTCACGCATGGTTGTTCTCGGAGTAATGGGGACCGGGAAGTGTCCTACAAACTGTTAGCCCATTGGTTAGGCCCCTGAGCATCACTTCCACTTACCGCCCTGATGTCCCCGATAGGTGCTGGAGATGCGATGCCACCCCGGGCTCCCTCCTTGATTTGTGGTGGTACTGTCCGCGCATTGTCCCATACTGGACCTCTGTCCATGCACAGATACAGCACTTAACAGACAAGTCCATCCCGTTCACCCCGGAATTCTTTCTCCTTCTCCATATGCCTTACTCTGAGCGTTGGTTCCGGAAGTCTGTGTTGCGTCACCTCCTGACTGCGGCGAAGGCTCTGGTCCCCCTGCACTGGGGTAGCCCTGCTCCACCTTCTTTCCAGGAGTGGGTACTCCGCGTGGAGCGGATACGGATTTTTGAGGAATTGCATCTCTTGGCAACTGGGGCGACTGAGCGCTACAGGTCCACCTGGTTCTATTGGTTGGAGTTTGTGTCTGGTCCTCTTATCCGCCCCCTCCTGGCTTAGACTTTCCCCCTCCCTCTTGCGCGCTTCTCTTTCTTCTCTCTTTTCCTGTTTTTACTGGCCCATCTTCCCCCCCCCTTTTTTTTTCTTCTCCCTCCTCTTCCTCCTTCTTCTCTCTCCCTCCCCCTGTTCCCCGTCGTCTTCCCTACCCCTGTTCTCCTCAACGTCCTTTGTCCTTACCTCTATGTGTCTGGTGCCCCATGTGTGCTAGGTCTCCACCTAAGCCCGTGTTCTGGGGCACATTTCAATTGACCTGCTTTTTCTATTGCCTCTGCCCCGCCGCGTCCTCTCTGGCCGCTTCCTCGTTGTGCTGGGTCACTATAGTTGGTTTGGAATGCACACCATGCTGCAAGCTCAAGACATCAATTGTTCGCCATTCCTACTGCTGCTATTTGTTTTATGCATTGTATGGGGATACCTCCTGGATGTTGTGTATTTTTTACTTGTACCCTCCCCCTCCCCTTTTTTCCTTCTGTTCCCCCTCTTTGAACTACCAAAAAATGAATAAAAAATTGTGATTTACCCAAATAACATAACGGAACCCTCTATAGTCTGATCCATCCTGACTGAGAGACGGACGGCAATAAGGCACTGGTGTGCGAAAGGGGCAGCAGGGGGCGCCAGACATAACTACATATTTCTGTGCGGTTCATACTATGTGGATGACCCCTGAGCAGTGATCATGGGGTCTGTCGATGGCCTTTTTCCCTTGAGTGCTCAATTTGCCTGACCTCTGCCTGCGCTGGTCCTTTTCTACATGCCCTGCCCAGTTCTTTTCCAAAACCCAAATCTTTTACATTTAAATTACCACCACAAAGACCTTTAGACACACAATTATTACTATTTAATCATTTAATACACCGAGGGGATTTAAACATGCATGGGTCTTTACAGCCGGAAAAACGGGCGACTAGACGGGCCGCCGGGGGCCAATCTTCAGGCAGGTTCTGGGTTTGTGTGTTATTAAGCTCCTAAAACCTCTTCAATCACCAGCTTTTTATAAACCAGCATTTCGCTCTTTGTAAGACTGATAAGGTCTGCATAACAACTTACCAGATGCGAAGAACGATTCAGAATCTGAACTAAAATCACCCACTTTTAACACAACAATAATCGTTAATCAGCGAGATGGTCAGAAAAACCATAGCGGAGAGAAGCCAAATCCATCGCTGTGCGTTAGCGGCGCCCAGACGAGATCCGGCAAATATAAATAAAAGCCATGGAACGACGCAGCACCGCATTTAACATGCGCCGAGACCCCTGTCCGGGGGCAATCATTCGCCATCCCTGCCTCGGAAGCACCTTTTCTGTATTCTATCATTCTTCCCTTACATATAATCGTACATGCGCGGGTGAAAGGGCCCCCCTGGACGGTCAGGAAGGGGGAACATGACTGCTGCCCCCCTGCCTGGGGTCAGTAGTTCATGGTCCGGTTCAGGATATGGGTTGCAACATTGTTGCTTTAATGTACTGGGGAGGAATAATGGGGAAACTTTCCTTATTCTGACCTTCAGTCATTTGACACTCTGGACGAGCTTCCCTCCCACCCTCCCGTTTTTCTGTATTTGTTGTGATCTTTGTTCCTGTGCTGGTGTCGGTTTTTCTTTTCTTTTAGTCACAGCGGGAAGTCATGGGCAGCACCTTTGCTTGGATATCCGGTGTATAAAGAAGACTTGGGGAGACGAGTTCTGCGGAGGCTGATGGTACCCAGAACGAGAGCTCTTGGTAATGTTTGGGGTATCTGCCTGTCGGTAACACGACAGCTGGCAGGATGATTATGTTTATGGTTACAATGTGCTGGTTCATGATGTTTAATAAAGCTGTGGCCAATGCCCTTACCCACAAACTGTGTCGTCTTCTCTTTGGGTGTGGATGTGGGCTTTGGTCATGCTTGGTGTGGTGTCTTGGGTCTAAGCAGTCATGCGGGTGCACGAGCGACACGTACATTACGAGAAGTATTTCAACCAGAGATTTTTTTTCCAGAATTCCCAAAGCAATTGTTGTTTTGAAGTAAAAAGATTTCTTGAATTTGTACATTTTCTGTGAGAAAGAGGAAAGGTTCCATGACTAGCTGAAGCCGAGAGCTTTCCACAATGCCGCTGGGGGAAACTTGACTTTTTGTACAGCCGTGTTAATCACACGTGTCCGTTTCTATCATTTTGAGTGCTTTTTGTAAGATCCAAGATGTTTTAAGGTGACGGCCACTGGTTAAACTTTCGCCAAACAGTATTTGGGTCCTTTAACTGGAGACATTTATAATACACATACATAATCCCCTTGGAGATGAATCTGGGTTTCTCGACTGGTCTTGTCACCTTAGGGTGCGATCCAATGGCAGAGGAGAGCAAGTGCCTCCAAACCTGATAACATCCGTCAAGAATACCCTTTGAAACATCTCACAGCCTCCTTTTATAGGTTAAAATTCCGTGCCCTACAACCTGCAGGCGACAGATGAATCTACATGTGACATCATTAACTTCCAACATTTAAAATTTACACATTATCGGGGCTTTTAGGGCTGTGGAACCCTGCGATACCCTCATACCCAGCAAACATTCTGACCTCGTAGAAAAGAGGGGCATCGGAGGGGGGTCAACGGGAGAGTAAAGAAAAGTTTACTTTGGTAACTTTGAGTGTTGAAAGTTGGTCAGTCGCCTCTAGTTCTAACTTGTTTGTTTTTAGAACGGGAGCCATGATTTAGAGAGATGGTGGGGGGGGCTTCTGTATTATGTCTCTAGAGCGAGGGAATATAAACATGCTTGGGATCGGCCTACGGCTCCTGAATCCAGGTAAGTGGAACAGCCTCCCAGCAGAAGTGGTAGAGGGTAATACAGTGAGGGGATTAAACATGCATGGGATAGACATACAGCTCTTGAATCTAAGACGAGACCAACGCCTGATTAAGGTTTGAATCTTTACAGGAGGAGAAACGGGAGACTAGACGGGGGCCGGATGGGGCAGATCTGCTGGCAAATTCAGTTTTTGTAATCAAGGGAGCATAGAGGAGGAAAGAGGGTCACTGGGATTTGGGGCTAAGGAGGAACTGGACACAGGGGAGGCATAGGGCATTCTTACACCAGGTCAGGTCTCCAACACAAAGATTTAATAGATTGGATAAAGCTCCCCGGCTGGTAATTTGGATTATTGTCTTTCACGGCATATTCTGCTGTATGATAATTTATCACGGAAATGCCCCGCTGTCCTGTTAATATGGATCATAATGTTTTGCAGTTTTGCGCATGCTGTGAACATCCATTGAACTGCGCCGCGTCTTACAACTTTGCCCACCACTGTAATTGATGCAGGTGAAACAAAAGAGCTTTACGTTTTTGTGATAAAAAGTATTGAAGGATCTTAGTGCAACCATCTTAAAACAAAAACCATCAGAGTAAATAATAGTCATTAAATATGAGTCAAGAAAGCGAAAAAAAATAAGAAAATAAAGAAAAAATGAGACTATTTCAGTATTCCCAGACAGGGGAACGTGTTGCGGCCCGCCGATAATGAGGCAGAGAATTATTCTCGTTTTTCACGCTCAGTATTTGGATTCGCGAATCGATGCAGATGACAAACGTTTTCATGCAGAGAATATTACTGCCCCTCGCACCGTCCCACCACAGCCAAGATACCCCAGCAGAAAACCATGAGCTAGCCCTGTATGCTGCCATGTAACAGAACGGGTTACTTTCTATATATTCTACCCAAAGAGTACCATTAAAGTCTAGCATGACGTAGAACCGGTTGGCAGTCACCCGTTTCTCATGCTGTAAAGACTCCTCAATCAGTCGTTGGTCTCGTCTTAGATTCAGGAGCCGCATGTCTATCCCATGCATGTTTAATCCCCTCACTGTATTACCCTCTACCACTTCTGCTGGGAGGCTGTTCCATTTATCTACCACTTCCGCTGGCTCTGCCTTTTATCGGGTTTAACTGTAGTATAAAAACTGGGTTTATCGGTGTATAAACTAGAATGGTGTCCTGGTGTTAGTCTCTCGGCTTAACAGATAGATGAGGTACTGTCTTCTTACGATGATTTCCGGTGCGGTTAATCACCTCCACGTACACAGATCCAGTGATCGTCTGTTTTCGGTTTGGGTGACGGGTGAGATGAAAGCATTGAATGGCTCCTGGGTAATGGAGAAGGCATTGGGACAGCCCTTCTTTAACTCATCCCAGCAGTGTCTTCTGACAGGCGGCCATTGTCCTGACAGGCGGCCATTGTCCTGACAGGCGGCCATTGTCCTGACAGGCGGCCAGGCGCCGGCACTCAAACGCAGAAATTGGTTTTAGAAAAAGTGCTTTTTGCGGCTTCTAAAACATGAAGTTTGCGAGGGAAGCAAAACTTTCCGAATGGGATGAAAGGTTTATCTTTTCCACTGACAGACCATACGATTCACAGACACTGGAAGGGCTGGCGTTTCTCTCTTGTCCCCTAATGACCCGAAGCGCTGATTAAATTCCACGCCATATTGTTTATTAAAATAACAGACAGATTTTTGGAATTACTTGAGAAATGTTTGGCATGTTCTAGCACAGCTAACAAAAAAAAAAAAAAAGTATTTAGTAAAACACACATATCGAGAGACGATATCTCGGTAAACTCCAGAATATACGTGGAGAGGATTATCAGGAAAACGTTAACCCCAAAATGAACCAGTATTTAAACACCCCTACGAATGCATAACTGGCAGATGGTAAAAACAGGTAAATTGTGGGGGGGCAATATAGAAAATGTTATAGGGTCTGTGCCCCCTACAGGGCATTTTAGAATACTACTCCCACACTCCTATTAGTAAAGGGATATATACCCCTCCTCTTATTATTTATTTAAATTACCCTCTGTGCATGGGGTGGGGGAGAGGAGGGGAATCATACATAATAGGGAGTTTTGTGGGCCCTTATTTGGTTTAATTATATATATATGTATATATATATTACACACACACACACACACAATGTAGCTGTGGGTGCTCATTTTGTGAGTTACAGGTGAGGACACACGAGTTCACTTTGACCTCGCCAGTAACTCGCAAAATTTAAAGTCACCTGTGGAGGGTAGGTGACTGGAAAAGAGTCTGGTTAGTTGAGTTAACTCCTAACTTAAAGTGATATAAGGCGTATAAATGAAGCAGATCAATATAAACAAGATAGAAAAGTAACCAATAAACTTGCCACTCACACTAAGTACAGCACCCTCGGTATACAATATAATCCAATCAATTGAAAAGTACAGCGCAAAGAAATTCCATTGTGATTACACAACAGGACTCAGTATACCAAAATAATGTATATTTCAAATCATTGCGTTCTCTGCGTATACAGGTAAGTGAATTGGTGTAAATACCCCCCAATTCTGCACTCACTCCTTTAGGAGCAGTGAAAGTTTGCTCTGACTTTTCAGAAAAATCTGTTTGTGTGACCTGAAGACCACAATGTCACAAAAATGTCACAAAAAGGCTGTCCCTGTCGCAGCTCCTACAGCTGGAGGGAACGGACCCAACAGTTTGTTTGAGGAGAGAGAAAGGCCCGTCTGATAAAATGCCATCGCGGCAGAGCGTGGTAAACGGAGCAGGAACTCCCAGCTTGCAGACAGGAGTGTCATCCCTATCGGCGTGTAGAGCGATGAACCGATTCACACTCATCGCTCATTGTTTACACCAACAACAAAGGGGCCCCCCAAACCAATAGGGAAGAAGGTCATGACTGCTGGCTCATGCCCAGGGCATAAGTCAGGGTCCTTGTCATTGGTGGGTAGCTGCAACATTGTTCCAGCTATTAGGGTTATATTGGGGACAAGAGGTGAATCTTACCTCTTTCTCCTTTGTCACCAGCTACCTTGCAGACGCCCGCATTTTGTGTTCTCAATCTGATGGTTATTTTACGCTCATTCTGGTCTGTCAGGTTACTTATCTGTTTGTTACCTTTTTTATTTCAATATGTTTTTGTTTATTGTCACAGCTGCGGTCTGGGTCCCCTGGCCAGCACGGATTTAAAATAAGCATGGTATGTTTGCCCATAATGGGCTTGGGGAGGCGTGTCCCGTGGGCGGCTTATGGCACCTACGGGGCTAGGACTCTTGGTTCATGGGGTAATTGTCTGCCTGTTGGGTTTAGTGCTTAACAGCTGGCAGGTCGTTTTAAGGTTTGGTTGTGTGTTTTTTCCGCTGGCCTGGGGAATGTATACAAATGTTAATAAAGCTGTGGCCAAAAGCCCTTTCCCCACTAATGGTGTCTGTGTCTTTATTTGGGGGGATATGTTGGGGTTAAGCTTGGTGTTGGGTTCTTGACCTCGGGCTATGGGCTTAAGCAGTCAAGCAACCAATTAAATCCAAGAGTATCAGCGAAATTGCAGGCAGATGACACTAGGTGCCGAGTATCACACAATACCCAGCATCGCATAAGTCACTCAGGGAGGGACACAGAACTCCCCAACACACCCGCTTCCTTCCAGACATTAACAAACACATAAAAAGATCAAAGGCACGTTCTGTGCACAGAGGTTTTCACCAAATCTCGGTATTCTTACGGAAAGACGTTAACTGGGGCTTTTATAAACATTACGCTACATGGCAAGCTCATGGGCAGGGTTCTCAACCCCCGATGTGTCTGTATGTTTTAAACGCCCCACTTAAATTGTACTGCGCTGCGTAATTTGCTGGTGCTTAATAAATAAAAAGGTAATAATTCAGGTGAATTATATGATTAAAAGGCACCCAACAGAAGATCAGAGATCACATGGAAAGTGATATAAAATAGGTTTCATTGGGTTCTTGGATCATCCTAAAGGGCGGCGAGGAATAGTAACTCTTCGCTTGCCATAAGGGCAGATGATGACCTTTAAACTCCAGTGACTCCTGTGTGCTGTATCTGCAAGCCGTGCCCCATCATATTAAATGTCTGAGCTCAGAGAGAGAAGGCCTGGCCGGCTTTGCCGCTAAGAGAGGCTGGTGTCCAGTCTAAGCAAACAACAGTGGTGATAAGTAAAGAGCCAGGCAGCAGGTAACGTATCACACCCAGTTGGGGCATCGCAGCTATTATGGAAGAAATCAACTTTCCAAATGCTTCTCGACAACCTCACGGGCTCTCTGTGACACGCTGAGCTAAACACACGGTATTCCATATCCACATGACACTTGTGGCTCACTAATACGGACCCACAATCCAGTGGATGGTGTGTAACAACCATTAAGAGACCTAGATCTCCTGGCAGGGGAGGCAGGTATTAGGGGATTTTATGGTTTTCTCCCACGTCTGTATCGGATTTCACTTCATTATAAAATATTCTTCATTATTCAATACAAACAGCTCGATATATATACATATACACACACACACATATATATATACACACACACATATATATATATATGTACACATATATACACACACACTGTATATACTCAGTATATATACAGACACTGTATATTAGAAAACATGACATATGTCAAAACTCCTTTCCTGAAATCGAGCTTCACCCATCCATTCCTCGCCAGTATTTCAAATCACACAGGGACTGATTGCCGTGGCCACACACAGACAAGCGTGTTTACGCTTCACACTCCCAAATCTGTCCTAATATGTTAAAAATCCATCAGATGTGTAACTGGCCCAACTCTGGCACAGACAGATCAGACAGGAGTTAAACCTGTGATAGAAAGCAGAGTTTACAAGCTATTTTTGGCCGTTCCAATAGTGGGATCATCTTCTCCTCGTCTGTTTTTCTATTTCCATCTCCCCTGGGGAGCTACAGCAGGAATGAAAGTCACAAAGAAAGTGTGTTTGCCTGTAATGCAGCTACAAGCCTTGACATCACAGGATTCACCCTAATACATCACCCGCTGGGGCAGATAAAGGCAGTCTGTATCCTGCTACCAGGCAATCACATTTACAGAAGTTCTTGTCACTCTCAGTGTATCGCAGGAGACTCTGGTGCGGGGTGGGATATGATGGGGACAAGAGAAACCCCGTCAGTGTCAGAAGAGCTATTTGCCCTCTCGCCGGTTCCCCCTTGGGTTGAGCCTTTTTGGTTTGAGCAGCTGTGGGACTTTATTATGATCCTCCGAGAGCCGGTACAAACTCTAAGGGTCCACACGCAGGGTAGTCAAGACAAGCCGTAGTCAGGAAGCTGGACCAGGGCAGTCGTATAACAGAGATCAGGAAGCAGAAAACAGAATAGCCGCGGTCAAGCCAGGTCAAACGCAGGATGAATACTTAGAGAAGGCTAGGATACACTATGACAAGCACAGGTATGTCCATCAGAGCGCAAGGATTAGCGAGTCTGAGGCTTTTAAAGGGCATACGGGGTGAAAAGGTTGCAGGAGGATCCACCAGACGCTGTTGCAAGGAAGAGGACCTCGCGGCACCGGCGAGAGGCCGACCTCGGCAACAGACCAGCGGGTAAGCGACAGTTCTGCTGCAAACCGAGTATCTCAGGAGATCGTTCAGTCAGTGACCTGCCTGGAGTTTTCAATATTGAAATAAAAGTGAACAAAGTACCAAAAAATATCATGACAGCAGAGAAATTCTGATTGGGAAGGGCCCGTCGCCTCACAAGTAACCAACAGTAAATGAAACGGGGCCAGGAGGCCATTTACAGGAAGAACGCAAACGCTTTTTCTATGTGAAAGAACCATCCAGCCATACAGGCTCCACGCCACGGCAGATCTGTATATATCTAGACGCACGTGGTGTTGCTGATCTGTATTCCTGTGGCATCTCAGAGACAGTCTCCTCCGGATCTCGAACCCGCTGGAGGCTCCATCTAGTCCCTCCGTAAACTCTCATAACTAATATAACCGAGACCCGAAAGACTCGTGACCCACGTTCTTCCTATAGCTGTGACGGTTGTGAAAATAACAAAAGTAGCTTCTCACGGTTTCATCTTGTAATTGGTGAGCATCACTTCCTCTTACCACAAGTCCTGGACCTGATAATCGTATGAGTGTGGATGCTTTTATGATGGAGGTCTCTGCCTCTCACCATACGGAAAACTCTCCATGCTGGTTTTTAGGGGTGATTTCCAGAGAAGTTACTATAGTGCGTTGCCCCCACACCCAGATTCTTTTACCTATACACCAGTGGGGGCACTGGGAATGTTTAACCCCATCTGAAAATACCCCAACGGTTTGGTGGCTTCCATAAAGAAGGGAGAATGAAGATACCTTTGTATGGCAGTGGACTCGGCACTAATCTCAGGTGCTGTCACTAAACGTCTATAGTATATTAGGGAATTTGAGGACCCCCAAAGACCATAAAGGATCCATACATCCCGCTGGCATGCAGATCAGCGACGGACTTCTGTATTACGGATACTAGCAGCAAATCCCCCACTCACCAGAGAACACAATTTAAGCAAGTTCCACAATGTCATTACAAGAAGCTCTTTTTAAGATGCGTCTCCCCAGGCAGGGCGGATGGTGGCAGACTACCGACAGCCCAAAGAGCAGCGAGTCCTGAGAAGACAAAGAACAGATAGTTACAATGTAACCAAGGGATTTTTATCAAGACTTTGACTTAAGTCACAATAAAAAAAAAAAAAAAAAACCCCAGTAAGAACCAGGGCAAATAAATCAGGGAAGTTAGAGCGGACTATGCCCCATTTATAGCCTACCTCACATACCAGCACCCGGAAGCGATCGAGACGCGACATAACGTAACATGGAGTTTCCTGGGGGGGGGGGTGAGAAATGGCACCGATTATCTGAACGGGGTAACTGAGGAGTGCTTCACGGGGCAGACATGTAAACGTGGGGTGGGCTGGGGTGTTAGAAGGGGGCTAAAAAGACAACAAAATCCCCTGTATCTTACCCGACTCCCTCACACACTCACTTTCTTCCCTTACAGTAATCACCCCACTCTACTACCCCTGAAACACACTCACTTTTTTCCCTTACAGTACTCCCCCCACTCTACTACCCCTGAAACACACTCACTTTACAGTACTCCCCCACTCTACTACCCCTGAAGCACACTCACTTTACAGTACTCCCCCACTCTACTACCCCTGAAACACACTCACTTTACTCCCTCATAGCGCTCCTGCCCTCAAGGTACCCTCTCTAACTACCCCTTTGGCTCTCACTCTGACCCTTATCCCTATAAACCCTATCACCATTTAGCTCTTTTTCCCCCTCATTGGTTCTCCTAGCTCTCCTTCGCCAGCTGCCCCTGCTAGTTGCCACTCCTAGTTTGCTCCTAACTCTCCTTTTCCCCCTCAGTAGTTGCCCCTTCTCTCTCCCTCACTGATCTCCCTCAGGTGTATTTTGTGCTGGGCGGGAAAGTGACATACAGATTTAAAGGCGGGGCCGTGTCTGAATTACAGACAGTTAGGAGGTGGGATCGCAGCTGAGAGACTGCTGGAGGCGAGGGGAGTACGTTAATGGGCGGGGCAGTATTATTGTCGTTGGACGTGTGGGGGTGGGGATTGTTTCTGTAGAGTCGCGCTGTCGGGGGCGGAGCTGTGCGCCAATTGGCGGTTTGTCTGAGGGAGGGATTGCGCTGCGCGGCCCTGTGCTCGCTCCCGGGTGTGTCGGTGCGCGCCCCTAGCGGGCTGGCCGGGCTCAGTGACAGACATGGCGACGGATCCGAGCCCGGACTGGCTGAGCTCCCTGCCCGACTCCTGGGGCTTCGGCATCACGCAGGGCGGCAGAGTCTTCTTTATCAAGTAAATGGCGCCGCGCACGGGCACTGACACGCACAGATACACTGTACATACATACATACATACATACATACTGAGGTGCACACTGTGGCACACTAACACTCAGCATGCACTATGCAGATACACACACTGTATGTTCACAGTTACACAGCTGTACATACTTACAGCACACACAGCGCCAGGCTCACACATGTACACATGGGACCCACACACAGCGCATATGTCACCTGAACACGAACCTCACGCAGGTATACAAGTACATGGCGGACAGCTATGTGTGTTTATTGTATACTCTCCATTACATACATTACAACATGTATGTTCCGCATGACAGGAATGTGTGCATGTTACTACATACATGTGATTTTGTTTTGGCACCCCTATATATTGCGCAAGCATTGACTCATATGCTGAGATTTACATGTGTGTAACATGTGTCTCTTCCTTCCCACCAGTGAAGAGGCGAAGAGCACAACGTGGCTGCACCCGGTCACCGGGGAGGCGATTCTCACCGGTCACAGGAAGACCCCAGGTATAGTCATACTCCCTAACTGCCCCACCGAGCATCATACGTGCCCCGGCTGCTGGCTTACTGTGATCTGTATTGGAGACTTACCTGGTACACGTGTTTAACTGATGGGAGACCCGCTAGTGCTCTGCTACCAACAGGAGACACGCAAGATCTCCTAGCGCTACCGGCGGGAGGCGTGCGTGCGTGCGCCTGTGCGCTACCGGCGGGAGGCGTGCGTGCGTGCGCCTGTGCGCTACCGGCGGGAGGCGTGCGTGCGCCTGTGCGCTACCGGCGGGAGGCGTGCGTGCGCGCGTGCGCCTGTGCGCTACCGGCGGGAGGCGCGCGTGCGCCTGTGCGCTACCGGCGGGAGGCGCGCGTGCGCCTGTGCGCTACCGGCGGGAGGCGCGCGTGCGCCTGTGCGCTACCGGCGGGAGGCGTGCGTGCGTGCGCCTGTGCGCTACCGGCGGGAGGCGTGCGTGCGTGTGCCTGTGCGCTACCGGCGGGAGGCGTGCGTGCGTGGGCCTGTGCGCTACCGGCGGGAGGCGTGCGTGGGCCTGTGCGCTACCGGCGGGAGGCGTGCGTGCGCTACCGGCGGGAGGCGTGCGTGCGCCTGTGCGCTGCCGGCGGGAGGCGTGCGTGCCCGCGCCTGTGCGCTGCCGGCGGGAGGCGTGCGTGCCCGCGCCTGTGCGCTGCCGGCGGGAGGCGTGCGTGCCCGCGCCTGTGCGCTGCCGGCGGGTGGCGTGCGTGCGCGCGCCTGTGCGCTGCCGGCGGGTGGCGTGCGTGCGCGCGCCTGTGCGCTGCCGGCGGGTGGCGTGCGTGCGCGGGCCTGTCCGCTGCCGGCGGGTGGCGTGCGTGCGCGGGCCTGTCCGCTGCCGGCGGGTGGCGTGCGTGCGCGGGCCTGTCCGCTGCCGGCGGGTGGCGTGCGTGGGCCTGTCCGCTGCCGGCGGGTGGCGTGCGTGGGCCTGTCCGCTGCCGGCGGGTGGCGTGCGTGGGCCTGTCCGCTGCCGGCGGGTGGCGTGCGTGGGCCTGTCCGCTGCCGGCAGGAGGAATGTGTGTGGTCTTCATGTGATGGGCCGGAGATCCGTTTGATTGCAGCGCATGCATGTAGGGTGGATATTTAAATATAAGAATATATATATATATATATATATATATATATGTGGTGTGGGTATATATTTCTGTGTGTGTGCGCGCGGGCAGCTGATCAGTGTGTGTGTGTATATGTATATATATATATATATATGTATGTATGTGTGTGTATATATATCCCCACACTGGTGGGTGTGTATGTGTGTATGACTATGTATATATATGTGTGTGTGTGTGTGTATATATATATATATATATATATATATATATATATATATATATATATGGTGTGGGTATATATTACTGTGTGTGTGCGCGGGCAGCTGATTGTGTGTGTGTGTGTGTGTGTGTGTACGGACATGGGATTCAGCTGATCCGTGGAGCATGTGACGGCTTCTAGGTAAAAGCAGGGTGCAGAGGGGTTTAGTCGCGGGGCTGTCTGTGGCTGTAGCGATGCTCTGCGTGTCGTTATACACGCAGTCTAAATAAGTGCATCTGGTAAGCGGCTGCTGTGCAAGTAGCGGCAGGTACAGGAATGTATGAGCGGTGCGTGTGCTGGCCGGGTCCCCACACCGGGGGCCACGTTATTGTAACGCACCGGTTGCCGTTCTTTAGCATTGTAGTTAAAGCCACGTACAGGTCCGCGGATTTACCTCTGTGCAGCTTTGTAGGTATTTCTTCCCCAAGAAGGTAGTGATCAGCCTCTCAGCAGAAGTGGTTAATCCAGTGAGGGGATTTAAAGCTGCCGTAACTAAATGCCGCGTTGGAAGCATCGCCCCCCCTATCCAAACATTATAGAGCTTAGTATTTTTTTTACTGGGAATAATTAAATGTTGTGTAACACAAAAAGTAGGCTCTGATAGGTTGTTGCCATAGAAACAGAAAAAGCTTCATGTGAGTTTGTGTTTTTATGTAATTAATCCATCATCGGAGTGAGAGATCTGCTGAGGGTTATTTGCTAAACATGCTATGGAGGGCAATTAACGTTCTGCGGCCACGGGGCGCAGGGCCACGGGGCGCAGGGCCACGGGGCGCAGGGCCACGGGGCGTGACAGTGGATAAAACCTGTTGATCCCATCTGACCTGCCGTGTCAGGAGCCAACATGCATGTGGCATGAATGAGTCTGTTGTGAATGTGGCGCGTGTCTCTGCGGACCCCCGAGATCGGGCAGCACAGGGGGTCTGCGCTATAGGTGAATGTCGCCGGGCCGTATGTGTTTGCGCTTCCTGGCGTGGATGCAGAGAGGTCCCGCGATAACAGAACTGCTCGGGTGCCGTGTTTTCTCTGCCGTCGCGTGTAATAATCTGTTACTTGTCGGAGGCCCAGCTGCTTCTCCGCGAGGCCGTGTTTTTAATTAGCGTTGGGGATTTCTCTGTTTATGCTGACATGTTGGCCTCGCGCAGGATCCCCAGACGGTGAAGGCGCCAGGCTCGTAGCACCCCAAGGATCTCCCCCCCCCTCCCAGGGCAGGAGGCTCGCAGCACCCCAAGGATCTGCCCCCCCCTCCCAGGGCAGGAGGCTCGTAGCACCCCAAGGATCTGCCCCCCCCTCCCTGGGCAGGAGGCTCGTAGCACCCCAAGGATCTGCCCCCCCCTCCCTGGGCAGGAGGCTCGTAGCACCCCAAGGATCTGCCCCCCCCCCCCCCTGGGCAGGAGGCTCGTAGCACCCCAAGGATCTGCCCCCCCTCCCAGGGCAGGAGGCTCGCAGCACCCCAAGGATCTGCCCCCCCCCCTCCCAGGGCAGGAGGCTCCTAGCACCCCAAGGATCTGCCCCCCCCCTCCCTGGGCAGGAGGCTCGTAGCACCCCAAGGATCTGCCCCCCCCCTCCCAGGGCAGGAGGCTCGTAGCACCCCAAGGGTCTGCCCCCCCCTCCCTGGGCAGGAGGCTCGTAGCACCCCAAGGATCTGCCCCCCTCCCTGGGCAGGAGGCTCGCAGCACCCCAAGGATCTGCCCCCCCCTCCCTGGGCAGGAGGCTCGCAGCATCCCAAGGATCTGCCCCCCCCCCCTCCCTGGGCAGGAGGCTCGTAGCACCCCAAGGATCTTGCCTGTCGCTATTGTTTCCCCCTAACATGTTATTTGCGGGGATCTGGTGGCTGCACGCGTGACTCCGGTGTGATTACGTGTGTTTAGAAGCTGGGGGGATAGTATGTTACATGCGTTTTATAACCCGTTTCCCGGTGACCCTGCCTGACCCCCGCGGCTCATTTCTTTCTTTATTCTCTAGATTTGCCCACGGGGTGGGAGGAAGGATTCACGTTCGAAGGCGCCAGATACTACATCAAGTAAGTGACACTAGTTTTCTGATTGGGGGTCCGGTGGATGTTGGGGTTGCGTTGGTTCAGCGGGGGGCAGAAGCCTCACGTTATACGTGGTGCCCGTTTTCTGTACCGGTGTCACAGGCTGCATCGATTGCTGTACCTGCGCAGCCCGGGGCAGGATCTGGTGTAATACACAAAGGCGTATTCGCTAATCTGCGGAATGATTTCACTCTGCATCATGATTGGAATCCCCGGTTACCGACTCAGCCGGCCCTCCATGTGAGTCTCCTGAAACTCCCGGTTTAGTGAATATGCCCCATAGTGTGGTGAAAGGCTGTTGCAGCGTGGACCCCGCGGCTGGGACCCGAGTAACTGTGTATACTGCCGGCGCCGTGGATGTTCTCTCTCACGCACTTTGTGACAGGTGGCACGTGTCCTGCCTTCTTCGGCCCATGCGATGGGGCATAGATCTGTGACAAAGGCGTTTCATCGTCCGGGTGGGGGCAGATTCAGAGGGTGCATTAAGAGTTCAGGTACTTTCACATGTTTAAAGGTCTCGCTCGTGTATCCCGAATCTCCTCGGTTGGTGTAAACCTGACTTCATCTGGAGCTTTTCATTGTTTTACTGCCATGTGCTGCCTCTGCTGGGAATTGGTCTCCAGCTCCTACTACCTTTTCCACATTAAAACCCTTTTCCTGCATTTAATTCACACCACAGTGATTCTGTACATTTTGGGAATAACTCCCATTACTCTGTACATGTCTGTCGCAGAAAGTGCCTCCTAGTGTCGCGTGTTCAGCATATCCTTTCTCCTGGCCCCCAGGCAGGGCTCTCCTGCTCTTTGGGGTACTTTCTGCGGTGTTGAGTTAAAGGGACAGTCGCCCCGCGTGTAGCCTCCTGCGTGAGTGGAGAGAGGCATGTGTGGGGATTGAGGGGCATTTCCTGAGACGGGCCCCCGTGTTTCCGGTTTGCCGGCTCCGTGATCTCCGTGCCCCGGGGTCCTCCGGTTGTGTTTTGGCAGCGCGTGGTCCTGCTGGGGCTCTGCTGTGTTTGTGGGGAGGACTGAGTCACGCTGCACACCTTCGCCCGCCGGAGTCACATTTATTGTGTAATCAGCTCAGGTTCCTACATGTTGAGCAAACACGGCACGTAGCGGAGCCGGCCGATCCCGCCGCTTGTTTGCAGGTTTTTTTTTTTTGCTTTTGGAAGTTGCAGCGCGGGTTTAACCGGTCCGTGCCCGGCCCTTCCTGCCGCCTGCCTGCCTGCTTCCTGCCGCCTGCCGAGGACCAGTCCAAGCCGGCCCTGCCTGCCTGCTGAAACTAATACATGATCAATAATTTGGCTGCAGTAAATTTTCGGATTTTCTTTGGCCGTTAGATTGTGGTTTATTCATTACGAGCCGGGAACGGAGGAGTTCAGGACAGGATAGAAAGTTCTGGGCCGAGGCTAGAACAATTTGGGAGCTCCCCCGCGGTGGGTGTAATAGTCTGATATCTGTTGCGGTGTTAGTGGGCACGGGGCGCGGTGGGTGTAATAGTCTGATATCTGTTCCGGTGTTAGTGGGCACGGGCGCGGTGGGTGTAATAGTCTGATATCTGTTCCGGTGTTAGTGGGCACGGGGCGCGGTGGGTGTAATAGTCTGATATCTGTTCCGGTGTTAGTGGGCGCGGTGGGTGTAATAGTCTGATATCTGTTCCGGTGTTAGTGGGCACGGGGCGCGGTGGGTGTAATAGTCTGATATCTGTTCCGGTGTTAGTGGGCACGGGGCGCGGTGGGTGTAATAGTCTGATATCTGTTCCGGTGTTAGTGGGCACGGGGCGCGGTGGGTGTAATAGTCTGATATCTGTTCCGGTGTTAGTGGGCGCGGTGGGTGTAATAGTCTGATATCTGTTCCGGTGTTAGTGGGCACGGGGCGCGGTGGGTGTAATAGTCTGATATCTGTTCCGGTGTTAGTGGGCACGGGGCGCGGTGGGTGTAATAGTCTGATATCTGCTTGCTGGGGTGGAATGGTGTTGATGGGATTTTGTAGCTGTCATTCTGTCCTCCTTGTGGTTGCCGTCCCCCCAGTAATATGGGGTCCTCCAGGCTTCTCACGGTCAGGCCGATTTATGCCGGATCCCTCAGAGCTCCGATTTCCCGCGCAGGGAATCTGGGATTCTCCCCGGGGCAGCTGATCTATGTTTAGGAAACTGGTGATTTATTCGGGATATCCTGTTTATGTGCGCGATGCTTTATTTCCCACGCTCCGAGTAAGGTCATGTGATGCCTTCAAAGCCCTCCTTAGATGTTTTTTTTCCAGAGAAATCTAACTTTTTTCCAAAATAGTTTTTATTGCCTGCTGATCTATTTCGTGATTTTAGCGCTAAGAGACGCTGGCGCCATCGGGTCTGCAGTGAGTGAAAAGAGGAGGAGCTCTCACAGATCAGCCAATCTCCTGGCACCTTGTGGCGAGTGAGACACAGATCAGCCAATCTCCTGGCACCTTGTGGCGAGTGAGACACAGATCAGCCAATCTCCTGGCACCTTGTGGCGAGTGAGACACAGATCAGCCAATCTCCTGGCACCTTGTGGCGAGTGAGACACAGATCAGCCAATCTCCTGGCACCTTGTGGCGAGTGAGACACAGATCAGCCAATCTCCTGGCACCTTGTGGCGAGTGAGACACAGATCAGCCAATCTGCCGGGTTTTGCCCCAGACAGGCGCATGTTCTGTAGCTGGCAGATGGAGGTAATTGTGAGCAGGAGCCTAGAGAAATCTAAGTGTTCAACTCTGTGCCTTCTGTTAATCTGTCGTGGTCACCTCGTCACGTACCCAGTTGTGTCTGATTGCTGATGCCCCCGTGTGGCCCCAAGGGGAATCTGCCTCACAGTCACGCAATAAGCCCCTGGGGGGTGGACGCTATCGAGACGCAAGGCTTCAGAAAAATATTCCATTAAATATTCATCTATTCAAGGCATGGACTGCGGGTCCAGCTGCCGCCGACTGTTACCGGCAGCGGTTTACATGCCAATTTAACGGAGGATCGCCGATTTAACGGGGAAACTGTGCGGCCGTCGGCGTCTTCTAACAGTGAGGAAAACAGCTGCCGTTTGTGAATACATAAATCCCTCACTTCCCCGAGACGCCGTTACACTATCTGATCGATCGGCTGCCTGAACCAATCAACAACCATCAGTAACTTAACAATAGGGGAGAGATAACTTAATGGGGAGGAATAATCATGCAGATCCTGGGAACAGGAGGTGAAGGTGGCTGCTCTGCATGAGCCGAATGGCTCTTATCTGCCCTCGTTCTATCTGCCCCAATGGTAGACACGTAATTTCTGATATACATCATCTGCCCGTGCTGCAGGTTGTAGCCGGAGACGCCTCTGTGTTGGAGAGAAACTTTAACACGAAAAAGTCTTAAACGGGCCACTGGTTAGAAGATGTGGCTACCGCGGGGCCGGCGCACACACTCCTCGAGTGAGAGGTTTAGGCAGAAGGGCAGCATTTGTGGATGGGGGGGGTTACTGATGGACGAGGAGGGGGCCCGGGGGTTACTGATTGACGGGGGGGCTTGGTGTCAGACGGTTTCTGTAGCACAGACGTGCTGTTTAGCTTGAAACACCTGTAGCTGCACCTTCTAAACACGTGTCCCCGGTGAGAGATGCGATGGACGTTGGCATGGCGACCAACGAGCGTTCTGGGATTTGTATTCAAATTGCATCTGGGTCGCGGGGGAGATTTTAAATCTGAAAGAGGATGTGATTGGTGCAAAGAGCTTCACCGTGGACCCCCCCATACACGGATCCCGAATGAGCGTTTATACGTGGGGGACCGCCGCGGTTACGTCTGCGCCGGGGAGGTCTACGTATTATTTTAATAATGCGGTATATTCTTGAGCTCCGCACCGCGGGGGGCCGTGTATTACTCGCACAGCCTGTCTGTAAGTGTTACTAATTCTTCGCCTTCTTATGATGCCCGGAAGGCGCTGGGCTCTGTAATTAGTGGCCCCCAGCTTCCTGGCAGTAATTACGGCCGTGTCTTTAAGGCTGATGTTCGCTCGTCGTCACAACATGCTGCGGCCGCTCCGGCTTTCGTGGGTTTATTTCATCAGGCGCTAATTTGGCAGCGAGAGCGGGGGAGCCTTTGGAGAGCACCGGGCCTTAAAGGGACCCCCCCCCCCCCCGACAGCTGGCTGGGGTTAATGGCTCCCCTGATCCCCACCTCTGAACCCCCACGCAGCAGACATCCTCTTATGTTATATTATATTAACATGACCGTGTTATCCGTGTTAAAACCTGATAGTATGTTTCACTCTAGGAAGTGTCCACATGCCCTGCCCGGGCTTTTCTCGCTCCAGTTCTTCTTACCTGTCTCTGCGTAAAGGGAAACGCACTCTTTAGGGACCCCCGTCGGAGGTGACACGTGTGATCTGAGCTGTTGCATGCGTGATCTGAGCTGTATGATATATATATATATATATATATATATATATATATATATATATATATAGCAGACTCCACGCCCTCCTCCTGGCTGCTGACATCGGGGAACTTTGCCCTCGTGGCCTTTAATATGGATGAAGTTATTGAAACCCTTGCATGTTCCCCAAAGTCCAGGTGCTGAACCTCTCACCTGCTGCGCTACCCTGTGCTTGTGGTCGGCACTGTGTTAGATATTTGGGTGGTACTGGATCCTTTTTCTCCTGGTCTGGAAAGGGTTAAAGTGATCGGTAGAGTTGTAGTGTTACTGTGTCTTAGTGTCTGACCGTTAGCCAGGAATTCTCCGCGGTCTGCGCCGGCCGGGGGCTCCTGGCTTTCTCCGCGGTCTGCGCCGGCCGGGGGCTTCTGGCTTTCTTCGCGGTCTGCGCCGGCCGGGGGCTCCTGGCTTTCTTCGCGGTCTGCGCAGCGTGGGATTGTCGGTTACTTGGGTGTGTTTTGTGGCCCTTTGTTCAGTTGCGGTGTTTGCCGTGCGAAGTGTAATGAGATGCCGCGTGTGTCCGGCTTGTTAATGTAGCTGAAGACGGCAGGCGAGGGGCCCGACGGGACTGTAACTAATATCGAGTTCCTGCATGTGGGGCAGCCGGCTCTCAAACAAGCAGGTCCTTGAAATCAAAGACAAGCACAGAGAGCCGGCAGCGAGAGCTTCAAACGCCGTCCTCTCCTCTTCATATTCCTGGAGCGTGCGGCCGGCGAGGGCTCTTTTCATTCCGCATTTCACTGTAATTCTCATTTATTCCCCCGATACGCGGGGGCCGTCCTCCGGAGCCACGCAGGAAGCGTTCCCGACGCGTTTTATAATCCTTGTGAAATGTAATTTTCTGTTTGTTGAGGATCAATCGTTGACTTCTTTGAACCTTCATTAGAAAGAAAACTGAGAAAGGGGTATGAAGGGGTTCAAGATGTAACCTCCTGCCACCTGCACTGGGGGTACGGCCATGGTCTAGACATCACTAGGCGTAGAGGGGGTCTGTCACGTCGGCCCCCGCACGCGCTGGAGTGTAACGTTGGCCCATGGCCCAGCACACCCCGCCCCCCCGAATGTTTAACTGCTTCCGCCACAACCCACTAACCCCCCCTCATGAGGCTCTAGAAAGTGACCCCTGGCCCTCCTGTGTGAGACGCCTGGTTATTGCGTGTTTTTATTTCTCAAGTTCCCATTAATTGTCACTAATAAGAGGACAGAGCCGCTCAGACCTGTTTGTTGAGTTTGTGCTGCTGAGGCCTCACCCGTCCCGGGAACAGCACCAAATAGTATCCGATTCCCTTCCCCGCTGCGCCCAGAGCACCCCAATCCCTGATAACATTGTTTCTCACTACTGATTTACTAAGAAGAACGTTTGTGGAAATAAGTAAGGCTCGGGGGTATCCTTCATACCTGACAGGTTGTTAGATAATTGGAACAGTCTCCCAGCAGAGGTGGTAGAGGGTATTAAACATGCATGGGGTAGACATTCGGCTCCTGAATCTAAGACGAGACCAGCGACTGATTAAGGTTTGAGTCTTTACAGCAGGAGAAATGGGCAAACGGGGCCAATCTGCTGGCGGCGTCCGGCTTTGTGGCTCGGCGGCGTCCGGCTTTGTGGCGGGTTCAGGCACATTTGAGTTAGCGTGTGATGCCGGTTGACGTGTTGAATTATGGGTTCGGCCGTCGGCGCTGAGCGATTATGGCTTCCGGGAACTTTTTACAGAAATCTGACTTTCTGCGAAGCTGCCTGAAGCGAAGGGAACCGGAGACGCTCTGGAACTCGCTTCCAATATCCGCCGGAGTGCGAAATGAAACCCCGCAGGACGCCATAACCTGTCGATGGAGCGGGTAGATTAGGCTCGGCCTTTGTTAATCCCGGATCCTGCCGAGCTGGAGATGGAGCTCTTCTTAATCAGAGACATACGTGGGCGGCGCAAAATTCCCAGACGCCTGCTGCCGCAGCCAATCGGTGAGGGCTCCTGGCAGTCACTTCAGGTTATTGGCATTGTGACACTCGCACATACTGCCAAAGGCTTTGTCATCACCGCTGTAACACCAGCTAAGGCAGGGTGGCGCAGGCCCGCTCGCACTACATGTAATATTCACTAAATGACAGGAAGCAGGAAGTCATAACGCCACCAAGTACTTCCTCTCTTTCAATGAGCTGCTTCCTGTCGGCTGCTTGTCCTCTCGGAGGCTGTTGGCGGCCGCTCCGTATGGAGACACCAGGATGCAGGAGTTGGGGGGCTTTATCGTTAACCCCAGAATATTTCCACTGAATGCCGTGGTGTATGTGGGCCATTCGGAGGCCCTGACTATGGCCTAAATATTTACAGTGAGAGTGCTTGTTTAATGCTTGCTCTGCCAGCAGTCACTAACTGTCACTGTTACTGATTCAATAATGATGGACCCCCCTGCTAAATAGTCTTGTGAGTGCCAGCAGTGATTTCGGGCTCAGGCAGTACCTGTACCGACATTTTAATGAACTTCTTAATACTCCTCGGCAAAAAATATCGGGGGGCTGTGAGGTCCAAACCCCCCACCCTTAAAGGGCAGTAGCGAAGGAGTATTGCTGTTTGGGCTTTGGCCACTATATTTTAGGGCTAACACTTTGGTTAAATCCCTTCCATCGTAGTCCCAATGTGAGCGCCGTTGGGCGTCTGTGCGGTTATTCAGCTGCTAGAAATATTTTAATCTGCTGTTTAATTATTTGAGAATAAATCAGTGCATGGTGAGTTTAGGCTGTGATGTGATGCCCCTGCTGGTGAAGGGGAGGTATTGCGGGTCTGCGTGTATCTGTATGAGGCCCCTGCTGGTGAATGGGAGGTATTGCGGCTCTGTCTGTAGCCGTTTGAGGCCCCTGATGGTGACTCCGGGGTATTGTGGGCAAAGGCAATGAGTAGTGCATACCCAGCCCTGACAGTAGGTGGCAGTGTAAGCTAGTTCAGTGACAGTGATGGTGCCTGCAGACTGAATGCTCGGCAGCGCAGCCTCGCTTACATGTTTCAGGATCTCTTGGGTTATTCCTCCCTGTGACTGAGGAGAGGTGAGCTCAGGGCAGGGGTGGTAGTCAGCCCTGTTGGGGTAAAAGCCATCCCTAATGTCTCTACAGCTGTGTTAAAGTGCGCTTGTCGGCAGTTAGGCCAAGACCCCCCAGTACTGAGTGCTCCCCCATACCTTTGGCTCTGTTTCACTCCTCTGAGTGGCCCCCACATATTTCAGGCTTCATTACACTCCAGAGAGACCCCAAGTCTGAGGCAGCGCATGGCTTACAGTTTTCTATTGGATCTGGAATCTGCTTTATATGGGATGTCGGTGCCCTTCCAGGGGGAAGCTGTTACACATATGCTTTTACATTTCCGAAAATGACCTTTGGAATTCTGATCCATCGCACTGTTACTGGATCTGGGTAACTGACCTTTGGAATTCTGATCCATCACACTTACTGGATCTGGGTAGCTGACCTTTGGAATTCTGATCCATCGCACTCTTACTGGATCTGGGTCACTGACCTTTGGAATTCTGATCCACCGCACTCTTACTGGATCTGGGTAACTGACCTTTGGAATTGTACTCCCGTCAGACTGATACAGGACCTAGGGGAGCAGCGCTAGGAATTATGGTTCATCGTTGCTGTGCAGGTTAAGCTGGAGCTGGGAAGTGTTGCTGTCTCGGCAGGCCGGGGCCCCTGGGTTTATTACTTGTAGTAAATCTTTGTACAGACTGATGAATAGATTACGGACTCCGTGACGCTCCTCTCTGTTTGGCTTTAAATAGCTCCCTGTCATCTGCGCAGGTTTGCAGCTTCATGATTGTGCTCAGAACAGCTCTTTTTCTTTGTGGGTGCCATGGCAACCAATTTCTCTGTTAAGTGGGAAACTTTATATGTTCTTCCGTCTGTGGGATCATTGGAGGCCGCCGCGGCTCGGTGTCTACCGGAGCATTGGAGGAGGCCGCTTGGAGCTCGGTGTCTGCCGGAGCCTTGGAGGCCGCCGCCGCTCGGTGTCTGCCGGAGCCTTGGAGGCCGCCGCCGCTCGGTGTCTGCCGGAGCCTTGGAGGAGGCCGCTTGGAGCTCGGTGTCTGCCGGAGCATTGGAGGAGGCCGCCGCGGCTCGGTGTCTGCCGGAGCATTGGAGGAGGCCGCTTGGAGCTCGGTGTCTGCCGGAGCCTTGGAGGCCGCCGCCGCTCGGTGTCTGCCGGAGCCTTGGAGGCCGCCGCCGCTCGGTGTCTGCCGGAGCATTGGAGGAGGCCGCTTGGAGCTCGGTGTCTGCCGGAGCATTGGAGGAGGCCGCCGCGGCTCGGTGTCTGCCGGAGCATTGGAGGAGGCCGCCGCTCGGTGTCTGCCGGAGCATTGGAGGAGGCCGCTTGGAGCTCGGTGTATGCCGGAGCCTTGGAGGCCGCCGCCGCCGCTCGGTGTCTGCCGGAGCCTTGGAGGCCGCCGCCGCTCGGTGTCTGCCAGAGCATTGGAGGAGGCCGCTTGGAGCTCGGTGTCTGCCGGAGCATTGGAGGAGGCCGCCGCCGCTCGGTGTCTGCCGGAGCATTGGAGGAGGCCGCTTGGAGCTCGGTGTCTGCCGGAGCCTTGGAGGAGGCCGCTTGGAGCTCGGTGTCTGCCGGAGCATTGGAGGAGGCCGCCGCCGCTCGGTGTCTGCCGGAGCCTTGGAGGAGGCCGCTTGGAGCTCGGTGTCTGCCGGAGCCTTGGAGGAGGCCGCTTGGAGCTCGGTGTCTGCCGGAGCATTGGAGGAGGCCGCCGCCGCTCGGTGTCTGCCGGAGCCTTGGAGGAGGCCGCTTGGAGCTCGGTGTCTGCCGGAGCATTGGAGGGGGCCGCAACTCAGTGTGAAGCAGATTGTGATCGTACTCTAAAAATGAAGGAATCTAAACACTTTTATGAATGAGGTTAAAGTAATGATGTAACATCTGAAGAAGGGACCTCAGAGGCCTCGCAAGCTGGTGTGACTCTCCGGAGGAAATGCTGCCCTCTCATTCTGTGATTATAAAGATGTATCTGACGCAACCCCATTAGGGGAGACCGCGGGTTCTGCACTTGGCTCCGCTCTCCGTACAGCGCATGATGTTAATGCATTCAGGCCGATCACCCTCAGCCATCGCATGCGGATCAGAGCTGCAGCCGCTGCGCTGCTGGGAGGTGGGGAGTGAAATCATCCGTGTTCTGTGCGAGTTGTTTTCAAGCGTTGCTGATGAGAGATGAGATTGCTGTCTCTTTGGAAGAAGCCACCGAGCGCAGGGAAGAGAGTCTCTCGGCATGACCCTCTGCACTCGTCGTGCTTCCGTGTATAGTGCTACGGCTCCCGGACACGTGTTTCCCTTCCGTGTAGAGTGCTACGGCTCCCGGACACGTGTTTCCCTTCCGTGTATAGTGCTACGGCTCCCGGACACGTGTTTCCCTTCCGTGTATAGTGCTACGGCTCCCGGACACGTGTTTCCCTTCCGTGTATAGTGCTACGGCTCCCGGACACGTGCTTCCCTTCCGTGTATAGTGCTACGGCTCCCGGACACGTGTTTCCCTTCCGTGTATAGTGCTACGGCTCACGGACACGTGTTTCCCTTCCGTGTATAGTGCTACGGCTCACGGACTGCAACTCCCACCATGCTCACAAAACCTTTTGGATTGAAGTGTTCCCCTGTGGAATATGAGCATAGGCGCTTGCACTCAGATTTTGACTCCTCCCACAGTGTGAGGCGTAGGAGCAGCAGCTCCGCCCTCGCTGTGTGTGGCCCCTCTGCTGCCGAGAGGGAGGCAGTCTCTTCGTGTTTTGGGCAGGAGTTCTGGTGACATCACCGGCGTGTCGGGTTTCTGGCTGACAGCTGACTGCTGAGATCTCAGTGTTTGGCAGCCGCCTGCCAGAGAGCAGCTTCAACCAGCGAGTGGGACCCCGGCAGGTGAGCGGGCGAGTGGGACTGCCTGAGCCTGATAGGAGTAACTATGCGGGGGGCTCTCGTGTATCTGGAGACATTTTCAGGTGGGATTTGCTGCTTTGACTTAACCCTTTGTGTGGGGGGGTTATGGGGGTGTTAGTGATGAAGGGGGGGCGTTATGAGGGGTGTTAGTGATGGGGTGGGAAGTATTTCACAGCTAGTTTAACCCTTTATGGGAATTACAAGTGGAATAACGGTCGCCTTTCTACCACGTTTGTTATATTTTGAAATGTATGACGAGTAGATGGGTTAGTTTGACGTCCGTTGTACCCCGAGTCCGGGTATTAACCTCCTTACCCCCGACTGCCGCTCTGCTGTACCCCGAGTCTGGGTATTAACCTCCGTACCCCCAACTGCCGCTCTGCTGTACCCCGCGTCCGGGTATTAACCTCCGTACCCCCGACTGCCGCTCTGCTGTACCCCGAGTCTGGGTATTAACCTCTGTACCCCCCAACTGCCGCTCTGCTGTACCCCGCGTCCGGGTATTAACCTCCATACCCCCAACTGCCGCTCTGCTGTACCCCAAGTCTGGGTATTAACCTCCGTACCCCCAACTGCCGCTCTGCTGTACCCCGAGTCTGGGTATTAACCTCTATACCTCCCCGGCTGCCGCTCTGCTGTCCCCCGAGTTGGGGTATTAACCTCTATACCTCCCCGGCTGCCGCTCTGCTGTCCCCCGAGTTGGGGTATTAACCTCTATACCTCCCCGGCTGCCGCTCTGCTGTCCCCCGAGTTGGGGTATTAACCTCTATACCTCCCCGGCTGCCGCTCTGCTGTCCCCCGAGTTGGGGTATTAACCTCTGTACCCCCCCGACTGCCGCTCTGCTGTCCCCCGAGTTGGGGTATTAACCTCTGTATCCCCCCGACTGCCGCTCTGCTGTCCCCTGAGTCGGGGTATTAACCTCCGTACCCCCCGACTGCCGCTCTGCTGTACCCCGAGTCCGGGTATTAACCTCCGTACCCCCGACTGCCGCTCTGCTGTACCCCGAGTCCGGGTATTAACCTCCGTACCCCCGACTGCCGCTCTGCTGTACCCCGAGTCCGGGTATTAACCTCCGTACCCCCCGACTGCCGCTCTGCTGTCCCCAGAGTCCGGGTATTAACCTCCGTATCCCCAGTGCCCCAGACAGAGGCAGTTACAGGACACCGGAAGGGTTCTGTAAGAGAACTTTCCCCCAGCATGTAAATAGTTAACCTGTGCTGTGGATTACGAGTGAGGGTCAGGAGCTCCTGAAGGGTTTAGACGTGTTTAGAACTTGTATGTATGAGATTCTCGGTGTGATGTCGGGACAGATGGCTTCTATTGATTTCCTGTCCCTGTCATATGGCTGACTGTGGGAGGAAAGTCATCCCCTCGTTATCGGTGGATTATCGGCTCGTTATGAGAAGAGTCCCTCTGGATCCGGGGTCTGCGGGAGCCGGGGGTCCCGGGGCCGCACGGTTCTCATGTAGCATCTATTAATGGGACCCCACGTTATAACAGCGAATGTAATAAAAAATGTGAGGAGTTTTGCCGGAGAGACCCTCGTAAATCCCGAAGAAATCCGATATATATTTTAAAATAAAGCGTTCCGCGTCCCCCGGGCCCCAGGTGAAACGCGCCGCTCCGGGGGAGGGGAAAGCGGGAATTCTGCCCATCTCTCCCAAAACGTCATTTATTTTTTTTACACCTTTTTTTCCCTGGCAGATCTGTTATTTCTTGAAACAGAATTATTAATAACCCTGTGTGACTGCGCAGAGAACTGCCGCGTTTTTGTGCAGATTATGTCTCCTGAATGGTGTGTGGTGTAAAGAAATGTTACTTTACTTAGAAGTGGAACAGCCTCCCAGCAGAGGTGGTAGAGGGTAATACAGTGAGGGTATTAAACATGCATGGGGGCCGACGGGGGCCGATCTGCCGGTAGAATCTGTTAGAGAAGCCTCTTGACCTGGTGAAGAGCAGAGGACTCGGCAGCCGTCTGTGACCCAAACATGGTGTTTATAATGGGCGAGAGAGCCGAGGGTCCCCGTTGTCCACGTGACGGCACTCGGGCCGGTGTTTTGTGATCAGACTGAGGTTGCGCATGTTGGGGGATCGTGATGATTGAACAGACTGAGGTCACGCATGTCGGGGGGTCGTGATGATTGAACAGACTGAGGTCACGCATGTTGGGGGGGTCGTGATGATTGAACAGACTGAGGTCACGCATGTCGGGGGGGGGGGGGGGTGTCGTGATGATTGAACAGACTGAGGTCATGCGTGTTGGGGGGGGGGGAATCTGGGCTCTTGGCCGATGTCTGGTTCCCGGCTCGCGTTATATGCGAGATAATCGGCGATTGTTCGGAACGTTAAATGTCACATTCTTGGGATTGTTGGTAAAGAATGAAGTCGTTCAGTTTGTTTGCGAGATTTGGGGGGCCGCGGGGGGGTGGGGAATCTGCAACTCGGAGCGGGCTTTAAACATTTTCTGAGACTCGCAGAAGGTCGACGACTTCCCCGGTTTGGGCCGCGATCAGTTAATGGGCAGTAACTGGTTAATGGGCGGTAACTGGTTCGGGGCTATCTGCCCCGGGAACGGCAGGGGTGGAGGCCCCGGGGGGCCGGATAGAGCGGCCTCTGCTCTCTGCCGATACGCCCCCTATCGATGTTCCATCTTTCCGTTATTACCCAGCTCTGGGTCCGGATGCTCTTTTCTCTCCTCGCCTCGCCCTCTCTTTTCTCGCCTCGCCTCGCCCTCTCTTTTCTCGCCTCGCCTCGCCCTCTCTTTTCTCTCCTCGCCTCGCCCTCTCTTTTCTCTCCTCGCCTCGCCCTCTCTTTTCTCGCCTCGCCCTCTCTTTTCTCGCCTCGCCTCGCCCTCTCTTTTCTCTCCTCGCCTCGCCCTCTCTTTTCTCGCCTCGCCCTCTCTTTTCTCGCCTCGCCCTCTCTTTTCTCGCCTCGCCCTCTCTCTTCTCTCCTCGCCCTCTCTTTTCTCGCTTCGCCCTCTCTCTCTCTCTCTCTTCTCTCCTCGCCCTCTCTCTCTCTCTTCTCTCCTCGCCCTCTCTCTCTCTCTCTTCTCTCCTCGCCCTCTCTCTCTCTCTTCTCTCCTCGCCCTCTCTCTCTCTCTCTCTTCTCTCCTCGCCCTCTCTCTCTCTTCTCTCCTCGCCCTCTCTCTCTCTTCTCTCCTCGCCCTCTCTCTCTCTTCTCTCCTCGCCCTCTCTCTCTCTTCTCTCCTCGCCCTCTCTTCTCTCCTCGCCCTCTCTTCTCTCCTCGCCCTCTCTCTCTTCTCTCCTCGCCCTCTCTTTTCTCTCCTCGCCCTCTCTCTCTCTCTCTTTTCTCTCCTCGCCCTCTCTCTCTCTCTCTTTTCTCTCCTCGCCCTCTCTCTCTCTCTCTTTTCTCTCCTCGCCCTCTCTCTCTCTCTCTCTTTTCTCTCCTCGCCCTCTCTCTCTCTCTCTCTCTCTCTCTCTCTTTTCTCTCCTCGCCCTCTCTCTCTCTCTCTCTCTCTTTTCTCTCCTCGCCCTCTCTCTCTCTTTTCTCTCCTCACCGTCTCTTTTGTCTCCTCAGTCACAATGAGCGGAAAGTAACGTGCAGGCACCCGGTGACCGGGCAGCCATCGCAGGATAACTGCATCTTCGTGGTGAACGATCAGTAAGTGTTCATTGCTTTGAAGGGTTAATTGGTTTATTTTTCTGGGGTAAAAAGACATTTACTGTGAGTCCGTGGAGACGGCTATCCGGAGCGCATGCCGCGCATGCACCGATCCCCGGGGGGTAACTTCCGCAGTGTTCCTCGGGCCGCTAACGAGTGCCGCGTCATCCGGCTGTCACAATGCGTTTGAAGCTCATTCCCTGTAATTGGCGCTGCGGCCTCGCGCCAGCTTCGTGACGAGGGCCGGCCTTGGCGGGGGGGCGGAAGGGGCCGGGGTATTAACCACAAGCTCTCTCCTCGTCCCGCCACGCAGGGCGTCTTGCACGATGGCTTCTCAGGAAAAGAAGGACCGGACCGTGAGCATGACGAGCGAGACCTCGAGCGGCAACCCCGCGGGTCACCCCACCAGCCCCATCACCAGGGTGAGTGCGCAGAGCGCTGGGGTATGACATCATATCCTGCCGCTGAGTGGTGGGGGGGCCCGGGAATGAAGCAGTAGAGGAGGGAGACGCATGGAGGGGAGCGATCCTAACCAGGGACTACTGAGGTTTCTAGCATAGCAGGTCCCAGCGCAGGGGCTGCACGAGGGTTGAGTTGCCCCGCGGGGTATGTTTGGATCCATAGACGCCTCCTGTGTCGCTGAGCGCTGCTTTAACGCGCATGTCTCTGTGTGTTTTTCCTCCCCGCAGTCCTCCAGAACGTCGGGGAAACTGCATAACTTTGGCAAGCGGTCAAACTCCATAAAGCGCAATCCAAATGCCCCGGTGACCATGCGCAGCTGGCTGTACAAGAAGGTAAGAGGAGCCCCCACGGAGGGGGCAGTCAGCGGCTCTATGGGGTCCGGCGTTGGGGGTCTGTGGAAGGAGCTGATCGGATGTTAATAAATGTTGGTGGATTTGCCCTGTGACTGCCCCCGGCCGTCCACTCAGCCCAGAGCGCCGAACCCCCCGGCCGCATGCACGCAATTCTAGTGCGAAACGTGCATAGAAGTCGTCGGCGCCGGTGATGTCACGTTGTGGGCGGGTGCTAATGAATGCACATATTAAATACCCCGCGAGCGGACTGCTGCCTGCCACTTGTGATATTAACTCTTCGTGCTCTCGGGAGTCTTTACGTTTCTTTACTTTCCAGGCAAACTCTGGGATGAAGCTGTGGAAGAAGCGCTGGTTCGTGCTGTCGGACTTGTGCCTGTTTTACTACAGAGGTAACTGCCCCCGAATTAACTCTTTGCTCTGTGTCCGTCTAACGAGGGGCTTCTGCCTCCTTCACTGACCCCCCAAATCCGGGCATGAGCCAACATATGATCCTAACGGAAAGGGACATCTCCCTAGAGACAGGCGTCCGGCGGCTGTGACTCCGGGGCCGCCCGGCGGCTGTGACTCCGGGGCCGCCCGGCGGCTGTGACTCCGGGGCCGCCCGGCGGCTGTGACTCCGGGGCCGCCCGGCGCCTGTGACTCCGGGGCCGCCCGGCGCCTGTGACTCCGGGGCCGCCCGGCGCCTGTGACTCCGGGGCCGCCCGGCGGCTGTGACTCCGGGGCCGCCCGGCGGCTGTGACTCCGGGGCCGCCCGGCGGCTGTGACCCCGGGGCCGCCCGGCGGCTGTGACCCCGGGGCCGCCCGGCGGCTGTGACCCCGGGGCCGCCCGGCGGCTGTGACCCCGGGGCCGCCCGGCGGCTGTGACCCCGGGGCCGCCCGGCGGCTGTGACCCCGGGGCCGCCCGGCCGCTGCGACTCCCAGTCTGAATTTCACATTTTATTTTCTTTTTGTACACTAAATCTTTAATTCCTCTAAATCCTGTTGACGGATGAGTGAGATGAGTCATGGCGGCTGTGGGTTACCGCTCATTCAGTGTGCATTAACCCCTGGTGGTCAGTGTAAATTCCCTTGGTATATTAACCCCTGGTGGTCAGTGTAAATTCCCTCGGTGCATTAACCCCTGGTGGCTGGGTGCCATCTCTCCTCCTTTTCATGGCGCTTGGTTAAACGCTGCTTCCTCTAACGTGGCAAACGCGCTTGGTGTCCTCGGGTCGTGTCGGGTTCGATGTCCGCGCTCCGTGTGTGGTCGCTCGATACGGCCAATTAATATTCTGAGCGAACTCGTGTGAGCCGCGTGCCACGGCCGAGCGCTCGGGCAATCTACTCCTGTAAACAGGCCGCCACTTTTCGCAGCTCCGTCTCTGCTGGAATCCAAGGACGCGGCAATGTTAGCGGCTCCCAGCGATGCTTCTAACTGGATACGAGCTCGCGTTTCAAGCCGTGTTTGTTTTTGCCCGGGGGCTATTAAGCTCCATCAGTCTCCGGATCCCCAGGGGCCGGACACGCAGAGCAGATTAATTCTAAGAGCCGGTGTTCTTTGTTGGCTGCGCGTGCGACATCTCAATAGTCCTTAATTACTTTAACGTAATCCTCCTTAAATCCTTTCTTTAATATCAAGTGTCACCGAAGCTGCCGTTTAGGCGAGGGAGACCAATTGCCCCCTGGGCCGGTCCATATTCTTCACACAGGAGGGGGTCTCTCGGCACGATCTGGTAACCCGATGTCTTAAAGATAATGGCGACCCTCGCGTTTCGTGTGACAGTTGATGCGCCGCTAGAAGTTAACGTTACATCTTTTCTGCTCTACAGATGAGAAAGAAGAGGGCGTCCTGGGGAGCATTCTCCTGCCGAGCTTCAAAATCTCGCCCATAACGGCGGACGATCACATTAACCGCGTATACGCCTTTAAGGTAAGGAAACAAGCCTCATGGGGGGCGCCGGGGCGCACTCTCCCTCCTGCCGGGGTATCTCATGGTCTGCCTTCTCAGAACATCCTATGGAGTGAATCGCATTTACCCCGCGGCCGCCATTAACGAGCTTGTGTCTTTATGCCGTTAAGTGGGTTAAAGTCCTGCTTTGGCAGTGAGCCCCTCGTTTCTCCTGACCCCCGCCATAAACTCGGTTCCTTTCCAGTAACTTCTAAAATGCGTTTTCCTTCTCTTTTCCGTGAATCTCCGCTCGCGGGTTCCGGTCGGAGTCTCTACCGGTACTTCATTGCTGTGCGGCTGCTGTCGGTGAGTCCCTTTCCGTGTCCCACAAATCACTGCGTGCGGCTTTGTGCTTCTTTTAATATTGGTGTTAATTTAGTTGTTTGTTTTTTCTTTTGCAGACACTTTGTATTTCGTTCCGCTCATCGTGTCGTTTCCACCAGGCGGCCCACCCAAACATGAGGACCTACTACTTCTGCACAGACACCGGCAGAGAGATGGAGCTGTGGATGAAAGCCATGACTGACGCATCTCTCGTCCACACGGAGCCGACAAAGAGGTGCGTCTCTGGTGCCTTTGTCTGCTGCGGGCTCCACGCCGGTGAACGTGGCACCCCCACCCGGCCTGCCGGAGTGCCCCCGACCGGGTAAACGTGGCACCCCCACCCGGCCTGCCGGAGCGCCCCCGACCGGGTAAACGTGGCACCCCCACCCGTCCTCTGACCACATTTGTTGAGTCGGCACGTTCCGTGCCCAATGCTTTCCGGGATGCCACAAATATGTCCCGCAGAATATCGGGTGACTTCGAGAATAGCTTCTGAACGCGTCTGCATCCCGCAGAAACTTTAATAAGCGGTTCCCATTCCAAATGCTTGCGCGTGAGCTGCGATTAGCCGGCGCATGGATGAAGACGGACGGGTCCGTGAATGCCAACGATCCTTTTTCTCTCCTGGGCCTCACAAAATGTTTTTCCTTGTGGTTTTGGGGGTTGCGTGGAATTAGACGTCCGCCCGGCCGCTCATGCGAGGCTGATGGGTTTGACAGGGTTTGCTGAATGCTTTTGGTTCTTTGCAGGGGGGTCTCCCCCGAAATTGGGGAACTGTCTTCCCCCCCGTTGAACGTTCTCACGCGGCGGATAATTCCAGAGTGCGCTTTTACTTATTGCTTTTCTATCCACTTTTCTATTTCTAGGATAGAAGTGGCGGCGTTTGAAAACGTGGCACCCCAAGAAACCAACCACGTTCCAAACCACAGACTGTTAATCCGACCCGAGACGAATAACAACCAGAGAAACATCGAGATCAGCAAAGTGGAGGAGAAGAGAGCGCGCGAGGCCGAGAGGTACGGCTTCCAGAAAGACGGGCAGGAGCGTCCCTTAACTAAAATAAACAGCGCGCGGCAGCAGCCCGGCGACTACGAGCTCCCGGCAGCGAGTGCTGCACGCTATCGATCCGCGCACATCAATGGACCTGACGATAGATACATCGAAACCCAGGGCCACGCTTCCGAGACGGACTCAGCCAATCAGCACAGAGCTCCCGGCGCCCACATGGAGCCCGAAAGAGTAATCCAAAGAACCAACTCTATGTTACAGCTGGAGCAGTGGATCCGGAGTCAGAGAGAGAAGAGCCCGGAGGAGGACGGCAGAGGGTGAGTGCGCCAAACGCCGCGCTGCAGCCAAACGCCGCGCTGCAGCCAAACGCCGCGCTGCAGCCAAACGCCGCGCTGCAGCCAAACGCCGCGCTGCAGCCAAACGCCGCGCTGCAGCCAAACGCCGCGCTGCAGCCAAACGCCGCGCTCCAGCTGTCGCTGTCCATAGGGCAAAAGGGACACCTGGCCAGAGACCTTCAGCCCTTAGGGGCCACAACTTTTTCCCAGCTGGTCACAGAGAGATCCAAATGTTAAAATGACCGTCAGCTGTAGATCAGACGTGGGCTCTTGTGGCTTCGCTTGGCACCGCAGCCCGCATAAAATATGGCGCCTCTGAGCTTATACCGATGTGTTGGCACTTTGGGGCTGATTTGGTTAAACGGCTGTTAAGTATTCAGCGCGCTTTTCCTTTTCACGGCCGCGTCAGAATTTTTTGCTATTTTTATTTAATTAACGCTGCATGTAAATCTCCTGTCACCTGCAGAGCGCGTACCGTGTGACCGGGACACGGATAATCTCTGTACACTCATCGTCTGTGACTTCGCTGCGAGGCCCCATATGCAAATTTCTGTTCTGTTTAGCATTTCATTTGCATACGTCATGTGAGGTTTTTTTTTCATTTTCTCATTGTTCTTTACAGTGTGATGTCCTATCAGACGCTGCCCAGAAATATGCCAAGCTACCGGGCCCACGTCGTGCCCCGCTACCCGGAGGGATACAGGACCTTGCCTCGCAATCCAAAGTCTCGGCCCGAGAGCCTCTGCAGCACTGCGGGAGCCGGATACGAGCGGACCGCGGTGCCTCCGAGTGCCGGCACGGAAGAGAAGCGGCGCTCGATTCGGGACGACACAATGTGGCAGCTGTATGAGTGGCAGCAGAGACAGTTCTACAATAAACAGACCACCCTCCGGCGCCATTCATCGCTCAACAGCCCGAAAACCATGATCCACATATCCGAGCAGACTCTGCATTCTGTTCCTCTGTCCCCGTCCCACGGCTCCATATCGGGATATCACACGTACTCCCCTCACCGGGCTTACAGATCCGAGGTGTCCTCTCCCGTTCAGAGAGGAGACCTCACCATAGATCGCCGCCAGAAGACCCTCCCCAACAAGGTAAGAACAAGGGCTCTCTATAGACACAGCGGAGACTGCTGGGAAGTGACCTGGGGTCGCGACCGTCACAGGAGTCGATAGAACCGAGTGCTGGCTGGGCGTAGCAGTGATTGTGTAGCGGTCACATACGTGTGGAGGCGGTGATTGACTTCCTATTCTTTATACACAAGGTTAGAGGGTCGGTGTGATCAGGCGAGGAGCGTCTTGGTGGCTTTTGCGTTTCCCGGAAATTCTCGCGATGTGACTTACTGTGTTTTCCACAGCTCACCTTCCACCCCGACCGAAGGTCCATGCCAGCGGGATTATCTCTGCAGACAGTGTCACCGCAGGGCCTGCACGACAAAACGGTGAGTGCTGCTCGGATCTGCTGTGACAGTAAAGTCTGTGTCTCTGCCTTTTAAGATATTCGTGTCTGATTCCCGAATCTGGGGCCGTCATTGCGCTATGTAGTGGTTGGACCCCAATAAGTGATGGTGGCAAAGTATCGGCTGGGGGGGTCGTGCCCGGTCATCGGCTCGGTCACAGAGCCATCTAGTGGTGATTCCAGTTATCGCAGATACAATGGATACACCTTATTAACCCAGGAGAGGATGCTGTAAAGTTACAAACGCTTTTGGGACCTCGGAGCTCTCTTCTTCATCTGAATGATCTTAGGTTCTGAAGCCTTATGTAGCTTAACAGCTTTTTCTATGTTTGCCTAATATATCAACATCGACTTAAGATTCCGTTTATTACAGAAACTGTAATGATGGTATGATGTCACTTTCCAAACCCCGCCGTATGTATTTATAATAGCCCCCTGAGCAGGAGACATGTTCATTAATGTGAGTGAGGGCTGTAATTGTCTTTGCTCTCTGTGGCTCGCGCTCAGCCGGAGGAACTCACGCTGCTTCTCATCAAGCTGCGCAGACAGCAGGCAGAGCTTGGCACTGTACGGGAACACACGTTAGCGCAACTCCTGCGGCTCAAGCAGCTGTGCAGCCCAAAGGTCAGCCGTGGCTCTTCTCGTTTAACGTCCGTGTCTTGTCAGAAGCCCTTGTTTACCATTTGCCAGCCGCATGCCCCCCTCAGCAACTGGAAATGGAAGCCGCCGGTATTTGATCCGCTGCCGGGTCCGCCGGGGGCTTCTCAGGGCTTTATGCGTCCGTATGGGGTAACTAAGGCCTGCACTAGCCCTTAGTGCGGCTCAGTGCCCCATCACCCCTGTACGTACCTATAAATCATGCCCTGTGCCCCTCTGAATGTGACTGGCTGTTCTGTTACCCCCTCGGAATGTGACTGGGTGTTCTGTTACCCCTCAGGGGGTTGTAAATTGCTTGTCTGGACCTTGAGCTCCCAGAGGGGTAGTCTTGCATGATTTTGCCCCCTCGTTATTATTGTAGTGCTTGTTGTAGTGTTACGTTTCTCGCCCTCCTCCCCGATCTCCCGTTATGCCTCCGTGTGTTTCAGCCTTTTCTGCCCCCTTTAGTGGCTCGGTGGTAATTATTTGCATGCGCGGGGACTGCTGCCTCCGTAACGCGTCAGACCGAATTGCTCTGAATCCTCTCTCCTCTTTACTCTCTAACGCTGCCGGCAGGATGAGATCCTTTCACATCATCTTCAAAGGAACCTCATCTATGTGGATTATCAGGTGGGATTTAGGACTTTTTGGGTCTTTGTGAAAGTATAGATTTCATGCAGTGACCGCTACGTGACCCGCCGGTGACCCAGAAACGCTGCAGCTTCCCAAACATGAAGCAGACGCAGCGCCCTACAGCTATCTTTTTAATTACATTGAATCGATACCCGCAGTCGAGGGATTTACCCCCAGGTCATTTGCGGGGGGGGGATGTCTGTCCGTGTTTGCAACAATCTCTTGATTTTTTTGAGTTGGGTGGGATTCCCGAGAAGCCGGTAGTTCTGTGACTCTCCAGACCTGTTCTATCCAGGCTGTCCTTAATCCCCAGCGGTGTATTAACCCCGGGGCAATAAGGGTAGCTGTGCCCAGACAGCCTTTATACGTTTCGCATGTTAGTCTGGAGAAGCCGTGGGCATGTTCCCCAGTGCCACTCATATATATATAGATATATGCATACACTGTGTGTGTGTATATATAGATGTGTGTGTGTGTGTGTATATATGTGTGTGTATATATATATATATATATATATATATAATATAGCACCATCATATTCCACAGAGCGGTACAGCGGGGAGACAGTTTGGGCAGAATAAGCGACGATTAAGGCGCTAACGAGCTCACAGTCGGGGATTCATGTGAAATGAGCCCGAGAATGAATGCGTTTCCCCGGTTCCGGGTGGAATTGGTTAATTAAGGGGTTTTATGCATTAAATCATCTTCTAATGTTTTATTCCTTGTGTTATTCTGAGGACTGTAGGTGGTGGGTAAACGTTTCCTGCAATATTCCCATCTCGTAGCTCGGCCCCCGGGGGAGGCTTCCCCGATCCGTCTGAAGTCAGGTTTAAAGGACCCTCGCCGGTTATTTTACACCAATTGACGGGGGCCTGAAATTCAGTATTCTTTATAGGGGGTCTTACTCCTAGTTTTTCAATTGGGCAGGGGGGGTTATTTCTGAAGAGGGGCTTTTTCATTAGATTGGCCAACCGGCACAAACACTGCCAATGCCACTGGCCCGGCGGGGGGCGTGCGTCGCGCATGCCTTTATTCTGTGGCATTAGAGCCGTAATTGTGAGATTCTTGCAGTTTTGACTCAAGATCTCACCTCAGATCTCACCGCAGACGCCGTAGGATTCCCGGTATCCGTGACTTTCTGCCTTCTCAGGGATATATTAAGTTATGACATCATATAGTAAGTGATGGAAGAGCAGGTGGGAATATTGCAGCGATTGGGGGGTCGCGCAGGTTGTCTTCCTGCAGCTCGTTTCAGTTGTGAAGGTTTTCTGGGGTCGGACGCTTCAGTTCTTTGCTGTTTGCTGCTTCGAATAGATGAAGGAGAACGAGCCGTTAATCACCCTGGTTCACAGCATGATCGAGAACTCTGCGCTTAGACCGCAACTGTTCCAGCAAGTAAGGTCCACCGCCTGCCACATGCGCACCGTGGTGTCTGCACGGCGCTCCATCAGCAGCTCCCCTCTATCAGCAGCAGCGCTCCATCAGCAGCTCCCCTGTATCAGCAGCTCCCCTGTATCAGCAGCAGCGCTCCATCAGCAGCTCCCCTGTATCAGCAGCAGCGCTCCATCAGCAGCTCCCCTGTATCAGCAGCAGCGCTCCATCAGCAGCGCTCCATCAGCAGCTCCCCTGTATCAGCAGCAGCGCTCCATCAGCAGCTCCCCTGTATCAGCAGCAGCGCTCCATCAGCAGCTCCCCTGTATCAGCAGCAGCGCTCCATCAGCAGCTCCCCTGTATCAGCAGCGCTCCATCAGCAGCTCCCCTGTATCAGCAGCAGCGCTCCATCAGCAGCTCCCCTGTATCAGCAGCAGCGCTCCATCAGCAGCTCCCCTGTATCAGCAGCAGCGCTCCATCAGCAGCTCCCTTGCCTGGTTTTTTTTTTTTTGCCCCCTCGTCCATTTCCACCCAATGGCATGGCTTTACTCTTTGTCCGCTTTGAGTGTCACGCCGACTGATTGGCGCATCGTGCATCGTTCACAGGAAGTGGCTGCTTTGGTGAGAAATAGATTATTTTTGCCCCAGTAACACGTTTTGTAATGTCGGCGAATTGGTTTAAATTCATTGGACTGAAGTAAAGCGCCCCCAACGCCCTATAGATAATAAACGCTCCGCGGGGTGAAGCTGCCCATCTCATTCAGCCGCCTGGGTTGGAGTTTTTGGAGAGATCTCGGTGTCTCGTGTCGCGCTCTGTCGCCGTAAAGATTTCCCCTCGTAATGATTTGCTGATTGGTTCTTATCTGCCCAGGGGGGTAATGAGCCGCCTCTCTTGGAGGTTAAAAGAATGTGGTGTCCGATGCGGTGACGCCATACTCTGTACCCAGCTAGCCGCGGTGACTCCATACTCTTTACCCAGCTAGCCGCAGCCTGCGCGGTGACTCCATACTCTTTACCCAGCTAGCCGCGGTGACTCCATACTCTTTACCCAGCTAGCCGCGGCCTGCGCGGTGACTCCATACTTTGTACCCAGCTAGCCGCGGTGACTCCATACTCTGTACCCAGCTAGCCGCGGCCTGCGCGGTGACTCCATACTCTTTACCCAGCTAGCCGCAGCCTGCGCGGTGACTCCATACTCTTTACCCAGCTAGCCGCGGCCTGCGCGGTGACTCCATACTCTTTACCCAGCTAGCCGCAGCCTTGCGGTGACTCCATACTCTGTACCCAGCTAGCCGCGGTGACTCCATGCTCTGTACCCAGCTAGCCGCGGCCTGCGTGGTGACTCCATGCTCTGTACCCAGTAAGCTGTCGTGGATTCATTCTGTTTGTTGCTGCTGCTCGGTGGTCTCCGGGGTCGGGGCGTCTCGGTTCTCTCCGGTGATCCGGTTTAGGCGGTTATTCGCTTTGCATGTCGGACCCGGCCCTTCGTGCGATCGCTTCCATCCACGCTCTTGTTGCTTTATCCATTCAGTGTATTGTCCAGGGTGAGTTTGCATGAAGATGCCCCCCAGAGTTGCCCTGCCGGCCCATCTGGGGCTATTTCTTCCTGGATCTCCCCATAATATTACACGAGGTCCTGTGCCCAGTAACCAGGAACAATAATAGCTCGTGGCCCATGGTACGGGGCCACCATCCTTTGAATATTATAGTTATTATTATTACATGAGATTAATGCCCCCGGATACCCTGGGGCCCGACTGGCTCCTGCCGTTACCCCGTTTCCTGGGTGGCTCCTGAAAGTTGATTACCTGCGGTGAACGTCGTAAAGCTGCCGGCGCCCGGCTGGTTATTGGGCAGTGACCGGCGCCCATCATCGGGCGACACTCTGTGCCATCGGGGCCGATGCTCTCGGGCGAGACGTTCGGCAGCTTCTCCGCAGCGCGCTGACTGTCTCTCTGTCTTTACAGATGGCCCAAGAAGATTGTCGGGCGCCCTATAAATGCCGGACGGAGGAGGCCGACGTGGATGTGAGTAATTAACCCTCTACCTGCTGGCGGCTTATTATGAAGAATTACATTAAAATTCTGCGGGTCCTTTCATTGTTTTACCCCGCGAGTCCTGGATCAAAGCGGATAGCGTTGGCGGGGTCACTCTGGGCTACCCCGGTGGGGAGGGTAACCCTGGGGTATGTCCCATCACTGCACTCAGAGGCTGTTCCATGTATCTACCACCCTCTCAGTAAAGTAAAATCTCCTACTACACCGTCTAAGCCTCCGGTTTTTAGATTCTGGCCGAGGGTGTCGGCTACCTGATGTTTTTGTAACCAGTCCTGTTTTCCAAACAGGCCAAACTCAGCAGGTTATGTGAACAGGACAAGGTGGTCCAAGCTCTGGAGCAGAAGCTGCAGCAGTTGCACCAGGAGAAGGTAGGACCCCCATGCTTCACTCTGCAGGCAAACGGCTGTTGGCGTGCTTCAGTTTAACCCTTTCTCTTCCGTCAGCACACGCTGGAACAAGCCCTGCTGTCGGCCAGCCAGGAGATAGAGATGAAGGCAGAGAATCCGGCGGCCGTGCGGAGCGTGCTGCTGCAGAGGGACGACTTACAGAACGGGCTCCTCAGCACTTGCCGGGAGGTGTCGCGCGCCACCGCGGTGAGTGATGGATCGTTTCCGATAAAAGCCAACCATCCGCGGAGTCGTTTCCTCTTGCTAATCTCCCTAATTGGACTTTTTAAGGCTCTGTCCTTGTTACACTCCATCAAATTACCCTCCGCGGTAATCGCGCTTGCACCCTTCCCCCGATCAGACGGCTTATTAAATAAATTTTACAAACAATCTACGAGAAACGCGTTTCACCCTCGGAGATGTAATATACCTAATATATCCGATACACCTGATATATATCCGATACACCTATATATATATATATATATATATATATATATATATATATATTAATATATCTCCGATACACCTAATATATCTCCGATACACATATATATATATATATATATATATTAATATATCTCCGATACACCTAATATATCTCCGATACACATATATATATATATATATATATATATATATATATATATATATATTAATATATCTCCGATACACCTAATATATCTCCGATACACCTGATATATCTCCGATACACCTGATAAATCTCCGATACACCTAATATATATCCGATACACCTAATAAATCTCCGATACACCTAATATATCTCCGATACACCTAATATATCTCCGATACACCTAATATATCTCCGATACACCTATATATATATCCGATACACCTAATATATATCCAATACACCTAATATATATACATATATATATATATATTATATATATCTCCAATACACCTGATATATATATATGTCCAATACACCTACTATTCCTAATTAATATAACTAATTAATATATCTAATCACTACACCTATCTCATAATATATCCCTTCAACCAGAAGAGAGAGAGAGTATATATACCGGTACGTGTGTGTGTATGTATGTGTATATATATATACTGGTACGTGTGTGTGTATGTATATATATATATATATATATATATATATATATATATATATATATATATATTTACTCACAGAGTCCATTGCACACCATTCCAAATGTTCCAAGCCCGGTGCTAGTAACCAGCAGTTTCCATATAAAACACTTTCAGAAAGATGGTCAGCACTCCAGGTCTTTAAATTGACAATTTCATTTTATTCAAAGTCAAGTCGACGTTTCAGTCATTACTGACTTTCATCAGGACATGTCCTGATGAAAGTCAGTAATGACTGAAACGTCGACTTGACTTTGAATAAAATGAAATTGTCAATTTAAAGACCTGGAGTGCTGACCATCTTTCTGAAAGTGTTTTATATATATATATATATATATACCGGGACCGGTGCATGCGCATCGCTTCACCCCCCACTAAGACAAAGAACCCAAGTCGGTGCGACTGCCTGCGCTTTAACCCAAAAGACTCTCAAGTGATTTAAAGCCTTCTCTGGACCCCATTAATGAGGCTCTTGTGTGCCAGGAGGGCCTATAAGGGCCAGAGACGGTTCTGCACCAAATAAATGTTTGATTGTCTGTCACTGACCGGCAGGAGGTGGAGAGAGCGTGGCGGGACTACGACCGGTTAGAGAGGGACGTGACCACGGCCAGGAAGCAAATGCGGGATCAGCTGGATCGGCTTGGTGAGGTTCAGGTCAGTCTGACCGCCGGGACTCGGCGTCCTGGGGGGTCCTACCTCATTTATATAGAGCGGCCCCTCCTGTGCAGCTTCTCATCACGGTGACCTCGTTTCAGACGGAATCAGCCGGCATCCAGCGAGCGCAAATGCAGAAAGAGATCTGGCGGATTCAGGATGTCATGGAGGGATTGAGCAAACACAAGGAGCAGAGAGAGGCTGACGCGGGTGAGGCTCTGACAGTCTTATCGCTTCCTCTGCTTGGGGGTAATAAGGGGCAGTCTCCTTCCCTCTCTGCCCCGCTCAGTCTACTTCTCTCTTTTGGTGGGCAAAATGTCCAGAAATATCACCAAATATTTTACCTTTTTCATGGAAAAGGGAACGTTTGCTTTAAATTAAGGGCTTGGCCGGTCTCACGAGATTATTGCGCCGGCTAACAGAGTGTCTCTTTAAACCACCAGGTAACTCCGACTCCAAACCGGTGACCTCTGGGAAGAATCCGATCGAGGTGAGGAAATCTGCCCCAGGCTGGCAATATTCCGAATGTTATTGGGGTGGTTGCTCTAGATCATGGTTCTGTGGTTAGTAGGAAGTGGACAGAGGATCTCTGAGCTCTGATTGGGTGGGTTCACATACCCTGCTGTCTGATCTATATTCCGCTCATGCGCAGTCCTGGCACCGCACGTCGCTAATTGTCTTGCAATCCTCTGGACAGGGTCTTAGACACTGCACGCTCTGCTGTCATGGTTTGTCCATCTCAGCACGGTCCCTGTTCTACAATCCCCAGGAGAAGGAAGCTGCCCCACCGCGTCCTCCGCTTCCTCGGTCCTACGACTTCTCCGAACAACCTCCCACAATCCCCCTCCTGCCCGGTGATGGTGGCTCCTACCCGCCGGGTCCCGGCAGGGGCCTCGTACGGCTTCCGGATGAGAAGACCACTCACCACGTCCAAATCTATCAAAGGAACGGCTCGTATTGTGTAAGCACAGCCGTGGAATGCCGCCCAACCATCTCCATTCCATCTCCTGTTGTCCGGCACACACAGTATGTGCCGGGGATACCCGCTCCCCATATGTGCCCTCACTCATCCCTCCATATACACCCTCACTTACCCCGCCAGGCACCTCGACAGGCATCCCCACTCAGTCACATCATAAACCAGTATGTAATCTCATAACCTGCTGCGTGTCAGACCTCAGAACCAGTAGGAATTAGCCTTTTGTGCATGCGCTGCTGGGAGAGCGGTTTGATTTTCCTTTTGTTTCTGTGTGATCACCATGCACATTGTTCATTGCTTTCTCCCGGAGACCACGCGGGGTCCGCAGTACTGTTTGGTGGGCCGATGGCCCTGTATTTACGGCAGTTTCGTGTATTTCTTTGCAGGGTCCTGATTACCGGCTTTACAAGAGCGAGCCGGAGCTGACCACCGTGGCCGAAGTGGACGAGTCAAACGGTGAAGACCGGGCCGACGCTTCCCTGGATATGGAGAATGGGAGAGGCAAAGGTTGGCGTCTGTCGTGGGGAACTAACACGGTGATCGCACCGTGTGTTACACGCTGCCGTCCGTGTTCTAGCCAAGAGAAGCTGCCGTGTCGTCCGTCTCCTTCAGGTTCAGGACGGGACATGTTTGCTGGGACATGGACGGGAGGGAGTGCAGCTACTTAACGAGCTGAACAGCCAGTCCCTTCACGTGTGACACGCGTGTATTCTCTGCACATGTTGTGCAGCTGGTTCCGCATTCACCTTTTTGTGAAATTGTTTTTTTAAGGTCCCCACTTCCCAGTCGGCGTCGTTCCTCCACGAGCCAAGTCACCTCCTCCTCTGGAGTCCACAACCATCGCTTCGTACGTCACCCTAAGAAAGAACCGCAAGCCGGAGTTCAAATCGGTAACAAATACGCTTTATATGAACTCATTAACCAAACCTTCTAATATTATCCTCGGTTGCTGAACCTGCCGGCAGATCGGCCCCATCGGCCCCTGTCTAGTCGCCTCTTTCTCCCGCTGTAAAGACTCAAACCTTAATCAGTCGTTGGGAGCCGTATGTCTATCCCATGCATGTTTAATCCCCTCCCTGTATCACCCTCTACCACTTCTGCTGGGAGGCTGTTCCACTGTGTGTGATTCTTACAGGAGTCACATCTGCGCAGCCTGTTTATTTTTCTTGATAAAGCCATGAGGCTCACCTGCCGGGCCCAGCCAGCTGCGTATAAATCATGGAGGGCTTATTGACTCACCTGGCCGGTGCGATCCGGTGCCACGAGCCGCCTAAAGCGTCATTAAAACAATCATGAAGTGGCCTGCAGTGCTTTTACCGCGGAACTGACCAATCATTAAAGATCGTTCGTTCATCACCAGGAGCGGCCGAGGAGCGCGGTGGAGCACCTGTGTATCGCCGAGAGCGCTCGGCCCAGAATGACCGTAGAGGAGCAACTCGAGAGAATGAGACGCCACCAGCAGGCATGCCTCAAAGAGAAGAAAAGGGGGTTCAGCTTTTTAGGGGCCACAGAGCAGTCGCCTTCCCAGAGCCCGGCCTTCTCCAGGGAAAGCTCCTCACAGGCGTCGCTGGTAAGTGAGAGCTGCCGTCTCGGGGCGGGGGGGGTCTCGGCACGAGGCGGGGGGGTCTCGGCGCTGGGGGGTCTCTCCGGTCTGACATGTTTTGGGGGTGCGATAAGATGTGGCGCCAGGAAAACGCAGGCACTGGGGACGGTGCGTGTAGCGTGTAAATGAGAGGAGCTGCGATCGTTAATCTCACGGAAACGAACAAGAAATAGAATTTTCTGTTCACAGATCCGAAAGCGGGAGGAAAAACTGTGCAGCAATATGAAGGACTTGGAGAGCGCGGCACATGAGGCGGCTGATCAGCAGCAGCGAGAAACTCCAGCTCAAGAAATTACCCGGCTGAAGGAAGCGGCCGACAAACGGCCCCCCGACAGGCAGGTGAGGAGACTTCTGTGCTCTCAATGCTGAATGCGCCAACGCTTTGGTGTCTGTTACTTACTGCATTGGGGGCTCGATGTTTCTGGTGCAGGAAGGAGATCTGGATACCAAAGAGGAGAGAAGAGAGGATGTCGACGGTGACGGTGGTGACAAGATAAAGGCGCCCGTTCCAAATTGGTATGTTCCATATGGGCGCATGGCCAGCCCTACTACACTGGGATAGAGTGGGTGACTTTCCTGCTGAGATTTGGAAATGTAGCTATAGAGGCTGAAATGCAATGGCAGGAAGTTTTGCTGAGAGGGTAGTAAATTGGAACAGCTGCCCAGCAGAAGTGGTAGAGGGTAATACAGTGAGGGAATTAAACATGCATGGGATAGACATACGGCTCCTGATTAAGGTTTGGGTCTTTACAGCAGGAGAAGGGGGCTGATGGGGGCCGATCTGCCGGCAGAGTCTGGGTTTTCTACATTTGAAGCCTCTGTTTTGTTTGTCCTGATGAGATAATAGACACATACAGTGAGACACGTTGGTTACACGGGCTCTTTATCGATCTGTGTTTAGTTTTTCGAGCTCGGAAAACGCTAATCACCAGAGGAACTCTGAGCGGCGGCTCGCCGCAGGCCAGGAATGCGCAGGAATCCTCTTCTCGTACGAGTTCCCTGCAGACACTTTACGGAGACACGCGGAGTTAGAAGGTGCGCTCCTTATCTTCGTATTAACGCAGACCCCACGTAATCTCAGCTTTAACTTCCTAGCGGACATGAAGTCTGTAGCGGCTCTGAGACCGCGATGGCGGCTGGCTGGGCGGACGCTCAATAATTCACTTTATTAACTCCGGCTCTTTATTTCCGGCAGGAAACCTCTCTTCTCTCCCAGAACATCCCACGTTAGCGGCTCCGGTTCCTCAGACGCAGCTCACGGAAACCTCCCACTTCATGTGTGTGTAGGCGCCAGCGCCTGCTTTTACTGAGTGAGTATCTTACCGCCGATAAATCCTTTTGCGGTATTCTGCAGCAGGGGGCGCTGAACTTCTGCCCCACCGCGCGGCTCCTGTAACAATCCGTAAGGATTTGGAAGTTCTCTCGGTCTGACCAGTGGAAGCAGAGCCGTAGCTAGCTCCTTCTGCGGCCGAGGCAAGAATGGAAATTTTCCCTCCCCCCCGGCTATTTTTATTTTTATTTTACAGAGGGTATTTTATTTACACTGCCCTTACACACGACTGGCCATTAACACACACATACACTGCCTTTACACACACACCTGCCCATAAACACACACACACAGCCTTTACACACACCTGCCCATAAACACACATATACACATACACTGCCTTTACACACACCTGCACATATACACATACACTGCCATTACACATGTGCCCATACACACTGCCTTTACACATGTGCCCGGCCCCTGGATAAAGATACGTGAAGCCGCGGTGACGCCATTCGCCGAGTCATTTTAAATTGGTTTCTGTTTATTTTTTTCAGTCCAAACACCAGAATGGGAAGTCGAAGGGCCCGTCGCGGACGACCGGTCCAGGAATGGCGCGGAGGCTGCGTCCGCTGGCCGCTTGCTGCTATGGTTTTCTTGCACATGAAGATATTTTTCGAGCCAAAATCTGAGTTTATTTGCTGAGAATCTTCCTTTGATCGCAGTGTTTATTCACAAGCTTCCTGCGTCCGTCTTACATTCCCACGATGAACACTTTGGGCACTAAAATCTATTATTTTCCACTCTATTTGTAAAAATATATATTTATATTTAAAATGTGCCATTTTATTGTAGGATATTCTGTTTTTCATTTTGCAGCGTGAAGCGGTTACTGCCGCAGCTTTCACAAACCATAAAGAAAAAGTCTATGAAATTCTTCCAGGCGGGTTTGTAGAGCAATAACGGCGCTCGAGCCGGCGGGTCCGTCGCGTACAGATGTGACGGCGCTCGAGCCGGCGGGTCCGTCGCGTACAGATGTGACGGCGCTCGAGCCGGCGGGTCCGTCGCGTACAGATGTGACGGCGCTCGAGCCGGCGGGTCCGTCGCACAGATGTGACGGCACTCGAGCCGCTGGGTCTCTGGCGTACAGATGTGACGGCACTCGAGCCGCTGGGTCTCTGGCATACAGATGTGACGGCACTCGAGCCGGCGGGTCCGTGGCGTACGGATGTGACGGCGCTCGAGCTGGCGGGTCTCTGGTGTAATTACAGATCTTGTGTCCGCTGCAGACGTGCGTGAGAAATTAAAACCTAAACAGCTCGTCTTTTATAAGAAGCCAAATAAATGTTTCAAATGAGTCACTTTCGCTTTGTTTGCAGAAAATTGGTTTTCTTTAATAATCTTAAATTTGGCTCCGGGTCAGGGGGGGTGTACCACAGGCTCCAGGTCTGAGGCCCAGCAACACAAAATGCAGAAATGCGCAGGATAGACATACGGCTCCTGAATCCGAGACGAGACCAACGACTGATTAAGGTTCGAGTCTTTACAGCAGGAGAAACGGGCGCCTAGACGGGGGCCGATCTGCTGGGGGGTTCCGGGCTTCATACCCAGCAAACATTCTGAGCTTCTAGAAAAAAAAGGCATCAGGTATTTGGGGCACAAAGGGGATTGGGCAAACTGGACAGACACTCGGCATATCTCGCTCTGTTATATGAGCCCAATCTACTACACTGACCCTCTTATCATACTGCCTGTGGGAAACAATAGAATGACTCAGTCTTAATCACCCAGCCAGACGCTTACTGATGAAAGTTTATGAAAGAACGGACTTCATTAGCATTGCCATAAAGCATCAGCTCGGTGTGGTGTTTGAGCGGCTAAAGCCAGCGAAAATATGACATGACAGCAATGGTGGCTCCAGGTCTGCAGATATAAAGGGAGTTTACAATGCAGGGGGTGGGGGTTATTACTGTGTATGTAGCACGGGGGGGGGGGGGGGTTGGGTTATATTACTGTATACAACACCGGGGGGTTACATTACTGTATACAGAACGGGGGGGGTATATTACTGTATACAGCGCTGCGAGGTTATTACTGTATACAGGGCTGGGGGGTTATAGTACTGTATACAGGGCTGGGGGGGTTATATTACTGTATACAGCACTGGAGGGTTGGATTACTGTATACAGCGCTAGGGGGTTATATTACTGTATACAGCGCTGGGGGTTATATTACTGTATACAGTGCTGAGGGTTATATTACTGTATACAGTGCTGAGGGTTATATTACTGTATACAGTGCTGGGGGGTTATATTACTGTATACAGCGCTGGGGGTTATATTACTGTATTCAGTGTTGGGGGCTTATATTACTGTATACAGTGCTGGGGATTATATTACTGTATACAGCACTGGGGGTTAGATTACTGTATATAGGGCAGGGGGGTTATATTATTGTATACAGCACTGGATGGTATATTACTATGTATACAGCGCTGAGGGTATACGTGATAAGATATTCGGTGGATGCTAATCAGGGGCCGGTGTATGGTTTGTACCCCCGGAGCCGCACCTGCTGTCCCCTCCCTCTCTCAGTGAAGCAGGGAAATTGCGAGCTCCTGAATCACACGCGCAGCAGTTTGCGATTTGCCCTGAGAAGCAGGTTTGACTCCGGAGGCTTCCCGTCCAGTCCCGTCATGCTCTGCGACAATAGCCACGCCTCCTTTCAGTGTTGACCAGAAACTGCTTCAAATGAATGGCCCCGCCCCTCACCCAGCGCGCAGTAATGGCCGGTGACTCCACCTTGTCCTCGCAGTAATGGCTGCTTGCTCCGCCCCTGACTCCGCCCCGGCCTCGCACATCGCTAGTAGTAATGGCCGCAGCTCATCCGCAACCCGCGCCCTCCTCCACCGGGACTCTGAGTCCCGCTCCTCGGCCAGACGAAGAGGAAGATGGGGAGAGCAGTGGGGGTGATTCGGAGCGCTCGGACAGTCCATCTGGGGGCAGAGACCCCTCGGGCTCGGGGAGCAGTACAGGGGCCAGCTCGGGGACCGACGAGGGGTACAGCAGCAGCAAGTCCGGGAGGAGCCCCAGCCTTGAGGGGGAACCCCTGAGCCGCATGGACTCCGAGGACAGGTACCGGGGAAGGTGGGGGATAGAAGGGGCGACCCTGGAGGGATGTGGGGGGGGGGGGGGGGACAATGCTGTGGGCCCTCGGGGCGGGGCATATCACTGGCTACAGGCTGATGGCCCCCACAGGGGGAGGTGGTGGGCTATTTAATGTTATGAGCTATAGGGAGGAGAGATTCCCTGGGAAGTGGGAGTGGACGGTGGGTGGGCCCCCCGGTACGGTGGGTGGGCCCCCCGGTACGGTGGGTGGGCCCCCCGGTACGGTGGGTGGGCCCCCCGGTACGGTGGGTGGGCCCCCCGGTACGGTGGGTGGGCCCCCCGGTACGGTGGGTGGGCCCCCCGGTACGGTGGGTGGGCCCCCCGGTACGGTGGGTGGGCCCCCCGGTACGGTGGGTGGGCCCCCCGGTACGGTGGGTGGGCCCCCCGGTACGGTGGGTGGGCCCCCCGGTACGGTGGGTGGGTGTTGGGAGACGGGGAGAGCAGTTAGTAAGGAGTATCAATAGTCCTGATGGGAAATCATAAGGGAGAGGGGATAGTATTTCGGTATCTTGCGTTTGGAATGGGCTTTGGGAGATGTTTCTCAGGTGAAGGGGAGGGACTGGATGTGCGGATGAAGGAGAGACAGCAAACTTGGTCTGTCGGCTGGGTGGTGAGTTTGTCGGGAGAGATAGAGATGCCAAGAGTAATGGACAGAGAGGATGGCGGGGTCACCATAAGCTCTGTCTGAGAGAAGTTAAGCTTTAGGTAATGAGACACCGTCCATGACGCAATCCCAGAAAGACAGTGGGGAGAGGAGATATAGATTAGAGCGCCATCGGTTTATAGGCCATACTGGAAGCCAAAGGAAGATATGAGATGTAGGAGGGATGACGTGTAGATGGAGAAGAGGAGAGGCCCAAGAACTGAGCCCTGAGGGGCACCTAAATGTATGTGAAAAGAAAAGGTGATGAAAACCAGTGTGGAATGGGTATACAGAGAAAAAAACAATAAAGAATACTTCCCTTTATGATGTATGATTCCCGGATACTCAGCTGCAACCCGTACAAAAAACACTCTCCAGGTGTTTCAAAATGAGGACAAAAGAACACTATGGGGCGCTCGTGTATACCGGTATTAAAATGAAAGAAAAAACAAGAAAAAATATAATTGTGTAATATTCAACACAAGAGCTGTCGCTGTAAGTCTATATGATGCACTTACAGTGTTCACTTGTATTCAGGTTTTAATAGACCATCCTGTCTTCCGGATGCATATGTAGTGGGTATATGTAAAAGAGCAGAGAGACAAAATAGGGACCCCAATGGTGTATTATCATGCACTGTTTGTAACACGCAAATACCAAAATGCACTTACACTTTTGAGGGGGTTTTTTAACCCTTAAACGTCAGATGTCTTTTCCTCTGTTCCTCTTGTGGTGCCTTCCAATGTTCTGTGCACATGGGACCAGGTCCCAAAAGATGAATCAGGCTAGAACCACTCTCTGGTATAGTGTAAAATCTATTTATTCAAGGCTGACATGCCAAAACAATAAAAGTATTTACATACATCCACCAAGGGATGCTATAAAAGTAAAATAAAAAGTCTAGATAAAAAAATAAGTAGAGCTCTGTAAAATCCTCGACGCGTTTCGCCAGTTCCGTGGCTTCATCAGGAGTAATCTTCGTTGTGGATGCGAGGTCTTTTTAAATTATGCGCGGCGCCATCTTTTTTCACCGGCGTCTGACGTCAGTACGTTCCTCGTCATCATCTCGTCCGTCATGTTGCCCTCCCATCTGTCTTCTACTCTTCTGATGCTCCGTGAGATCCGGACATAATCGGTAGGTAAGTAAAAACATATGTTAATAATTTCGTTTGTGTACGATCGGATAGACCGATCGAAGTCCTCATTCAGTGAACATCTGATATGCGTAGTGGGTGCCTATAGATGCCGCCCATACTGTGCATTTGATGATCTAAAACGGGCATAATGTGGAAAGAATGGGGCAGAGATATCCAAAGTAAATGTATTGAGTTTTTAGATGTGGAATTGTTCCATGAAAACAACCAGATATGCTCAAGAAATTACAGTAAGCCTACTGATAAAAACGGTTACATAAATTACAATAGTTGTCATCATCCTAAATGGCTGGACAATATCCCCAAGGGTCAATTCCTGAGGGTAAGAAGGAATTGTACAAGAAAAGAGGATTTTATAAGTAAAGCAAATGAAATGAAACAGAAATTTAAGGAGAAAAACTATCCGGAGGAAATATTGAATAAGAGTCTCCTAGAAGTGGAAGTAGTAGACAGACAACAACTTCTGGACAACAAAAACAAGCCAAAAGAACATCTTCAGGAAAGGGATTTCAGTTTTTCATTTTGTACCCAGTATAACACCCAAGCGAATAAAATCAAAAAAATCATAAACAAACATTGGCACATCTTAAAAAATGATGAGGTTCTAGGCACACAACTACCAGATAGACCGCAGGTCATTTTTAAAAAAACAGGGTCATTAAAAACAATATTAGCCCCGAGTGTGCTACCAAAACATGTAGCAATGAAGGAACCTGGAACACTCATGGGCAGCAAACCGAATGGGTTTTATAAATGTGGCCACTGTAAAATGTGTGCTTTTTTACCCAAAAAAACCAATGAATTCACAGGTACTGTAACGGGTCAAACGCACATCATAAAGCACTTCATTAACTGTCAAACAAAAAATATAGTTTACCTATTGGAATGTGGTTGCGGTCTTCAATATGTGGGGAGGACAATAAGACCCATGAAGGAGAGGGTGCTAGAACATCTCGGGAATATAAGAAAAAATGATATAAAACATAGTGTCCCACGACACTGCAATAGATGTCCAAAATACTCAATAGAGTCCCTAAAAATTATGGGGATAGACTGGGTACCCCCTAATTGGAGAGGAGGCAACACTGTAGAGAATTTGTCCAAACGGGAGACCGAGTGGATTTTTAAATTGAAAACCTTTAAAAAAGGTGGCCTTAATATGGAACTAGACATATTCACGTATATGTGAGAACATGTAAGGGATTACATATGGTCCCCATGGTTACATCCCATGTTCCATACATCATTTTTTCTCTACTACTTTGCATTCTTTATATATATCCCTACATCCACAGAAAAAATAGCAAGGCACTAGTCCACATATGTCAGTATAGATTCTTTCATTGATTGATCTTTTGCCTTAAGAAATATACAGGACACATTTGTTTGCATATACATGGTTTATTATTGTTAAAAAATATATATACATATTATCTGCTTACATCAACATCATTTGCCACTTTGGGGCAATATTGACCACTCATTACCAACAGCATAGGGATCTATAGATCCGTTATTTATGGACAAACTGTATTCAGCATACTGTCCTTGATTCCCCACTTTTTCATGTCCATTGCCCCTGAAAAAGAATAGACCATAACAGTAATACATACCACATGAAGTTAGTCCATATAGGCTTCCTTCTCTGTTTCACCTGTCTATATCGCTATTATATAAGGTTTTTATATATTACTTTATTTATATATTACGTTTTTAAACATAATGTATGATACAGAAGGCTATACCTTATTAGTCACCCCCCCTCTCTGCCCCATTCTTTCCACATTATGCCCGTTTTAGATCATCAAATGCACAGTATGGGCGGCATCTATAGGCACCCACTACGCATATCAGATGTTCACTGAATGAGGACTTCGATCGGTCTATCCGATCGTACACAAACGAAATTATTAACATATGTTTTTACTTACCTACCGATTATGTCCGGATCTCACGGAGCATCAGAAGAGTAGAAGACAGATGGGAGGGCAACATGACGGACGAGATGATGACGAGGAACGTACTGACGTCAGACGCCGGTGAAAAAAGATGGCGCCGCGCATAATTTAAAAAGACCTCGCATCCACAACGAAGATTACTCCTGATGAAGCCACGGAACTGGCGAAACGCGTCGAGGATTTTACAGAGCTCTACTTATTTTTTTATCTAGACTTTTTATTTTACTTTTATAGCATCCCTTGGTGGATGTATGTAAATACTTTTATTGTTTTGGCATGTCAGCCTTGAATAAATAGATTTTACACTATACCAGAGAGTGGTTCTAGCCTGATTCATCTTTTGGGACCTGGTCCCATGTGCACAGAACATTGGAAGGCACCACAAGAGGAACAGAGGAAAAGACATCTGACGTTTAAGGGTTAAAAAACCCCCTCAAAAGTGTAAGTGCATTTTGGTATTTGCGTGTTACAAACAGTGCATGATAATACACCATTGGGGTCCCTATTTTGTCTCTCTGCTCTTTTACATATACCCACTACATATGCATCCGGAAGACAGGATGGTCTATTAAAACCTGAATACAAGTGAACACTGTAAGTGCATCATATAGACTTACAGCGACAGCTCTTGTGTTGAATATTACACAATTATATTTTTTCTTGTTTTTTCTTTCATTTTAATACCGGTATACACGAGCGCCCCATAGTGTTCTTTTGCCCTGAGGGGCACCAACAGATAGCGGAGGAGAGAGGAACGGGGGTCCAGTAAATACCCCTGATGGTGTAATTTTGTTTTTGACGTAGGTGGCAAGTTCTGTGTGGCCCGGGGTATAGTGTGTTGGTGCGGTGCCTGTCAGGTGCGGCCCGGGGTATAGTGTGTTGGTGCGGTGCCTGTCAGGTGTGGCCCGGGGTATAGTGTGTTGGTGCGGTGCCTGTCAGGTGTGGCCCGGGGTATCGTGTGTTGGTGCGGTGCCTGTCAGGTGTGGCCCGGGGTATCGTGTGTTGGTGCGGTGCCTGTCAGGTGTGGCCCGGGGTATCGTGTGTTGGTGCGGTGCCTGTCAGGTGTGGCCCGGGGTATCGTGTGTTGGTGCGGTGCCTGTCAGGTGTGGCCCGGGGTATCGTGTGTTGGTGCGGTGCCTGTCAGGTGTGGCCCGGGGTATGTTGTGTGGGTGCGGTGCCTGTCAGGTGCGGCCCGGGGTATCGTGTGTTGGTGCGGTGCCTGTCAGGTGCGGCCCGGGGTATCGTGTGTTGGTGCGGTGCCTGTCAGGTGCGGCCCGGGGTATCGTGTGTTGGTGCGGTGCCTGTCAGGTGCGGCCCGGGGTATCGTGTGTTGGTGCGGTGCCTGTCAGGTGTGGCCCGGGGTATCGTGTGTTGGTGCGGTGCCTGTCAGGTGTGGCCCGGGGTATCGTGTGTTGGTGCGGTGCCTGTCAGGTGCGGCCCGGGGTATCGTGTGTTGGTGCGGTGCCTGTCAGGTGTGGCCCGGGGTATAGTGTGTTGGTGCGGTGCCTGTCAGGTGTGGCGCGGGGTATAGTGTGTTGGTGCGGTGCCTGTCAGGTGCGGCCCGGGGTATCGTGTGTTGGTGCGGTGCCTGTCAGGTGCGGCCCGGGGTATAGTGTGTTGGTGCGGTGCCTGTCAGGTGCGGCCCGGGGTATCGTGTGTTGGTGCGGTGCCTGTCAGGTGCGGCCCGGGGTATCGTGTGTTGGTGCGGTGCCTGTCAGGTGTGGCCCGGGGTATCGTGTGTTGGTGCGGTGCCTGTCAGGTGTGGCCCGGGGTATCGTGTGTTGGTGCGGTGCCTGTCAGGTGCGGCCCGGGGTATCGTGTGTTGGTGCGGTGCCTGTCAGGTGTGGCGCGGGGTATAGTGTGTTGGTGCGGTGCCTGTCAGGTGTGGCCCGGGGTATCGTGTGTTGGTGCGGTGCCTGTCAGGTGCGGCCCGGGGTATCGTGTGTTGGTGCGGTGCCTGTCAGGTGTGGCCCGGGGTATCGTGTGTGGGTGCGGTGCCTGTCAGGTGTGGCCCGGGGTATCGTGTGTTGGTGCACTCGCGGGTGCTTTGAGGGAGTGTGGCTGGGATTTGGCGAATAGACGTGTCTGAAATGCAGTCTGGCGCCCGGTCCACGTGATTTCCGGTACAGACTCGTTTCGCTCGGCTTCTGCCTCCCCAGCAGCCGGTTGCCCAGCTCCAGTCTGAGGGCAGAAGTTCCAGCAGGAAAGTGCGTGTTTCTTCTGACCAGCGATATGTCCTTTCATTGTTAAGGGGGTATGTGAATATGCCCTGCTGTCCTCCTCACACATGTGCCGTGTTCCTCTCTCTCGTGTGCCGTGCTCCCCCCCTGCGGGGTTTGTGCTGCGGTGATGCAATACGTGGTACATGATGTGCGAGGACTGCGTGTGATAAACTCTGCAGAGCATCGCTATTAATGGAGCAGCTTTTAGGGGAGACTAATTCCAAGTGACCCCTATAGCCTCTCGGCCAGTGTGTGGGGCAGGGGTATGAGGAGTCATTTAGTGCCGTAGTCCTATTATGGAACGGCTCTACCTTGATGCCCCGGTCTCCAGCGTGAGGGGGATACTTTCCTCTTTTCAGCCCTTCACACGGGATGCGCCCAGTTAGAGGTTTTATTTCTAGAATGCGGTGGCGGGTAAAGGGCCACATTCCTGCTGCAGCTAGTGGTGGGTTACATATCCAGTCCCATGGAGCCTCCACAGGTGGGGTGTCCGGAGGGGGGGTGCGGGGGGTTTGGGGTGCAGAGTCCTGGTCTCTCTCTGCTGCCTCTTTGTTGCAGATTATTTGTTACATTCACTTTAACCCCTTCCGTACCGGTGACGTACCTGGTACTTCCTGGTTGGGCATCGATGATGCGCGAGGGGCGGCTGCTACAGACCGCTGGGCGTCCCCATCGATCCGTAGCAGCCACTCCCCCTCAATTCTGTGCATGTGATCGCTTTGAAGCAAATCACGAGCACGGAATTAAAATATTTAAATAAAACTGCGGTCTTCAAGGGAATACGCAGTACGAGAACGCCGGTCCTGAAGGGGTTAAAGTCCTTTACGATGAAGGGGTTAACAGGAAACAAAACAAACGCCATCTTTATTGGGGAGTCTCGCTGTGCAGCACCCTGGATTCTCTCAGCTGTTGCGGAAACTTTCACTTAAAAGCCCCCTCGAGTAGCTGGCAGAACATGAAAAAAAAAAAAAGATGCCCTTCAAAGGGGTCCCTGGGCTCATGATCTCGTCTCCGGGGTGCATGGCTGTAACAGGGGTCTCTGTTTTGGGGTAACTGTGGTTTAATACATCTGCCCAAGAGCTTACATGTGCCAGGGGAGTGGCCTGTGATCTTTGGTGCGGGGGCTGCATTTCCCCTGAGGCCTACAGGCTCTGGATGTCCCTCCAAAACTTGCCCAGATTGTGTGCCTTGGTCTGAAGTTGAGGGCAGGTCTACTCGCAGCTGCGGGAACAGCGTTGGTCGCATTTGCCCTTTGTGAATGCACTTACTTTGGGGTATTTTCTTCTGCTTGCATGCGTTTTGAGGATTGTTGGGGTCGGTAAGACATAAGTATTTGGATGAAGTTCTGGGCCGCCGTAGACCCCGCACAGCTGATACCTTTTGATAAACCTCTGCCGGGCAGTGGGCGGGAACTAACCGGCGGCTTGTTTTTCTTTGCAGTATAAGCAGCACCCTGATGGACGTGGACAGCACGATTTCCAGCGGCCGTTCCACTCCATCCATGATGAACGGACATGGGATCCCCCCGCCTTCCAATAAAAACGTTTACAATTGCTGCTGGGACCAGTGTCACATGTCGTTCTCCTCCAGCCCGGACCTGGCTGAACACATACGTGCCGTTCACGTGGACGGGCAGCGTGGTGGGGTGAGACTAAAATCCGTATCGCCTCTAATTGATGCGCATTACTTTCACATGAATATTCTTTGTGTCGTCTGTTTTGTTTGAAGGCGGCTCGAGTGGCGAGAGCGCGGCCCCGGAGCAAGACACTCAAATGTCAGCGACGCGCCTCGCCTTTTAACGCTCTTGTTTGGGTTTGTTTGCAGGTTTTTGTTTGCTTCTGGAAGGGATGTAAGGTGTACAACACCCCGTCCACGAGTCAGAGCTGGCTGCAGAGACACATGTTAACGCACAGCGGCGATAAACCGTTTAAGGTAGGTCGCGCATGTTCCCAGCCTTCCTCGCTTTACTTCAGCCCATTTAACGTGGGAGATAATTTTAGCTCTGATAACGACTGCCGACGCTCGCAGCTTCTAATTTCTGAAAAAAAACTGACAGCGGCACCAAGGTGGCAAAATAACCAATTATTGTTGGGGCAGTTGGAAGGAGGGGTGGCATTTTACGTATGTTTGTGAGAGAATTCCATATGCTTTGTGCCGAGACAGTGAGCTGTATAACTAGTGCAGAAAATAAAAAGGATTGCTCGCATTTATCTGGATACAGGCTGTACGGGTGGGAAATGCACCATTCAGGGGTAGGACGTTCCGTGTGGTTGATGATGATACAGGAAGCAACCTCCATGTTTTTCTGCCTTTGGAGCTTCAGTCTCTATTGGATTAGACAGAGCGTGTCTGCCTCCCTGCGTGTCTGCCTGCCTGCCTCCCTGCGTGTCTGCCTGCCTGCCTCCCTGCGTGTCTGCCTGCCTGCCTGCCTCCCTGCGTGTCTGCCTGCCTGCCTCCCTGCGTGTCTGCCTGCCTCCCTGCGTGTCTGCCTGCCTCCCTGCGTGTCTGCCTGCCTCCCTGCGTGTCTGCCTGCCTCCCTGCGTGTCTGCCTGCCTCCCTGCGTGTCTGCCTGCCTCCCTGCGTGTCTGCCTGCCTCCCTGCGTGTCTGCCTGCCTCCCTGCGTGTCTGCCTGCCTGCCTCCCTGCGTGTCTGCCTGCCTGCCTCCCTGCGTGCCTGCCTGCCTCCCTGCGTGTCTGCCTGCCTGCGTGTCTGCCTGCCTGCCTCCCTGCGTGTCTGCCTGCCTGCCTCCCTGCGTGTCTGCCTGCCTGCCTCCCTGCGTGTCTGCCTGCCTGCCTCCCTGCGTGTCTCCCTGCCTGCCTCCCTGCGTGTCTGCCTGCCTGCCTCCCTGCGTGTCTGCCTGCCTGCCTCCCTGCGTGTCTGCCTGCCTGCCTCCCTGCGTGTCTGCCTGCCTGCCTCCCTGCGTGTCTGCCTGCCTGCCTCCCTGCGTGTCTGCCTGCCTCCCTGCGTGTCTGCCTGCCTCCCTGCGTGTCTGCCTGCCTGCCTGCTAAAGAGCTGGGCTGGTAGCACCGGGCACTCTCTAAGAGATGCCATGTTTAGGTTGACATGTCCTGTTCCGTCTCCTTTCAGTGTGTCGTCGGTGGCTGTAACGCCAGTTTCGCATCACAAGGAGGGTTGGCTCGCCACGTTCCCACTCACTTCAGCCAGCAGAACTCTTCCAAAGTGTCCGCTCACCCCAAGTCCAAAGAGGAGTCTCCTTCAAAAGCTGGACTGAACAGACGGAGAAAGCTGAAGAACAAGAGGAAGCGCTCGCTGCGTAAGTGTGGAAAATCCTGGGAGAGCTGGAAGCATCTCGGGCCCGGAGGAGAGGCTGCGCAGGAGCATACTGCAGCAGCCTTAACCCTGCGAACAGTAATCTGTGACTATGAAACCTGTTCCTAATGTCCAATAACAAGTCTGTGTCTCTATCTTTTTTCTGATTATCAACAGCATCTCTAGGAAGCTCCCCATATTCTCCTACTACAGTACAGCTGAAAGGTAGATACAGCTTCTCTCTATTGCCTGTCACACAGATCCGCGTGGTGTGTGAGCCGCTTGCCTTAGCGCTCGCCCTAAGCGAGCGGCTTATACTTTGTGCTTCCTTTCACTTATTTACCAGAACTCTGCTCTTTAGAACAGAAATCTCCCGGAAGTGGGTTTTGTCAGGCTGGGGGAGGGTGATGCCTTGAAGGGTCCGTGGCTTGAATCACGAGCTTCTTGTAGGAATAAAGTAGGTTTCAGGGGAGCAGAGTGACGCGAAATAAAAAAAACAAAAAAAAACATTCAGAAACCAGATCTGGTGCGTAAATCCCACCGAGGAAGCGAAGCCGCCTCCAGCTCGGTGCCGGTACCCACCAGCTCTGCGCTAGAAGCCGTTGGGGTGGGAAGGAGATGTGAGGCTTTCAAAAGCTAGAAGGGCTGAGTGTTAGAGGGTTAGTGATGCGTGTACGGGGTTAATAACGTCATCAGCTATTACACATGACATCATAGGGCTGTTTTCACCCTCTTCCAGTTATGTTCTCATTATTTTTATGCAATTGCTGTTTTCATTGAAGTTTTCCTGTATTTTTTTTCCTTCTTCAGGAGAGGTTTCTGGTTCGTAAAGTAAATTTGTTTGTGTGTGATGAGGCCAGTGCTGCTCGCAGGCTGTCAGTGCCTGATCGGGGGCCTGAGGCTTCACAGAAGTACCGGGGCTGTGTGATCCAGCCGCGGACGCTCCAAGTTCTGGCCTCGTCCATGGTTACTTTAACCTTCTCCTTTTACAATTTGTATTTTTCTTTAGAAGCAACTGTTCTGAGCGCATCTGTACGAAGCACGGCAGCCGCTACGGCGTGTCTCGGCTGGTTGTTATAGTAACGTTTAGCGCCGATGATCCCGAGCGTTAGGGCTGATGCTTTGTACGTCTTCTCGGTCTTCACCCTGAGGACTGTGGCGTAATATGAATGTTGCTGCTTAGTGCAGGGCTTTCCTTCACCGACATTTATATATCCTGGATGTGGAACGATTTGTCCCGTTATCTTTAGTCAGCACCTGATGATACTGCCAAGCCCTGTCACATGCATTTAGAAATGGTGCTTCAGTCTCCAAAGTAGAGCTTCTTTTGCAGATACTGATCCGGGCTGATCCTGGCGTCGGCTGTTTGTGGATGGAATGAGCTGTTATTGTGTAGCTGCTTCTGTCTCTGTGTAACTGACTGAAGAGTTTGGATCGATACTTAATGTTTGGGCCGGGGCTGTCCAGCTTGGGGGGGCCGTAGTGGGTAATGGGCACTTTTGTGCTAGCGTCATGGACCCGCCACGCGCTTTTGCCAAGTTGTGTTCACATATAAGCGGTGATTGAGGTGAGTTTGATGCGTCGCTTGGTGTTGGACGGGATGGACGTTCTAGGTGAGTTTATACGCTTGCTGGCAATCTCACCGCTGGACAGCCTTCTAGAGCAGGGCGTTTCTGGCCTCCTCTCTGTTATTCATTGGACATTTTGCTTTTCTTCTGCGTTTGTAAACTTGTCTTTGTGGGAAGCAGACACGTGCCCCGTGTAAAGCCGCGTGTTATCGGAGACGTAGTCGTTGCGCGGTGTGACGATGGCGGTATCATCATGATGCATGTTTGCTGCGTGATTGAATTTGCGAAAGTGCTTCTCTAAATACCTCATTTTACTCACAAACCTCATTCATTCCCCTCTTTCGTATCTCCGTTTCCGGGCGCTCATTTGTACTTCTTGATTTTCAGCGAGACCCCACGATTTCTTTGACGCACAAACACTGGATGCGATCCGACACCGCGCCATCTGCTTCAATCTTTCCGCCCAGATAGAGAGCTTAGGGCATGGACACAGTGTCGTCTTCCACAGCACGGTGAGTGAAACGTGTCGGTACAAGAGCTCCGTCACCATGTAGCAGTCAAGTCAGGTGGGCACCGATTGGCTGAAAGGCTTTGTTGCCTTAGCAATTGAAAAGTACCCTTTCAGTGTAAGAATCTCTTATGGTTGAACGGTTGTTTTCCGTCAGTCGGGGGGAGGAGTGCACACGGTTTGTGACACAGGTGACCTGAGCACTGTTTAGGTGATGTGCCTTTTAAGCCATCACTCCTGTTGTTGCCCCGTCTGGGCAGTCCTTTGTAATGTAAAAACTGTCTTTTGTAGGTGATTGCCAAACGCAAAGAGGACACGGGAAAAGTCAAGCTCCTGCTTCACTGGACTCCAGAAGACATGTGAGTCCAGAGAGGATTCCCTTCCCTGAGTGTGTCTCGTTCAGCGAGAGTTGGAACGTCGTCGATACTCCTCTCCCCGCCGGCACTCTCTGGATATTCTGCTCCGTACGTCATCTCCTGACCATGTCGCTCTTTCCTTGCAGCCTCCCGGACGTCTGGGTGAATGAGAGCGAGAGACACCAGCTCAAGACAAAAGTCGTGCATTTATCCAAACTCCCGAAAGACTCGGCCTTGCTCTTGGATCCCAATATTTACCGGTAACTATCGCCATTCCTCGCTGCCTTTCTACAGCCTTTGAATTTTTTTTGTTTTTCTGTTTTCTGCCTCCGCATTCTTAGTTGATTTTTTTTTTTATCTCTCTTGTGCTTTGGTGTACAGAAGTCCTAGTAAAAGGGTCACTCGCAGTGGAAGGCCCTGACCGATCCTCCCCGCTCGCATCCCGTGCCGGTGTGTATACATTTCTTTCTTTCTGCGGAGCGGTGCAGCGCATGCACAGAGGTCGCTGTCACTGTGCGCCATCCTCTGGCGCTCCCGGGTGTACAATGTCAGTAAATGGGGAATCGGGTCAGAGGCGCAGCTTTTACTCGTTTTCATGGTGCATGTTAATGTTTTTAGGGCTGGATTTTATTGAGAATCGGGGGGGGGGGGTTTATGTGGTGTTTGAGAGAGAGGGGCTTGGATGTGTGTGTGTGTGTGTGTGTGTGTGACGGTTCGTGTAAATGTTTCGTTACAGGACTGTGCCGCAGAAGAGGCCGAAAAGACAGCGAGGCCACCAGTCTGCCGTCTCCTGCGAGGAAGTCGCTGCACGGGATCCCCGCTCCGCTCCCCATGCTTTGTGTCGACACGCTGTGAATACGTGAACCCCATCGCGCGTTCGTCCTGCAAGACCGACCGTCCTGGCAGATTAGTGGATCAGCTCGCCGGCTTTGCATGTTTGCTGCATCTAGACGCGTCTTTTTGTTTGTTTTTTTGCCGTAGTTTGCGCTTTCTTGTGACCCCCAAACCGTAGGATGCTCCGTGGATATCGGATGGTGTTTGGGTTCTGGCCCGCGTTCCCCAATAAGCGAGGCCCCGATGGGTTTCATTCCCAGAAAACGCTTGCAAGTTAAATAACTTTTTGGGTCAATAGAACTGAGAGAATTTATGCAGATAGAAGTAGTAAAAAAACTATTTTGATTACATCAAGAAAAGAATACGCACCAAAGTACGTTATACGGGAGATGGATATTGGCGTAAAATATATACTTTGGCTGCGTAGTGAATCGCTCCGGTTTGTCGCACTGTTAACGCTTTTGCCTGTAAATAATCAGCAGATTTGTAATATATTTTTATATTCTCAAATGTAACGGTAGATTTTGCTTTTTTAGGGGCATGAAATTTATTGTAAATATCTTTAGTAATAATTATGAAGAAATCTGTAATTTGCTATTTCTGCCAGAAGATTTCCTAAGCACCTTTTTAACAGTAAAAACCTCTTTCCAGAGATCGTTGGCTTCGTGAAACATTTTATCCTCTGCCTTCCGCGTTCGTTTGCAGCAGAGATCGGATTCTGGAAAGCCGTTTTAAGGTGAAATCTCGGCGCTGTGAGATCGCGCTAACGGCAGCAAGCGTTTACGTTTTAGCCGAGATTAGCAATAAAATGTTTCTCTGCCCTTTTTGGTGCTTGTCGGCCAGAAATAATTGGATTTAATTTGCACTAAACATTCACAGAAAAGTATTAGGAAAGAAACTCTGCGGCCCTCCTGGCCCCCGAGCTGCCGCTGGCGCGGTTGGTCACATTTCCAGCACCTTCCGCCGCATGTTGATGGTAAAGTTCGTGGCTCATGTGGTTCCCCCCAAGCACTTCATGCCCCCCCCCCTGCTGTCCTCGTCTGCCTGACATCTAGATGTTTCTTCTGATAAACTTGTAAAATGACTAATTATGTATTAAGTTGTAGTTACTTTTATTACTTCTGTGATTTCTATCGAAACATTTGTGAGAATTTTCTTTTTGCAATAAAATAGAAACTGAGATGAGCTGCGGTGTCTTTGCTGTCGGTAAATCGCATCACGCCGGGCTTGGGGTCTCAGGCTCCGTGTTGCTGTACGTTGCAGAGTGGAGGGTTCCTTCTCTTGCTGGTGCCTGTCCAGCGTGGCCCCCGACATATCCCCCGGTTTGTGTCCTTTACGTTCTTTAAAACAATTTCTGTTCTGATTGAATTTAATGCCCTTTAGCCGTCCGTTCAGGTAAATCATTCACTTCCGGGTCGTGTTTACCAAATGCAACAAATCCACCGGTTACGCATTCCTAAATTTCATGTGAAAACGAATCGACAAACCAAGCGGCTCCGATATCAGGAGGAAAGGCTCAGGAATTTCACAATTGTTACTTTTAGGTGTTCAGCAAATTTTGACCCCCCCTGCTCTGATCTAAACTTTCTGTAATTCAGAGAGATTCTTTGCCAAAATGCAATGTCCTGCATGTTTACAGGTACGCTGCAACCATTAAATGCATTTGATAGCTGCGTGGCCCCTTTAAATTTGCATGGTGTCCCTTTCTCACATTTGCCGCCCCCCCCCCCCCCCCCCCCCCCCCCGGCTGTTTTCCATGCATGAGATGTGTTCCCTTTAACCCCTGAGGAGCTGGTGAACCATGAATGTGAGGTCACATTTTTCCCACAATGAAGTTTTCAGGTGGGGAGTGTTACCACACTTTGGCCACCGGGGGGCAGCGTGAGAAAGCAAAGCTTTAATTGCGTCGGCGCGGTGTATCTCGCATTCGATAATATGAGCAGCGATTGAGCCGACGGCTGTTAAAAAGCCACCAGGTTGTTGTTACCGGCGCGCTGTATACAGAACTAACGCGAATAACGCTTTATCTGGCTGATTGGAGCGGATTGCGATAAGAACGTTTATCTCCCCGTGGTGAGGAAGTTGGGGGCAGTAAAAATGTTTGCGATTAGAGGGATGGAGACTCTTCCTGGCACCGCGAGCTCTTATTAATGACACGCAGAGATAGTGAATTACTGACAGAGGGGTATCGGGGGAGCGGCTCCTCATTTTACATTAAAATCCACGGCAGGGATAGCGACGTTCAGCCTTTACTCCACAGCCTATAAAAAAAAAAAAAAAGTGGAGAAGCTGAAGGGGCAATTTATTTTACCCCCAATGTCCCTTGTTTTATTATTGGACTCCCACATCCCAACCTTTTATTGGTAACAGAAGCCGTGTGGCTGCGCCTGGTCACTCGAGGATCAAAGGTGACTCCTCAGCCCCGACGTGACCTCTGAGCAAACCCTCTGATTATCAGCAATTTCAGGGAACCTTCATAACCTGCCCCTGGGGAGGGGGGCTCCAAATATCCCCCAGTAGCGCTGAACTGGCATCGTTGCGCAAACACTAATGGGGACTTTATGTAAAACACAACAACTTCCCCCAAAAAAACCATTTGGGGATATTTCCTGAAAATCACTGCACTGCCGCAGCTGTGTGCAACACAGAATGGAAGTTAAAGGGTTAATAATAAATAATTTTATGTTTACAGCAAGAAATACAATAGCCAAGAAATAACCCTCCGAGCCCTTAAATGACAGACAATGCTCTGCGGCATCCCATGAACAACACAAACACTAAATGCTCCTCAGAATCCCATGAACAACACAAACACTAAATGCTCCTCAGAATCCCATGAACAACACAAACACTAAATGCTCTGCGGCATCCCATGAACAACACAAACACTAAATGCTCTGCGGCATCCCATGAACAACACAAACACTAAATGCTCTGCGGCATCCCATGAACAACACAAACACTAAATGCTCTGCGGTATCCCATGAACAACACAAACGCTAAATGCTCCTCAGCATCCCATGAACAACACAAACACTAAATGCTCTGCGGCATCCCATGAACAACACAAACGCTAAATGCTCTGCGGTATCCCATGAACAACACAAACGCTAAATGCTCCTCAGCATCCCATGAACAACACAAACACTAAATGCTCTGCGGCATCCCATGAACAACACAAACGCTAAATGCTCTGCGGTATCCCATGAACAACACAAACGCTAAATGCTCTGCGGTATCCCATGAACAACACAAACGCTAAATGCTCTGCGGCATCCCATGAACAACACAAACGCTAAATGCTCTGCGGTATCCCATGAACAACACAAACGCTAAATGCTCTGCGGTATCCCATGAACAACACAAACGCTAAATGCTCTGCAGTATCCCATGAACAACACAAACACTAAATGCTCTGCGGTATCCCATGAACAACACAAACGCTAAATGCTCCTCAGCATCCCATGAACAACACAAACGCTAAATGCTCTGCGGTATCCCATGAACAACACAAACACTAAATGCTCCTCAGCATCCCATGAACAACACAAACGCTAAATGCTCTGCGGCATCCCATGAACAACACAAACGCTAAATGCTCTGCGGTATCCCATGAACAACACAAACGCTAAATGCTCTGCGGTATCCCATGAACAACAGTGACATATAAAGCTGCTGTGCCACATGGGTCACAAACACTGCTCTGCGGCATCCCATAGCACAAAGCTCTGCAGCGTCACTCGATGACACAAACACAATATGCTCGGTGCTGTTACCTGCTGAGAATGCTTTGCGTGCCCCTGACCGGCTGCTATGTTTAAACCAGTAAGAGCAACAAGAATCGCCATAAATGCTGGTCCAAGAAGCTTACGCTTTATAACCTGGGGGTTGGATATAGAATGTTAGGGTCAGCAAAAGGCAAGAAATGACCAGGGAGTTGGGAGCCGGGAGGTTTGCAGGGTGGGACGGGGGGGTCTCGTAGGATTAACCTTAAACATATCGTTCCATTTACAGCACGGCTTCCAGATAAAATGTTTAAGCAGCTGGTAGAATTTGTGTAAAATAATTGGGCTAATAACTGCCATTCTGGAGATAATTCCACATAAAGAAAATTCCACATGGAAGGTGACTGGAGATGAACGAGCGCTGCGTACAACGTTACCCCAAAGCGGACGCGTCAGAAACGGGGAAACGGCTCGGAATTTTCGTATTATTTTTCTCAGCCCCCCCCACCCCCCGCACGTCCTTAATGTTTTGCTGCCAGAATATTATTCTTATTGTCAGACGTCTTATCCTACGAAATCTCCGGCTCCTTCCCCAGTAAATCAGACGGCTGTTTATTTAATCCGTTCGCAGGCCGTGCACTCGCAGGAATTTCAGCGCAGCCATCTTCATACATTAGCGGGGACGCCGAAGGTAAATAGTTTGACAGGAGACGTCTCTTTCACATTAACATCCAGCGATGAAGAATCACCGCGCAAAATAAAGATACAATTCCACCAGGAAACGGCCCCCGCTCAGCCCCCGGGACACAGAGCAGATACGTGAGGTTACATCCGCTGCGGCTGAATAATTCATCTGAAAACACAGGGCCGCCGGGTGTCCAGCTGACGGCACATGGGCCAACAGTTAGTCATCTTTCTAGTTTTGGGGCACTCTTTTGTTCTTTTGGGGTGGTTTGGGAACCCCACTACTGGTTTATGTTGGCCAATAGCGTGTGACATGGTGGCGCTCGAGAGCGGTACGGCAGATGATCCTTTCATTTCTCTCTTAATCCCGACCCAACAGATGCAGCTGCTGTCAAGGCGGATCATCGAGCTCAGTCTGCAAAATCCCATCAACCCCTTGTACAGCACTATGGAATGTGATGGTGCTATATAAAACAACAATAATAATAATCATCAACCCCCCTCGTATCTGTGAGGTTCACATGCGCCCAACTAGAATGCAAAAAGTCTTCCAAGACTCTTCTCCTCCAGGCTCGACTCCAACCCTTTCTTTTATATAAGCACCGTGCTTGGCGCCGTCCAGCGAGGGCCGGAGCTCATCGGAACCCAACAGGCCAGATTGTGAATTGCGAGAGGTATTGGCGCTGGCGGCTCCCGGTCGATGGGTTATTCCGGTTGCACATGTGCAATTCTCTAGCTAAAGATTTGGTTTAAGTGGAATTTTTTTTTTGACTTTTCTGCCGGTGTCGGCTTCCTATAAAAACAGCAGAAAGTTTAATGAGTCCCAGAGCGGCCGGGCGCTCCGTCTGCCTGAGATTCCGAGACGCAGGAAATCAGAACGAACCGAAAGAGCCAAATTCACGCATTTTCTTCCTCTGATATACTCGTTAACTGCCCCCGTTTCTCGTTAACTGCCCCCGTTTCTCGTTAACTGCCCCCGTTTCTCGTTAACTGCCCCCGTTTCTCGTTAACTGCTTCCGTTTCTTTATAACCCAAGATTGCCAGCTTTTCACATTTTAGCAAATTACTTTAATCCGACCTGGTGATGGATGTTTTTTTTTGTTTTACCAAATTTCTTATTAATTGGCCGTTACGTTGTTTCAACGTCTATTGTATGAATGGAATCTTTCAAACTCTTTACAGAAAGGATTAAATGGCACCCGAAAATCAAAATCCCCACAATTATCCCCAGTGAATAACCCCCCCCCCCCCCGAAAATACAAATAAAAAGCACTCAAAGCAGTAAATGTCGGGCAGTCACCGTGTCGGCAGGGGTATTTGTGGGTACTGGTTACTCTGCTGCGGGGTATTAGTGGTTAATCTGTAAACGGCGCGTTAAATCTTTGCGGAGCTGATCTCAGGACTAGAACTGAAGGGCTGCATTTATATATCGCCAGCAGATTCCATAGCGCTGTTACAATAGAGGACGGTGAAAATATTTAACCATCCAGTAAAACTGACAATGAGTGCGATTGACATTAACACACGTGATGACAAACCGGTGCAGAGGGTGAAGGCAGGCCTGGTCTCAGGAGCTTACAATCTGACCCTGTGCTCTGTCCTCTTCTTCAAACGCTAGCAGCTCGACAAGCGCCTGCGCCAACTAATTCCGTGGATCGAGCGGTCTGCGCTGATACGGACGGGGGATGGGCTGAGCGTACTAGTGCAGAGGGATGTAGTGCGGCTGTTGAGGGGTCCGGGGCCAGCTGCTCTGGGGCCCCTAAGGTGAGCTGGCAGACGCCCCATGCGTTCCGCGTCAGCCCTTCTGCAGTTACTGAAACCCGGAGGAACCTGAGACTGAAATCCTGCTTTTGGTTGCATTTTTGCTTGCATGAGAAATGCGATCGCATTGGCACTCGCTCTGTTAGTGTTGAACGGCGTGTCAGCGCAGAATAAAGAGACGCAGATCCGTCCAGGGGCCCCGAGATGCCAAACACAACACAGCTTGATGGTGGGAAAAGTAATCACCGCGATCGGCTTCCAGCTAATCTTTTGCTCTGTTTGGCACGGCGGCTCCGTTATAAATCAGCGGCGAGGGCCGTTTCCCCCTGAAAAGCAGAAGCGCCGCTTTTATTGAACGCGAGGCTCTGGAGAGAAGCCACGGAAACGCCATAAACGTGGCTTCCTACATACTATTAACGTAACAAGAAAGGACGTGGCTGGCTGGGAGTTTGCAGCCTCTCTCTCTCTGACCCCCAAAAACAGAGACGCGCAGAGAAGAGACTGCAAGAAAACAGCCGGGAAGCCATCGTGCGGACCCCCAAAAACAGAGACGCGCAGAGAAGAGACTGCAAGAAAACAGCCGGGAAGCCATCGCGCGGACCCCCAAAAACAGAGACGCGCAGAGAAGAGACTGCAAGAAAACAGCCGGGAAGCCATCGCGCGGACCCCCAAAAACAGAGACGCGCAGAGAAGAGACTGCAAGAAAACAGCCGGGAAGCCATCGTGCGGACCCCGAAAAACAGAGACGCGCAGAGAAGAGACTGCAAGAAAACAGCAGGGAAGCCATCGTGCGGACCCCCAAAAACAGAGACGCGCAGAGAAGAGACTGCAAGAAAACAGCCGGGAAGCCATCGCGCGGACCCCCAAAAACAGAGACGCGCAGAGAAGAGACTGCAAGAAAACAGCCGGGAAGCCATGGTGCGGACCCCCAAAAACAGAGACGCGCAAAGGAAGAGACTGCAAGAAAACAGCCGGGAAGCCATGGTGCGGACCCCCAAAAACAGAGATGCGCAAAGGAAGAGACTGCAAGAAAACAGCCGGGAAGCCATCGCGCGGACCCCCAAAAACAGAGACGCACAAAGGAAGAGACTGCAAGAAAACAGCCGGGAACCCGGGAGACGCTCTCTTTAGGCAGAAACGACACCAAGCGGAGCTTTCCCCTCCTTTGGGGTTTTATTGGTCAAAATACTGTTTTGTGGCGATTCTGAGGAAATTATATTTTTTTAACCTAACAAGTGAGGAATCTGAAAACAAAGTGTAAGGAAAGGGTTAAACCAATCCCAGGAAATGCTAAGGAAAAAAGTCACAAATGTAACTTTAAAACAGCAGCTATTTCATCGTCTTTTGTGTTCCGCCACAAGCCTCGTAGCCGGAGCGGCCGCTTCGATTTACGGAAAGCCGGATTTCTAGTGATTTCCCAGTTTTGGCCGCTGGGTTTGGAGACGCGCGGAGGGAATATTACCTCTGGGTCATACGAGGGGAACGGGAAGAGTGTGGGACGAGTCGGACGTCTCTCGGAAAAGCTTCCAGAACCAGATGATTCATTTTATCTCGAAAGCCAGAGCTGTTTTTACCATCGGAGACGTGGGAACGGAGTCACCGGCCGCGCATTTACTGCGACGAGGCATTAAACTGAACGCCCAGGGATGACCCAGAACATCAGAGACCCCAAAATACCAAGATGTCAAGCATGTCACCCGACGAGCACGTCCGACACGGAAACACTTTGAAGACCCTGTTCCGCTGTGTGCCCCAAATGCCGAGCACAGGGCCCCCATTATTCCTCACTGTGTGCGGACTCCACGGTCCGGGGCAAATTCTCCGGCCTTTCTGTCACCTGAAATAAAATTTAATCTGCAGGGGACAAAAAACAAACTCGACGTTACTCGGCCTTGGATGGTTCTGCAGGTTTAATGTATATTTATACACACAGTATATATATATATATATACACACAGTACATACACATCCTGCGCAGCATATAAACCATTGTGCGTGGGCAGCCAATCAGGAGAGAGCCAGGTGCATGCTGGGAGATATCACAGACTGGTAAAAAGTTTTTTCAGCAGCGTAACCGCCAGCGGACGAGTTTAAATTAGAACCAAAAATGTGATTATTTCCGTATATTCCCCCAAACGAGCCGCGCGCTCTGTGTCTGGAGAGCGTGAGAGATAATTTTACACTCCTTTACAGACATCGGCCGCGGTAATGAGGACGGCGGCACATTCGTTGGTAACGGCTGCTCTCATTTGGGAGAATTTCCTGCGCGTTTCACACAATTTGTCACCGCTGTCACTCAACGCCTTTAATTGATTGTAATAAAAAAATAATTACACGGATTTCCGAGGCTTCGTCTCATTAACCCTATCAGTGCTGCTCCTCAGAGCCAGAGTTTCGGAGTGCTGTCATTTGGGGTCCTGTCGCGACGCGGACCCTCAGTGTAATTATCACAGGACATTTATCTCAGTAACATTCCATATCTTTAGAATCTCCCATTGTTCGCTGTTTTGGACCCGCCTGTATTTGTGAGGATCCGGCGGCCATGTTGTGTTCTGGCGCCCGATCCTCACGTCGGGTGTTGGGGCGTCTCGAAGGGGTTGTGGGGTCCGATGCGTTTGCCGTGAGTTTGAACCAAGCAGCCAGGGCCGGTTCCTCGGATCCCGCAGTGTAACCGGGGCAGTTCTTTGCATGAATTAAAGCTTTATTAATGGCTTTGTATAATTCTTCAGCATACATCTGAACACAACATGCGCAAATAAATTGGCCGCTGTGCGCCTCGTCCGTCCGGCGGTCTGCATCGCACTAATGGGGTCTGTTTGTGATTCCCCCGAAGACACAGAATATCCATTCAATTGAATTTTCCTTCCAGCTTCGTCCTAATTGTTCATCCAGTTTGTGCGTCATCGGGCTCTGATCCGTACAGATTGTATCTTGTGTGACAAAGTGTGACCGACGGGGGCCGCCAGACCTTCCATGTCTTAATGCCCCCTAAAGGACGTCTGCACCTCTGTACCCCGAAACCTCCATAGTCCGCAGATACAGAACGGCCGTCCTCAATTAATATTTAGATAAAGTAATTCAAATCCAAGACTATGACGACCCTGATATGAAGGTGTTAATAATTATTTTGTTATTATCTCTTTTTTTTTTGCTCATTTTGCTCCCGATAAGATAAAGGATGCGATTTTTGACCCGCAGAAGATAAAATGACTTTGACGTCGTAAATTAACACAAAACGTCTCCGACTGTCACTCATCTCGTTGGCTTTCAAAATAAATGAATTAACCCTTCATAAAAAAAGATTAAAAACCATCAGACTCCGCCGAGCCGACAGAAATAATCTCCGTTGCAGATAAAGCCGTGGATTTCTCTCTCCAGACCGACTTTATTGAAGGAAAGGCATTTACTTTTGGAATAAGTGGGAAGCGGCCCGTTCCCGGTAAATGCTGACTGAAGACTTTTTCACCGGATGGCGCGTTCGGGTCATCGGAATACTAATGTTTTGAGAGTGGTCACTACCCGTTCTGCGGGACCCTCTCTGGCGCTCCTCACATGGCTCTCCATAGAGAACCCCGCGGCCCTCGCACCAGAGACAGCCTGGGGTCTCCTGACGTCAACGTGGCCGGACGCGCGGCTTCTGGACGGGCTGCAGGCATCTCCTAATGACATTACGTTATAATGAGCGAGCGCAGCATGGAGCGGCTGTCAGAGCCGCACTAATGAGCACGGACACTACGCCAAGGGCCGGCCTGGGGAAAAAGGATTCGGAGCCCGAGGTGTCGTCACTCTATCCCGCTGATAATTCCCATGTATATCGCCAATAAACCTTAATATTTATCAATATTCCGGGATTAGGGAGACGTGATAAAGGAATTGAGTGAATTAGAACGAATACAGAGAACCCTGAGCGGCCCGACCCGCAGGGAGAGAACGTGACAATCACAGGAATTCGGGACAAACTCAAATAGAGTTCCTTAGACTCGGTGGCAGTAAGCAAGGGGGGGCAATTACTTACTTAAGGTGCACCTATTTAACCCTTTCAAATAAATACTCTCTCTCTTTGGTAACCTGAAGTTACACGATTTTAGGCGGAGACAAATTACAGCAGGGGTCGGACTGGGCTCCTCGGGGGTGGGAAAAATCAGGGAGCGCAACCCAGTGCCTGCTAAGCTCAAGCCCCGCGCCGGCTGCGATCATACGAACTGAATTCCGCAGCTGCTGAAGCATTTTGCCCGTTTTGGAATAAAGTGGAGGTTTTCCCCAAGTCGTGGCAGATATTGGTGATATTATTAGTTATTAATGCTTACGCAGCTCCTGCTTGTGTTGGAAAGATTTTATTGTGATCCGGGACATTGAAGCGACAGTCATCGTTTGATCCACTTAAGATCCATCGCGATGGTGGCTCCAGGCAAATTGTCTGATTTGCAGCGTTGACCCAAAACGCAGACAGAAAATCAATTTATACATTTCCCGATCAGACCAAGGGCAGAAGCACCGAGCGCACACGGCACAGAGACCCACCCGCGCATGTCACGCGACGTCCTCCCTGAAACCACTATACATATACATATATACTGTACATTATATATATATATATATATAGGTCACTTCATCCCTGCGCACGTAGTGAGAGGTCTTTTAACCAACACATGCATGAAAATGAGGGCTATTTTAATGACAAAACATCTGATTTAGGAACTAGGAAACCAAAGTGTTGTTAGAGTGGCAATATTATCATCATTTCTCTACAGAGGAACACTTTATTAAACATCTAAATTTGGGGGGGGGGGGGGAAGTTTTTTAATTTTGGTATTTTTTCATAAAATGACATGATTTTGAAAATGTATTGAGCGTTCAGAAAGCAAACCCAATGGGGTCACCCCCCCCGACATTCACATGGCTAGAGGGGGGGGCGCCCATGTTTTAGGGGGTGTGGTTAGAGGCATGACCAGGGGCTGGGCTCTGTTGACTGTGTGCATAGGTTAGGGAGGTGGGAGGTCTTAGCAGGTGGTCTCTGACCTGTGTAATTATCACGATCACCCCTAGCGCTCCTCCGACCCCCCTTCAAACGCCAAGTCCTCCTCATTTACCCCAACGTGGGAACCTGTTTCTTTCTTTAAATAAATTCTACAATATCCACTCCATTTTTTGTTGGAAATTTTGGCAAAAAGGTGTCCATTGTTACCCAAATGCCCTGCAAAGAATCCCAGGAAACGAGGGGTCCCGTATTCCTAGAATATTTATTATAAAGTTGTCCCAATATTTCATTCTGTCACCAGCCTCCATTTTTGGACCATTGTTACATGAAATGTATAAAAATATATAAAGCGAGGCATTCGCCGGGGTCTTTCCAGGAAAGCGATTCACGTTTCAGATAATGCGGAAAGATATATAAGAATTGGTAGAAAGTCTCACGTTACCGCTGGGGCCTTTCTCTAAACAATGTTATTCCAGAACAATCAGAGCCGTTACGGGGGTACAAAGGTTCTTAATATTTATCGAACACAAAATATCAAAATGATTGAAAGGAACTCGGGAACAGATCAGGGTCACGGAAATGCCAGCTGCTAATTACTTGACGGTCATTCATTTCGCTCGCAGGACCGCGTCCCGTTCATTTATAATCACTTTAAAGGAGGAGACATGCACAGTTTAAGTATTTGACATCTGAATGACACCAGGGGGTTATCGGGGATTATCCAATCGGGAAAATATAAGAATATTTAGATTTTTCAGAAATGTGTGCGGCGCAGACAATGTTTTATCCGGGTAAATAGGAATTTAAGAATAAATGGATTCTGCACATTATTATTATGACTATTTATTGTTTTATATAGCACCATCAAATTCCGCAGCGCTGTACAATGGACATATATATATATATATATATATATATATATAACAAAATAAACCTCACCTATTTTATAGGGTAATGTGTGTGGGGGAGGGGTTGATTTAATCTTTTGATAAGTGATTGGAATCAATAAATAACCTATTTTTACATGACATTTCTATAACACCAGCAGATTCCGTAGCGCTGTTACAATGGAGGATATAAAATTTTTAACAAAGACAGTAACAGTAATTGACACGGAAGGAGAAAAAGCTTTTATGAAGATCTTCTGAACTTAAATTCCTTGACCCTTAGAGCAGTTTTATAGCGATTAAATCTAAAGCCAGAACCCACGAGCCATGAAATACAACAATACGCTATAAACACAACGCTAATATCTGCATATTGGTCACAATGGATGGTGAGAAATATCAGCTGCTCACAAACATCTGAATCCTCCCAGAGAGTTATTATGTAGCGAGATCACAATGCGTTTCACGATTACATTTTCACAACCGTTACAATTATAACCAAAAGATAACACAAGGAATCTATTTGTTTCTCCTTTTCATCATCAGCTCCTTTCTTCATTAAAAGGATTCACATTTATATCATATTTATCTATATACTGTATACGCATCATATTTATCTATATATACTGCATATATCATATTTATCTATATCTACATATACTGCATATATCATATTTATCTATATATATATACTGAATATATCATATTTATATATTTATATATATATATATATATATATATATATATACTGTATTTGCATATTTATCTATTTCTACATATACTGTATATATCATATTATCTATATATAAATCTATACTGTATATTTCATATTTATCTATCTATATCTACATATACTGTATATGCATCATATTTATCTATATATATCTACATATACTGAATATATATTTATCTATAGCTACATGCTGTATTTATCTATATATATATATATATATATACTGTATATATATCATATTTATCTATCTATATCTGTATATACTGAATATATCATATTTATCTATCTATATATTTATATATATATATATATATATATACTGTATATATCATTTATTTTTAATTATTTTTAAAAAAAAATTCTAACCCTCTTATCTTAAGGTACGTCGGGGGGTTTTGTCTGTAAGAATAAGGCCATTTTATATTTAATAAAACGCAAATTAAAACCACCGCCGTACATCGAGGGGAAGGAATATAAGGAAACACATAATATAATCGACTTTTAAGGCTGAAACACGAAAATCCACAAAGCAAAAAGCCCTGGCCGTCGGCGGCACTTCTTTTTTTAATGTTTGCGCTGGATTTTTTTATTTTCGTTTTTTTACATTTAAAAGCTAAGCGCGGGCCGTTTCATTGCAAACGGGAAATATGGAGCTGGAAAAAGTTAATCCCCGGTCAGCCGTCTACTAAAATAAGTAACGAAAATAGAAAAAGTAAATAAAACCATTGAGCACGCGTGGCTTTGAGCGCCGTCACACTGCAGAGAGCGCACTGCCGGCAGCTTAAGGGTTAAACAGCTGTGATCTGCAGCCAATTGGGGGAAAAAACTCCATTAAATGAAAGAATCCCCCGCGAGATCCTGCAGATAGAAGAACTCTTCCCACAGCGAGTTTTTCAGAAGTATAGAATAATATTATGATGTTTGGGCCGAGGAATGCTCGTGTTTTGAAGGACTCTGTGTCCTCTCATCTCGGGCAAAAGAGGAAAAGTATTTCTTATATAAATATGGATCCCAGGAATGTCGGGTTTGCTAACGGCGGCTCGAACGTTCCTTCCAAACGCTACTTAATATCCGAGTGCTTTCAGGATTCGCCGTTTCTTTGACGGAACGTTTTACAAACTTCCTAAAATGGCTTTGAAGTGGCCCCTCCGGAAATGTTCATCTCTACAACATACGCGATTTCCAGACGCGTTTCACAGAAACTACTTCTCCTGCTTTGATGATTCAAACCTTAATCAGTCGTTGGTCTCGTCTTAGATTCAGGAGCCGTACGTCTATCCCATGCATGTTTAATACCCTCACTGTATTACCCTCTACCACTTCTGCCGGGACGCTGTCCCACTTATCTACCACACTCTCAGTAAAGTAAAACTTTCTTCACATATTTCTCCACGTGAGATAAACATTTCATGGTATTGAGGTCTCCGCGCGGCCGGCCGCAGGGTAGAGGCGACACAGCCGGGCTTTAAGGTGGTGGGTGCTCCGCAAATGTCTTCTGTATTGGGAAGCAAGTGCCAGCAGCAGGGGGCGCCCTCCAGGCGAGCTGTTCACTTATGGCCGACCCTGGGTCCCGTAGAAACGGTTTGTACTGTATGGAGAGATCTTGCGCACAGGATTCATAAACCATCTACACGGTACACAAGTCTTTAGCCCTTATATGAATGATGCTCTTAGTATGCAAACGGTTGAAGCCTTCCAGGTATTGCTGCTTGAGAACAGGTGACTCGGTAACTGGTGGCCATACTGATGGTTCGTGCTGGGATGGATTGGTAGCCACGGACCTCACTGCATGAGAACGAAATAATCAGACAGCGTCCAGAAAACGTTTCTCAGACTTGATCGTTAAAAATAAACAAAGCAGAGAAATGGGACAGAAACAGTGAAATTGGGTTTATTATTGTACACGATCGCGATGTTAAATCTTTCCCCAGAGAAACCCGGCGCTAACATCCCGTCTCAGCGAAGAGACCCCAAGAGCCAAAACCCCCGAGCCGATCATTCCTTCCCGTCATCAGGGGATTAAAACGCCATTCGCTTCGGCGGAGTCTTCCTACAGAAACACAAATTCAGTCTCCAGATGATGAGTGTTTGTTTTCCTTGGACTCCGCTGTCTAAATTATTGATAAATGATGGACTAAATGAGAGTTTCAGGTGGGTCTCAGCTATCTGCCTCCCAGGGGTAAAGACAACATGATGACCCGAGAACGGAGGGTACGGGAGGGAGCGATATTTCAATGGAGAAGAAATGCTACGGAATCTAACACTAGAGGGTCAGAGGCTGAGATGGGACAGAGAAAGTTTCACTGAGAGGGTGGTGGATAAGTGGAACAGCTTCCCAGCAGAAGTGGTAGAGGGTAATACAGTGAGGGTATTAAACATGCATGGGATAGACGTACGGCTCCTGAATCTAAGACGAGACCAACGACTGATTAAGGTTCGAGTCTTTACAGCAGGAGAAACGGGCGCCTAGACGGGGGCCGGATGGGTATCTGGGTGTTCTAATGTCTTACTCTTCAATTATACTTAAAATACATAATCGGAGGACAGCAAGAGGGTGGAGGAGCGGCTGCCTCTCGGTACAAACGCTTGATAATCCCTGGATATTTCTATGCAGTGATCGTTTTATTACCCGGCGCTACGAGAGCCTCTAAAATGTTGCGTCATTTATTTATTTACAAATTAAAACACTTCTTAAAAGGAAGAATTTAATATTTTGATAACAATTTGTGACGAACGTGGAGCGGCCGCGCCGCACGCAGCGCTGTCAGCAGCCGTCTCTCCCGGCGAACCTCCGAGTCCGAGAATCATTAACGCAGAAACAAAATGTTCACCGGCACATCAGCCACGGCTGCCACAACTCAGCGCGACGGTCAGGGTCGTATATTATCCCGACATTTCTGCTCGCGTAGGGACTGCCGGGCCGATGTCTGGCACACAAGCGATACCTAAGCGGCCGTGGGCTGCTGGAAGAGAAGTAGCGGATATCGCTAAGCGCCTCGCTGATTGAATCGGCCGTCCGTCACGCAACCCGGGACCCATAGGTGGGGTTTTCTCGAACGGTTGTCTGTCAGCGATGGTCGTTTCGCTCATTAACCTCTTCGGCCCTCAGTGCTCCCGTTGTGTGGTTTTTTGCCTCGTCTTTTACTCCCGCCATGAATGAGCGGGACGGGGACAGATATTTCCTGCAGCAGCCGCCAGATGTTCTGCCAGAGAGAGAGTGTGCGGCTGTTATTCTGCGTTTGGTCGCAGGCTTTTCAAAGTTAACAGAAAACCCCAAACTTAGAAACAGAACCTGTCGGCAGATCAGACCCGTTCGGCCCGTCTAGTCTGCCGACGTTCCTGCTGTAAAGACGTAAATCTTATCTCTCTCGGGGAGCGTGATATTACGTTTATTTATAAAGCGCCGGCAGATATCCCTCGGCCGTTAAGTCAGTCGGTCCCTCTGCCAGATAATGTATTTGCCGGTAAAAATAAAAGTTCGTTCCCTGCAGCCCACCGGCCTCTGCCTGTAGGAAGGCGATGGGGTATTTGGGGATCTGCCGCTGGTGAACGCCTCTTACCATAACAGCACTTTGTGTATGAAATGCAGGTTGAAAGACAAGTCGTGGCTGGCGTTACCGTGTCCCCGGCAGCCTATTCCTCCTGCCGCCGCCGCACACTCTCTCTCTGACAGTATCTACGGGCGTTTAATGAGACCATCCTGGGACGGCTCCACAATAACCTGTCATCCGACGGCTCCGCCATAACCCGTCATCCTACGGCTCCGCCATAACCCGTCATCCGACGGCTCCGCGATAACAGTCATCCGACGGCTCCGCCATAACCCGTCATCCGACGGCTCCACGATAACCATCATCCGACGGCTCCGCCATAACCCGTCATCCGACGGCTCCGCCATAACCCGTCATCCGACGGCTCCACGATAACCATCATCCGACGGCTCCGCCATAACCCGTCATCCTACGGCTCCGCCATAACCCGTCATCCGACGGCTCCACGATAACCATCATCCGACGGCTCCGCCATAACCATCATCCGACGGCTCCGCCATAACCCGTCATCCGACGGCTCCGCCATAACCCGTCATCCGACGGCTCCGCCATAACCCGTCATCCTACGGCTCCGCCATAACCCGTCATCCAACGGCTCCGCGATAACCATCATCCGACGGCTCCGCCATAACCCGTCATCCGACGGCTCCGCCATAACCCGTCATCCTACGGCTCCGCCATAACCCGTCATCCTACGGCTCCGCCATAACCCGTCATCCTACGGCTCCGCCATAACCCGTCATCCTACGGCTCCGCCATAACCCGTCATCCAACGGCTCCGCGATAACCGTCATCCGACGGCTCCGCGATAACCCGTCATCCGACGGCTCCGCGATAACCGTTATCCGACGGCTCCGCGATAACCCGTCATCCGACGGCTCCGCGATAACCATTATCCGACGGCTCCGCGATAACCCGTCATATGACGGCTCTGCGATAACCCGTCATCCGACGGCTCCGCGATAACCCGTCATCCGACGGCTCCGCGATAACCGTTATATGACGGCTCCCTGATAACCGTTATCCGACGGCTCCGCGATAACCCGTCATCCGACGGCTCCGCGATAACCCGTCATATGACGGCTCTGCGATAACCCGTTATATGACGGCTCCCTGATAACCGTTATCCGACGGCTCCGCGATAACCCGTTATATGACGGCTCCACGGCAACCGTTATTTCAACTGCTTATCCCAGAAGGGTTCGAGTCTCCACATATGAATTCTCAAAGATATAAGATGATTAGGGCGTGGATCCTGCAGGGGCCAATGGATATCAGGTCAGCATGCCCCACATTCTAATAGTTGCAACGTTTACCTGTTTACTCATTGTACAGCGCCGCAGAATATGTTGGTGCTATATAAATCAATAAATAATAACAATAGATCTATTTGAATGGATAGCTCTAGGGTGAAATTTCTATAATTTCCATAAACTGGATTAGGCTTTCAGAATTCTCGCTACAGCAGACAGCCAATGAGCACCCGGCGCCGTGCCCAGGATTGAAGGTTAATTACATTTTTGTATCATTCTCGTCCACCCCGCAACTGGAGTGTCAGCTTGTTGTCTGGCCAGTTTCAGACGACGTGTTTCAGCAATCAATGTGTTAAATTGCATAGAAAGGCCGATCAACATCAAACGATAACCAAAAATGCACAAAACTGCACAAAAAACTTTGATAAAATGATCAAACTCGTTATTGAATTTTTGGCTATATTTTCTAAAAATGACATTTTTCCCACGTAGAATTTTTTTGGTGTGTTTGTGACGTTAGAAACAGAAAAGTCTGGTTTGCTGCCGGGAAGTACAGGAAATGGTAACGAGAATATATCATCCGACGGCTTGAATAGGGCGACAGGCAAACTCCGATATTTCAGTGCTTGTCACAAGCGTTATTTTTCTGCAGTGTTGTTTTTAGATTATTTGCACAATTTCTTTCATATTAGCGAGAGCGCTTTATACCCCGCCTGGGGTTTAGATAACATTGTTTTATTTCCGTTAAGTTCGCTGTAAAAATGCACCTCCATTGGAGAATAAGCCGCCATTTTTCTGGGTGAACGGATGAAAACATTTAAAGACTCATTTAGTGGCCTGGATCTGCCGCCCAGCAGTCGACACACACACTGCTCCCCCTGTTTTAATGACTTGCTTCCTCGCGCTGTCATTTTAAATTGTAAAGCGCTAAGTACACTTGTCAGCACTAAATAAAGAAAAATATATCCACATACCCAACGGTTCAAGGCCAGCTCACGGCTCCTTGTTTTTATACCAAAAATAATGAAATAAATATTTGAGAATGTTTCTCTACTTTTTATATTTAAATAAATATCCTATATTGTAACGCTTTGGTGGCTTCTCATTGGTCAGATCCTAAAAGCTGTTGCTGTCCCTTTAAACGCCGCACTCAGCTAATTGCGCGTAGAAACACCCAGGGAGAGCCGGATTTAATGACGCCCCACGTATAAAATAATAATTAACTTATTCATAACCCACTATGAACAGAATCACCAATTTCATATTAACAGAGATTTTCAGACGTTCCGGAAATACCTCGGCGGGATTGGTGACGATGAAGGGGATCCGTCGGCCCCCAAATATCTATACACTCACACTGTGAGGGCCACACGTAGCCAGCCAGTGGCACACACTGCCGGAGTGAGTCAGCAAGTCACGACAAAAATGTATTCATTGCTATTAACAGACATTTCAGGAGGATTTCAGGAGATTTCGGGCGCCACAAGCTCTGCAAACCATGCAAGTAATGAAAATATCAAGGAGGGTAAATTTATTTGCGTCATTTCTCCTGATGTCCGGTGGGAATCAGAGTCTGGACTTTGTGGCCCCCGGGGCCACCATATCCTTGTGCATCGTCACACTGACACCCGCTATCTGGCTGCACCTTTCCCAGACTGCAGGCGGCTTTTTGAACTGATAACTTTATCTGTAAATACAAAAATTGACAGCTGGGAAATGTTAGTCGCTGGCTGGCGCAGCTCCTTATTATGGGCTGGCCAGTTTAACCCTTTGAGGTGGGAGCACTACAGGGTTCCCACAAGTCAATGCACGCCCTGTTGGATCCAAAAGGGTTAAGCGGCTGGGCTAATTATCGCATATGGAAAGAGTTAGAGCCTTTTCCCCGGAGCAGACGTTTACAGAAATAGTGGGAAAACGGAGCTCTTTTCCAGCAAAGATCCATTTGTCGGGTCAGCCGCAGCCCTGCAGATTTAATCGGCTTCATAATAAGTTACTTTTACAAAAATCGGGCTTTTGCTTTGTTTTTTCCTGGCTGATTTTATCCGCCGGCCGCTTAGGGTTACAATTTGGAAAACATCAGATTTGTAACAATTTTCCCGCTTGCTGCGGCGGGGTCTCATACCCCTCATACTGCATGCATTGGGCTCATACCCCTCATACTGCATGCATTGGGCTCATACCCCTCATACTGCATGCATTGGGCTCATGCCCCTCATACTGCATGCATTGGGCTCATGCCCCTCATACTGCATGCATTGGGCTCATGCCCCTCATACTGCATGCATTGGGCTCATACCCCTCATACTACATGCATTGGACTCATACCCCTCTCATACTGCATGCATTGGGCTCATGCCCCTCATACTGCATGCATTGGGCTCATACCCCTCATACTGCATGCATTGGGCTCATACCCCTCATACTGCATGCATTGGGCTCATACCCCTCATACTGCATGCATTGGGCTCATACCCCTCATACTGCATGCATTGGGCTCATACCCCTCATACTGCATGCATTGGGCTCATACCCCTCATACTGCATGCATTGGGCTCATACCCCTCATACTGCATGCATTGGGCTCATGCCCCTCATACTGCATGCATTGGGCTCATACCCCTCATACTACATGCATTGGACTCATACCCCTCTCATACTGCATGCATTGGGCTCATGCCCCTCATACTGCATGCATTGGGCTCATACCCCTCATACTGCATGCATTGGGCTCATACCCCTCATACTGCATGCATTGGGCTCATACCCCTCATACTGCATGCATTGGGCTCATACCCCTCATACTGCATGCATTGGGCTCATACCCCTCATACTGCATGCATTGGGCTCATACCCCTCATACTGCATGCATTGGGCTCATACCCCTCATACTGCATGCATTGGGCTCATGCCCCTCATACTGCATGCATTGGGCTCATACACCTCATACTGCATGCATTGGGCTCATGTCCCTCATACTGTATGCATTGGGCTCATGCCCCTCATACTGCATGCATTGGGCTCATACCCCTCATACTGCATGCATTGGGCTCATGCCCCTCATACTGCATGCATTGGGCTCATACCCCTCATACTGCATGCATTGGGCTCATACCCCTCATACTGCATGCATTGGGCTCATACCCCTCTCATACTGCATGCATTGGGCTCATGCCCCTCATACTGCATGCATTGGGCTCATACCCCTCTCATACTGCATGCATTGGGCTCATACCCCTCATACTGCATGCATTGGGCTCATGCCCCTCATACTGCATGCATTGGGCTCATACACCTCATACTGCATGCATTGGGCTCATACCCCTCATACTGCATGCATTGGGCTCATACCCCTCATACTGCATGCATTGGACTCATACCCCTCATACTACATGCATTGGACTCATACCCCTCTCATACTGCATGCATTGGGCTCATGCCCCTCATACTGCATGCATTGGGCTCATACCCCTCTCATACTGCATGCATTGGGCTCATACCCCTCATACTGCATGCATTGGGCTCATGCCCCTCATACTGCATGCATTGGGCTCATACACCTCATACTGCATGCATTGGGCTCATGCCCCTCATACTGCATGCATTGGGCTCATACCCCTCATACTGCATGCATTGGGCTCATACACCTCATACTGCATGCATTGGGCTCATACCCCTCATACTGCATGCATTGGACTCATACCCCTCATACTGCATGCATTGGGCTCATGCCCCTCATACTGCATGCATTGGGCTCATACCCCTCATACTGCATGCATTGGGCTCATGCCCCTCATACTGCATGCATTGGGCTCATACCCCTCATACTGCATGCATTGGGCTCATACCCCTCATACTGCATGCATTGGGCTCATACCCCTCATACTGCATGCATTGGACTCATACCCCTCATACTGCATGCATTGGGCTCATGCCCCTAAACAATGGGGGGGATCTGAGGGGATTCTGGTCCCACTGTTTTTGCTGCCGATTTGCGTGTGCAGATCAGTTGTTAAGCTAGAGGGTCAGAGGCTTACATGGAATGAACTTTTACATTACGGAGTGGAACAGCCTCCCAGCAGAGGTGGTAGAGGGTAATACAGTGAAGGTATTTAACATGCATGGGATAGACATACGGCTCCTGAATCTAAGACGAGACCAACGACTGATTAGGGTGTTTGCAGCAGGAAGAGCGGGCAGACCAGGTGGGCCGAATGGGTTGTGCATGTTTAGTAGGATAGTTTTGCAGAGAGGATGCTCCATGGAGTCCCACTAGTGTCCAGAACCTGAGACCTGCGCAGGCGAGAAGGGGCTCCACGGACGTGTTTAAATAAAGCAGACTGCACAGCATCTAATGTCAGACAGCGCGCTTTATCATCTGGGACAGAGCCGAGAACACACAACGGAAATTTGGACGTCTTTCAAATTGCAATTTCCCCCGTGTTGTCTCTGCAGATCTGCCTGGGAAAGCAGGGCCGCCGAGGCGGGCTTATGGTCTGTGTATATATATATATATATATATATATATACACACACACACACACACCGGTATAATATATATATATATATATAAATGTATAATAGTACATACAGCAGCGTTTACAGAGATATATTCATCCTCCAATAGAATTAAACATGAAACTGCACCTTTGCTGCTGCTGCTTTGTCTGTAATGATAAGTTTAAATATCACCCTACATTTACACTAATTTTATCCCATTCAATCAATGTACTCAGTGGGGGCAGGGAGGGTGTACTGCGGGGCAGGGAGGGTATACTGCAGGTGTACTGCGGGGCAGGGACGGTGTACTGCGGGGCAGGGAGGGTGTACTGCGGGGCAGGGAGGGTGTACTGCAGGTGTACTGCGGGGCAGGGAAGGTGTACTTCGGGGCAGGGAGGGTGTACTGCAGGGCAGGGAGGGTGTACTGCAGGTGTACTGCGGGGCAGGGAAGGTGTACTGCGGGGCAGGGAGGGTGTACTGCAGGTGTACTGCGGGGCAGGGAGGGTGTACTGCAGGTGTACTGCGGGGCAGGGAGGGTGTACTGCAGGGCAGGGAGGGTGTACTGCAGGTGTACTGCGGGGCAGGGAGGGTGTACTGCGGGGCAGGGAGGGTGTACTGCAGGTGTACTGCGGGGCAGGGAAGGTGTACTTCGGGGCAGGGAGGGTATACTGCAGGGCAGGGAGGGTGTACTGCAGGTGTACTGCGGGGCAGGGAAGGTGTACTGCGGGGCAGGGAGGGTGTACTGCAGGTGTACTGCGGGGCAGGGAGGGTGTACTGCGGGGCAGGGAGGGTGTACTGCAGGTGTACTGCGGGGCAGGGAGGGTGTACTGCGGGGCAGGGAGGGTGTACTGCAGGTGTACTGCGGGGCAGGGAGGGTGTACTGCGGGGCAGGGAGGGTGTACTGCGGGGCAGGGAGGGTGTACGGTTTACGTTATGCCATCAAAGGCCATTTGAAGGTATCGGGTATTATATTTCTGAGCCATGAGACGAGCGAGCGCTTCCTCCGTTTCCGCGTATCGTCATTCCCGGCGGGGGGTTAATATTCTGCGGATCCTGATTGAAACCAGCGCACAGAACCCGACGCTATCAGCGGAGACAGAAAATCATTATTTGGAAGTCTCTTCCTCTCAATATATCACAGAATGGAAACTTTCCGTTACGGCCGTAGATTTACGGCGAGTGAAAGGAGTCCCTCCGTATGGGTGCAGGAGACGCATTCCTCGAATCATACTTACACTCACTTCTAATCATTTTATATTATATTTACACTCATTTTATATTATACTACTTACACTCATAATAATTTTATATTATATTTACACTCATTTTATAACCATTTTATATTATAATATTAACACTCATTTAAAATAATTTTATATTATAATCATAGAAACTTGGTTTATAGATTTACTGGCTCTGACGCAGAAATCAAATGAGACGTGACTGTCGGGGTACTGACGGGGTGCGACGTGTGACTGTCGGGGTACTGACGGGGTGCGACGTGTGACTGTCGGGGTACTGACGGGGTGCGACGTGTGACTGTCGGGGTACTGACGGGGTGCGACGTGTGACTGTCGGGGTACTGACGGGGTGCGACGTGTGACTGTCGGGGTACTGACGGGGTGCGACGTGTGACTGTCGGGGTACTGACGGGGTGCGACGTGTGACTGTCAGGGTACTGACGGGGTGCGACGTGTGACTGTCAGGGTACTGACGGGGTGCGACGTGTGACTGTCGGGGTACTGACGGGGTGCGACGTGACTGTCGGGGTACTGACGGGGTGCGACTGTTGGGTACAGATGGGGTGCAACGTGCGATTGTCGGGGTGCGACGTGTGACTGTCGGGATACACATATATGATATATACTGTACGCTGCGTATGATATATGGTACACAGTGTATGATATATACGGTACACAGAGTATGATATATATACGGTACGCAGCGTAATATATATACGGTACGCAGCGTATGATATATACGGTACGCAGCGTATGATATATACGGTACGCAGCGTATGATATATACGGTACGCAGGGTATGATATATACGGTACGCAGGGTATGATATATACGGTACGCAGCGTACGATATGCACGGTACGCAGCTTCGATATATACGGTACGCAGCGTATGATATATACGGTACGCAGCGTATGATATATACGGTACAGTGTACAATATATGGTACACAGCATATGATATATACGGTACACAGCGTATGATATATACGGTACGCAGCGTATGATATACACGCTACGCAGCGTATGATATACACGGTACGCAGCGTATGATATATACGGTACGCAGCGTATGACATATACGGTACGCAGCGTTAGATATATACGGTACACAGCGTATGATATATATGGTACGCAGCATATGATATATACGGTACGCAGCGTATGATATATACGGTACACAGTGTACGATATATGGTACACAGCATGATATATACGGTACACAGCATATGATATATACGGTACGCAGCATTGTATCATTATATACGGTATGCAGTATATACCTTGTCCAGCGTCGGGCTGCATACACTATCAGCGTTCCCTCTCCAGGGGCCGGAAGCCGATGCGTTTCTCGCCGCGCTCCGTTTCTCTGGAGATTCGTGTAAATATTTGGCTGTGTTTCTGATGCCAGCGTTCGGCTTGGCGCTGCGAGATATTCCTGCCGGCCCGTCTGAACACTCAGAGAGTTTACAAATCCCACCTCAGCGCTCACTCGGATGGCAGTTTATTTGAAGAGAAAGTGACAGATCTCAAATAACATAATTTCTTACATGAAAGGTATTTATTACTATTTCTGGTAGAACAGATCCGTCCCGAAGCAGCCGACCCCAGCGGAGAAACTTCATACTAATTATGGCAATAATAAGACAAGAAGAGACGCAGGATTACGTTTTAAACAGAAAGCAGGGATTTATGGGATTTCAGGATGATTGACAGTTTATTGCTTCAAATTTCTCCTTCACTTGGAAGAATTGGTTCGGTGACTTTGGAGTCAATACAATTTTCAACCAATAGGGAAGCGGAAAGAAAACGTTAAAGGACCTGCTCGCCGTCCTTATCAGGCAAACTCCCTAAATCCAAGGATCGCTGGGTTTATTTACTAAACACTGAGTGAAAATGGTGAACTAGCTCATCAGGACAGCAAACTCAGGCAAGAAAGCACTATTTTGGGCAAACATCTATTTCTTGATATATGAATCTAACGACTAATTTTCACCACAATTCAGCATTTCCTACGATACACGGATTTACATTGCAGCCATTGAAGGTTTGGCAGCTCGGGCCTCCAACGAGAGATCATTTTCTGAATATTTGAGAATTATAGTAACTTAATGGGCAAATAAGCATTTTTTACAATGAATTCTCGTGATTAGAAGTTAAACCGCATCTCACTCACTTCCTGGCTCCTTTTTCAATTGACCGAGTAAATTATGAGGAGTTAATGATCGCTAACTTCGTTTCTCTCCAATTAGAGCGTGTGGGTAGAGATCGTACCCCGGAGGTTGTGTAGCCCCTGCCTGACCCCGACTAATCAGCCAACAGGGACACGACGGGTATAGCTCCGCGAGCCGCGTATACGGGCGCATGAGAACGCCACGGGGGGAACCGATGGAACAAGGAAGAACAACATCTGGAAAGTTCCCAAAGTATTTAATAGCCTGTATGCTAAACGAGAAGTCGGGGTAACCGACCATCTAAGGGGGGCGTTCGCTTCCCGACGGGTGCCACTCAGCGCTGCGCAGGCTCAGGACCCCCGACTCGCTCCCATGCACAGGAAGCTCACACGAATCTCCAGATGGGTTACAGGCGAACAAGTCCTTCAGCTTCAACTTCGGCAGATCGGCCCCCGTCTAGTCTGTAAACCTTAATCAGTCGTTGGTCTCGTCTTAGATTCAGGAGCTGTATGTCTATCCCATGCATGTTTAATACCCTCACTGTATCACCCTCTACCACTTCTGCTGGGAGGCTGTCCCACTATGAGCAACCCCTGCCTGGCTGTCCTGATGTTAAATTACTGGTTTTCTCATTTGTATTGTAAAGGTATTTTCCATCCTGAAAAGTGGCCCCTGAGGGTGTAAATAAAATCTCCTGCTGTGAATTTGGGAATCCCTCGCTGGATTGCTGCTCAAGGGGCAAAACGTGGTGATTGGGTTAACTTTACGAGGCCCACTCCATAAAGTGAATCCACCATTATTCAGACTTTGCATTTTTATAAAGTACAATTTCCATAAACTTTCAACAACCGTGAATTTTGTAATAAATTGTAACTTATTTGGTGTGAAAAGCCAAACCCTTCAATTATAAACCCAATTAATAGGATTAACAGCAGACTAAATACCCCACAACAATACATGGGAATCAATGAGAAACAATTAGGAAGCCCCCCCCCGACGGGACGCAAATCTACCCCCAACAAAGCCAAATGAAAATTCCATTTCTTAACGTTTAAGATTCCGCTTACGATTTGCTCTAAATTGAAATTCTTAATATATTTTAAATTGTTCGTATCCTTCAGAAATCAGATCGTTAGCAGAACATTTATTACGTGTCGGTGTGAAGGAAAAGCGCTTTTGCCACTTTATTTACATTCTATTCCCATGTTCTTGTGGCAGCGCGGATTTCAGGGGAAAAGATAGATTTTATAGATTTTTAAGCTTAATAAGATTAGCGTTGATTTTTACTTAGTCTCTAGATTGTAAGCTTGCGGGCCGAGCCCTCTCTACCTAATGTTTCGGGTCGTCTTAGTCTGTCAGCGCTATTTCTGTGAGACCCTTCAGATGTAGGGACTGTAAGAAACACCGCTGAGATTATTGGCACTATATAAATAAAAGATAACAATAATATTAATTAATTCAAAGTCAGACCCGACCTTGGATTTTACGTCTTTGACATGGATTCTACTTCCAGATTTCCATCTCATTTTTGGGATTCAGGTGCTTTTTATAATAATAATTTTTAGCGAAAGGCGAATGTTTCTGTTAATATTATCCAAGAACTTTGTAGAATTTCGTTGATTTGAAGTTTAACGTGCATTTTATTCCAAGTGACACTTTTGTAAACTAAATATGTGTTTCTTCAGCCAAACGCAGGAGACGATCGCTTTTTACTGAAGCCGCTCGGCCCCGGCTGTCGCCTGCGGATTAAACGCTTTCATCCCGTCTTTGGGGCAGATTTTTTTTTACCCGAGTCAAGCGTCGCCGGTTACAACGTTCAAAAAACACGACTCGTCTCGAGCTCCTCCTCGGAAACGGAGCTCCATAAACTGTAAAAATGACACTTCGCTTCTTGACATTGAAATTATAAAATGGGATTTCCTGCCCCGGGGAGGACGTTTTACGCGGACATTTACATTATTAAGTTAGCATTTTACGAGGTTAAATTACATGTTTCTTCCCAGTTTACATAACGATCCTAAAAGCATTTGATGCGGAATTAGGAAAATGACTTGGTTTCCACTTGACCCAGAATGTATATTTTGCCCGCGAGATCATGGTTGGAGCGAGCAGCCAGAACTCCCAGAACCGCGGATATGTATTAGGAAGCTGCCGTTTCCGCACGGAACGAGGTGTATTTCACCAGAGATCACTTTGTGAAACGCGTTCTCTCGGAGCTCCGTAAATACCACTAGAGGGTCGATAAAATCTTACATCCGATTTCTGCAAAATTACCGCTTTTCATGAAACTGGCATCAGGTACGTGCAGAACCCCCATTTACTGAATACAAATCATTGGACCTTATATTTATACGGATGACCAGGCAATATAGTGTGATATTTCACAATTAAGGCTTTATCCGTTTGAACTTGTTGCACTTTTGTAAGTTATGAAGGGATTTTCTTACATCATGTTTAATAATGTGCCCTTCCCTCTGGGATGCAGCTAAAGTGGTAAAAGTGGAGCAGTTGCCATGGCAATGGACTATCCCGCTCATTACTCCACTTTTACCTCCTTGCACCCGTCCACGATTGATAATCCCATCACAGTTTATTCAGCATAAAGAAAGCCTTAACGTAAATCGGACTTCGTGCGAAGACAAACCGGGAGTAAAGAGAAAACGCAGGATAATGACGCAGCCTCTGCGTACGGATATTGTTAGCGGGAGAAACCGTAATTACATGACATTTGGCCAATTAATATTTAGAGAAAATCACTTCCTAATATTGTGCATATTACGCCAGAAGACGTGTAATTATTGCACAACGGTTCCGGATTTGGGGGCCACATGTACCCAAGTTGTGCTGTGAGTCGCCCGGGTGTCAAATTTTCGATCTGACCCAAATTCTTCCTCAAACTTGGAAACATAGAAACGGATCTTTTGGATTTGGAAATCCCCCCGTGTTGGTGACAGCGGACCCCCATCGGTTCTTTAGAATCCGCAGCCGCTGAATGTGGATACCCCTCTGACTGAAGCCAGAAACTGAACATGTGGAATCCTCGCCCGGCAATGACACTCAAAAACCGGGACTAAAACTTAAAAACTTTACAAAGAAAGAAAACTTTCGCAACTAACAAAGCCGAGGCTGCCCCCAAAAATTCACACAACGCAAGTTCCGTAAGAAACAGGAATTTACTCGACATCCGTTACCTGGAGGGAGATAACCAACGAAAGGCGCTTCCTACTGAGACTCACAGCTCATTCATATATATATATATATATATATATATATATTATATATATATACACACACACATATATACATATACATACATTTATACACATACATATATGGCCCCCCACATCATCAGGACACCGGGGTTCACTTACTAAATGGTCTAATTTAAACCAGGAAATACTTTGTACCCCGCAAGCTGCAAGGGGGTTAAAATGAGATCATATTTCATAAAAATCAACTCAGAATTGACGTAAACAAAACATTTTAGTTCCAGATCTTGAATTTGTTTGTTTACAGCAATTAGAGAGTTCAGGAGAGGCTAAGAAAAACGAAATGTTAACGCTTTGCTGCCAGCGAGCGGTTATTAGACATCCAGCGTCATACAAGTGAACAAGAAAAATCTCCTGCCCCACCCCGCTGACACCTGAGAGGCGATATTATACAATATTATGCCATATTATACGATAATATAAAATATTATACAATATTATACCATAATATACCATATTATATGAGCCGCTGCATAATCAGGACTGTGCTAACGCCCAAACCATGACGGCGCGGTCAGTGGGTGGCCGACCCACCAATCACCGGATTCTCTTCAACCTTGAAGAGAAGATCTGCCTCTGATTTGCTCCCCCCCCGGCAGATGCCATTACAAGACGTCGGGACCCGGCAGAAGGCATGAAATTCAGGGTGCAGCAATTGTCAAGACGTCTTGTTCTGGGGTCTGACTCTCTGATTGACTACAATTCAGTCTAAAAGCAGGCAGACGCCAGGCTCTGCCAATAGAGACGCAGCTTATCTTTTAACTAAATTCTGTTTGATGCGAGTCACCAGAAGCTTCCCGAGGCACATTATCAGGATAAATGAGTCTGATTAATGCAAGATGGGCTCCGAGATCCGTTTCTGGACTTTGAACTGAGAGCCGTATTATCTGGCGGGCAAAAGCTTTAGGGGAAGATCACCTTCAACATACTCAACAATCAGAGAACTGAAGAAGCCTGTGTTTGCCTGCAATAAAATAATCCGAGAACAGTTCACTGATGTGTCAGGCACTTCACGATTAAAAGGAAGTTGGAGCTAAAATAAACATTTTTCTATATAAACAAGTATTTCAGAACATTAACCGGCGTCCGTGGAAAGGTCGCCAACACCGTAACACGAGGTGAAGGGTTTTAAATGGCACTGTAGTTTATCCAGCAGGGGGAAGTGGTTTGGTGTCGCACGCGAGACCTTGCTCTATCTCCTAGCTGCAGAAATGACCCTTAAAAGTCAGCGCAACAGGAAAATACTTCACGAGTAAAACAGCCGAGTCTAACCCTATGACAAGAACAGGACAGATCGTGCCGTGCACGCTAAACGTATTTCTTATTAGTAAAATGTGGCCAAAAGCTGATACTAGAATATTCTATGAACACGTGGGCCACATCCTCACTATTGCATTCTTCTGTTTTTGGGATTACAGATTAGTTTTATTTTTTACCGTTTATGCAGTGCTAGATTTGTTATTTCTGCATCTTTATTAATGTCACAGAATTCTTTGCGTTTACTGCAGAAATCGGACTTCTGGGTTTAGGACACATAAAATATTCCCCTTCACGATACCGATGGAAAAGTAAAGACGCCTGCCAAAGTTAAAAATAAGTTTAATCTTTTGCCTGTCACATGGCGGCAAAACTTCGCATCGTCCAGCAAACTCTGTGCTCGGGACGTCACTGGACACCGTGACAGAGACCGATGATCTGAGCTGAAGGATTTGCATCGCCATTAAAGAGTGATGATTGTGTCGTTGGCGTGTAAACACGGGGAGGCGGGACAGCGGGCGCGTTTAAACGCAGGGTTAATAGCAGAGCCGCGTCCCGGGCCATGTATTATACAGAACGGGTTTAAGTGGCTGCAAAGACCACAATTTGCATGAGCCTCGCGGCGAGCATAATTTGCATGAAAATGGTTTTACTGCCGACGCTCGTAACATTAGAAATGCAAAGTACGGGATCGTGTCGGAACATCGCATACTCTGCAGACGTCTGCCAGGCTGTCAGTCATTCTGTCTGCCTGCCATTCTGTCTGTCTGTCATTCTGTCTGCCTTCTGTGATTCTGTCTGTCATTCTGTGAGTCTGTCTGTCATTCTGTCTGCCTGCCTGTCAGTCTGTCTGCCATTCTATGATTCTGTCTGCTATTTTGTCTGTCTGTCATTCTGTCTATGAATGATTCTGCCTGCCATTCTGTCTGAAAATCTGGGCACTTTTCGTAATTTTGCAGTTTTACCTCTTTTGGAAACAATTTTCTGCACAACAGAAGATATAATCGCTCGTCATGAAATCTGAAGCACTTATTTTCAGAAAGTATAAAATGCACCTTTGGAGCAAACTGGCACCATAACTGTAGTGAATATATAAGGAAAAAGAAAAATACAGTAAAAAAACTCATTACAGGTGTTTCTTGTTATTAAAATATTCAGCTGAACGTCTTAACGAAAATACTTTACATAAATAGGATAAAAAGATTTAATATGAAATCATCATTGAATAATTCAGGAAAACGAATTCTTAGCGTTTCGGCTCGTTTTTCTCCCTTGAGAGTTGAAGTCTTCTGATTAAATGAATACTTCAACATTCTGTTAAAATGAAATTGTAAATAAATCATCACACTTTTTCTTATTTTGGGAGGTAGATTGAAAGGGAAACTACAGATGTTGGCAGCGCAACTAAAAGCGACAAAGACTCGGGTGATGCGGCAAATATTATGCCGATAATAAGAAATGTAATAAATGAAATGTAAAAATATCTTGTCGTTTTTGATAAAAAAAAGAGGATTTGGATTTTTATTCACTGCGCTTTTTTTCCTACATAATATATATGAATAAAAGTGCTTATGGGATCCCCTCTGGGATATAGTTTTGCATTTTCTCACAATCGGGGAAGGATCCATGACAAATCCAGAGAGAATTCACAGAAAGGACACTAAAATGCTACGTGGCCTCGCTAAGTCCATGTCTGCATTTCCTAAACCGCTCCGCGTTGGCCAAAATGTTTGGAAAAAGCCGAAGACGGGCAGAGGTGGCAATGAATGGAGGTCCAAGTAAGAGGCACTCACTTCTTACAAAAGGGGAGCTTTAGGCAAACACGGGGTCTGCTAAACTGGGGCTTGGGCTGCCCATGATTAATCTATGCTTTTACCCTTATCCAGGGCAATGATTTAAAACATACAATTCCTGCGAACATTGTATAATGGAACCCACCTAATACCCCATGTTGTCCATCCCCCAGGAACTCCATAAGACCCCACACTATCCTCCTCCATGAAAACCCCTAATAAGAGCCCCCTCCGAGGAACCATCTAATATCTCACACTGACTCTCACAGTAACCCCCTGACACCCCACACTATTCACCTCCCAAAAAACATTAATACCCCGCACTGCCCCCCCTTCCAGGAACCCCAAATATTCCATGCTTGGCCCAAATAAACCTAAACATTTTGGCAGTTAGCCTGTGAACGTGTGTTGGTGTCCAGCTGGGGGGGGGTACAGCGGCCGGGGGGTACATTGGGTACAGCAGCCAGCGGGTAGTGGGTACAGCAGCTGGCGGGTACAGCAGCCGGTTAAGTCAGCAAATAGGCGCGTTTTTTTGTTTTCGTAAAAGGTAAAAATGTGCGACTGACACACTTTGCAGAGCTGAACGAAACAAAGGTCGCCCTATGTACGAGATGGTGTTTTTTGTAAAGTGGCCAATATACACAGTTTAGGTGCTCCGAGGGTTAAACCCGCCTTTCGTTTTGGGAGGAACAAAACTGTAATTCATGTTGGTTCCCCAAAGCAGAAACCTAAATAAAAGCCGTGAGTGCAGCTGAACAGGGGTCTCATTGTCTGCCGGGTGCAGAATCGGCAAATTAATTTTCTAAGAAAACTCGGAAAGGCTTGAAAATATTGTTTGATAATTAGTTCCACGGTGAGTAGTAACAGCTGGAGACGAGTTCGCTGACCGTCCACATGGCTGGCCACAGGGGAGCCAGACTCCAGGGGTCACGCGTGGGGTTCAGAGAACCACTTGCTTTATTTTACGGTCTAAATTTACAGCACCATACTGCGCATACTGAACACCATTTTTGCCCTTTCCTTGGGCGGCATCCTCCACTCAGCCTGTGCCTAAGGGACTCTACCAGGGTCCCCTTATATACATTCATCTCGGGGGCATTGAAACAGAATGATGCTTTACGACGGGAGCGTCCATAACCTTATCCATGGCAGGTTATTCGGTTGGTTGACCCCCCCATCGAGGACAACAACAGAATAAAAAATGTAATGGAAGTAAAGGGGGGGCTGGTAGGGCACATGGGCAAACGTCCTGAGTTTAACTGCTTTGGTTGCCCAGAACACAAAACCACCCGACTCATGCGCGGCATAACAAGATGAACAATGATACAATTGGAGGGCTTCAATACCTGTGCCATTCTATCTGCTTATTACCTATGCAACCCGCACCCGGTAACACCAATATGGCTGCCATTGGAAACGTGTTGGCTGGTTTGGCATGAAGGAAACAGAGGTTGGAGGGATTCGGGATATTTTTTAGAGGAGGAGGTGAAGGTTTCAGGTTTCTATACGATTCCATCCTTTATGATGTTTGCTGGTTTTGCTGCCCGGCTCAAGAAATTCAAGACAATTATTAATTCTTCCTGAAGATTACGCATGAAACCGCCGTGCGCTGAAAGCGTTGGAAGAATGGAGCTTCTGTCGCTCCAGGAACTTTACAGGATCCTCGTTTATTGTTGTTACCGGCTGCAGCTGAGGCCGGTGCACAGAGATCTGCTTTCAGTAGCTCCTGGATTTTGGCCGATGAACAGGAACAAGCAACTCGCAGGAGACGCTGAAATATGCAAACTGCGAAAATCCAAACCAAGCAGACAAGGAGCTTTTAACTCAGAGCTTCCTCGGGCGGCAGAACTCGGAATCTTTATCACACGTTACGGCCTGGTGCACACACAAAACATGCACGATCGTGGTGTTCGTGGCATTAAACACACACATCGCTATACATGATGTGCTAACAGAGCTGCAGCAAAGCAGAGTCCACGCCGGAAGAGAACTGAAATGAAGCAGCTGGCGCGGAGCCGACACTGTGCCGGAAACTTTGCCTAAAGGCAGTAGTACGCGACCCGGACCTTTGTGGCCCCAGGAAGCTTCGCAAACGCTCTCCGATTCTGGGTCTTTGCGGTCGTTTCATTGTAAGCAGTACAGCTACAAGGAGCCAGAAATTCAGAGGCTCTGGAATGTGCCAATGAACTTGCAGATACTCTGTATCGATATATGTGGTGATTCAAGCGGCGAATGTCGTAACGATAACCGAGGTTCTCCTGCCTTATGGTGACATTCTAGCTGACTACGCGAAGAGGACACTGGAGCTTCACTGCACCCAATTTTCTCTCATTCTTGTGGGTTTCAGATAGAGGGCAGAATGATGCCCAAAACCTTCAACAAAACGCGCTGGGGAAGTCTGGGGTAAAGTTGGCTCCACAGCAGACGACATTGGGGTAAAGCTGACTTTTCCCAATCCTTTTCCAAGACTTACTCCTACCGCGTCGGCCCCTTGGCTCAGCCTCGCCAGCATACTCCCGACCCCAGGCCTTTGAATGTGGCCTCCATTCCTCGGCCAAGTGTAATATGGGGCTTTGTGGAGCGAGTTTCCAGCTGAGACTCGTAATTCTAATCAGATGGATCTTATCTCACCCGGCAATATTTCCTATAAACAGCCTTAAGTTTAATGAACCGTTTTTACCAGTAACAATTTCAGACTGTATTCCAGGGTCCGCTGGGCAGTTACTCACGTCGTCTCCGCTGCGTTTCGTGCTGACTTGCAGGAAATGGTCCCACTCGCTGCCCGATCACATGGATTTCGGGGACCCAAAACTTTTTTGGGGAAAGAACTTAAGAATTTTCCTTTTTTTTTAATACCGGCTTCATAAATATAAAGGTATTCAGAGGATAGAAACCCTAACTATCTTGTTTTGCTATACGAGGTCATCATAATTTCTTATGACAAAGAAATTAAGAAAAAACTAAATATATGGAATAGCAGCGGAAAGATCAAGCATTTAAGGAATGTTGCTTTTTTTCTGTATTAGGCTAGTTTTTGGGGTTATTATTTTCAGTTTATCCCCTCATCCCCATTTTACACCAGAAATTGTTGGAAGTTCACTTATTTTTCTATTTTATGTTTCAGTTATATTTAAAGGGGGGATCCATGTTATAGAAATCGCAATGCAGAATATAAATCAATAAATACTAATAACAAAGGTCTGGATCACTTTTCATCACTTCAATAATATGACTAATTTATAAAGCTGTTTCCTGCTGTTTCTATACACATTATCGGGGCTTTTAGGGCCGTAGAACCCTGCGATCCCCTCATACCCAGCAAACATTCTGACCTCCTAGAAAAGAGGGACATCAGGGGAGGAGAGAGGAGTGTCAGGGGAAAAAAGAGGTATATTAGTTGAGTAAAAGTGGACATGGGTTTAGGAGAGGGACTGGATAAACTCAGCAGGGACACACAGGAAATATGAATGGCGCGGGGACCCTCTCTGCAGCCTCGCTTTCATCGCTTATTGCAATACCATTACGCTCTTCTTTGGGGAGGAATAATCCTGCAGATCCTGAGAACATGAGTTAAGATGGCTACTCCTATGGCATACACATAAGGGGTCTCCAATACATATATATTACTTGCTATGGGTATATTTAGCTTATAGCTACAATATGTAGGATTTGGAAAAAGTGACAGATCTTTTTTAGCGAGTTTTCCTATTATTTTCTTGCTTTTTTCTCCAGCCTGTAGGATACAAACTGCGGATTTCAGAGACAAAAATCCCTAAAGGAAGCCGGTGACTGGGAGTATTTCCCAAGTTTGTTTTAGCTCAGTCACAATGTAACATTTGAGATTTGCTGAATGACAGCGAGTGGTTTGTTGCTGTCACTTTAATAATCTGTGGAATGACTTTACCACGAAGGAGGGAGATTTACATCCAGCATTCCCCAGGAGGGCAACTGGAAATAGGAACAACTCTAAAAGTCTTCCTATCTGATTTAGGACACGATTGAGATTGTGATTTTTAGATTAACTCCCCATGCGGTCCCAATCCACGCAATCATCAGTTACACCTGCCCTCCCGGGACTTTGCAAGTTACGTTTCTCCTTTGGAAAAGCCGCATCCCTTTGGGAACTCGATGTCTCAGCTGTAATGACGTTTTACTGCTTATTATGGAACATTTAGTATTTTTAAGTCACAAATGAATTCAATAATGAACAGTAAAGTAAAGTAAAGTGAGTTGTAAGTATACTGATGGTATTAAGCTCCAAAGATTCTCGTTTTGGAAAGAAAACATTAAGCGAGGAATGAATCACAAATCTCTGCCTGTTTGTTGTTTTTACAATCATTATTCTTTAATCCTTCTAAAGGAAGAGAAATACAGCGTCGCTACAACTCCAATCGAGAGCTAAACTGATTACAAGCTGATTGAATGTAGAGTCCGTGAGCTTACGGTAAGGATTAGCAGACAATTAGAATGATATGTTTTTGATTTAGTCTCTGCTTTTCGCAAACAACAACAAACTGGGAGAACTATCTGTCTGAATCATTTCAAACTTTGTTACAGCCGAAAAGTACAAGGCGGTCAATTATCGCTAACATTTTAATGACATTAAGAGATCAGCAAAGGGTCCTGACCTCGTGTCTTAACAGGGAAAGCTTTTGTGCAAATAAAACATCAATATATTTAAATTCCAAAGTCGGGATCCATGGTGCTAAAGTTATGATTCATATGTCGATGGTTTTAGATAAACCCCAGTAAGAAAACAGTTATTTTGAGATTATGCTGTTGTGGACATAATAGCAGAAATAAGTCTGGCGAGGAATGTGTGGAAATGACAAGCCTACTTGGCAAAGTTGGAAATTTTTGTTGAAATTTAACTATAAATCCCAAAATTCAGTCTGTCCGATGGGTGAGGTCAGGTGGAGGCCAAATTTATTACCTTCATGGGGTGATGAGGTCTCCTGGCACTGAACAAGGCTGATTTACAACTACAGTAAAATGTGTTTTTATTTTACAAAAAATATCCCTTTTTGTGATTGTTAAACATTTATCTCCGCAGCCGTCATTAAATGAATGTTCACAGTGAACCATTGAAGAATTCTAAATCCGTGCTTTCTGCGCCCAAGATGCTCAAAATATCATGACATCACGCGCATGATTAAAATGACTGTAAGCCAGCACGCATGATAGGAGTTGGAGACTAATTAAACAATTTAGCAGTTATCAAAAACATGCCAGACATTTGGAAACTCCTAGTTCTTGATATTCACCTTTTAATATTGTATGAAAGCAGCCAGGCTATTTCTCACCAGAGGCTATTTCTCTCAATTTCCCCAAACGCAGAACCCTATTTTTATTACTGTTTCATGGTGAGCCCCTCTCTGTCCAGGCTAAGAATTTGTTTAGAGCGATGTTGCGTAATATCTTACCGTGACTTAAACGGACCAGTTTTAGATAATTCAACATCATGGGACAAGAGATTTCCATCCATCTTTCCTTTTCTCCATTAATATTTGCTCGGATGTTGCATTGCTGTGTGGAGTTTCTAGGATTCTTACCTTTTGATAAAAAAAAAAACAACAATATTAATCATCAACAATCATTTACAAAACACATGGAGTTGCTGGTACACATTTGGACAAGAGTCTAAAGTATTAAAAATTTATGATAATAATAAATAAATAATAAATAAATCACCCAAGATAAAACACGCAGAATAAAAGCTTCTATCTGTGAAATCGGACGATCAGTTTATCACAGAAAGATTTCTCTATTCAGTTTCCAGTCTCTGGTTCGGCGCAGGAGCCAACAGTGTGCTTTTTAACAAGTAAGTAAGTAAGTTTTGCCAATTCTTTGGTGGAAGATATGCTGATTTAGCACTGGCCGGCGCTAACCTCATTACACTATATGGAACTGGACAGTAATTGAATTTATATTCATTTATTAATGATCGTGTTTACACTGAACTCAGAAAACTGTCCCAAAGCTAAACGTTATGAAAAGAGCCTGTGTCTCTGCATTCGCAATAACCTCGTCGGATCGCACATTCCTCTTCTCGGCAGAATCCCCCGCTGCCGTCAGCCTCGTAATTTGGGCCCTCTTGTTTGGGGGTCAGTAGGGTCACAAAGTGATAAGAGGGTCTCTTCAAACTGATGGACCCTCCCGTGTTTCAACGGCCCCCAATATATTAGCTTGCGTGTGAACTTGTGCACAGAAAATCGTGAAACGCACAAGGTACTCAACTTTCACCTCTCCATAAAAAAAATGCAATAAATGGAAGGACGGGTAATAAACGGACGTGGAAGTGACTACGGGCTGTGCAACAACAACGTCCGACGATCCATTAGATGTCCGATGAATGCCGGAGATCTTTCAGCTGATGTTAAATCATTCTGTGGAGTCTCGTTAGCGTTAATCCTGTGTTTGCGTGTTGAGGCGTGTAAAATGATCCAGTTAGTATCTGGATTTATGGCTAAATAACAGCCTCTATATGTTTAAACATAATGGTAGCAACCACCTCCTCCCAGCGCTATAGGGTAGCGGGGACCCCCTTCAATAGCCGGCTAAACAGTGAACATTCCCACGTATCAAAGATCCCGTTTCGTTTTCTCAGCAGCATCAGCACCAAATCCAGCCTAGCTGCGAGCGTGGCCCTTGGTCCCGGTTTAAAATAAAAGTTACCAAGTGCTTGTGTCATGTGGGGCCGCTCAGAGGCTCTGAAAGGAATCAAAATAGAGTCATCTTGATAAAGAAGGCTTTTAGTGCCAGAAATTAGTATTTTGTGTCAGAATCTCTTCACATGGAGGGAGAAGCTGCAAATAATTACAGAAATACTAAATCCCCCCTTTCTTTAGGGTCACTATTTTTTCAGCTATGATGATGGCGATGATGTCACTAATTCGATTTTTTGTATTGTGAATTTATTAATTTTCTTACTGAACGAATGTTATTTAAGAAACTTCCGTAGGGAGGAAAGCCGGTCCCGCGTAGACGTACGCGGTGGGATTATCCTCCATCATATTACAGATGGCCGTAACATGCGTATGTCACACTTTCCTATAAGCCGACAGGACCAGCGGGTTCCAGCCAATGAGCTCGTTTGTTTATTCAGTTCTTCTCTTTTGAGTGGGGACGTCACTCAAGGATTTGTAAGACAGTGGAGTAAGAAACTATGAGGCAGTGGTGGATATAGGGAAAAGCCATTTAGCGTAAGTGGTAGAAGATTTTTAACGCGCCTGGGGAAGATATAACACTTGTGGATCTACCACCAGACCGAGGAGCAAATAAACTGCAGAGACATCCAACAACCATATGATAAACACCTCGCAGGTGCACTAATACCGACAATGACAGAAGCCCGTAGCAGCATTAGTGTAGCCTTGACCTCACATCACTACTACACACATCACTACCTCACGTTACACCTCACTACCACCTCCTACCACTACCTCACATCACTACTACATACACCACTACCTCACATCACTACTACATACACCACTACCTCACATCACACCTCCCGAATTACATCTCACACATCACTGCCTCACACCTGTATATTATGTGTGAAGGTGTGATGTGTGAGGTTTAAGGTAGTGAGGTAGTACCTCACTACTTCACACATTACACATCACATCTCACAGACCCACACATTACACCTCACATATTACATCTCACTACCTCACAGACCCACACATTACACCTCACATATTACATCTCACTACCTCACAGACCCACACATTACACCTCACATATTACATCTCACTACCTCACATCACCCCACAGACCCACACATTACACCTCACATCACTACCTCACAGACGCACACATTACACCTCACATATTACATCTCACTACCTCACAGACCCACACATTACACCTCACATATTACATCTCACTACCTCACATCACCCCACAGACCCACACATTACACCTCACATCACTACCTCACAGACGCACACATTACACCTCACATATTACATCTCACTACCTCACAGACCCACACATTACACCTCACTACCTCACACCTTACCTCGCCCAGAGCTTTTCTATAGCTGCTCCACACTGCGAAAAGCCGCGCGATTACCGCGGCCCACCGCGTTCCCGACTCCGCGACTTCCCGCCTTTCCTTTTGATAAACTTTGGACCAGCCCCGAAGGCAAAATCCCGCCTAGCCCCCTGGCTCCCGCCCCCTGGGATCAGCCGGCTCCTGCCCCTATCCCCCGACATTGGCCGGTTCCTGCCCCTACCCCCCCGACTCTCACTCCTTTCTCTTCTTTCGGGTCTCCCGAATGAAAGTTTTTGGCGGCATCTCCGGCATTTGAGAGACTTTTCTGGAAAATCCATCGCGAAGCACCCCGGAGATCCGCCGCACGCGCCAACTCCACCAGAGAGGCGAAATGGTGCAGTTTTAGCTTTTCTCCCGTATTTTATGAGAATTAGTTTTTGCATCTTTCCGACTCCACAGTGAAGGGATCCTGGGAGAGAGGGGTGTCTCACAGAGACAGCCTCAACACATACAGAGACAGCCTCACAGAGTGACAGCCTCACTCTTACACACACACACAGTGACAGCCTCACTCTCTCACACACAGTGAGAGCCTCAACACAGTGACAGCCTCAACACATACAGAGACAGTCTCACAGAGTGACAGCCTCAACACATACAGTGACAGCCTCAACCTACAGAGACAGTCTGACAGAGTGACAGCCTCAACACATACAGAGACAGCCTCACTCTCTCACACACAGTGACAGGCTCCCTCTCTCTCTCTCACACACAGTGACAGCCTCCCCCTCTCTCTCACACACACAGTGACAGCCTCCCTCTCTCTCTCACAGTGACAGCCTCCCTCTCTCTCTCTCTCACAGTGACAGCCTCCCTCTCTCTCTCTCTCTCTCTCTCTCACAGTGACAGCCTCCCTCTCTCTCTCTCTCTCTCTCTCTCTCACAGTGACAGCCTCCCTCTCTCTCTCACAGTGACAGCCTCTCTCTCTCTCTCTCTCACAGTGACAGCCTCCCTCTCTCTCTCTCTCACAGTGACAGCCTCCCTCTCTCTCACTCTCTCACAGTGACAGCCTCTCTCGCAGGCTGCAGGAAGCAGGGGCAGCAGAGTCCTGGTAGGAGGAATGCAGCAACTGCCTCCCCCACAGCTCAACCCAGGCTCAGAGCAGCACACACAGCTCCTGCCTGCCTGCCCCCCACAATCTGCCTGCACCCCAGAGCGCCGGAACCTGCCTGGAGCCCTGAGTCTGCCTGCCTCCAGAGCCCTGGAATCTGCTTGATACCAAGAGTCTGTCTGCCCTAGAGCCCTGGAATCTGCCTGCCCCTCCACAGCCCTGGATTCCACCTAACGTCCAGAATCTTCCTGCCCCAAAGCCCCTGAAACTGCCTGTCCCCTACAGCCCTGGAATCTGCCTGCCCGTTTGAGCCCCAGGACCTTGCGCCTATGCCCCATCTCCACCAGGACCAGGAGGAGGTGAAGGGGAGAGAGATTCAAAGATTGAGCAGAAATGTCTGGGAACCAACTCTGCAACAGGAGAACCTCCCTGCCCTGCATCCCCAGAGAGCAGGTAAGTGGACACTCTGGGCACTGGGCTGGCAAAGTGCTGTGAGTGTGCGAAACAGCATATACAGTAGTGCGTGTGTGTGTAAAACACTATATATATATAAACATTACTGTGACTGTAAAGCACTATATAAAATAGTGACAATGTGTAAAGCACTATATACAGTAGTGAGAGTGTGTAAAGTAATATATATACAGTACTGCGACAAAAGCACTATATAAAGTAGTGAAAATGTGTAAAGCGCTATATACAGTAGTGCGTGTGTGTGTGTGTGTGTAAAGTAATATATATACAGTACTGTGACTGTAAAGCACTATAAAAAGTAGTGAAAATGTGTAAAGCAATATATATACAGTAGTGAGAGTGTGTAAAGCAGAGTATACACTAGTGCTAGAGTCTAAATTATACTAAAGAAATATATATATATAGTGGTGCAAGTGTGTAGAGTATACAGTAGTGCGAGTGTGTAAAGCAATATTTATATACATATATAGTAGTGCGAGCGTGTAAAGCAGAGTATACAGTAGTGCGAGTGTGTAAAGCAATATATATACAGTATTACTAGTGTGTAGAGTATACAGTAGTGCGAGTGTGTAAAGCAGAGTATAAAGCAATATATATATATAGTGGTGCAAGTGTGTAAAGCAACATATATAGTCGTGGGAGTGTGTAAAGCAATATATATATAGTGGTGCGAATGTGTAGAGTATACAGTAGTGCGAGTGTGTAAAGCAATAGATATATAGTAGTGTAAGTGTGTAAAGCAATATATATAGTAGTGCGAGTGTGTAAAGCAGAGTATACAGAAGTGCAAGTGCGTAAAGCAGAGTATACAGTAGTGCGAGTGTGTAAAGCAATATATATAGTAGTGCGAGTGTGTAAAGCAGAGTATACACAAGTGCAAGAGTGTAAAGCAATATACATATATACACATATATAGTAGTGCGCGTGTGTAGAGTAAACAGTAGTGCGAGTGCAAAGCAGAGTATACAGTAGTGCAAGTGTGTAGAGTATACAGTAGTGCGGGTGTGTAAAGCAGAGTATACAGTAGTGTGAGTGTGTAAAACAATATTGATATACATATATAGTAGTGCAAGCGTGTAAAGCAGAGTATACAGTAGTGTGAGTGTGTAAAGCAGAGTATACACAAGTGCAAGAGCGTAAAGCAGAGTATACAGTAGTGCGAGTGTGTAAAGCAATATACATATATACACATATATAGTAGTGCGCGTGTGTAGAGTATACAGTAGTGCGAGTGCAAAGCAGAGTATACAGTAGTGCAAGTGTGTAGAGTATACAGTAGTGCGGGTGTGTAAAGCAGAGTATACAGTAGTGTGAGTGTGTAGAGTATACAGTAGTGCGGGTGTGTAAAGCAGAGTATACAGTAGTGTGAGTGTGTAAAACAATATTGATATACATATATAGTAGTGCAAGCGTGTAAAGCAGAGTATACAGTAGTGTGAGTGTGTAAAGTAGAGTATACAGCAGTGTGTTCAGACTTTTCTCACAAATACGCAATACATTTTTTGAAGTATACTTGGCGCCCCCAGTCCTCTCATACTGGGGAGACTGGTTGTGTGTGGTGAAGGTAGTGCGTGTGCATAGAGGTACAAAAACAGCCACATGCTCTGCTCCCCAGTCTCCCCCAGTACAGGGCTAATGGTCAGACTGGTCCCTCATACATTCATGTCTTGTAGCAGCCAATTCTAGTGAAGGTATCTGATGTTGGGCTGTCCACTGGCCCCGCTGTCGGGTTTTGGGGTGGTTTGGCCTCTTTTAGTGACTTTCTCCTGTTGGAAGTGCTCTTAACCCTTAACACTTCGAGCTGTGTTTCTGGGATTTACTGATTTCATGCATATAAAACGGGAGGCGAAACTTAACCCGGTACAGAGACCCAATAAATCCGTTTATCGCAAGCATTGATGAATCTCATTGATCTGTGTTTATCATTAGAGATATATAATAATGTCCGTATATACAGCATTCACTACCGTGTGTATATATTATATATACAGTGTATATATATAACACGCTGGGACATTTATATATATAAATATATGAGAGAAAGACTTATAATATACGGAAATACACATAAATATATATATTGGACCCTCTTACTCAGAAAACATTTGCGGTAATAACATTTCTTTATCATGTCTGTTTCCAATCACACGCACCCGAGAGACACGCTCAGCCTTAACCATTTCAGTGCCAGGGAAAATAGACGAGCATATGTGTTTCCTGCTGGCACTGACATGGTTAAAGGTAAGCAACCAAACAGTTAATAGGCAGTTTGACACCCCCCCCCCCGGAGTCCTGAATTGGCAGAATCTATATTTCTGTAAAACGTTCGTTATAATCATTTTCTGTATACATCGTTTGTGATGAAGTTATGAGAATGATCACATCTGGCTGGGTTGCAGGGTTTTATTCCGTAGAAAGAGTCGATTCGCAGTAATCCGGAGATAACATGAAATTATTTTTTTTGCTCAATTATGTGCCGTGTTGCCGATTTTCTAAATTTGAATGAAATGCCATCTTTGGGCAGAAATGTTATTAATTGAAATAAATTGCTAACCCGACACAAAGCCGTGGATCTAGAGAGCGTGAAGCGTCTGGGCCGATACCCTGTGTGTAGAATCCAGCAGCGCGGGGGTTACGGGAGAATCAAGCTGCCTCAAACATGGAAAATATATTTTTTGAAACATTTATTTTTCTGTGGCCGTTGATTGGGTTTATCGGCCGGCCGTACCTTTCCCTCAATTCAATTTTTAACCAAAGTTTACTGCAGGGAACCGTTCCGAAGCTCGCTGCAGATTTCCCGTCTCGTTTGGCTCAGAACAAAGTGTGCGTTTGGCAGGAATTTATTTCATTCTCTATGGAGTTAAAGAGGCCGTGTGTAAAAAAAAAAACAGTTCTCAGCCCGTCGAAAAGAACCAAAATCCAGCCGAGCCACACAAACGTAGCCTTCTCCGCGAGGGAACAGAGCACTCGGCAGTAAATTTGCACTTTCCCCCCGTAATGCGTGAAAAATCGTGTAAGGATCGCAGTCTGGGGCTCCGATCTTTGGACCGATCAAAACACGCACAGAATTAAAACAAAACTACTGAAATTCCACAACTTTTTGACGAGTTTTGGGCACTGATAATGAGTTAGTTTTTAAGAGAATGGTTAAAAGCAGCTAACGGCGTAATGGGTGACAGGTAACGGGTGACAGACGCGGACTCTGTGGGTATAAAGCACCCAGCGTTCTCTACGGACGAGACGACAAACGCTGGATATTATTACCGCTTAATGTCATTTTATAAGAATATATTTTGGTAAAGCTTGTTGATGCATGCGCGGTGACACCAGCGTCCTGCACGATAATTGGGGAGACTGAAGTCTAATTAGTGTTTTATTTAAAATAAATGAGCATTTGTTGGTTTTGTGCCGACCCGATAGATTGTATCATTTTGTGTTTTCTAGCGTTGCTGTTATTATTCAGCCCGGGTCGGGGTAGGATATAAGTATATATACCCCACGTTAACGTACACAATGGGGTCCAGAGCGTGTATGTCAGATGAAAACGTACGTAAAGTGGAGCGCTGCCTTTTTATACTTATCAATTAATGTCCTGCACGGCGACCGTCGGGTCATTTACACCACAAAACATGATTAAAAGAGACAAAAAAAGATGCCTAAAAGATGAAGTGACGCGTCGGCATCGTGCTGTTATGTGTCCGTTCTCACGAAGCAGGGAACAGTCACGCTGCAACTATGTCCCCACTCGCCAGTGCCCCCCACTCGCCAGCACCCCCACAGTGAATGTCCTCTAAGCGGGGGATGTCTGTAATACTTTGCGGAAAGTATTTACCCCTCAGTGTAAAGGGAGCAGAGTCTGGCTGCCTCACAGGAGCTCGCGAGCGATGATGTAGAGGCCGTAAGTGGTCTAAGGAAGGTGAGGAACGATAAATTCACCCAAATATAATAATAATCCGGAAAAAAAGGTGGGAATTTTAAAATGCAAAAAAATGTTAGCTTGTGATGTGGAACCAGCACCCCGTTCTGACCCATAAACTACCCTCTTTCTGTGGATATAACTAGATAAGACGTTGTAATAAGTGCATGTTATGGAAAAAACACTTTCTCTGATGTCATGTTATCAGGATTTTGATTTCATTCTCCGATGTTTTTTTTACATTTATTAAGATCCTACATGTTCCAGGTCACGATTTTCCAGTAAAATCGTAATTTCTGATATTATTGGGCAGTTCTGTGCCGTTTTGTGTCTGAATTTGATTTCTGTGGCTGCTCTGTGTGTGTTTCTACTCTGTGACGTCACCGCCGAGCGGCAAAGCGTCTCCGGAAATACTTCTCTAAAATACTTGGTGTGAATAAATACAGATTACGGAAAACACACAAGTCATTTAACCTCACTAATTAAAGTCACATACAATAAAAATGCTCCACTGATCACGGAACAATCCGTTTTTTACGGCTTTTGGCTTGAAGCTGATAACTGCCCCTTACTGGCCTAGGGAGGGGTCATTGTTTTTGGTAAATAATTTGGACAATTTGACTGATGATAATCTTTAAAAAAAAAAAAAAACAAGAAAATACAACACCGAAAACCAGATTAGTAAAAATCACATTGATGAAAAGTCTTCAGAAACGGGCAAAAATTGCAGACGTGGATTCGGATTGGAGGGACTGGAATTCACCCCAGAATGTATTTACGGGACCCCCAATAATAGGCAATCCGCGCAGCAAAAGTCCAAGAATAATGAGGCATCTGAAGGCTCTATCCTGTCTTCAATAAGATGGGGGTGGATGCACAGAACAGCCTTCTAGCAGAAATGGTAGAGCATAATCCAACGAGAGAATTTCACGGTGCGCTTCAGCCATAATATGGACTTCGATGCACACGATGGCTGAGCGTTAGCTGAGAATTTTTTTTTGGTATAAAATGCAGAAGGGGCCGCTTTTGGCCAAACGCATGTCCAGCACAAGCGCTCGGGGGGCTTTCACCTCCAGCCAGTTCCAGCGACTCATCACAAGATTTCCAGGGGTTAATAAGGTGACCACAGCGGCCCTTTTTCCAGGACACATGTACATTTCATACGTTACTGGCGGGATGTATGGCGGTGAGTTTATATATCCCACACGGTCAGCAGTATGCGTAACGTATACATGAGCTGGACAAGGTGGCTGAATGTGGCACCCGGGTGCCATCCTTTACAGCGATTGGCTGCATCAAGTACCCAAAACTGGAGGAACGAATGGGAAGGGAAAATGCATAAAATACCAGGTACAGCCCCAAGATGGGGGCAGCCGGTGCGGGACGGGCGTAACGGCGAGTATATGCAGAATTAAAGACCAGAATAAGGCTTGGGGCTTTAACGTCGGCCGCATCCGATCCGCCGGCAGCTTCTAGGTTCCTGTGACAAACGGAAGTAGGCTTTTGGGGCCAAACAAACACTTTTTGTGCCTCGCTGGGAGCGGGATTTCCCGTTCCATATAATAAAAGGGTTTAAGTTTTGTGGAGTTTGTGTTTGTCGGAGTAAATGCGCGTCCCGTGTACACAGTATAACGTAGAGACCCCCCTCACCTGTAAGCGAGTGAGAGGTGAGTGCGGGGGGTATTTCCTGATTAAGCTCCCGGGACCCCCGAGGGTAAAGTGCGGATCTCGTGCTCTCTGACGGATATTCCCCTGGGGGTGACGTGAAAGTAAACGGCGAGTACCGCAGGCGACGAGTCATTTACGTTAGAGTTTAATATAAAATATAAAAGATTTAAATACAAAAACGAATGAATTACCGAAAACGGCTGTTTTGGAAGGTGGAGGGGGCACTTGGGGAACGGTTTTTATTTGACGCCATTGGGGTATTTTCTTAGTTCCGTGACGTCACGCAGACGCCGCTTATATCACATCTGACAGCAGGTGAAGGCGTCCAGAGCCGAGCCGAATGAGACCCGTCCTTTATCCGCCAGTGAAACCTTTTTCTGGACGTCATTCTGTAAATAGTCTGCGTTGCGTCTCATATGATCCGAACCCTCGTCTGGTTCCGGGGGCCATCAAATGCACTCCGGTTTAAGATGAATGTTGAATTCCCTGCAGAATTGATCCCGCTGTCTGCAAAGCGCCCCCATCACAAAGAAAAAATTGCCCGGGGGGGGGGCATTCACGCAAAAATGTGTGTTTGTGGAGAACGCCGGCCGCTCTCCTCTGCGTAAAACTGGGACCGCGGCTCTCGGTTTAAAACAAATTTAATGACTTTTCCAACCCAAAAATACAGCGCGTGGGAACAGAAGGTGATGGTTTTTCCAGTGTTTATTTTTTCCGTGATGTTTCAATGAAAATAGTTTTGCTGGTTTAATGGCCGCCCTGTGTGTGTGTATTGTGTTGTGTGTGTTGTGTGTGGTGCGTGTTGTGTGTGTTGTGTGTGTCGGGTGGGGTTTCGCTGGAGGGATCTGGATTTTAGGTTCCAGATCTGGTGATAATTCTGTAACAATGTATATTAAATGTATATGTCGTATGTGTGAAAGTGCCGGCACAGAAATAGTTAATGGAGCAGGTGATTGTACGTATTTCTCAATGTCCCGCATTAACCGTTCCTGTGCCGGGCTGCACCTGCATGCGAGACGCTCAGAATAAACGTTCCTTAGTGCAGAAACGAACAGAATTAAGCGGAAGATTTGCCCGCATTTTGTGGGTCCCGTTACCTGCTTATTAACGGGGTCACCTGGTACCCCCATTCACTCTAAGTGAACCCCGACATCTGCACCAGAGGGATAAAACGTTTATTCCTCTGCCTTTCTAATCATTTGTTTCAAATTATTTACTTTGTTAGCGAAGGTTTTCTATAAATTCCACGGCCGACGTCAAATAACGAACGTTGGGAGGAATGCTGCTTTGGGCTCCGGGAGTGTTGGGTGGGATGGAAGGGTTCTGACGGTCGGGGGAAATGTCTGCCGTTTTGGTGAATGTCATGGAATTGGTATATCGGTAAGCGGGGAAATATATGTATTTTACTGCCGGAAAACTCTGTAAATAGGGACCGACTCGCTGAGGCCGGACGACATTCACGCGTTCAAATGAAAAAATGTGAAGTTAATAGAAAGTATTTCATCGTTTATTCATTTTCTTCTGTCATCTGAAACCAACGTTCAACCCGTTAGCCGGCGTATAGGTACAATTATTATTTATTGGTTTATATAGCGCCATCATATATATGGCACTATATATCCTTACCTGTGTATATATACCGGGAGCCGTATCCGTGCGGTCTCCTTACCGGTGTGTATATATACCGCGAGCCGTATCCGTGCGGTCTCCTTACCGGTGTGTATATATACCGCGAGCCGTATCCGTGCGGTCTCCTTACCGGTGTATATATATACCGGGAGCCGTATCCGTGCGGTCTCCTTACCGGTGTGTATATATACCGCGAGCCGTATCCGTGCGGTCTCCTTACCGGTGTGTATATATACCGCGAGCCGTATCCGTGCGGTCTCCTTACCGGTGTATATATATACCGGGAGCCGTATCCGTGCGGTCTCCTTACCGGTGTATATATACTGGGAGCTGTATCCGTGCGGTCTCCTTACCGGTGTGTATATATACCGCGAGCCGTATCCGTGCGGTCTCCTTACCGGTGTATATATATATACCGGGAGCCGTATCCGTGCGGTCTCCTTACCGTTGTTTATATATACACCGGGAGCCGTATCCATGCGGTCTCCTTACCGGTGTATATATATACCGCGAGCCGTATCCGTGCGGTCTCCTTACCGGTGTATATATATACCGTGAGCCATATCCGTGCGGTCTCCTTACCGGTGTATATATATACCGTGAGCCGTATCCGTGCGGTCTCCTTACCGGTGTATATATATACCGTGAGCCGTATCCGTGCGGTCTCCTTACCGGTGTATATATATACCGTGAGCCGTATCCGTGCGGTCTCCTTACCGGTGTATATATACTGGCAGCCGTATCCGTGCGGTCTGCTTACCGGTGTATATATACCGGGAGCCATATCCGTGCGGTCTGCTTACGGGTGTATATATACCGGGAGCCATATCCGTGCGGTCTCCTTACCGGTGTATATATACCGGGAGCCATATCCGTGCGGTCTCCTTACCGGTGTATATATACCGGGAGCCATATCCGTGCGGTGTCCTTACTGGTGCATATATATACCGGGAGCCGTATCCGTGCGGTCTCCTTACCGGTGTATATATACCGGGAGCCATATCCGTGCGGTCTCCTTACCGGTGTATATATACCGGGAGCCATATCCGTGCGGTGTCCTTACCGGTGCATATATATACCGGGAGCCGTATCTGTGCAGTCTCCTTACGGGTGTATATATACCGGGAGCCGTATCTGTGCAGTCTCCTTACGGGTGTATATGTACCGGGAGCCGTATCCGTGCGGTCTGCTTACGGGTGTATATATACCGGGAGCCATATCCGTGCGGTCTCCTTACAGGTGTATATATACCGGGAGCCGTATCCGTGCGGTGTCCTTACCGGTGTATATATATACCGGGAGCCGTATCCGTGCAGTCTCCTTACGGGTGTATATATACCGCGAGCCGTATCCGTGCGGTCTCCTTACCGGTGTATATATATACCGGGAGCCGTATCCGTGCAGTCTCCTTACCGGTGTATATATATACCGGGAGCCGTATCCGTGCGGTCTCCTTACCGGTGTATATATACCGGGAGCCGTATCCGTGCAGTCTCCTTACGGGTGTATATATACCGGGAGCCATATCCGTGCGGTCTCCTTACAGGTGTACATATACCGGGAGCCGTATCCGTGCGGTCTCCTTACCGGTGTATATATATACCGGGAGCCGTATCCGTGCGGTGTCCTTACCGGTGTATATATACCGGGAGCCGTATCCGTGCAGTCTCCTTACCGGTGTATATATACCGGGAGCCGTATCCGTGCAGTCTCCTTACGGGTGTATATATACCGGGAGCCGTATCCGTGCGGTGTCCTTACCGGTGTATATATACCGGGAGCCGTATCCGTGCAGTCTCCTTACCGGTGTATATATACCGGGAGCCGTATCCGTGCGGTGTCCTTACCGGTGTATATATACCGGGAGCCGTATCCGTGCAGTCTCCTTACGGGTGTATATATATACCGGGAGCCATATCCTTGCGGTGTCCTTATCGGTGTATATATACCGGGAGCCGTATCCGTGCGGTCTCCTTACCGGTGTATATATATACCAGTATTAAAGCAGCAGTCCTCCGAGACTGTCCCCGCGCCCCGCAGAGACGGCCCCGACGGGCACCGCCGGCTTCTGATGCCGTCAGTGATTTATTTGGAAAGTGTAATTATGATAAAGACGATAAAGTATAATAAAGAATCAAACAATATATTAATATATTAAAAGGGAAGTCGGAGGGAATTTCAGGGAATGATTTATACTCCAGTCATAAAAATATCTGACCGTTCGCTGCAACTTCCCCTAAAACTGATTCGCTTCTGACAACCTTTCATTCACCTGGTTTTGCCTTCCGAGAGCCGACTACCTACTAACTTTTGATTTAGTGAATAATGGCCGACAATAAATAACTTTTATAACCGCCACCGTCTCTTAGAACCAATTCCACTGTCATTTGGATGTGTTTTGTTTCTACTTCTGTCACGTGGAAGGGAATCGGGCTTTGGGCAGAAGCAGATGGGGCTGTGTCTGTAAACATAGAAACATGGAACCTGCCGGCAGATCGGCCCCCGTCTAGTCGCCCGTTTCTCCCGCTGTAACGACTCAAACCTTAATCAGTCGTTGGCCTCGTCTTAGATTCAGGAGCCATGTTTCTATCCCATGCATGTTTAATACCCTCACTGTATTACCCTCTACCACTTCTGCTGGGAGGCTGTTCCACTTATCTAGATTCAGGAGCCATATGCCTATCCCATGCATGTTTAATACCCTCACTGGATTAAAGTAAAGTGACATGTTTAATTTTAACGATTGTGATGGGTAAGACCCCTTCATTTGGCTCATTTAGCCCCGCAGCTCACTGCCCCCCCACCGCACCCACCTTCGGCCGTTACTGTCCGGTTAAAGGTACAAATAATAAGATTAAAGAGGGTCCCTGAGCGTAAAGGTCTCATCACATAATCCCACCGCAGCCAGCAGCCCGCCTGAGACACCTCGTGACGGAGCAGCGCATGGAAAAGCGCTGTGTTTGTGGAAATGCGGCATTTCTCGTTTAAACATTTTAGAAAAAGTTTATTACTCGTGTCACGTTATACGGGGACACGAGATCGCCTGCGTTCTGTAACGTTGTTTCTCGTTATTCATAAATATATATATTTATATTATTATATATAAAATTCACGAGATTTGTTAATATATCGGAGCGTAAACCAGTTTAGGAAGTTCCACCCTGCAGATGTTTGAAAAGTGATATTTTAAGTAGCATCGGTGGGTGCTCCGAACACGCGTTCCTCCTAAAGCTGCTGTTCCACCTCTTAGTGAATTTAACATTTTCTTAACTAAATGCGTCATGAGAAACATGATTCCTTCTGATTGGCCAAACCCGCCCCAGGAAGTAAAATGTTCCTTATTCATCATTCTGCAGGGAACAGTTAATTGTCATGTGACGCGAAAGCAGGCAAGCCACAGAAACGTCCCAATAACTTTCTTTCAATGAAACCGTCAGAGGAATAAAATCACAGATTTATTTGTGAAGATGCTAGAAAGCGCAACTTGTCCAAGTGGGACAGCAGCTTCAGTGCTTTTTAATGGAAGCCGAATTATTGTGCAAAGTCTGGAAAGTGGTGTTATGTCCATAGCAACCAGAATTTATGCCCTGTCAGCAGAAATATTCCATTAGTTGCCGTGGTAATAAGTCCACATTTCAAACTTTGGCCAGATTCACTCTCCAAGGGCCAGTTCGCCAACAAATAATGATAACTACCGCGTGACTACTTTCATACGCATCCTTTACCTTTTCTTTAGAAGGATTGCACCGCCCCCCACCTCTACGGTCCCATTGGAATTAATGCGGGCGCTCGTTAAACCCCTGCCTGCCGGCTGGCAGCGATCATGGTGAGAACGCACAATGCCAACCAGGAGATGTGTTCAGATGCGCGTCTCCCGAAAGCCACAGAGTCGGGCGAATGACGGGGGATCACGCTGAATATCTCCGTAATATCTGTTACACTCCGTGCTCTTAAAGCGTTTCAGCAACTTCTCGGAATGACGTCGTGCTGAGAATTCTCCGGAGTTAAAGCGTCTTTATCTCTTTCTCCGTCCTCGGCGCTCTCACCGGCTGCTGCGGAAAAGCCATACAGAAGGAAAGCCGCGGATATACTTGCGGTCATTGGTGTATTAAATGTAGGTTTTACAAGAAATTGGGGTATTCTGTAGGAATATTTGCCGGCAGATTCTGGAGCGTCGGCCGCTAATGCCCCCCGGCGGGTACTGGCTGCGGGATCCGCTCGTGGCCTTTGGGCTTCAGATGGAAACACTATTGGTTTATTTCGGATCCTGTGGATTTGCACAAACGTCGCTCTCTGGATATCCCCCCCGCTGGATTTTTGTGCCAAACGGTTTGGTTTTGATGTGAAGTTTTAATAACATTACACAGAGGGACGCTCTCTGCCAGCATCAACATCTCCTGTTTTCCGATAGCATTTCAGGCCGGTCCGGGTCTCCGAATATTTATCTTCTCACTGAGAGACCGAGATGAATCCGCCGAACAGACGTCAGCCGCTTGCGAGGGGCGCAAAACATAAAACAAGGAACGGGTGCAAATATTTCTACCCCTCGCTGAGTAAAAAGCATCTTTCCGACGGGATCTCCTTTCTCCGAGGCCACAAAGGGAAACGTCTAGAGACGGATTTTCAGAGTATAAAGGTACACGGTCCCGTTACAAACCGCTCTGGATTTCTTCACGCGGTTAATTAGTTAATATTATATCTGACGTGGGATCCATGAAAACAGCAGCGACTCGTCCGCAGCCCTCGCCGTGTCCTCCTCCTCCACGTTGAGGGATGGAGAATGTTTCCAAAGCCGCTCTCCTCCACACAGACTAATGATCTCCGCGGCTCATTTCCGCTCGGGCGCCCGGTACCCACCAGTTACTGTGACCCGGGGCGAGTAGCCCTTAAACTGGTCTTCACCCCCCTGACGTTCCTTTATAACGCAAGAAGGAGCACACCGGAGGACGCCGTGATTTCCTTTCATTGGGAATCTCTCCTGGAGGTGCATACATGTTACTCGCCCAGGAACACGTGTGTTACGAACGGGTTACCTGGTATCTACCAGGAGTACGAGACCAAATTCACAGCTGAGCTTAAAATGCTAGAGATTCAATTTGGAAATGCTTTTAGTTACTCAATTTAGCCAAATACCTACAAGATTTAGTTCAGAAATCTCATTATAAACGTGGGCGCCATACTAATTCTATAGAAGCGCTGGTCGGAGCCGGACCCTCCTTACCGCTGCTCTCTAAGGGGAATTGTTATATTACATTTACATATGTTTACTTATCACACAGCGCTGTGGAACATGATGGCACTATATAAAACATTAATAATAGTAACACGACAATTTATTTGCGTAACATTTTGGTGGAATTCTTTCCGATGGCCCATGGAGTCCATCCTGCGCGTTCTAGAGCCCCCCGGTGTATATTTGGGATTGAGCGCTCGCCTGGAGATCTCCAGTTATTATCCCAGTCCAGAGATTAAAGAACTTGATTAAAAGCAAATGCAGTGAGGAGAGTCAGGACTGCCGAGTAAATTTACGATTCACGTAAAACTTTCTGATCATTTCATTCCGTTTCTAAATGTGTACATTTGTACGGTTTCAGTCTTTGTGTTCCATTTGTATCGTGGTCGCTGTGACTCGGGTGAGACACTAAATTGTTATTTATTCCCCCAGTAAACATTCCCAGGCATGTGGGAAGCCTGGAGCCGTGACCTCGGCCGTCAGGTCGCCGTATGCAATGGGTCCCGTATCTCGTAGATCTCAGGTGCATGCCCCTTGTTTATGCCTTAACACGCTAATTGCTCCCATTTCTGCCCTGCATGTTTAGGCAGGAATGTGCAGCGGTCCACTGTGCGTCGCAGCCCCTCGCAGGGTCATCTATTCAGGGAGACCTTGAGAGGAATGCGTTGTATCTTGCAAAAACCCTAAAATTGGGAATGGAAGAAAACTGGTGTTACGGCCACGGAGCGAGGAAGAAATTCCTGTATAGAACAACGTATAACAACGGGGAGGAAAAGAGGTCTGAAACTATCAACATCCTCATCCGAACCCGGCTAGGACTATGGCTTCACGCGGTCTGGCTGAGGATCGAGGACGCCGGACAGGACCTCGTGTAGCTGTAAATCCAGCATGCGTGGCGCCACGTCTCATGTCTGTGCAAGGAACGTTGGGAAGGATAATCATGGTGAATAGTAGATAAAAGCTCATATTTTCTTCCCATCGATTCCGTTTTTTTGTTTTTGCCAGAAACATCGCTTCCTAACGGGAACGGCAGCTCTGGTCAGCATTAATCGGGGGTGAATTTGTTGGCTTTTGGAGTAAATTTCTCGAGGGCCTCTCTCCCGTGCGCTGCTGACCGCGGGATTCTCCATTAGATCATTACCGATCATTGATCCGGCTCCTCGGGCGACGCTCCTGGTGCATCGCCTTGTATTTCATGGGTCAGCAGAAACACCGTTTTTGATGATTCTTCATAATTTTTCCTCTCTGAAAGGGCTGATGTAGATGGGGGGGTACAGACGGACCTGCAGATTTTACAGAAAAATAGAAAAAAGCAGTAAAACGTTCCTAAAAGTAGCACATTTACTGATGCCACCAGTTTACTTTTGGGGGGACATTGATGGGTCTGACGCGATGGAAAGATGTGATTGATAGGAAGACTTGTGAAATGCGCTGGGTACTGTGCCAGCAAAACGCATTGGTGAATACAGACTTTCATTAAAGAACAGAGAGTATAAACCTGCTGCAGACAGGCGCGCATGCTTCTGCGATCTTAATTAAAGTGCAGGAAAGCGGCTGATAAAGCAACCTCTTTAAAGATTATTCTGCCAGAAAGAAGTAATTTATACGCGTCCTTCTGTGATAGAATTCCAGGATTTCCACTTAAAACAGCAGTTTGAGGTCTCAGATGTTCCTTGTACCTTTACATTTCAGGAAAAAGCGCCAGAAAGTGTTTTTTGGGGGGTTTCCACGTGCAAAGCGAGGAGTAGAAAGCAGCCACGTCGGGCGACGCAGTGTTCGGAGCTCTTTCTACAAATTCTGTTTGGCTATTTCTGCAGATTTTCTGATCATTTGGATAAAAGCTTCTGAGCCGCCGGCCGCGCTGATCCCTGCCTGTGGTTTGACCAACACGTTAATATTTTTATCCCGTTAGTGGGGGGTTTATAGACGTGAATAGGGGTCACTCGGCGGCAAATATCATTCAAAGCAAATTCACCCCAGTCCTTTTCAGAAGAAAGACATCCCTGCCGGGGCGTTTTATGGAATTCTTGGGATTTTATATGTTATTTCTGGCGAAGCAGAAATGAATCGACACGAGTCGGACTTTGAATAAAAACCGCAATCTGTCAGAGTGGAAAAGCCACGGGGTATTTTTCAGCTCGGACTCCGGATCCACGTAACGCCAGAGGCAGAGGTTTGTACTGAACACATCCCGACGAATGTATTTACTCAGAAACATAACCTTTCGCTTTGTAACCTCCTCTTCCGGAGGCTGAATGTGATGGGTAGATAACGTGGGTTAGGGGATCCTATCCGTCTCCTTCATCAGGTGACGCTCAAAGGGTTAATGTTTTATTTTATGGTGGGATACGAAGGTTGGGGGGGGTCACCTGTTAAAAGGATACATTCTGTGCCTCTTCTACTGTCTACGATCACTAGAGACCTCCGGCTGCGCAAAATTCTACAGCGAATGCTCCAGAACCATTAGCTTTGTTCATTTTCTGTGCTCTAGAATCTCTCCAGACTCCACACGAAGCTAGCGGAGACTTTTAGCGGAACGTTCCGAATTCTCTGTGCTCTAGAATCTCTCTACAAGCTCTAAGGAGAAGGTACCAGATCCTTGCCGGAGAACATTGTGAATTCTCCGTGCTCTAGAATTACTCAAGTATATTTTTGTAGCAGCGCGTCAGTCCTGTACAAACACACGGCCGAAGAGACCAGCTCGGGAGTTAAGTTCATGAAAAATAATATAAACTGGAGAACATCCAACATATACAAGGAATTCAGCCCCACCAAAGAACCAGTTCTACTCCGCTTCTGAGTCTCTCTCCGAAACCTCGACGAACTCCAGAAATTGCTATTATTAATTGAAAGGAATAAATGCATCCGACCCAGAAATTGCCAACGATTTTCAGCTGAAGGACAAACATTTCGAGAGACGCCCGTTCGCCGTTTCTAATTGTGGGGGTTTTTGGAGGCATTTAAAGCCATATTCAGCTTTTAAAATTTAGATCCTGATTTTTTTCTTTTTGGGAGATACGTCAGCTCCATCTCGGGACGGATACAAAGCTCACGGTTCCCCTCTGGCTTATTCTCTACGTTTTGGGGGCATTCCAGACAACTTTGTCACATCCTCTGAGCCAACAGAAAACCGATGGATTTCCAGAGACTCCCAGATTACAGGGAAACGGCCGAAAATGGAAAAACTCTAGAAAATCAACGTTACATTATTATTATTATTATTCCTTTAACACAGAACACGTTCCATTCTGTAGCTGCTATTCGATGTCATATTGTTCGCAATAGGTTTTAGGAAGAAATCATGATTTTCTACTGTTTTTATTCTTTAATACAATATTTCTGCCATACACATATATATCTGTGCCGAGACTCGGAGCTCCATTCTTAGAATGAGATCTTTGCCCAGATCCTCAAGTATTTTAGTCCCTTTTTTGCACCAGAGAATTCATTAATTTGCAAACTAATTGGCTTCTCCCGTTCTGATGCCAGGTTTTTAGGGGTATTTTACCAACTTGCCCCAAATATAGGAAACACAGAGATATTCCAAGCGATCGTTAGACCCGCAGGCGTGTTCCGGAAATACACGCATCCGGAGAATTCATTCGATTTTGACAAAAGCCCCCGTGAGATGCCCAACCGACGTTATTACTCATTAGAAGTATGTGAAATCCTTCACGCCGACAAATGGCGAGTTCTACTTTATCTTCCGAAGTCCCGTCACATGCAGCGAATGAAACACGGAATGAACGAGAAAGGGTACCCGACCCCCCGACGTCATCCCAGCCACGTCTCCGTACCCATCGCTGCATGACAGTACAGACAGCCTGGAGCTCAGAAACCACCCGCCATCTCCTGTCTTTATGTTTGGCCCCCGGGCCCTCGCCTGCATATACGCCAGGGCAGAAAAGACTTGGAATTGGGCCTCATCTGCTTTTGACTCATCGCTTTGTTACAGGAAAAAAAAAAAGACTAAAACTTAACAGAATAGAATTTTTGGGGAGAGCGGGAGGTTTATGGCTTCCCGCTGCTCCTAAGGTTTTAGGTCAATAATGTTCTTTTCTTGAGTGTTTAACTCTCATTTCCAAACACAGAGAAATCATAGCGTTCTGCAGCCTTTGTCCCCGGACTGGATCCATTCCGTGCGGTTTTAGGGAGGTTCATCTGTATAGAGCGTTGCCTGTTAGCAGCATTTTGGGGGGTCTTCTATCACTGGGCTCCATGGTTGGACTCCTCAGCAGCTGGTAACTGGCAGCGTCCCGTGTTTTTGCAGCCAGTAACAGACGGTGTAATCTGGCCGCGTTATCAAAACATAGTCTGCTTTAGTTCAAACTTTGGATAAAGCACCCAGTCTGCCGTCTGCTACGCCAGCGGTATACTCATGTCGTTGGCTATGCTCAGGAGCGCCAAATGCTTTTCCCCTAAAGGCATATGGAAGTGGATGCCTGGGAGAGCCTCCCAGTGCAGGTGCTATACACACACACACTTAAGGAATTAGAGAGAGTGTGTCTTAAAAGTAATTAATAAGTTTAAAGCCTTCTGTAGTTGGCGTAATGGAACCTTATCTCCAGACACAGGCCGGTAAACACTTAGTTGCCGTTTCATCCTCTTATCTCCTGCAGTTCGGGGATCAGGTTTCACGTAATTCTGGGTTTTTCTGTTTTAACTCTGAATATAATTCATTTATTAAAAATTTGCCAAGCGATGCCTGGCTGGATAATCCCTAATCAGTATAATAGGTGTAGGTTACTGGCACGGGGTAATCGAGAGACTGCCGTTAAGAGCCTTGATATGACCCATAGGCTTGAGTGAGCGAGAAATGCCCCCATGGGGCAAAAGTCGCAGGTTCTACCCTTTTAAACCTCAAGAGTACTGGTTGGTGCGAGCAGGATATTAAAAAGTATATATTAAGGCACCTTCCCTCCCCGGCACATTATTACAACCCGAATCATTGGATCGGCGGATTCCCAGCAAGTCACACAGATAAAACAAACAGCGGCTAACAGGGAGCCCCGAGCGAGCGTCAGCTTCTCTGCCTAGAAATCACGGCTTCCGCTAATTGAATTTACAGGATTGAGGGATTCGCCTTTAAAACCAGATGGTAACATTTAGTCCGAACACATCCCGAGTTTCACAATAACTTGTTGGCATTTTTTCAGTGTTTTTGTAGCTTGTTAAACGGAAATGTTTTAAGATATGATAGCGGATTTATGAAACATTTTATAGCCGTTCCCTGCGCCCTCGCTAAAACAAGCTAGGATTTATTCATATTTAATTAGTAAAGAGCATTGTATTCTAATTAATAACAATTGCAGGGTGCATAGTGGTCAACTTCCCCGCTTTTGGACAGAAAGATTTACGGGAGATACTTGCATTAGTCTTTGTTAGAAAGAGCCCGGTTAGTTTGGGAGGGCGTAACCCCCGGGTAGAATCCTTCCAGCGGGTCCCAAACCCTATTTAACTAAGGCATTCGCAGAGCACGGGGCCACGGAGGATGCTTATATGATCCGTCGCTGGCCTCCTTTATAGTCCGTCCGTAGCCTAAAAAGAATTGCCCTTAGATGTTGGGTGGGTGTGTTCCAGACGAAAGGGCCACATAAAGAAATGGAAGGCTATGCATTTACAAAAAAAAAAAAAAAAAAAAGCTTAAAGAACATTGAATGAAGCCGTCTTCCGGAACCTACGACTTTCATGATTTGTGATGAATTCACTTTATACAGATATATTCCATACAGATAAGCAGCTCAGGCCACAGGGACGATGATCACCCCCGGAGCGGAACCCACAGAAGACAGACAGGCGTTACTATCCTGAAAACGGAAGATTCTGCCTCCAACCTGGAAACAGTTTTTAAATGTTTCTTTAGCACGAGAGATGAGACTCGATGAATTTTTGCATTTTCGCACTAAACGACTGGATGTATTTCTCATGTTAAGCGGACTTTGCTCTGTGTATTTGTAGAGGACCTGATCTCGTCTCTCAGTTTTCTGGTTCATAAAGTAGAACATGGATATAATTATCTGGACCTGACTATGTTTGAAGACTAGTTATTACATCACGATAAACTCCTCCAATTATCCATGTTAACCCTGCCAAATCAAACAGCCGGGCCAAATAATAGCACATTGTACACAGGCTGTTATTTGAATTTCAAGTGGGTAAATACAATACGCCGTTACTTAGACAATGTTTGAATGAGGAGTAATTAACGCGTCGGAGGATTCTGGTTTATGGCGCTTCATGGATCAATATTCCTAATGTATGGGGCCAGAGGTTCCCCGTTTGCAGTCCGGAACCTGCCGCAAAACAGATCTTTAGAAGATTTGTTAATTAGCACAAAATATTTGAAATAATCAGTCAGTAAATAATCCAAATTAACCGGCTACTGGTTTGAGAAGGGAATCACGGGAAATATTTTCATTGTGTTTGCAAAAGTCATTAAAGAGACCGTTTTGTAATAAAGACATGCGTCTCGGTGACATTAACAGCACTGGTGCTGTATATAATTTCTAACATCACGGAGATGTTCTCGGAAGGGCCAGGAGGATCTCCAAGGATCTTAGCAGGGCCAGAAGGATTCTATCAGGGGGGGCAGGAGCAGCTGTGCAGGGTTCTATCGAGGGGGGGCAGGAGCAGCTGTGCAGGGTTCTATTGAGGGGGACAGGAGCAGCTGTGCAGGGTTCTATCGAGGGGGGGCAGGAGCAGCTGTGCAGGGTTCTATTGAGGGGGACAGGAGCAGCTGTGCAGGGTTCTATTGAGGGGGCAGGAGCAGCTGTGCAGGGTTCTATTGAGGGGGGCAGGAGAAGCTGTGCAGGGTTCTATTGAGGGGGGCAGGAGAAGCTGTGCAGGGTTCTATTGAGGGGGACAGGAGCAGCTGTGCAGGGTTCTGGCTGTTAAACGCTTTCTCTATCACTTTGGCTACGGACAGACCTGCGTGATGGGTTCAGAAATGGGAGAACCATCTTCTGATTTCTAATTACCATGCCATGTGTCGGCCACATTGTAAGTGCAGCTAAAGAACGAACAAACAGTGACTGTTTTTCGGGTGCACGACCCCCACCTTACAAGCTGCTTTACCATCAATGGTCTGTTTGCCAGGAAAGGTTAAAACAACAGGGGCCAGGAAGAATGCGGTCCAGGCATCTGACGGCCCTGGGAAGTTATATGGCATATTTCCAGGCAGGCAGCGGCCGTCTGTAGCCAACGCTGGGCCAGGTGCTTTTACGAACAGTTTACCTGACCCAAAAAGCAAAAGCTGCTCCACTAACCGGCAGACGGAGTGACGCTAATCTGTATCAAAAATAAATATCAGATTTATGAAGAAGACTCCAGACTGATAAGTAACGGTTACCCCTCCGGTAACACGGTTAGGAGGCTGCGGACCCTGCAATTAAACCCATCTGTGCTGGGTTTGCAAATCCGATTGGCCAGGTGTGGCGACATAGCGCCCTGTAATAAAATGAATGATGTTATCGATGAGCACAGTTCTGGGTATTTGGGCCGCGTGAACAGGTCGTTATTTACTGGTCTAACACCAACGGCAGAACCAGACGCACTCTGTGTGCTCCAGAATTGTAATATCTGTTGCAAAATAATTCTTTAATTCCTTGATGGTTCCCATAATATTTGGAATTAATTCTCTCACATCTGGCTCCGCCGACCTGTTTTCTCTTCCTCTGGCTTCAAACACTCAGCATTTTCTGCCCCACAAAAGTCCGATTTATTTGCTGCAGCATCTGCTCAAACCTCCCAAATTTCCTTTGTATATTTTTACTGCGACAGGTTAGATTTTGGTGTCGGTGGATGTGCCACTTGTTCAGGACTCGGTTTTATAATCAAATGTCACGGGGGGGGGGGCAGCAGAGGCCGAGGAACATCTGGTCAGCAGAACGGACTCGATGCAACAATCGGTGCTTTGGGTGGAAAGCGTAAGAGCGGGAAGAGCCGTTCATTTCACCGGCAGAACTCGCCTTGTTTATCGAGTGGCTCCTCAGTAGATCCATCAACCCACCGATCTGTCAGGCTGGTCCACGCTCCCCACCGCTGAATGCATTTATTGAGCTGCAGACATGGATGCCTTTAAAGAGCAACCTTCATTCTATAAAAAGGTGTAATTGGAGGTTAAGATCAACAAACAGTTAGTGGCATTACTTCACATTCACCGAAGCCCCCAAAATGTTTGTACAAGTGGAAGAAATATGTTGACCTACGTGCTGGTATCAAGCGATGTGTGCCGTGGCGGGACCTCTTCACGCGTCTCGAGGAATGTGCATCTGGCCCTCCCGGCCACCGGACCAACTTTTTCTCGTAATCGCCTTGTTTTCAGATTAATTGACGGCACCTGAACACTTCCAAACGGTCTATTGCACTCAAACAAACGAGAAGCATCTGGTCCTAGACAGGTTTAGCCGATGAGTAACAGGTTTAAACGTCTGGGCCCCGCAGCCGCCACGCGCAGGTCGATTCACAGATGTTTATACACAGAGACGCTGACATCTCGCGGGGTCTTGCAGGGTCCCCCTGTAATGGTTTCTGCAACATAATGGTATCTTTACACCCCAGTTATTGATTTCTGAAGATAATATTTTTGCATCATTCATTCTGTTATTTCTAGAGAACTGGGTGAGGATCTCACTGGTGAACACATCACTGTCTTAATAATCACATTTCGTGGACTGCCAAACGTCCCTGTTCAGTTTGACCAGTTCCTCTACGGGCTAATATCTTTGTATCCCTCTTTCCTCCCCTGATGGTCTTTTCTAGGATCACAGCAGAGACACTGGACCTGTTTGACATTTTATAGGCACCAAAACCTCAAGGCTCATCACCCAAGCTCTGAATACATTTATAACCAAGATAAGAAACGGACAGAAATCCCAGCTTGGAGAACGTTAAAGTCCTGGATCGGAAGGAGGCATCCAGTCCCTGCCTTCCTAACTGCGTGGACGTCGGCGTCCTCATTCATTCGCTTTTCTGCTCTGGAACATGGGATGCCAGGCGACCTAGGATTTTCTCTTTAAATTTAAATATCTTGTAGCCGGCGGCTCCTCTTTCTGAATTTGAAGTTTAGTAAAATGTTTTAGTCCCAAAGTTGTTCATTTAAATGACCGAGTGAAGCGACAGACGATCAGCAAGCAGAAGCCGTGCTTTTATAGAAGGAATTAAGATCAGCTTTTCTGTTTAGTGCTCCTCGTTTCCCTGGCGCTTTTAGTAACCGTGATCCCGGCGATGTAACTATGTCAATTTTTACTCGAGCCCTAAGAAAATGAAATATTATTGAGGAGAAATCCCACTAAAGCGCATGTAGGTGAAATATTGGGCCGCACGTACTTATAAACACGTTTGGGGGAAGACATCGCTCACATTCGTGAAGATTCAACACTTTGCTTGGTAAATTATTTAATAACTGTTCCCAGGAACACAGTAAATGCCCCATGGAATATAATAATATCTGGGGAGAATCCGCAAGATTACATTCCTTAAAGAAACACGTCTTCAAAACAGGAATTTAAATTAAAATCACCAAAAAAGACCCCCCCCCCCAAAGAGAAAAGAAAAACACAAGAACATTCTGGACTTTGTTTCCCTTGCACTCAGGATTTGGGGTGAAATCCTGGATAAGCAGGAACGAGGATGTATGTAGGGAAAGGTCCGTTTGACGTCCTGTCAGCGTTTCACCTGCTCGGCTCACGGAGAATTTGCAGAATGCGCGTTGACCGCAGCGCTCAGGGAGGGTCAGCGTGTGCGATGGTGCGAGTGATAAGCCATGACACAGCTCCGGACCCCTGTAATCTGCACAAGCAGACGGGCTCCCTGTCCCTGCACAGACTCAGCAGCCGGCAGATAACGCTCGGCAAGGATGCCACTTTCCCACAGACTAATTTTAGAATCCAGAGATCGAGTTATTGACACAGGACAGAGGATACAGAACCCGCAGCCCGGGTGTAGTGACAAACCCCTCAGCCGAGGGCCACTAAAGTCACACGGGTCCTAAAGTGCAGTCCTCTACAGCAACAGGGTGCAAGATCGGTATATTTCCAGCAAACTGCCATTTTACTTACAAACAAACAAAACAAATACCCCAAAACCCTGATAAGTGGAACAGCCTCGCAGCAGACGTGGTAGAGGGTAATACAGTGAGGGTATTAAACATGCATGGGATAGACATACGGCTCCTGAATCTAAGACGAGACCAACGACTGATTAAGGTTTGAGTCGTTACAGCAGGAGAAATGTGCGACTAGACGGGGGCCAATGGAGTTTGTATGTAAAAAAAAAAATGAAATAAGGAGTCCTCTCTGTCCAGCACTTTACTGACTCGGACTGTCCTCACCTTACTCTGCGCCACATCCCGACAGACACAGGGCCACACAGGCCATCATTCATCCGGCTCAGGAGTCTTCGCTCAGGGCCTCTCCTCACCCCAGGAGCTCCCAGGAACCTCCAGTCTCACCTTCTGCCGGCCTCATCAAAGTCAGGGACTGGACCTTCGGAACCTGGATAGACTTCCATATGCACGACTCTCCCGACACACTCCACAAAAATCATCTTCCTGGGGGGCCGCGTGTTCTGCGCACGTCTGTATGTTGTGCTTCCCTCCAGGAAGATGATTTTTATGACGTGTGTCGGGAGAGTCGTGCATATGGAAGTCCATCCAGGTTCCGAAGATCCAGTCCAGGACTTTGATGAGGCCGGCAGCAGCTTAGTGAATTCATTGTATCGGGTTCTAAAGAAGGATACGGTGTTTGGAAGTGCTAGGTGCTCGTTTGGTACAAAGTATCTTTCCGGTGACAGACAGGGCAATCGAGAGACTCCGATGACTTCGGTTCTTTGTTTCTCTGTCCCGAGGATGTCAGTAAATTGTCTCGGATCGTTCCTAATATTAAAGTTAAGTCCGTTCGGCTGAGGTTTGTGTCCTGTTTGCTGCGTGGCAAGTAAGTGGCAGCCAGTGGCCCCTGGACCTTAGCAGAGGGCAGCTGTCCATGGAAGGGGCAATATTTCTCTGAGTGTAAGAAGTAACCCTTTCAGCTCAGACTGCATCGCTGACACAAAGGGGGTTAAATGATCACTCAGAAGCCAGTTGCATGGTATTGAAAGAGTTAAACTACCACACAGACCATTGTGGCATTTAAATCCACTCTGGCCCTGAGAATAATGCTTGTTTAACCCTTATACTGCCGGGGAGGCTATGAAATGAGGGTAGATGTCTGCCCCGCTGCTTCCTGCATGTAGAATCCTCTGACCTCTGGACATCTTGTACTGCAGGACATCTGCCCGGCATCTTCTGGCAGAGGCGAGTCCCCGGGGGCCGGTGGGGTCTGACCCTGCATAAAATCTCCCACAGTCTGTGGAGTGTGTGTGTGTGGGGGGTCAGCCTCAGATACACTGGAGATGCCCCCGCTACGCAACAACACAATACCGCACAACAACACAACGTGCGCTCACTACGTGCCCCCTAGACAAGGAAGGGAGAGGGGATAATGGTGGAAACATTCAGAAACAACAAGGGGATTTAAAGTTAAGACTAAGGGGCGATGGGACAAGAATCTACTTTACAGAAAGGGTAGTAGATACCAGGAATAGCCTTCCTGTGGAGGCAGCACAAACACAGTAAAAAAATTCAAGAAAACTCCAAATGTGAGTGAAGCTCTCCTAAAGAATTTATCAGGGAAAAGTGTTTCTGTGAAGGGCCGCCAGCAAACCCTCAATGGTCTTAAACGGTTTTATTTCCATGTAAAAAGGGGTAACCCCATGAAAGTGCTGGCGGCGGGCGAGACGGATGCTTCCAGGAACCAGTTGTTGGAGCGTTTAATAAAAAGCCGTCCGGTAAGCAGGTTCAGGCTTCTGAGACATTTGTTTCTAGAAAGGATTTTTGTTTGAAATCTGCATCTAGATGTCTCGGTGGGTTCTGGATGCGTCCGGATCACCCGTTGGCCGAGAGCTTCAAAGGAACAGACGCTCTCTAATCTGATTTCGGTTACATCAAAGCCGTAATTAAATGAAAATACAAACAGAATTAGTGAATTAACCAGCTCAGCGCGGCGTCAGAACATCCATGCCACCCGCGGGGTATCTGAGAGCTCACCTGCCCCGTGTCCCTGTTTACTTTCACAGGTCCCTCCTGCTCCCCAAATCCCAGATACCCCCTCCTTCTTCCTGACCCTCCTCTCTCTTTCTCTCTCTCTATCACCCTGATTCACCTCTCTTCTCCTGACTCTCCCCAATTCCCCTCTTTTGTCCGCTAATGGCCCCTGTTTATTTTTATTCTGAGAGGAAATCGGTTTTAATGTTAACGTCTCCGCTGGGCGGGAGATTCATGTATTTTTCAGGGTCCGCTTTCCAGAACGGACCGATTCCTCTGTTTGCCCGTTAGCTGCTGTACGTTCTGCGTACGCTCCTGTTGTCTGCTCGCCCCGGCCCCCGGGCCCCATGAGACAGACTTTCCATGATCCAATCCTTCTTTGTACAGAAGATGTTGCACAAGGCAGAAGACACTGAGAGTAAACAATTAATTGGAAGAACAATGGAGAGCGAACAGACTTTCTTCCGAGCAAAATCCTCAGCAGCCCACAGTTTCACAAATCCGTCCGTGGGAGAAAGTGAGGGCATGTGTGAGTGTGCGTGTTAGTGCGCATGTGAGGGGGAGCGTCAGGGGGCGTGTGAGGGCATGTGCGCGTGTAAGGGCCACTACGAGTGAGGGTGCGTGCGAGGGCACATATTTGTGTGTGAGTGTGTGTGCAAGGGGGGCGGGTAAGGGCGTGTGTGTGCGTGTAGAGGCGAGTGAGTGTGCATGCGAGGGAGTGTGTGAGGGTGTGTGTGAGAGCGCATGTGTGGATGTGTGAGAGAGTGCGTGTGAGGGCACATGTGAGGGTGTGTGTGGGGGCGCGTGTGATTCTAACACATCGTATCTCAGCTGGATAACAGATGTTCCTGGGTGAGAGGGAGAGCGGCGTATAACTGGAGAAATACCGGGACACCGAATATTACCGATATCACATGTTAGGGGAACCTGTAACTGTCCCCACTCTGCCCTCCTTCATTTCCTGTTCCTTCCCTTTCAGCTTCACTTTTCAGCACTGCTGTAAAGTCCCCAGCACACAGAACAAAAATATTCTCACCCATGGAGAGTGTGTGCAGTAACGGCCACGGCGGGGCAGTTAACGGCTACAAACAGATATTTCATGTGATTACTGCCCCCAGCTTGTTTAAACTCATGCTGCATTACCCTCTTCTGCCTGTGGAGTGTGTGGGGGCGCTATGGAGCCTGGAAAGCATTCTATATTCTTTATTATAATTTGGATTTTCGATATGTAACCGGTATACGCTGCTGTACAGGACAAATCTACCCATACGTTCTTTACCATGCGTTAGACTTTGTGATATATGTTATATATATGATATATGTTATATATATATATAATATATGTTGTATATTATTATTATTATTATTATTATTATCCTTTATTTATATAGCGCCAACAGTTTACGCAGCGCTTAATACAATACATAAATTCAAGGGATATGACAAGACAAGAATTGACAGACTAAGACAAACCGATACATTTGGTGGAGAGAGCCCTGCTCGCAAGCTTACAATCTAGAGATATATATATAATATATGTATATATAATATATGTGATATATGTTATATATATATATGATATATGTTGTATATATGAGATATGTTATATATATGATATATGTTTGTTGTATATATGATATATGTTATATATATGATATATGTTTGTTGTATATATGATATATGTTATATATATGATATATGTTTGTTGTATATATGAGATATGTTATATATATATATGATATATGTTGTTTCAGTATTTAATGGGGACGTCTGTTTTTTCACCATCTTGGAATAACGTCCAAGAATCCTTTGGATGATCCGCCGTCTCCGTGACCTTTATGTAAACGCAAAGAGATGGCGGTTTCTCTTTCAAGAATCATTTTCTAGTAGATCGGGGGGGTGCACTCTCACACATGCACGCGCGGGACTCTCACACATGCACCCGTGGGACTCTCACACATGCACGCACGGGACTCTCACGCATGCACGCGCGGGACTCTCACACATGCACCCGTGGGACTCTCACACATGCACGCACGGGACTCTCACGCATGCACCCGCGGGACTCTCACACATGCACCCGTGGGACTCTCACACATGCACGCGCGGGACTCTCACGCATGCACCCGTGGGACTCTAACACATGCACGCGCGGGACTCTCACGCATCTCTCCACCATCTAACTCTCCCATCCCTTTTTTTCCCCATCTCTCTTTCCCATCCCTTCTCTTCTCTCCACCATCTTTTTCTCCCATTCCTTCTCTTCCCCATCTCTCTCTTTCCCATCTCCTTTCTCTCTCCCCCTCTCCATAACCCCCCCTCTCTCTTCACTCCTCTGTCTCTCTCTCCCATCCCCTCTCTCTTCTCACCCCCGAGCCGGACATATTGAGCTCTCTTTAGTCTTTCTTTAGTCTTTCCCGATAATTTTTATCCTGTAAACCGTTCTCCATTTTAGTCGCCTCCTTTTGAACTCTCTCCAGAATGCTGATATCGTTCTTCAGATGGGGTCTCCAGCACTGTACCCACTACTCTTGGTGAGATCTGACCAGAGATCTGTAAAGGGCAGAACCAGCTCCCTCTTCCTGCCACTAATGCCCCTCAATGTTATTTTCTTTCTTGTTTAACATTTATCAGATTCCCTCTTTTTTCCCATTTTTCTCACTTTTCACAATGTTTTTGGCTCAATGAATTTCGTTGACCAGCTTTTTCTGGTCTTTTCTCGTTGGCTCCGTTTCCTGCTTACGTGCAAAATGAGGAATTAGGATTTTTTGTTGTTGTTTCTTTCTGTTTTTGACGTTTCCCATTTGCCTGTGAACGCTCTCAGAGCTGAATCGCGGCCGTCTTGGCTTCTCGATAAGGTGCTTTTTCCTTTAATAATGTTTCATAAAGTTAAAATCTTGCCCTGTCCTTAAAGAACCCTCTCGGAGGATCGGCTCCCCCGGCCCTGGATTTCCACAGAGTTTGGCCACAGAATGAGTGCGCGGCTTGCCGTGTGTTTCGTGTCTCGTTATTAGGAGACGCGGGCGCTGCGGACGGCTGGGAAGTGATCGATTTATCCGGAGGGGGGATTCAGGTTACTGATGGAGATGTAGCCCCCCTTACAGTACTATGGTCTGTTTATACCCTGCCTCTGTATAGTAACCCCGGTGTGCAGTGTGATAATACCCTGCCTCTGTATAGTAACCCCGGTGTGCAGTGTGATAATACCCTGCCTCTGTATAGTAACCCCGGTGTGCAGTGTGATAATACCCTGCCTCTGTATAGTAACCCCGGTGTGCAGTGTGATAATGCCCTGCCTCTGTATAGTAGCCCCAGTCTCTCTGTGTATTGTGATAATGCCCTGCCTCTGTATAGTAGCCCCAGTCTCTCTGTGTATTGTGATAATGCCCTGCCTCTGTATAGTAACCCCGGTGTGTATTTGTACAGTAATCTACCGTACATGACGTTTGCATCACACTCTGCCTCCATATCGCACCGATTGCTGCCTCTGTATTAAAGCAGCCGCCTTTTTTGTGTATTCTGCGCAGAGCTGGAAATTATTTTGTTTTGGGTGAAAATAAGTGACATTTTCGGGCTCTAATTATATGAAACTTGTGGTCCATGTGGCTTCCTGCAGCGAATCCGGGTATTTTAGGAAGTGACGGGAATGTGATTAGCGCTCGCTTTCTGTAGGAAAGTGTCAGAATGTTCTTGTTTTTTTCTCCCTTTTCACTAATTTCCTTTTATAGTAATAAACTCCGACGAGCTTTGTCATTCTGTGAGCGGAACGGGAGCCACATGAGTCTCCTCACCAAAATGGGACTTGTAACAACCTGCTTCTGTTGGCAAAAATGGTCCAGCTGCGCAGCCTGGTTTGTCCGCTGCATCGGGGTGAAGCGGGGCCCCTGGGCGAGCGTCACCCCCAAACCCAGCAGCTCACTGAACTCAGCGGGGACGTGGTGCGGGCGCCGACACGCTCCGCTGCATGGGGTAAAAGAGGGCTAGCCAGCCGTCTTCAGCAAATACAACTCCCACAAGGCCCAGCCGGCCATAGGGACATAACTTTTCCTTTCTAGTACCCTGAGCTAGGAGTGATGGGGGTGATGCTCATCTGTTTCCCCACATTTCAGTCCACGCTGGAAAACTAAACACAGACCTTTGCCCCGTTTGGGTTCTGACTGGGTCATTTTTCGCAAACATTTTCCCAGCCCTTTTACCGAACGCGGAGCGACAGCTGGCCGGGGAGGAATGCGGTGAATCAGCCGGAGCATCCAAAAACAGTGACATCAACTCTAAATCAGTTGCCTCCTGCCCCGGGGCAGTCAGGAGATTTATTAAAACAACCCCTTTTACAGAGGATTTGGCAAAATACACAGAAGTTACACAAATGTATCTTCTGCCTTTACTTGTAATTGTTCTGAAACACTGAAGCCGACGCATTCTCCACCGAAGGCACGGCTACAACGTCTCCACCAAAGGCACGGCTGCAACGCCTCCACCGAAGGCACGGCTGCAACGCCTCCACCGAAGGCACGGCTGCAACGCCTCCACCGAAGGCACGGCTGCAACGCCTCCACAAAATAACCTGAAAATTAGCATTTTTATTAATTAAGAGTTTTCTTCCCTAGCGCGGCCTCTCTGCCCCATTCATGTTCTGATGCTGACATGCACATCACTACCTCTGCTTTACCTCCTGAGTCCAATTAAATTATAATCTAGGCTCTAAGATTTATTGGCCCCTAGAGGAAAATACTTAGGGGCCCTTTGTCCAACATAATCAGGTGATAAACCTGATTAAACCTGTATTAAGGGAATCAATATAATCACACTTTGCCTACAAAACGAGTGCGTGTAACTGCTGCGCCTGGGTTCCTGTTACCGACCCACCCAACGCTTGGTAGGATGTGATGTCACTCATAGGAATGACCACATGATGTGTGCAGTGTTGTGATGTCATGACTGGTAGAGTGTAGGACTGTTGTCTTCCATGAGCTTATTCTGACCCGCTCATTGTTTAATAAGAATATATTTCAGTGTATATTAGATGCCAGATAATTAATCGTAATTAGTGTTTTTTTGCCCCAGTAATCAGGCTGATGTGAGGAATCTGACAAGTCTTAGTCCGACCGCGTAGCTTTGTTACCAATTAAACCAGCAGCTGATGAGACGGGATCAAGGGCGGCCCACGGCGCTTCCACTGATTACACAAAGGAGAGCAGTCGCCAAAAAAACAAGATAACAACACTAAATAATCTAACCCAATAATACATAATAACCCGCTATATATATAACCAATACCATCTAAAGAAAGACAGACAGACGGACTTCTCTGCATTGACCAGCTTTACCCAAAACATAATACCAAGTGCCTCCGCGGCTAAAGCCCTTATTTAGACCCAAAATGTTACAGGATTGGCATTTTGTGGAAAGTATATCAGCATTCTCTTCCTCCGTTGACAGTTTGTCTGGGAGGTTTTGGTCGTTGCAGTTTTTGGCCAAAGTATTATCATTTGTGAGGGGAAGAATGTAAGCCATGAGCTCCAAATTGAAATTTTAATACGATGGGAGGAGGCTCCAGAAATGGGCTCTAGAACTGGAAACGCTGGTGCATTTAATGGAGAAAACTCTACGGAAGGGTTACAGTCTGGGTTAAGAAACAGCGAAAGACCCGTTTAAACCGTCATGGAGACTCATTTACTGTAAAATCTCCGATATCCACGACGGTTTTATTACTATGGGCCGATTATCCAGCAGATAGGAGTTCTGGATCTGCTCGCTGAGACACTAGATGTCACGGGGAATTGTCTGGAGATAGTGTGAAGTTTACTCTCTCTCTCCCCATTGCTGGCTCCCAGGTTACGGGATTTTGGGGCATTTCCCGGTATCTCAGGTAGTTCACTGGTAAATCTCCATTTCATTCCAAGTTTTATTAAGTTTCCAGTACCTGCTTCGACTTCTGCGTCCCAGAATCTCGCTGCGTTTATTTTTATTTCAGACCCCCCCCCCGTGCATTGTGCAGACTGCGACGCTTTGCATTTTATCACGAATTGGTAAATAGACTCATCTAAAAATAAAGCCACCTATTTAGCACGTTCTGGCTGAATAAGAGATGTCTTTGTTGGTGACCGGAGCTCAGTTCTATATCTGTTCCTTGAGGTTTAGCTCTGGCTCCAGTTTCCGCGGCCCCTGTGACCGGCCGCGGAATACGGCTCCTTTTTATTTGCTGCGTATCGGCATCCAGATGAAGCCGACCAGCTCCTTACTCTACACTGGTGTTCAATGGCGTTAATTAATATGTGAGTTCCGCAGCCCCCGGAATTCACGTCCCTCCGCACTTTTAATATATGTGTTTCATAAAAAAGCTTATGTTTTATATTTTATGCTTTCTTTTAAACAAAAAATCCAGTTTTTTAGACTATTTCACCCATTTATATTCAGGATTAGCGAGTTATTCTACTACTAAGCAAATATTTTTCTGTACCTTCCAAAGACAATGATGCCTTTGTTTCGTTATCTTTGCTGCACCAAGTTGCTGGATCCTGACCTCAGGAGGAACTACCAAGTTCCAGCAAACATAACATGGGAGAGATTACGTAACGGGGAGGAATAATTCTGCAGATCGTGAAGACAGGAAGTTAAGATGACTGCTCCCGTGATATAAACACAAGGGGGGTTCCTGCAGCAAATAATTATAAACCAATATACAAGGAAACGTATCTCATATTCTACAATAACGCATCTCGTATTCTACAATAACGCATCTCATATTCTACAATAACGCATCTCATATTCTACAATAACGCATCTCGTATTCTACAATAACGCATCTCTTACTCTACAATAACGCATCTCGTATTCTACAATAACGCATCTCTTACTCTACAATAACGCATCTCTTACTCTACAATAACGCATCTCGTATTCTACAATAACGCATCTCGTATTCTACAATAACGCATCTCGTATTCTACAATAACGCATCTCTTACTCTACAATAACGCATCTCTTACTCTACAATAACGCATCTCGTATTCTACAATAACGCATCTCTTACTCTACAATAACGCATCTCTTACTCTACAATAACGCATCTCGTATTCTACAATAACGCATCTCGTATTCTACAATAACGCATCTCTTATTCTACAATAACGCATCTCGTATTCTACAATAACGCATCTCTTACTCTACAATAACGCATCTCATATTCTACAATAACGCATCTCGTATTCTACAATAACGCATCTCGTATTCTACAATAACGCATCTCTTACTCTACAATAACGCATCTCGTATTCTACAATAACGCATCTCTTACTCTACAATAACGCATCTCTTACTCTACAATAACGCATCTCGTATTCTACAATAACGCATCTCGTATTCTACAATAACGCATCTCGTATTCTACAATAACGCATCTCTTACTCTACAATAACGCATCTCGTATTCTACAATAACGCATCTCGTATTCTACAATAACGCATCTCTTACTCTACAATAACGCATCTCTTACTCTACAATAACGCATCTCGTATTCTACAATAACGCATCTCATACTCTACAATAACGCATCTCGTATTCTACAATAACGCATCTCTTACTCTACAATAACGCATCTCGTATTCTACAATAACGCATCTCTTACTCTACAATAACGCATCTCGTATTCTACAATAACGCATCTCGTATTCTACAATAACGCATCTCATACTCTACAATAACGCATCTCTTACTCTACAATAACGCATCTCGTATTCTACAATAACGCATCTCGTATTCTACAATAACGCATCTCGTATTCTACAGTAACGCATCTCTTACTCTACAATAACGCATCTCGTATTCTACAATAACGCATCTCATATTCTACAATAACGCACCTCATATTCTACAATAACGCATCTCGTATTCTACAATAACGCATCTCGTATTCTACAATAACGCATCTCGTATTCTACAATAACGCATCTCTTACTCTACAATAACGCATCTCGTATTCTACAATAACGCATCTCATATTCTACAATAACGCACCTCATATTCTACAATAACGCATCTCGTATTCTACAATAACGCATCTCTTATTCTACAATAAGGCATCTCGTATTCTACAATAACGCATCTCGTATTCTACAATAACGCATCTCTTATTCTACAATAACGCATCTCATACTCTACAATAACGCATCTCTTACTCTACAATAACGCATCTCGTTTTCTACAATAACGCATCTCGTATTCTACAATAACGCATCTCGTTTTCTACAATAACGCATCTCGTATTCTACAATAACGCATCTCATATTCTACAATAACGCATCTCGTATTCTACAATAACGCATCTCTTATTCTACAATAACGCATCTCGTATTCTACAATAACGCATCTCTTACTCTACAATAACGCATCTCGTATTCTACAATAACGCATCTCTTACTCTACAATAACGCATCTCTTACTCTACAATAACGCATCTCTTACTCTACAATAGCGCATCTCATATTCTACAATAACGCATCTCGTATTCTACAATAACTCATCTCATATTCTACAATAACGCATCTCATATTCTACAATAACGCATCTCGTATTCTACAATAACGCATCTCGTATTCTACAATAACGCATCTCGTATTCTACAATAACGCATCTCGTATTCTACAATAACGCATTTCATATTCTACAATAACGCATCTCTTACTCTACAATAACGCATCTCTTACTCTACAATAACGCATCTCATATTCTACAATAACGCATCTCGTATTCTACAATAACGCATCTCATATTCTACAATAACGCATCTCATATACTACAATAACGCATCTCAAATGCTACAATAACGCATCTCGTATTCTACAATAACGCATCTCGTATTCTACAATAACGCATCTCGTATTCTACAATAACGCATCTCCTATTCTACAATAACGCATCTCGTATTCTACAATAACGCATCTCGTATTCTACAATAATGCATCTCGTATTCTACAGTAATGCATCTCATATTCTACAATAACGCATCTCGTATTCTACAATAACGCATCTCATATTCTACAATAACGCATCTCGTATTCTACAATAACGCATCTCGTATTCTACAATAACGCATCTCGTATTCTACAATAACGCATCTCATATTCTACAATAACGCATCTCGTATTCTACAATAACGCATTTCGTATTCTACAATAACGCATCTCATATTCTACAATAACGCATCTCGTACTCTACAATAACGCATCTCTTATTCTACAATAACGCATCTCATATTCTACAATAACGCATCTCGTATTCTACAATAACGCATCTCGTATGCTACAATAAGGCTTTTATGGCACAATTTAGGGGAAACGACTTTTAAAAAAAATTGCAATAACAATGGTGACTCTGAGAAAGCTTTCTGCGTCTTCCTACGATGCCGCTGCGTGGGAGATGTGACCCCGGACTCGGCCACCGAAGTGTAATATAAGTGGCTAATTCTTTTTGTGTTTAGACAAGAACTATTCAATTATCTGATCCCATCGCTTTCTTCCCCCTCCCCGCTAAAAAAAAATAAACACCCTCTCCAGGCGGAATTCTTCTGTTTTCTGAGTACAGTTTCCAACCTCTCTGTACGATTTTTGGATGTGCATTTGGAGGGTTCTCAGCGCTATTAGTGCCTTTCCACTTTCACATATTCAATTACACTTCGCTGCTACGTAGTAACACACGAGAACATCCTGGCTCCAGGGATTTCAGCCCACGGCCGTGCGTCATTTAGGTAATATACTCCAGCTGCTCGAAGTCTGAGGACTGTGCGAGATAACAGGGAGAGGCTCTTAATCCCAGCAAGAAAGGGAGCCCTCCCTTACCCTTCCTTACCCTCCCTTACCCTTCCGCCTTACATTGCAGAATGAATGACCACAAAGCACAGGAATTAAAACGAGGGTTAATTCTACGGACAGAAGACACTTTAATGTAATTTACGGGGTTAAATCACGCTACCCCAGAAATGGAAGGTTATTAGCGGTTCACTATGTGAGTGCACGCGGGTGAGTGTGACTCACGCTCAGCTGGAGAACACATTAAACTTGTTCCTTTGTCTGAAGCGGCCGGAGCTGCGAACGGATTTCTGTTTCACGCTAACGAGCTTCGCAGAGCGAGAAATAAGTATTTTTAAAGATTCATCGCTCTCTTTTTTTTGAGATTCAGGGCCGTTGAAGCTTTTTACTGGGTAACACGTCGGCCTTAAGACTAGGAAGGCCCAGGAAGTGTGCGGCGGGCTAACGTTTAATCACCCCTCCCCCACTTCCTGAACCCAGACGCATTTATTTATCCAACTCACACGGCCTGCAGATATTTGGGAAAATTGGACTGAGAACTCGTGGATTGTAGTTCGGGCAAAACCAACAAAAAGTTTGGTCACTTAATGAACAAAACTCATCTTTTTTGACAGTCGCAGGAATCACCCTACATTTTTACCCTCTCTCAATACCGTCTGGGGCAACAAAGTCCCATTGGGTTCCCTGGAGCCTCAATCCTGTGCTGCTTCATGAAGAACAAAAGATGCACATGTCGTCCCACTTCATACTCCTCATTCCCTGTACTTAATGGGGTATCAAAACCAGATATCCTTTTTAGTTTGTCCAGTCCCTCTCCTCGAGCCCCTGATGCCTCTCTTTCCTCCCCTGATGCCCCTCTTTTCTAGGAGGTCAAAATGTTTGCTGGGTATGAGGGTATCGCAGGGTTCTACAGCCCTAAAAGCCCCAATAATGTGTATAGAAACAGCAGGAAATGGCTTTATAAACTAAACGTGTAAATAAACCCCATTATTCTTCTTCTTAATTCCCCGCTCAGTTATACAACAATAGGGCACAAAGTCATATTAGGAGTCTGGGGAACTCCCTTTGCCATGGCTCCAACTACACCCCCTACAATAACTACCCCTCTCCGGCCATTCCTCATTTTGGAGAAAGAGAGAAAATATTCCAGTTAATGGGGTTAAGTAAACTGGTTTATTTCTATTCCTTGCAGGATTATTTGTTAGAGCGACGGGATGAGCTCCAGTCTGGGAGAGCAGCGGGAAGTGATGCTCCTTGTTATACTGGGTGGCCCCAGCTTGCCCCCCGGCGCACATATTAACCTTGTGTTTGCGGCTGATTGTACCCAATCTGCCCCCACCGGTCATACATGTGCCACATTATTTTCTCCATCATTCACGCCATTCCGCCTGCACATGTTCACCCCCCATCATTTGAAGCAGACGCAGCAACGACCTCTAAAGTCACCGATACATAGTTCAGGATGTAGGATCTTCGCTTCCCTTTCTCTCGAAATGCGATCTCACCCTTAACCGCCAAAATATGCCACTTTCTTCTGTTCCCACAGATCTATTTCTCTCTTCTCAACAGATCCCTCATCTTTTTTCTCTTTTCCTTTTCTCTCTCTTGTCCAATCCCACCCTTTCCCTCTGCTCTCCCTCTCCTAATTCCACCCTTTCCCTCTGCTCTTCCTCTCCTAATCCCACCCTTTCCCTCTGCTCCCCCTCTTCTAATCCCACCCTTTCCCTCTGCTCTTCCTCTCCTAATCCCACCCTTTCCCTCTGCTCCCCCTCTTCTAATCCCACCCTTTCCCTCTGCTCTTCCTCTCCTAATCCCACCCTTTCCCTCTGCTCTCCCTCTCCTAATCCCACCCTTTCCCTCTGCTCCCCCTCTTCTAATCCCACCATTTCCCTCTGCTCTCCCTCTATTAATCCCACCCTTTCCCTCTCCTAATCCTACCCTTTCCCTCTGCTCTCCCTCTCCTAATTCTACCCTTTTCCTCTGCTCTCCCTCTGCTAATCCCACCCTTTCCCTCTGCTCTCCCTTTCCTAATCCCACGTTTTCCCTCCACCTGCCTCTCCCAATCTTTTCCTTCTTCCTTTTCATTTTGCCGGATCCCCTGTGATTGCAGGACACTGTCTTTGAACGGGATTGGGGGGTTAAAATAACATTGAAACGGCTACAGCCAACCCCAGAACCTGGAGAATACATCAACCAAGATTTCTGGGCACAAAGAAACGCGGTGGCCGTTAAAACCTTTAAATATGTTCTTTCCTTCGTCTCTCTTTGTTTGCCATCCAAGGGCAGATTCCGCCTCGGTTTTGCCAGGACTTTGCGCTTTTTTGCCGTGTTAGTGGTTGTTCTGTGTGTTTGGACAGAATTGACCTAAATGTTGGCCCCACAAACACGTATGTGCAGAACACGCCTGCCTTTCAGCTGCCTGGGGTTTGCCTTCAAGTTTATTGGGTGGTTAACTTGATGTTTTTGGGCAATGCATTTCTGAAGATTTATGGAATTGCTGCATTTTCACCCAGAATTATTTCCAGGGCAATGCCTAATAATGAATGCGTCAGGGCCCTGCTCCTGGGAGCCCACAAAGTATTACGAGGTTGGGGGGGTGAGACAGAAGAGGTATTTTTATCTGCATATGGGGTAATTCTGGTGATACGTAGAATAAAGTCACCAATCTGTATTCTTTTCCCATTAACGATTTGAAATTGGGTAAATCCAAATTCTTTTATTGGGTTTAGGAATATTTTTGTTATTTTGGAAATGGAAATGTTGCCCTGGAAAAAGCCCTGACCCTCTGCGGGTATCGGGGGCAATTCTTTAAAATCAATAGTTTTGCGCTTGAAGAGCCAGGAATATGACGGAGGAAAATGTGACGTTAAATGCATACTTCGGTTCTCTTTAGCGCTCCCTACAGATAGCGGACGTAAAGCGGACGGACGGACCAGACAAAAGCTACGCACTTGGGGACCCCCGAAAGTTAACACGAAGTGTCCGCAGTTAAAGCGGCGGATGATGTTTCTGAAGATAATCGCCTCTGCCGGTGGGATCGGAGCTCCCTTGGCTCGGGTATAATAAATGCATTTTCAGGGGGCCATAGTAATTGCCCTAGTAAATCAAAATAGAAAAAGGCTCCAGGCACTCATGGGTTCCATCAGGCAGATTTATTGGAAGAGACGACCAACAACGTTTCGACCTCACGATGAGGTCTTTATCAAGTTGACCTCATCGTGAGGTCGAAACGTTGTTGGTCGTCTCTTCCAATAAATCTGCCTGATGGAACCCATGAGTGCCTGGAGCCTTTTTCTATTTTGATTTATTGGGGAGCTGGCCCTTCCTGGCACAGCTAAGCACCTGAGTTCCTGTGGGGAGTGAGTGCAGATTCCTGATTTTGGTGACATAGTAATTGCCCTGGCATTTTCCGTAAACGCCCCTCACTTGTAAGATTAAGTGGAAGCTTTATTCTTAGGCTCCGGAACCCGTCTCTTTCTATGTTTGGCACAAACCGAATCTGTTAACTGAAGAGCTGACGTCACGGCGTGATTTATGGCGAGCGCGGCTGCTGTTTAGATTAGCGAGAATTTACTAGAGCCGGTGAAAGTAAACTCCGCAGACCGCGCTCAGCGTCCTTCGGTTTATAAAAGTGCCATTTAACGCAGACACTGAAATAAACATCTCCTCTACCTACAAGTTGGGGAAATGTCACAGCCGCTCCGGAGACTTTCCCACCGCACAAAAGCCAAACGTTCAGCTAACCCCCTGCATGCCGGACTGCATTGCTCGCCTCATCGCTCGCCACATCACTCACTGCATCTCGGGCATTTCTTTTAACAGTCCCGAAGACTTTAGGGGCGTAAACACAGAAAGGGTTCATTCTTTCAATGCCATTGTATTTATCACATTCTATGTCATTATCTGGGAGCACAGTGATGTTCCTTGCGCTCTAAGAGCCGAGGAGCTGGCGGAAATCTCCTGCCACGATACGGAGACAAACATCGCTGTCAGCCTGGAGGGGCCTGGCAGGTTATCTGCCCCTTCAGGACAATCAGCTCTAAAAGGGGTCATTAAGTCTACTTTAAAAGTAGGAAGAAGCTGAACCCATTAACCCCGTGTGTTATCTCAACACGCTCATCCACGTCACCTGCTCCGTTACACGTGTCTATGATGGCCGTCTCATATTAATTGAGGCTGAGATACTGGGGTTAATGTTGGTACCCATCACCCCCACTGCCAGAGTAACTGGGGGAGCCGACGGGCGTTCACCCTCCTGATCTTAAAAATAAAGCGATTATTTGGGAGAAACATGTTTTTATGGCTTAGCAACACCAATCAAAAATGAGCATTAATGCTTTTGTCCAGATGTCCTGTGGTTGGGTTACCACGAGATCCACCAAAGAAACTTCCCCCCGGCCTGTAATTTCTGCTTCCCGAGACTCTGAGCGCCGTGTCCCATCTCTCCCATTTAAAGTTCTGATTTAAAGAGGGATTTCTATAATCCGGGGACTGAGGGGTTAACAGACCTGCGGCTGAACTTGTGCTATTTATCTGGGAGTTATACTTTTACTGGGATATAAACTCAATTTGCTCGTATTAGTCCACCCGCCGTCCAGGACCGACAGTCAAGGGCCTATGGAGGGCCAAGGCCCCCCCGATAGTAGTTCATAAACATGTCACAGAAAATGGAGAAATCTCAGAAAACATTGATTGCTCCAATCTATTACATGTTTCTGAATATGGCGGGTTTACGTCACGGCGACTCTTAATATTACATGTCATGAGGACAAAGTGGTTTGGGTCATATAAATGCTGCCTGGGGTAAAGCAGCATTAAACTTTTTTAACCTTATTTACAGTAAAATTGGGGAGTTGAACTCATGAGGGCCGGAGACGAGGTGGCCGGCGGAAGCGTCCCGGCAGGTGACCAAAGCCTTATGTCTTAAAGAAGAGATCCTGCAAAACTTATTTAAAAAAAACAACAAAGTTTGGCTTAAAAGAGTAAAAGTAAAAAGTTTATTGCATTTTAACGGGTCGCGTGACCTGCTTCCTGCTCGTGGAATCGTTTTATCCGGAGGTTGCAGAAAGATCCAGCCTCCCACTTACAGAATGAGTGAAAACTCCAAAGAAAACAACGTCCGTCTGTTTACTATGAAATCTGACGTGCGTTGAGCTAAACCAGCCATCCAGCACTGAATAAACTTGTTTACTAACTGGGTCCCTGTAAAGGGTTAATCCATAGGTTGGGATTTACTCCCCTGGCCCGAAGCCAGCTCTTCTTACTAGAAGAACTCGGTAACGCCTGGAACCCGATGGAAATTATGGAAATTTTATTCAGAAACCCCATAACGGCCTCGCACAGTTTGATGCTCCCTTTACGACTTAAATAAAAATAACCCACATTTTTTTTACGCAGAACAAAAAGCCAAAAATAATTTTGGGAAATTAAAAAAAAAAGTCTCAATTGGGGGGGGTTGGTATATTATGTGCAGGTTCTGGGGCTGATCCCGCATAATGGAAGACGGGCTGGTATCTATTGGGTGAGAGGGAAATAATGTTAATAAGCGGTTTCCAAGAATTCTGCTTTTAGTAGTTTATTCCGATTTCTAGAGTTGTATCTGCAGAAAACTCACAGCCCCCGGGGGCCGAGGTGACAGAGCCTTCACTGCAACCTCCAGCAAAAGAAAGGATTTTTTAACTAAAGCAATGGAAAGGGACATTTACGGTGAGAGCAGGAAAGATATGGAATCCGCTACCCAGAGGCTGAGCTATCAGATCCTATAGATGCCTTTATATACAGGCCCGGAGAATATATAATATATGATATGAGGAATATACAGGATATAACGGGTTATAAGGACGGGATTAAGATGTTGTTGATTCATTGAGAAACCAGAGGCTATTTTGGAGTCAGAAAGGAATTTTTAGCCCTTTTTGAAGCATAATTGGAAATCACTTCATTGTGGGGCTTTTGCTTCTTCTGGATCAATAGAGGGGTGAAATGTGATGGACTTGGGGCTTTTTTCAACCTAAACGACTATGTTATATTAATAAATGCCCTGGGAATTGCCGGGTCCCAGTTTACTCAGGGGTGGGCATATTGAGGTTTAGCTCCACCCACACAGCCACACCCATCCCTCTTTTCCCACCTGGTAGGAGCTCATCCTGCGCATAGCTCCTGTGTGTGTGTAGCGTAAGTCACATTATCCTCACAGACACGTCAGCTTTTCGGTGTATGTTTTGCTGGCACGGACTGTGGAATTTTTTAATCGAACGCATTTGCCGTCTCCTGGTTCATTCACTGCGGGGGGGGGGGGGATCGAATTTTATTTGCCGGCTGCGGAGAGATTTAAGAAAAGCTGTTTGCAGGGTTTTCGTCCTCGTTATGGGGCTTTCATGTCCGTCCAGCATATTATTGGTTGCAGGGTAGTAAGGAGCCGCATTCACCTTTTTTATTAATGGCTCCTAATACACAAACGCTTGTGGGTGGCCGGTTACCTTCCAAGACAGGAATTTATGGAAACCCGGCTAATGCATTAAAGATGGGAGCGTGACATGCAGTTTTGTCAAGGATCGGATAACTTCACCTGTGACTCATAGTCATATCTGCAAAAAGATTTAGTAAAGACGTCTTTTTCCTGATTATTTTATCCCGTACAATATATTTATACGGCAGGCTCACAATGTAGAGGCTTTTTCCATTTATAAACACGGGACGATCTTCCCAATACTCGCGCTTGGCATCCTGCGCAGGTTTGGATTCAATATTTATATAGTTATTGGTTCAGAGACATGCGGCGTTACAAAGCAGGGAGATCTGGTGATCCCTCCAGGATTGCCTCGTCTGATCAGCAAACCCCAATGATATCCGTGGGATCCGAATGTGTCCGCGATCCCCCCCACGTGCGGTGGGGGTACCGGAGTCGCCTACCTGCACGTGGCGTGAGGGTTTAAGTTACTGCAGTTAGAGATAAGCGCTCAATATATCGCCCCCCAACATCAACCGCATCACATAATAAGAGTTTAAGACGTAGAGACAGTGGATTTCTTCGGTTTGAAAGAGGCCGTGTCTCAGACCTCACAAACCGGGGCGCGGATGAGACTTAAACCCGAATAGTGCTGAGAAGGAGTATGAAGCGTCTCTGCTGGCATCCGCTTGTATAAACACTCCGGCGGCCAACATAAACCTCAGTCGCAGAGAGTGAATTCCTTGTCCAGAATCACCTTTCTTCCAAAATATCCCGTGTGCCTTTGTGCACCCGGCTACGTGTCCGGCGAGGATCTACGTGTTCATCTCGTGTTCTAGAACGTAGAGCGGGGAATGGAAGAGAACGCTTTGGGGCCGAGGGTTGGTTTTTCTTTTTCATGGAAAGAATGTTAGCGGGTAAATATTATGTTTGCGCCGTTTAGCCGTTAGAGGACTTGCCGGGGAAAGGCTTCCTCCGCGGCAGCGATCGGTGGGGGAAGATCACTCGGATCCCCTGGAAATATTTTCCAGCGCTGTTAGCAGTCAGACCTTCTGTGCCGTGAATCTTAACCTTCCTCGTGTTGGAATCGTGCTTTCGTTTACATATCTGGGTCTGTTTACTTCTGGTTACATTAACTGTCAGCTGACGTTAGCCGACAGCCGGCCGGCGGGAACGGGCTGGGGTTTCATGGGGTTTAACCGTTACAATGTCCTGCGCGGAAATAACTTTTCAAGGGATCTCATGGAGGGTTGTAGGGGCCCTAATATCTCTGGGCGTAGGGAGCCCCATCGCCTTATCTCACGGTACTGGCGCCATCGGCTGCTAGCAGGGCTCCTATTGGCTCTTCTGGAGTAATCTGGAACTGATTGGTTTCCTATGCATATGATGTCATTTGTCACTTAGCAAAGTGGAAAGAAAATAAATGATGATAAATCCATCAAGTCTACCATTTCCGATGTAGTAAACCGCAAATCAATTTATAACTTATTTGAAATAGGTTATTCTGGATTGATTTGTTGTCATTCTGTCTCTAGCTGTTCATATAAATTAATTTATAAATATAATAAATGATAGACTAATCATGTCTTTGTCAGTGGGCAAACATACAAAATCAGCAGGGGTTCAAATAATTTCCCTTCACTGTATATATATGTGTGTGTATGTATATATATGTGTGTGTATATGTGTATATCTGTGTGTATGTATATATACGTGTGTGTATGTATATATATATATATGTGTGTGTATATGTATATATATATGTGAGTATATGTATGTATATATGTGTGTATGTGTATATCTATGTGTATATGTGTGTATGTGTATATCGGTGTGTATATGTATGTATATATATGTGTATATGTATGTATATATGTGTGTATGTATGTATATATTATATATATGTATGCGTATGTGTGTATATGTGTGTATATGTTTGTATGTATGTATATATATATTATATATACCGGTATATGTATATGTGTGTGTATGTATATATGTGTATATGTATGTATGTATATAATATATATATGTATGTATATGTGTGTGTGTGTATATATATATGTGTATATGTATGTATGTATATAATATATATATGTATGTATATGTGTGTGTATGTATATATGTGTATATGTATGTATGTATATAATATATATATGTATGTATATGTGTGTGTGTGTATATATATATGTGTATATGTATGTATGTATATAATATATATATATGTATGTATATGTGTGTGTATGTATATATATGTGTATATATATATATATATATATATATATATATATATATATATATATATATGAAAACCAAAGTTGTTTGTGTGGTTATTTGGAAAGTCCCTGGAGTGCCGGTAACTGTTTTTGGACTTTATATTATTTACTGCTACAGCTATTTGGCACCGGGCATAAACTTGGCATTTGGCGTGCAATTGTTAATTTTGGACTTTATATATGTGTATATATATGTATGTATGTATATAATATATATATATGTATGTATATGTGTGTGTATGTATATATGTGTATATGTATGTATGTATATATATATATATATATATATATATAGCCTTGGAATAAAGCTCTGTCTCCGGCGCAGGGTTCAGCGGCGGTTCAGTATGGCGAGAGGGGTAGATACCGTGTCATTCAGTTAATTCTTTCCTTGGGATATTAAAGAGTCATTCTTGGCTCCTGCCTTTTTCTAGGAAGCTAATTACAAGCGACTGATTAAATGTGACTACGCAGGATTTTAACCCCCTGGCCGGCAGCTCGCATGCCGTCTCAGAAACGAGGAAAGTCTTTGAATGGACCTAAAATAGTTTTTTTTGGTGTGAATGTTTTTGGATGTGGGCTCTCTGTAAATGAATGTGTGAGCCGCGTCCGAACGACCCGGGGGACTGGAATACACAAAAATGAACATTTATTGTTCCCGTCCAACGAATAGAATCTGACATTCCGGCACTAAATGCACTCTTTTACCTTCTCTTTTCAGTTAATGGGACACCCAGAATGGGATCACAAGCGCGGCTCCAGAGGGTCACAGGTCAGTACGCTTCATGTACAAAATTTCAATTGGGGGATTTTCCTCCTCACTGAATTTGCTTGGGTGTTAGATTTTTCCCTTTTTATGGGAGAAAATATTTTAATAAAACAATTCAGAAATGTTTTCACCCCCAATGCTGCTATTGGCTTATATGAGTCTGGGGTGGGGCTTTGTATCGATAACTCGTAGTTAGTAAATCCAAACTCTCCCCTTGGCTCCTCCACACCATTGGGCAGATCTCCGGGGCCCTATGTCACTGCTACGTTCTGAACTCGCCATCTGATTGGCCCATGGGTCGCAGGTATTCCTGGTGTTACTTTATGTCCATCCTCTTGTTGGTAGCTCCCAGCAGACCCTCTTTTATCTTTTGTGAATTCTGTTCCCCCTTCCTCTTCCTCGTCTTATTCTTGGCCTGTGATGTAACCCTTTAGTGACATTCCTGGACAGTGAGCTCATGTCTAAGTGTTTACGCGATGACAGCATTGTGGTGCCATTCAGTGATATGTCAAAACCTCACTCCTCGAATATACATTCCCAGGACACTGATCCATCGAAGGGTTAAGAGGGCAGGTCTGCACAGCATGGGTTAAATACGCTCATTCCATTTCCCAGGTTTCAATAGATAATGTTATGATCGTTCCGTCACTTTAATGGACAAGATGCATTTTGTAGCATGATGGATATTTAGCCTGGTTTTTGCAGCAGACAGAGGCCGACGCGTTTCACCCAGTGGTACAAAATGTTACAAACTACACGAGTCCCGCAGAATATTTACTGCTGGTTTATGGCTTCGGAGTTTGCTTTCCCCTCATACCCTCTCAGATGAATCGATACCCCGGCTGACACATTGTGGGCTGAACGCGTCATTCTCCGTAACATTGATACCTGCCTGTGGGGCTGTTCAGTGCCGGCGCCGGACGTGTTTGCCTGGATCACATCCACCTAGTCCTGGATCTGGGACATCGAGGGCCGTTTCCTCATTCGCAGCGAATGGGAACAAGTGGCTTTTGTCTTAGTCGATTCATCTAAAATGATTGAAAGAAGGAGCCGTTCCCTCCGTACGAGAAGCTGCACTTTACCCTCCGGTTCCTAAGCAACTGTTAGTTTAAGATTAAACGCTTCCTGTGCTCTCCGCGGACTCCATGCGCACGAGGTGATGCACTCGGCGAAAGACTGGTGGCCGCCGATCATGAGAGTCTCGTCCTGGAGGAAGCCGGAATGAGTTGGAGGAACCTGCGCCGGGCGAAGCGAAGAAGGGAGACGTTCACGTTTTCTGAAGAGGTGCCGTTCTTTTTATTACTTGGCTCACAACGAGCCTTTAGCCATCAGGAGGAATTGTGTGTGTGAGCCTGGTGAACCCGTGCGAGCTTGGTGAACATGTGCGAACTGCATCCCGTGTGCAAGCCTGGTGAACGTGTGCGAAGTGCATCCTGCGTGCGAGCCTGGTGACCGCATGCAAAGTGCATCCCGTGTGCAAGCCTGGTGAACGCGTGCGAAGTGCATCCTGCGTGCGAGCCTGGTGAGCGCGTGCGAAGTGCATCCCACATGCGAGCCTGGTAACCGCATGCGAAGTGCATCCCCCCTGTGCGAGCCTGGTGAACACGTGCAAAGCGCATCCCGCGTGCGAGCCTGGTGAACACGTGCAAAGCGCATCCCGCGTGCGAGCCTGGTGAACACGTGCAAAGCGCATCCCGCGTGCGAGCTGTCACCGCCGATTGCTGCATCAAACGCAATGTGTGTTTTTTGTGTTTTATGAACACATTTGACGTTTTGCGGACCTCGTAAAGCCGTGCGGTATTTAGAAGATGCTCCAGCGCCCGACAGGTGGTAATATGATGGCCGCTATTGACAGAACGTGGTCTGTAATCATATCGCCGTAGCCTTATCTGCCAATGTGTACAAGGAATTAATAAGACTGAACGTGGAAAGAGATAAATCGAGGCGGACACGAGACCGGCGCGTGCACCCAGCAGCTTCGGCCACTTCAACAGAATCCGTTTCTTAGGCAATTACCATTCACCGGCTGCCGGGGGGGGGGGGGGCACTGCCGGGGGCCGCTGCGCCAATAGGAAGCTATCTGATCTTAGAAAGCGCATCCAGGAGGGGGGCTGGCCCCGTATAGAGCCCCCTCAGCACCATTTTATTTAGGGGGCGATTATGTGCATGTGTCGGATAGGTGCCCGTCAGCCCTGTATGGGGGAAAGGCTCGGTCACAGCAACACTTTATATTTCATTGGAAGTTTATTACTATTTTCTGATTTAAGATCACTATGATTTCTAGGGGTAATTAATCTTTATACCCTGCGCTCCTGCCCCCGTGTCACTCGGATCACAGATCATGGTGCCCACGAAGGGAATTAGACTATCGCTGCGTTAATGATTGTATCAGGTATGAGGAAGCACTCCTCGCGTATGTCCTTCTAACAATGCCGGCTTTGTATTAATATTCCACCAAATGCCTGGACCAGGGCGACGGGAGTTACCCCTGCTTTTTTTTTGCCCCTGCATATGTTTAAAGGGGGACGTTGGTTTGCGATATGTGCAAACAATGTAACGTGCCATCGGCGTGACACTTTGCTGCCGATAGATGCCCCCTTTATAAGACGTAGTCAGAGAATTGCTCGACGATCTGGGAACGGGGGGATACGGTACTTAATGTCATCGCGCCGTTTTCTGAATGTGCCCTCTTGTTGGTGGATTTCTGTTCTCAGTAATTTCTCGCAAACCCCTTAATCTCCGACGGAGCAAATTAAGGACCTAATTGAGGCTCCCAAATCTCCGCCAACCGGGGACTGGTCGTTAATTGCGGATTTAAAGATTGCTTTGGACGGTTAAAAGAATTATTCTAAAGCAATCTTCCCGGGAGATGAATGAACGTTAATCTCTGGGCGCATTTCCTCCAAATTACAAACGGAGATCTGCTTGGGAATGGAGTTAACCCCGTGCGTTCCGGGGGCTCGGAGGCCAGCGTTAGACTCTCCATCGCAGATCGTTCTCCTTGGATCGGCGTTATGGAGCCGTCACAGAAGTCTCACTGTGAGGTCATCCGGAGTGAATGAATGAAATCCCGATAAAGGAGCGAACGCTGGCGGATGACTCTTCTTGTTGGGGGAGCAGGTGGATCCTGAGCCCTATTTACTGAATCCTGTTCCAGCTGCATGCTTATTTATTGATTATTTTGCATACAAATGACTAGTTTTTGATATTTTTTTACGCTGCTTGCTGAATAATCTGTACATTATAATTAGTAGTAAATCGGAGACATTTCTTTCTGCCAGCGGTCTCTTTACGTGACATCCGCCGAGCACCGAATTCTATATTTCCAGCTTTAGTCTATTAGACATTTTTATTGAGTTTTATTGTAAGGAAAGCGGAAAGTTCCGGAGTTTTTTCTCCACTTTTCAGAAATCATATAACGTCTTCCTATACGACGTTTTAACGTATGGTGCGTGGTGTAACTAGTATGGGGTTAATGGTGCTTGACATGTCCAGCAGTTAGTAAAGTGTTAATGGTATTCAGCATTTTCCTAATAGTAATGGAAAGGGCTTAATGGCAGTTGACGTGTTGTGGCTGGTAAAGGGTTAACGGTAACACTCCGGGGAGAAATATGTTCAAAACATGAGAGAAATTAACCCCTCCGGGGCTGGGGGACCCTCCTCTGCCCCCAGAATCGACAATCCGAAATATCAAGAAGTCAGTGCTGTGCATGCGCCGCATTAACGCAACTTAAACCAAAGACGCGCCGGCCATATACAAAAATATAACGTACACGAGCGCAAAACGGGCACCAGAAGCCTCCAGCCCCGGCAGCGGCATATAACGGGACGTAAAGCACTCCGTACTGCATCCCGAGGGTCTGGGATAATGTTCATGGAGTGAGATGGAGAATGACATCAGCTTTCAAGACCTCAGCGGTCCCTCCTTCAAATTATGAACGAGTTCTGAAAGCCCTCGCGGGATGAACATCGGTCTCTCACCAGTAATGTCTATATACCTTCCAGACAGGAGCGTTCCTTTTAATGTTAACAAATAGTTAATTTCTCTTTAAATTCTATAGTTTTTAATCTGAGATATTAAAATTCAGACCCGGGGAAGTTGCCCCCCCTCCGTACCCAAAACATCGCCCTTTTTAATTCAATTCACTAATTAAATCACAAATGAGATTCTGTTTGGGTTTTGCCCGGAAAGTGTTTTTTCACAGATATTTTGAGGCGTTGCGGGGGCCGCTGCCGATATACCGAGCGATATTTAGCGCCTGAGGCCGCCGGGAGGATTGAAGACGTAACCTGCGCGATGTTCGTGGAGCTGCGAGGGCCGGGGGAAAGGAATCGTACCTTGGAGCGGCTCCTGCAGAGAAAAGCGGCCATGTCTTGGCCCCGAAAGGAGACCTTCACTGACCGGAGCGCTGAGCTCCTTCCCACAAAATACTTTTTTGTCCCCAAGCAAAATGTGCAACTTTTTTCTGTTGTTTTTGTGCGTCTGCTGACGTCAGTGAACATGCCAGATGGCGTTTCAATGCCTCACAAGAGACAGGAGCCTTTGATTACGGTGGCCACGTGGCCCCTTCATTTACATTCCCAGAAGTGGTCTCAGCTTCCCTGTTCAGACAGGGCTTTCTGCTCTTTTAACTCTTTAAACAGGGTGGAGGGGTTTCTGTACCCCAGAGAAACCCACCCGCTTGCCTCTGTGAATCGAGAGGCGAGTAACTGTCTCCAGACGCGGCGCGTGCGAAGAGTCACCGCTCGGGGGCCGATTACTCGTCGGGTTCTGTCTGTGTGACAGCCGACCGGCTTTGAATGTATTTTGTCCTTACTGATAACTGGAAGCCTTTGTCTGGCGCTGAGGTTGTTATCCCAGGACAGTGTGTTCCAGCGTGCCGCAGTGTGTTCCAGCATTCCGCAAAATGCCGCAGTGTGTTCCAGCATGCCGCAGTGTGTTCCAGCATTCCGCAATATGCCGCAGTGTGTTCCAGCATTCCGCAATATGCCGCAGTGTGTTCCAGCATGCCGCAATGTGCCGCAGTGTGTTCCAGCATGCCGCAGTGTGTTCCAGCATGCCGCAGTGTGTTCCAGCATGCCGTAATGTGCCGCAGTGTGTTCCAGCATGCCGTAATGTACCGCAGTGTGTTCCAGCATGCCGTAACTTGCCGCAGTGTGTTCCAGCATGCCGTAATGTGCCGCAGTGTGTTCCAGCATGCCGTAATGTGCTGCTGTGTCCCTGCATGCCGTAATGTGCCGCTATGTGTTCCAGCATGCCGTAATGTGCCGCTATGTGTTCCAGCATGCCGTAATGTGCCGCAGTGTGTTCCAGCATGCCGTAATGTGCCGCAGTGTGTTCCAGCATGCCGTAATGTGGCGCAGTGTGTTCCAGCATGCCGCAATGTGCCGCAGTGTGTTCCAGCATGCCGTAATGTGCCGCAGTGTGTTCCAGCATGCCGCAATGTGCCGCAGTGTGTTCCAGCATGCCGCAGTGTGTTCCAGCATGCCGTAATGTGCCGCAGTGTGTTCCAGCATACAGTAATGTGCCGCAGTGTGTTCCAGCATGCCGTAATGTGCCGCAGTGTGTTCCAGCATGCCGTAACTTGCCGCAGTGTGTTCCAGCATGCTGTAATGTGCCGCAGTGTGTTCCAGCATGCCGTAATGTGCCGCAGTGTGTTCCAGCATGCCGCTATGTGTTCCAGCATGCCGTAATGTGCCGCAGTGTGTTCCAGCATGCCGCTATGTGTTCCAGCATGCCGCAGTGTGTTCCAGCATGCCGTAATGTGCCGCAGTGTGTTCCAACATGCCGCTATGTGTTCCAGCATGCCGTAATGTGCCACAGTGTGTTCCAGCATGTTGCCATGCACTGCAGTGTGCTCCAGGGTGCAGCACTATGCATGCATTCCGTGCCTTCATTCGAATGTGTTTAATACATAATATCTTTGTATGAGCAGCAAGTCCTCAGAGCTCAGGGGCAAATAAGTCCCAACGCATTCCAGTGACTCTCCCCCCATTGGCTGCCCCTGCGATTCAGGTGGAAGCTGCAGCGCTGATATTAACTAAAATATTACAGATTAAAGCAGAAGAGGCACTTAACCTCAAAGAGACCGAAATAACCGCGTCCGCACCCTGCAGACAGACCCCCAGGAGCCCACAGGCTGCACACGTTGGGGCAAACCGTGTCTATCGCCTGTGAGAGGGGCTGGTGCCTCAGTAAGGGGTAGATCTCCATGGCGTATGTTGGTGCTATATTTATACCCCACGCTCCCGCGTTCTGAAATGTCTCTTTTGTTTTAAAACATTTCCAGTTAAGGCCGGCGCGGAGCGTGATTTATCTTCCTCCTCTTTCCTGACTTCTACACAGAGATTAATACTAAATAATAATAATATTTCAGCCGCCCCGGGGGGCGAAGGTCTGGGGGTCTGAGAGACGGGGATATGGATTCCTTTTAAGTGTTTTGGGGGATTTTTTATTAATATGAACATTTCACCGAAAGAACAAAGAAAAAAAACATTATTAAGGGAACGCGGTGTGAGAATTGTGATCGGAGGTTTTCACGCTGAGCTTAAAAAAGGAAACAAAGTTTTGGGGTCAGTTCTCTCAAATTTTAAAACTTTGAAAGATGTGCTGGGTTTTTTTTCGTCGCCTTGATATTGGTTTTGTAAACATAAATCTGCTGCTTCCAATACATTTTTTATGATTTCAAAATGATTGTTCCGTTTATTCAGCTGAAAAAGAAGCCAAATCTATATTTAAATTCCTTTAAAAGCGGAACGACATCAGATCTGCCAACAGCGTAAATCACTGATACCGGCGCGTTGGGAGAATGTCATGGAGAGACGGCATGCGGCTGCGAGGCGCGTCGGGTAATCACTCCCCACTTACTGAATCGTATGTAAAAAAATGTATGCCGCGCAGGTTGGCAGCGCTCGGCCGGGTAGGGCGCCAGCTGACGGCGTTACCCGACCTTGTGGCGATAGATGGGTTTTTGTTAGACCCGGTAAAGTCTCCGGGGCCCGGGTTTTTCTTGGAGCCGTGAATAAATCCTGCAGATGAACGCATTATTATCGCTCGCCAACCGCCCGTCGCACAATCAAGGGCTCGAGCCGCAGAAGTTCCACAGAATTCCGAATGACTGGAGTCTGACTTGGATCATCTCTTTAGGTTTTTTCCATCATTTTATGATCCCGTGAACTAGTGGAGGAGGGTTATCTGTAGAGGGAGTTCAGACGATTTGGAAACATCTATGGAGACAGATCTGAGTGGATTCGTTAATCGCGGGGTGAAAAACGACAGGCTGGAGATCCGACCTCAATGAGTTCTGAGGATACTTTGGTAAAATGAAATATATTTTCCAGCTCGTCCTGATCACTTATTTCGTGTTTACCAAGTTTTTGAAGATTTGAGCTGACTTTATGCTCCCAGCGATGCACTCGAAGCCCATCCAATGTCTGCTAAGATGGCGGCAATGAGCTGACCCCGTGGGGCAAAATCTTAACCCAGAGCCTGGAGCGATGACGGAAAAACCGCAAACCTCCTTAATGAATAAACCCTGCAGAAGAGAGAAGCCGGATACTCGCTGGGGTAGTAATGTGCCCCTTCCCACCCCTGTGCTGGTATTATAACTGCCCCATCCTCCTGGCCCGAAGAAACAAGGGAACGTCACATTGTATCTGATGTTTTGGTTGCAGCAGTGATACCGAACTTCTTTACTTGTTACATTATGACATCATCTGACACCATGTTCTTGTTTGTCTCACCTTCTCCCTGGGAATGGGGCAAAACCTGACACATGGCGCTTGTTGGGTGGATTTATGGCTTGCTAATCTTTGTACTTTTTTACTCCGCGACCTCGGCAAACACATAAATTGATCTATAAGACACCGAGTGAAATAAAAATGTCCTCGCCGGAATGAGGAAACGAGTGTTGGGAGCGTCATATAACGAGAGCCCCGCGCTACATGGGAGATTGTGTGTCGCGAGCTCCACGTATCCTTGTTTGCCAATTTCCCATGCTGGAGTCTGATCGTTTGGTCAACTTGTGGCTCAGTAACGCATATTTCTTCCAAAAGAAGCCATGAGGAGTCTGTAAAGTTATGCGGGAGGCCAAAAGGTTCAATTACATTTTAATCGTGCTCTGGGGCCCGAGAGGAGAGCAGAACGCGGCTTCACCACGAGCGGACGAGCCCCGGCACACACGCGGTTAATGGAGTCACCGCCAATGATACAATGTTATTGGCGTCACATATTTCCCATCATTGGCGTGTTACACGGGACGGGAGCGTTACCCTTGCCTGCGGCCGCCAAATTGTAAATAGTTTCAGTGAGGGTCCCGTCAGCCGTGCCGTCGCCTCTCCCCGCCCCTCGCTTTATTCTTCGCATATCGCTGGAATTATGTCTTTTTACAACTAGATTTAATCACATTTTGGAAAAATACAAAACATTCTTGCCAAATAGTTTATTTTTCTAAATTAGTTTTTCCTGGTTGGGATTTTCAGTATTTCGTGGTAAATTCTAATATTTTTTATTTATTTTTAGTTTTTAACCCTTGTTTCCTTGATGCCAACCGGCCTTCCCACCATTTCTTTTTCATAAAAAAATCCATTTCGTTAACGAACTTCACTCCTTTCCTCCGCATCCAACCCAATCATTGACGTCAGGAAAGCCCCGAGAGGAGCGTCGGTTCTCTGCGATGAGAGTCCTCCGGAGCGGGATTATTTCTTACGTTTCCGTGTGTCTCGAGCCGTCCGTCTGAACGTTCTGAGCGTCGGTTCTCTGCGATGAGAGTCCTCCGGAGGAGAGCCAAACGTTCCGCACACAATAACTTCAGATAATATCTTTAAGCAGAAATCTCAATTTTTTCAGCTTTAAGTTTTGTAACATTGAGTTATATCTGCGTTTCTTCTATTAAATCGTTTAATTTAAACAGGAATTTTTTTTGTCCATTTCTTTATGTTTTCTTGATTTTATTCATGATGAAACAAATGGCGTTTCCCAAATCATTTCTACGTGAATTACGTTTGTTGCATCCAGTTCCCACTTTATGAAATATTCTCTGTCCGATTTACCCCTGACGGGGCGGACTCCTCGCTGTGGGATTACGGCGCCACCTTGTGACGGCGAGCGGAATTTACCAGACCCGACAAAATAACGAATACATTCTCTGTTATGACATCATGAGAAGAAACGGCTGATATTGGAGGTAACGGTAAAGCCGCCGTACTGAGTATTCCTGACCCCCCGATTACGCATCGTTTGTTCTGTCAGTTCCTCGATAAATGTGATATTTCTGTAACGATGAAAGAATCCGTCTGAGCTGCGCCTTCTCTGCCCTGAAAGGGGATCTAAGGATGAATAATCTGCATTACGAGGCTCGTTGATGAAACGCTGCAGCTTCTGTTTTATAAAATGACAGTTTTTGGCTAAAATCGATTCCTTGGAGTCCGTCGGTCGAAGTGCCCCGAGTGCCCAAACCCATCACCAGTTGTTACATTTGGTACAAGTGTCCGGGGTGGGACCCTAAAGCCAGGAGGGACCCCGGGGCCGCTGCTAGGAGCCCCCCGAACATGTTACACTTTAGCTTTTGGTTCCCAATCATACATGTTGGGGCCCCTACTGGGCATAAAGGCCCTCGGGAAACGTCCCTGATAGCCAGAAGCTCAGCTTTAGCCGATTCTCTGACAGATCAGGATCTACTTTTGGGTTTGTAATGGATCCTCTTTTGGGTTTGTAACGGATCCCCGTTTGGGTCTCTAACGATCCCCTTTTGGGTTTGTAATGGATCCCCGTTTGGGTCTGTAACGGATCCCCTTTTGGGTTTGTAATGGATTCCCGTTTGGGTCTGTAAAGGATCCCCTTCTCAATTGTATTTAATTATAACGGTTGTTTTTGGGTGAAATTGCACAATAATTGCTGGAAGATGTTTTTTTTATATTCGCGGGGGGGGGATACGCTTCTTGGATGAACGCCATTCTGATAAAATATTTCTTTGTTTTTTGCTCGGATCTGTGATTTTTGGAACGTAGAACTAATTGTGGCGGATTGTGCTCAATGTCAACCTCTGGGGAGCTGCGTGTCTCAGATGAATGCGGGTGTCAAGGGGCCCGGAGCCTCTCAACATGACAAGGGAGCGCTGGGGGCCGCCTGGCCCTCGTCTCCAAAGGACGGTGTCTGCTGGAGGTCATTGGCTGGTCTCTGGCTTACAGGACCCAGCTGGGAGAGCCGAATTTATTACATCTGAGGAGTTACGGGTCGCGTTATATTCTTATTAACTGTCTGGAGAAAGTGCCAAATAAATACAGAAATAACTGGGATAAAGTGCAAATTGCTCAAACTAACCTAAAAGAGAGTCCATTGGAATTCGCACTTTGACGCGTTTATTGCGTGTCCGTCCGCCTGTCCCACGGGCACGTCTTGTGTGCTCTGGTTCCGGACATTACGTTTTCATGAAATAATGTGTAAATTTCTGCATTCCCAGAGCCTCCTGCTAAAATGTGACCTTTTTATTAGTAAATGGCAACTGGTATCTCTGAAACTCGTAGTTCTTCCCCATAGTTCTTTCCTGTAGTTATTTCCCGGAGTTCTTTCTTGTAGTTCTTTCCATAGTTCTTTCCCGTAGTTCTTTCCTGTAGTTCTTTCCCGTAGTTCTCTCCCGTAGTTCTTTCCTGTAGCTCTTTCCGGTAGTTCTTTCCCGTAGTTCTTTCCCCGTAGTTCTTTCCCCGTAGTTCTTTCCTGTAGTTCTTTCCGGTAGTTCTTTCCCGTAGTTCTTTCCTGTAGTTCTTTCCCCGTAGTTCTTTCCCGTAGTTCTTTCCCGTAGTTCTTTCCCGTAGTTCTGTCCCGTAGTTCTTTCCCGTAGTTCTTTCCTGTAGTTCTTTCACCCTAGTTCTTTCCCGTAGTTCTTTTCTGTAGTTCTTTGCCGTAGTTCTTTCCCCGTAGTTCTGTCCCGTAGTTCTTACTCCTAGTTCTTTCCCGTAGTTCTTTCCGGTAGTTCCCGGTAACGCTGTGTAACTGGCGCTCTGTGTGCTTCAGTCATCAGGAACCAGTATCACTGTAGACATTGCTGTAATGGGGGAAGCCCACGGCCTTATAACGGACCTGCTGGCGGACCCCTCGCTGCCTCCGCATGTGTGCACGTCCTTACGGGCCGTCAGTAATCTACTCAGCACTCAACTCAACTTCCAGCCCATTCACAAACCCCGCGTCAACCCACTGGTCTCCTTCAACGAGAACTACACGTGTTCGGACTCCGAGGAAGGGTCAGAGAAGGGAGAGAAGATGGCGATACCAAAGGTAAATCTACCGGTACCCAGAGAAGGAGTCTATAGAGGCCGATGTCCTGGCCAAACAGCTGGGAAAATAATAATTATCATAATAATAAAATAATTATAATTAAATAATAATGGTTATAATGGCCGAGGTTTGTATCTGATAACTGATTTGCTGTCAGATTTTGCTGGTGAGCCTACCCACAGTGCCCTGCGCATGTTCACATGACACAGATCATGCACTGCCTGCCTGGAATAAAAATAACCAAGAATCATAATTTGAGATATATTTAATAATGACCAGTTAGTAAATGAATATTCCATCTCCCTGTTTGTTTTTGGCTCAGTTTTAGAATAATTAAAAATTAGTAAAAATAAAGAAAACAAATTGCTTTTATATTTGCAGTTTTTTCTTCTGTGATCAGAATTTCACCAAACTTAATGGTAATTTATCATTCCATTGCAAACCTTCTTAGCAATAAATAATAATTAGCTAATAAGCAGATCCTGATTCCCCTGTCTGCGCGTTTTAAAGCCCATATGTTGTTTTTTTAGTCATTTTTAGGCATTAATGGCGATTTTAATGTTTCTGTGTTATTTAGCGATTAAGAAGGAGTCTTCCTCCGGGATTACTGCGAAGAGTTTCATCCACGTGGACGACGACAACGTCAGCCACAGGTTTACCAACTCTAGAACCGGCCCCGGTGAGGCGAGACCGCAGCGGGAGCATCAAACCCCTGGACACATCGTCATGCAGGTCCGAGACGTCGGCGATATTTGGAAGAGCTGTTATGTTTGTAGCCGGGGAGGATGAATAATGACAACACGAGGGTGCGAAGGCATTAAACCCACGTACCTTCTGTCCAGAGGGCTGAATAAAGAGCATCCAGTGTATCCATCCCCGGTACATTGATAAACACCCAAACTTCAGATTATTTAACGTTGGTTTCTTTATTAATTTCTCAGCAGCGGAAGCTCGGACACGTGGAACAGTTCTGTTTCGGGGAATTTAACCAAAAGGCGCACTTTCTCGTCTTCGTACGCTCCGAATACAAATCATTTGAATTCTAAAAGAAGGCAAGGTAAGAAAAGTAACAGAGCTGCGGGGTCTGAGAGGACGGGGTCCATCACCGGAGCGTTATTCTAAATCTGGGCATACAGAAAACACCTTTTAGAGCAATATCATAAATCGTTTGGTTAAGTCATATTTTATTAATATTCTATGAATTCATGGCTTCTGCATAGAATTGTTTGAGCGGAAGCCTCAGTTAACTGGCATATGAATTGCTAGGAATTGGGCGCTGAGCGGGTGTGATGGGGAACCCGGAAACTCTCTGAAGCTGGGATATCGGAGGGTGCAGGACCACAGGGGGTCTGTGTTCAGAATTAGGGGTTTTTGCTCGTAAAGCATGTGGAATTTGTGTTGTTTGGACCCTTCCTTGGTTTGTAATGAATTTCACATGTGCTCCCTGAGTCTGTTTTAAGCAGCATTTTTGAGGCTGAACAATAAATCTTTGGGTCTTAACGTTAATAATAAATTTACTACCAAAAACGTGCGGGTTTGTATTTGGATTATTGATTCGATTGCATTGTATTTTATGTTTGAAAGGCATCCCGCCGAATATTTCGCCCCTTACATCCCCCTGCCACTCGCCCGTGCACGGTACACCAGCCGCCAGCCCCACCATAAAGACCCTCCCGGTTCCGTTCTCAGACCCCAGCGACATCAGCCGGTTGGGCCTGAACCCCCACAAGACGTTAAGCAGCACCAAGAGCGCCCCTGAAATTCCCGAGCAGTTCCCTGGGCCGCCCGTCGTCTGCAGCAGGTAATTCTATCTCTTTGGGATATTCCTTATTCACTATTCTCCAGTATTTCTGGAAATAGCTTTTATTTTCCCCAATTTACCCAGATATTGTGCTTTGCAGTTGCGGACGATCGTACAGCCAGAGTAATACAGATGACAGGGTAACGGAGCCCAGCCCGGAGGTAACGCACCCCGAAAACAGGACAGGTAACCCCTTCACCTATTTCCCTCCAGAGACATTAACCCTTCAGATAAATCACCCTAAATGAACAAATCATTCTGTCTTTATAACTGTTAAGCTATTGGGATTCTCGGAAATCATGAGCCAGCGATAACTTCTATCCCAGGCAATCTAACCGATGGGAACAATGAGATAAAACCCAGCGATACATTTTATGTTAATTAACCCGGCCGGATATGTCCCTGTTTATTATTATTATTTTTATTATTATACTTTATTTATAAAGCGCCGACAGATTCCGCAGCGCTGTACAAGATGAAAACTTTACAGAAAACGACAAGTACAATACAGCAATTTATCTTCATTTTCCCCACAGAAGAATTAAACGATATCAAGTAAACTGGCTAGAAGTGTCCGTCACCATCTGAGAGATTAGCTGGATGTTATTATTACTTATAAAGCGGTTTTGTTTTCCAGATGAGCCGTCACATCCCACGTCAGACTACGACAGCACCCACGAAACCAACCACAGCGACAGCAGCGACATCGCGCCCAACGACGACGAGGCAGGGTGCGCCGAAGATCTGAAGACGCCGCGGAAAGACTCCACCTGCCGAACGTACAGAGCGGACTCCATCGCCCTGCCGCCGCTAGCGCCAGCCGAGGTGGGTGAACTCGTAAACCCGGAATAGAATTAACATAGAGACGCAGGAGGTTACTGCACTTACCGACGGGTTTAAGCGTGAACACTGCCATGCCCGATGCATGGTTAATAGCCCCTGAGACTGCCGGACAACACCCATTAGCGGGCAACAATCGATACACATTTTGTATGGGCTCTAAGGACACAAGAAAAGGGAGCGTACCCCGAGAAGTGCAGGAAGGGTGTGAAGTCCGAGCGACTCGAGGAAAGTTTACATGGCGTGTGCATCGTATTTAATACGATCCCTCACTTACAGGACAAACCAATTCTTGCTCCAGAGCCGCTAGTCATGGAGAATGTGGAGGGCCTCATGGCGGACATTAACAACTGGAACTTTCCTATATTTGACTTGGTGGAAAAAACAGGACAAAGATGCGGCCGAATCCTTAGCCAGGTGAGACGCCGCAAAGGAAACTCATCTCAGAACAAAAAGAGTTAAACTGGCCAGAAAATGTGCTCTAACCCGGGATTTAACCCGCTTCTGTTCTGTCTGTTTTACGGAATATATAGACATTTCCGGAATATGGGGGCAGCCATCTTTATTTTCCAATGGACCTCCTGAGCACAGTTTTTATAATATCATCCCAAAATGATAATAATCCTCCTAATCGCATGCCCTTTTCCGCAGATGTCTTACCGGCTTTTTGAAGACATGGGTCTTTTGGAAACATTTAAAATCCCTTTACGGGAATTCATGAATTATTTCCATGCTCTGGAAAACGGCTACAGAGATATCCCCTGTGAGTAGAGGATTTTTACATGGATTTCACAAGCTTGGTGTCTAACCTGAGCAATAATTTGTGTAATTAAATATCTGCTAAATTCAGCGGAAACATTAGAAATAAATGTACTGTATACCATGAATATTGTTTTATGTCTCATTCCGAACAGATCACAACCGAATTCACGCCACCGACGTCCTCCACGCTGTCTGGTATCTCAGCACGCAGTCCATCCCCGGACTCCAGACTATTGTCAGCGACCAGGGCTCTGCCAGCGACTCAGGTAATATGTAAGCAGTTTTACACTTTTGGTTTTAATTCCCCATGAAATGCGTTTGGTTACAGAAGCTCAATCTGTTGAATTGGGTTTAAGGGGATTGTTCCCAGTGCTGCACCGAGCGCCGTGGGGGTGCGGGAACAGGTACACGACCGTTCAAAGTTTGGAGTCGCTCAGCTGTTTTCATGGAAAACAAGCAAATTTCTGGCTGTAGCATAATTGCAAAAGGGTTTCCTAACGATCAATTAGCCTTTTAAACATGGATCAGCGAACACAAAGTGCCATTCGAACACAGGAGTGATGAGAGTGTTAAAGGGCCATTGGGACATAGGAGTGATGGGAGTGATAAATCATCAATTTCCAGCTAGAATAGTCATTTACAACATTAACCCCGTCTGTGCTGGATTTCTGACCCATTTCATGTTATTGTACTAGACAAAATCTTCATTTCTTTGCAAAACAAGGACATTTCTAAGCGACCCCAAACTTTTGATCCGCAGTGTATGTAGCACTGGACGCTTCTCCTTATCCCAGAGATGACGATGGCTGACTATTTCGTTCGCTTAGCTCAGGCTCCCTGCTCACTCACTTATATCCATGCACAGTAGCGTCTGATACCGAGCGGCTCACGGGTCTCGCCAAGCTGGACAATCAGTCAGGAAAATGAAGTCTTATTTATGTAAACAAAAACTCTTTTTCTTTGAGCTGTTCTTTTGTTACGTTTTTTCAGATTCTGACAGCGGAATCACTCACGGACACATGGGATACGTGTTCTCCAAGACATGCAATCCTTCCGATGATAGATACGGATGTTTGTCGGGGAACATCCCGTCCCTGGAGCTCATGGCACTGTACGTGGCGGCGGCGATGCACGACTACGACCATCCGGGAAGAACAAACGCGTTTCTTGTCGCGACAAGTGCGCCCCAGGTAACGCGTTTTATTCATGTCTGTAAAATTCTCTGGACCTTTTTCAGTCGGTTCTGTATGAATTCTGTGAAGGGGTGTACGGTTCTGTGATGTGTTCTGTATGAATTCTGTGAAGGGGTTATGGTTCTGTGATGTGTTCTGTATGAATTCTGTGAAGGGGTGTACGGTTCTGTGATGTGTTTGGACTGTTCTGTATGAATTCTGTGAAGGGGTTATGGTTCTGTGATGTGTTCTGTATGAATTCTGTGAAGGGGTTATGGTTCTGTGATGTGTTTGGACTGTTCTGTATGAATTCTGTGAAGGGGTGTACGGTTCTGTGATGTGTTTGGACTGTTCTGTATAAATTCTGTGGCCCATTTTCAGGCAGTTCTGTACAACGACCGGTCTGTGTTGGAGAATCATCACGCTGCTGCTGCCTGGAACCTTTTCCTTTCGAGGCCAGAATATAATTTTTTGGTGAATTTGGACCACATGGAATTTAAGAGGTTCCGCTTTCTGGTGATTGAGGCAATTCTGGCCACTGACCTAAAGAAGCACTTTGATTTCTTGGCTGAATTCAATGCAAAGGTTAGAGTTTATTTCTCTTCCTTCTGATCTTTGGAGCGTTCAGCGAAACGATTACAGGCTGATCACGGAAACGTCTGTTAATGTTGGGTATATTTAGGGGCCCAAGTGATCACTCCAGCCAAGTAATAAGAGAGACGCTGCATCACTCACACATTCTGCCCCTTATTGCCCTGGAGTATCGGGGAATGTGGGGTGAGGTGCACATGTACAGCATGGTCAGGGGCAATTACTGGGGCTAGGGAGACTTGAAAATGAGTGAAAGATTCAGGGTTTGAGTCATTTTCTTGGAATTTCCACAATGATCTATGGGCTTTATCTACTTCATGTGATGTCTCCAGCATTTTAATAACAGTTGAAATAGGAATAATGCTAGGACTGTCTCTTATGAGATGCGACATCCACGCGGTCTCTTGGTATTCGGTGATGTCACAGAGGTTTAGTTTAATGTTTTATCAAATTGTAAAGATCTTCCTGCGAGTTGGAATCATTCCCGGCAGCTCTACAGTAATTACCATATCTTATGACAGGTGAACGAGGAGGTGGGGCCTGGAATTGATTGGACCAATGAGAACGACCGATTGTTGGTTTGCCAAATGTGCATTAAGCTGGCGGACATCAACGGGCCGGCCAAATGCAAAGAGCTGCATTTAAAGTGGACAGAAGGCATCGTGAACGAGTTCTACGAACAGGTAACAGGGGGGGGTGTAATGAAAATTAGTGAAAGTCCCCCCTTTAAGACCAATTTGTCTGCGAATGAATACGCGTTTCTGGAAACAGCTGTAAGCGTCCGGTAGGATTTATTCCAACGCCCTAATATTTTATGAATGAAACGTCTTCTCGCGTTCTCATTGCCCTTGCGGAGCCCTTATTGTGCGACGGCCCCGGCACAGAGTCGTAGATTCACGTCACGTTAGGCTGGGGTTGGCGAACGCCTTTCAGAACGTCTCTTGCTTTCCGGTTCAGGGAGATGAAGAAGCCAGCCTCGGCCTCCCCATCAGCCCATTCATGGACCGCTCGGCACCCCAGCTCGCCAAACTCCAGGAGTCCTTCATCACGCACATTGTGGGACCCCTGTGCAACTCCTACGACTCAGCGGGACTGATGCCGGGGAAGTGGTTAGAAGACAGCGACGAGTCGGGGGACACGGACGAACAAGATGACGGAGACACTACTGAGGAGGAGACGTCCGAGCCGTCAGAGTCTTTAACAAGTATGTCATCTCAGATCTTCTGTTGTTTCACAGATGCCTTTTGGGGGATAAATTCAGGGAAGGGTAAGGAAAACCACGTTACTATCCCATTACTGTGTGTCTTGTCTATTTATTATCCCGTTAAGTGGATCTGTCACCCAAAAACTTTCACAGTCTCCAGAAAGTTCATAGACCAAGATGGCTGCTGGGATTCCTAAAATAGCGGTTACTTTCAATAAAACACGCAATGACATCACTACTAGTCTCTTGGGCTACGGACACAATATTTCCCAGCATGCACCTGACCTCGGCGTCCTGTAATTAATTTTATATTTCTTTTTATCCCTGTGGGATTATTTTTAAAATGGGACGTTTGTAGAGATTTTACGCTCTGCTGAAGTTATTTTGTGACAGATCCACTTAATAATGATTGATTTTCTAGAAGCTCCTGATTACACGTGATGATTACACATGATGGTTACACGTGATGATTATACGTGATGCTAACATTTATTTCCCCGTGTGCAGCGTTATCTGAAAACACTGAAACGGACCAATTTATCTTTGTACAGGCTGTGATTATCCGCAGTTTCCAGAAATGCCCAGTTTTATCTTCTGATTCACTAAAATACTTGCATTTTGGTTTATGTGTCTTAAATGTTGGAAATCTTTTGATAATAAAACATAGAATTAGCTTTATATTCAAAGTTCCAGTTTTGCAGCAACCAGTGTTTGGTCCGTTACTGTCTGTGTCCCGGGGCTGGTCTTTCACTGTCTGTATCGGTCACTAGCCCTCCGGCTGGTCCGTTACTGTCTGTATCGGTCACTAGCCCTGCGGCTGGTCCGTTACTGTCTGTATCGGTCACTAGCCCTGCGGCTGGTCCGTTACTGTCTGTATCGGTCACTAGTCCTGCGGCTGGTCCCTTACTGTCTGTATCGGTCACTAGCCCTGGGGCTGGTCTCTTACTGTCTGTATCGGTCACTAGTCCTGCGGCTGGTCCGTTACTGTCTGTATCGGTCACTAGCCCTCGGGCTGGTCTTTCACTGTCTGTATCGGTCACGAGCCCTGCGGCTGGTCCGTTACTGTCTGTATCGGTCAAGAGCCCTGCGGCTGGTCCGTTACTGTCTGTATCGGTCACTAGCCCTGGGGCTGGTCCGTTACTCTCTGTATCGGTCACTAGCCCTGAGGCTGATCCATTACTGTCTGTATCGGTCACTAGCCCTGAGGCTGGTCCGTTACTGTCTGTATCGGTCACTAGCCCTGCGGCTGGTCCGTTACTGTCTGTATCGGTCACTAGCCCTGGGGCTGGTCCGTTACTGTCTGTATCGGTCACTAGCCCTGCGGCTGATCCGTTACTGTCTGTATCGGTCACTAGCCCTGCGTCTGGTCCGTTACTGTCTGTATCGGTCACTAGCCCTGCGGCTGGTCCGTTACTGTCTGTTTCGGTCACTAGCCCTGGGGCTGGTCCCTTACTGTCTGTATCGGTCACTAGCCCTGCGGCTGGTCCGTTACTGTCTGTATCGGTCACTAGCCCTGCGGCTGGTCCGTTACTGTCTGTATCGGTCACTAGCCCTGCGGCTGGTCCGTTACTGTCTGTATCGGTCACTAGCCCTGCGGCTGGCCACTTTGGACTGGGGTAAATAGCTTATTCTCCCTGCGGCTCCTTTCCGCAAATGCTTACCGTTCCCTGCAGCCAATGAGCTTCCCCCTTAGACTAAAAGCAAGTGATTGTTCTCTAAATTTGCTAATAATGGGTCTATTAACCCCAAACGCTATTGAGACTCAGTGAAAAGAGGTTGTTTTTTCCCATAAAGGTCAGGAATTCTCCCAGGGGGGCAAAGTATTTACTAACGAAGCCGATCCGCAAGGAAAACTTCTCTTTGTTCAGATTAATATCCCGAGGAAAAGTATTCTGCCCCTGCGTGTTATTCTGCCCCTGCGTGTTATTCTGCCCCTGCGTGTTGTTCTGCCCCTGCATATTATTCTACCCCTGCGTGTTGTTCTGCCCCTGCGTGTTGTTCTGCCCCTGCGTGTTATTCTGCCCCTGCGTGTTATTCTGCCCCTGCGTGTTGTTCTGCCCCTGCGTGTTATTCTGCCCCTGCGTGTTATTCTGCCCCTGCGTGTTGTTCTGCCCCTGCGTGTTGTTCTCGTCCTGCGTGTTGTTCTGCCCCTGCGTGTTGTTTTGCCCCTGCGTGTTATTCTGCCCCTGCGTGTTGTTCTGTCCCTGCGTGTTATTCTGCCCCTGCGTGTTGTTCTGCCCCTGCGTGTTGTTCTGTCCCTGCGTGTTATTCTGCCCCTGCGTGTTGTTCTGCCCCTGCGTGTTAGGGATGGGGGGGGTCAGTCCCTCTTACATAACCTGAAAGACTCAGTAACTCCTTGTTTGCCGCAGCGAAGTATTCCAGCGTTCATCATTCCTGCTTCATCCACCTGCTAGAAGGAGATAAAATCATCATCATTTACCGTTACATGAAATTGTTTGCATTTTCTACTTTATGTTATCTGATAGAAGCCCGGAACCCGCCGGCAGATCGGCCCCTGACGGCCCCCGTCTAGTCGCCTGTTTCTCCTGCTGTAAAGACTCAAACCTTAATCAGTCGCCTTAGATTCAGGAGCCGTATGTCTATCCCGTGCATGTTTAATATCCTCACTGTGTTACCCTCTACCGCTTCTGCTGGGAGGCTGTTCCACTTATCTACAAAATGTGTTTCTTGCTGCTGTACCATTTCAATGAACGCTCCGTTATCAGAGATAATCCATGCTGTAAGGTAACGGGTGGCTCCTGGGGTATATACAGCATATATACCGTATTTGCTCGATTATAAGACAAGGTTTTTTTCAGAGCAAATGCTCTGAAAAATACCCCTCGTCTTATAATCGAGGTCGTCTTCTAATCAGACCTCCGCTGGGGCCAGGCTGCTTACTGGTGCTTTGGTCACGAGCAGCTTCTCTTCTACCAGTGGCAGGAGAACAGGAAGCTAGAAGTGTCACATAACTCCGCCTCCCCCTCCTTCCTCTGGGGGCGGGGCCAGAGAAGTTGCTCACACAGCCGGGCCCCTGCAGAAGTCTGCGAGTGGGAGATCTGCAGTTCAGGTAAGGGGGTGGGGGAGGGTTTTGAATGGAATGAATGAGTATTTAAATGTTTGTGAATGAGTGTGTGATAGCATGGATGTGTAAGGGGGGTGGTGGTGGTAGCATGGCATAGGGAGGCTGTACTCACACTCCTATCATCCCCAGGTTCCAGCATGTACTGGCTGCCTTGGCTTGATAGGAGTGTGATCATGGGGCAGACTGGCAAATAGGGGGTATAAGGCATTTCTGGGGGCAGAGTGGCAACCCTGGGGGCAGATGTGCATAACTGGGGGGGCAGGTTGGCAAATAAAAGGAAATAAAAAAAAATATATTTTTCTCAATCATAGCTTTTATTAAATATGAAAAAATTGTTTACATGAATTAATATTTACTAGTAAAACTTTTTTTCCTATAGGGTAGTCTTATATTCAGGCTTTTTGTTTTTCTCCTAAATTAATATTTAGATTTTGGGGGGTCGTCTTATAATCAGGGTCTACTTATAATCGAGCAAATACGGTATATAAATGTGTATATATTTCTTTATTTCTATATAGAAGACGAGGCAGAGGAGCGAGTAACGTTTGAGTCCTTAGAGCAGGAATGACGGCGACTATTATATCTGCCGTCAGATTCTGTGACGTAGAGGGGCGCGTGATTTATAATTATGTCTGGGGGGTAACGCTGCGCTGCTTTGTGTGACGCGAGGGCCGCAGTTTGTTGAACCTGAACCTGTCGCTATTCCTTCACAGAGAAGAAGAAATGCAAGAGAAAAATCTACTGCCAGATAATGCAGCATTTAATGGAAAACCACAAAATGTGGAAGAAAGTCATCGAGGACGAGCAGCGGTCAGAAGGGGCGGAAAACGAAGGCTCCGTCCCGCACCAAAGCTTAGAACAAATCCAAGCCATCAGGGAAGAGGATGAGGAGAAGGCGAACTCCAAGAGAGACTCGGCCGACGACTGAAGAGCCTTCGGACCCTCGGCCTCTGCTTCACGGACCTTCTCTCCAGCCAGCACAATTACTTAGACACAACACTGTAGAGATACGACAATGGCGGGGGCCGGCCACTGACTTTCCAGCCTCTCGGCACCGACCTGCCAGCCTTTCTAAAGACTCGCCAACAAATGCCTAGGGGTGCCGTGACCACGGCCGCCTCCGTGTATCGGGCACCGTTTTGGAGCACGTGTGATTGGGCTCGTGTGATGGGGCTCGTGCGATGGAGCGCGTGCGATGGAGCGTGTGCGATGGCGCGCGTGCGGAGGCCAAGCGCATCGGCCTTGTTAGCTGCGAGGCTCCCAGTAAAGGGTATTTGCTCTTAATTCCGAGGGATAAAACTTCCAAAGCTTTATCAGAATTCTGGTATTTCTTGTGTGATATATTATTGGGTCCGAGCGCTTAATAAAAGCTGTAACACGTGACACGTTACATGTGAACAAAACACAATAGGGCAGACTTTCTTTCCCCGTCCGCATCGTTCATGCTGTGAGCCAAACTCGTATTTAAAGGTTGCTATTCACGTTCCGATATTTTATTTCACCTTATTATATTTGCTCTTTATCTTGTTGTAAATAATGGAGAAATTTTTATGGGTTCCTGTAGATAGAACGTTCATTATTATTTTGTTTGTTTGTAAAATTATTTTTTTAAATCACCGGTTTTTATAAACTTTTAGCCGTTTCCATGCCCAGCACGTAAAGCCTTGGCAGAGCGGGATATGCGTCTGAGTGAACAGCGTCCTCTTTGGATATTCTTCGGGATGCGATTCGCTGGGAGCTACTTGGGGTCGTCCGGCCGGGGGTGATATTTAGATGCTGATGCCCCTTTGTACATTTTAGGGTTTTTAAAGTGAAAATGGGGAGCCTTGTGACATCACATATTTGTCAAAGAATAAAATAATGAGAACTATTTGGGTAAAATGCGCAGGTTCCAGACCTCGCGGAACATTTTCCAGATTGTTAGGGTTGTCTGGGGGCAATAAATGATGTCATAAATATATTCATCCACAAAATGTATCATTTCCTGCATTTCCTGGATTTACTCTTTTATTCATCAATTTACTTTTTCTTGCTTGATTTTTAGGAGAAAGAAAAGTTGACAAAGAGCAATTAAAATATAATATTGGGGTTCATCATTTATCCTCCATCCCTAGCACTGAACCCCATGTCAGACCCCCAGGACTCTAGAACGCATGTTGCTGCACGCACACAGGTACATACATGTGACATGACAATCGATGACTATATACATACACCGAGTCACCAGAACATGCGTCTTCCTGTGCTTTCTGATAAGCCATTAACCCTCTCCTTCCCCGTGAGGGACGTAACACACAGTATTATTATTTCACGCTGGGTGGTGGGTCACCTAGACAAAGCCCCGGCTAGTTAATGGATGGGGTGGGCTAGTGACTAGTGGCTTTCATAGTCAAGTGCCAAACATATTACTGCAGTGCCTGAAATGTCTCGAGTATCCGTCCCATTGTCCCCCAGAAATCCCAGCTTGGGTTAGTTGCCGGCCCTGGGTCGGACTGAGACTTTTGATTGGGAAAAGCTTCCCCCGGGGGTAATACTTTCATTATATTGATAGTTACGGGTCCACAGGGGTAACGGGGCTATTAAATATTCTTATTTAGTAGCCCTTTTTTCATGTAACTTATTTCTGGGGTCTTCTCTCTGATCCCCCTCTTTACTTTGTATATCCCAGCAGCTCTCACTTGCACTAATCAGGTTCCCGTTGTGGCCAAGCGTGCTGGTATTTTGCACAGAATTGTAGCAGGTTTAGTAAAAACCATTGCAGTATCGGCAATTTTCAGTATAAGAGAGAGTAAGCTTTGCATTTAACCTGCCGGTGCCGACGGGCTGCTGTGAAACGCGTTGCCCATCCCGCCGGCAGCCATAGGGGTAATAAAATGTTTCTGTGTGTTTCTGTACGATCCCACGGTAACCTGTATTTAAAAAGACACATTCAAACTATTTCAAATCAGGGTTAGAGCACCAAACTTCTATATATGATATGATATGTGTACAAAAAAATGTAAAAAAAAATACAAAACGGTAAAATAAAAGAAAAAGACTAAGCCACTACCACGTGTTTTATGAAAGAAAATGTTTATTGGTAAAAGACCAACGAAGTGTGAAAATAAAAGCTTGTCTTCGATACAAAGTGTGCCTAAAGGAAACGTAACGACTTCCTATATCGTAATAGAAAAGCAATAACGCAGGACGCGTCCGTGTCGCCGCTCCCCCCGCGCCTGGTTCTGGGTACCGCTGGGCAAACTCAGGTTTTTTGGGGGCGTTTTTTAATAAAAAAAAAAGGAAAGTTCTACTTCTTGTGAAAAACGTGGCATTAGATGTTCCTCTCTTTTAAGGTTCTGTACAAAAAAAAACAATGCAAGCAATAGCAGAATGGAGGGGTGTCACTACGGACAGAGGCGGGGGGGTCTGCATCATCGCTCATTGGTCACGAATGTTTTTATATGAGAAGCAGGGAAATAAATACCCCCTTCGTTTGCTTTTGTTTATGCAAATTATTTACCAGCCAACAGGGGGCGTCAGCGAGCGTCTGCCCCCCCATGTGCAAATAATTATTAAACGAATACTTTTGCCTGATAACAGAGTTAACTCTGCGAAACGCGTGGGATTCTGAATGGTCGTTGGCATTGCGGAATGTGACTTGTTTATGAATATTTATAAAGCAGATTTGGGGTTTTGCCTTCTTTAGTAAATATCGACCCTCTCCCGATCCCCGTTTTTATTCCCGGCCTTTCCATGTGTGGCCCCTGACTCTCTGTACTGTTGATGCAGCCACATTACACCCCACAGGACTATTTTGGGGTAAAATCTCCTTTTTGTTTTCTTACAAATAATTCCGTGTCTGAAGCCCATGTAACGAAAAATAAAGAAATGTGCAATAATTTTGAAAAGTGAAATCCTGATCATTTCTTTGTTGTTTCTGCTTCTTTCTGTATCGCGATTCCGGCTTAATTGTTGCGAAAGCCGAAGGGAGGCGTTTAAAACGCATCGGTAAATCTGTGAAAAGCAACCGAATCTCAATCCTTCCAGCCAAAAAACACCAGAAAAAAAATCTGCTTTTATCTCTGATCGGATTGCCGTTCAATCACTCACTATTAGCTATTGATTGACATAGCACCATCATATGCCGTAGCGCTGTACAATAGACTTATCTCCGGTTTATTATTTGCACCCTTATTTATGACATCACCCTGAGGAACCAAATGCAAATAACTTTCCAGAATGGAAAAAAGCTTATAGGTCATTTCATGGTGATGTTATTAATAAGTGGCCCGTGCACCTATAGGCCACTTGGTGGTGTTATTAATAAGTGGCCTGTGGCCCCAGAGGCAGGGCTCCTGCACCTATGGGCCATTTGGTGTTGTTGTTAATAATAGGTGGCCCGTGGCCAGCTGGATGAGATTCCGTGTTCCACACTGGGCCTCACATGTAGTAAATACTCTTGTAGTTAAGGATTGGGATTATTCTGTGACAAAAAAGCCATTGAGGGGATTAAATTGGGTTTAGAAAAAGTTATTCATTTCTCTGCTTCCCGTTTCATGAAAAGTGTTTTGGATTCTAATTTCCTGATTCAAAATTTATTCAAAAACAAAGGTTTTTCTCCCCTCCTGCCCTTTAACCCTTTATGCTTTAAATGTTTCTGTCTGTTAACACTTATCTGTAAAGCATAGCGTTTGAAAATTAATGATTTAACACAGTTTTAAATATATGTATTCCGAAACAATAATAATAATAATAAAAACATGAAAGAAATGCTGCCCAATAACGTCTTTTTCCTACTAAATTTAGCGAACGGAAACGTTTTTGAAATGCTTGGAATTGCCTTCAGTTTATTGGAAGAAAATTCCTTAAATCCGCTCAGAAATCAAACTTTTTACAAAAAGCAGCCACCGGAGGGAGGATATCAGCAAACAGACCCCCAAACACGCTATGGGGGGAACACGGCCCGCGCCAAAATCCACACGCGGGGAAACCATTCGCAGCAGTGTGTATACTGTCTACGGTCATATCACGCATGCATCACATTATGGTATTACACGCACACATCATGTTATTGTGTCACACACCTGTGTCATGTTGTTGTATCACACACCTGTGTCATGTTATTGTATCACATGCGCACATCATGTTATTGCATCACACGCGCATCAGGTTATTGTATTACACGGGTGCGCCGTGTAATTGTATCACACGCCTGCGTCATGTTATTGTATCACACGCGTGCTTCATGTTATTGTATCACAGTCGTGCGTCAGGTTATTGTATCACACACGTGCGTCAGGTTATTGTATCACACGCGTGCCTCATGTTATTGTATCACACGCCTGCATCATGTTATTGTATCACACGCCTGCATCATGTTATTGTATCACACGCCTGCATCATGTTATTGTATCACACGCGTGCGTCAGGTTATTGTATCACACGCCTGCATCATGTTATTGTATCACACGCGTGCGTCAGGTTATTGTATCACACGCGTGCATCATGTTATTGTATCACATGCGTACGTCAGGTTATTGTATCACACACGTGCGTCAGGTTATTGTATCACACGCGTGCCTCATGTTATTGTATCACACGCCTGCATCATGTTATTGTATCACACGCCTGCATCATGTTATTGTATCACACGCCTGCATCATGTTATTGTATCACACGCGTGCGTCAGGTTATTGTATCACGCGCCTGCATCATGTTATTGTATCACATGCGTGCGTCAGGTTATTGTATCACGCGCGTGCATCATGTTATTGTATCACACGCGTACGTCATGTTATTGTATCACACGCGTGCGTCAGGTTATTGTATCACACGCGTGCCTCATGTTATTGTATCACACGCCTGCATCATGTTATTGTATCACACTGTTGGTCGAATTAATGGTCGAATTCTCTTGAGAAAGAGTTTTCCTTTCTTTAGATCATGCGCATAATCGAGACAAGGCACATAACACACAAAAGTCGAAGCATTGTCTGATTATATGTTTAGATTACATGGTTTATATAGCATCTTATCTACTTGTAATAGCATGCATCATTATGATTGGTTACTTTTCAAGCAGGTTACACCTATTAAGCTGCATAATTAAAAATGGCCCAGACTTGACCTTTTATTCTATATATATATATAGAATATTATAGAGGAAGCGTGTTGGCGGGGACTGGTGCATATATCATGGACATGACATTTTCTACTTCCTTATATGTAAGCAAATAATATTTTCGATAACATAAGTATTTTTCCAACATTTCCCTCCTGTTTATCAAAATATTATTAAATATCAGACTCTTCATCTTCAGTATCGGTCATTAACACTGATAATTTATCTTTCATATCAACAACGTCATTAATATGTAGAGTCTCAGATACTCTTAATAATTGATCATATTCTTCTTTGTTGATCTGGGAGTACATAGTCTGATTTACAGCTTTATCAATTGTCTTATTCAAAAGTCCTCGGCAACATGGAATAAAACAGCATCCTCCGAATATCAATACTGCGGCTACTATAGTGATAGTAATTATTCCGGACATTATCATTCCCGACCATCGCCCGAACCATCCTTCTAACCAAGAGGTGAACACATTATGTATTCCTGCATTCTCGGCAAGTTCATTTGATAAGGATGTTAGTCCTTCGAGGGCTTTGGTGATGCTCCCATCAGGGGCGGTATTATTTGGTATGAAGGTGCAGCATTGGTTCCCGAACATCTTGCACACGCCCCCTTTCTCGGCCAATAGCATGTCCAAGGCCATTCGATTCTGCCAGGCCATAAGGGAGGTCGCATCCAGTTGCTCATGTATTCCTTTAATAGCATCTCGAGTATAATTCACAAACCGCTGTTGATTATAATAGATGTAGTTTATCCAGTCCACATTTTTTGCTATTGTACTCCACCAGAAAATGATTGATTCGAAACCTGCAGCAATTTGGTTTCGGGCTTTGAACTCATTTGGAACTCCTCGTGGTACTCCAATTTCATCAATATATATTCGATCATCAAACGATCCTTGTGGTTGTATTGATCTTTTCGGCCTTGAGGTTGGTTCCTTCCGTGAGGTCAACAAATTTAAAGGTACAATGAGCTGTATTACAGCACATTTTCCTTTTCCTCTGGGATCGATAAAAGGTCTTATTTTCCGGTCTCCACATAACCACCAAATATCTGCTCTCATCTGGGTTGGCTGTCGCAGTCCTGTGGAGAAAGTCTCGACACATAGTGAATTAGACAAATCTTTATAATCGAAATAGCTGCTATCACCCTGAAGTTTCATACAGGTGTAATTTCCCTCATATATTTGCACTGTTGGAGGTAATTGAGCCCTTTTAACCTTGGGAAACAACAAGTCTAATGTATGACAAGTTCCATTTCCAGGTGGGGCATAAGTCTCATCAAAGAGCTTTATTATGCAGTCAAATCCGACTGGATCATTCTCTTCTGTTAATGGAAATGGCACCGTAGCCAACTGCGGACGGGCTTCTGCGCAGACTATACAATTCTCTTTGTTTAGACTTTTTACAGTAAATTGAAGCCATTCCATCCAAACGTTATCTCCATGAAATCCTGCTTCCAGGGCAATTTGATCAATAGAACTCAAATTGGTATACCGAATTATCCCTGTCTCAATTTCCTCGATATGTTTTTGTTCCTGGATCTGAGACTCTTTTTCTGCTTGGACCTTATTTTCTGAAAAAGACAAAAAGAAAGTTCCCTGCGGGTCTCTACCGGAAACCCACACACCTATAGTATATAGTCTTTCATCCGTCTTCATAGGTTTCTTTAAAGTAAATAACAATTTATTACAGTTATTAAAGGTTGTACATTCGGATCGTAGTCTTTTCACAGAAAATCTTGTTTTGATTCTACTTGCTCTTGCCCCGGGTATATCATATCCCCAATCGTAACTAGCTGTTGTCCACATAGCATAATCCCATCCAAGACATGATGTTATGCTTTGTCTTTTAGGGGGCCTTTCGGGCATCCAGCATACATATACATCGGACTTAGCATAGTTTCTTGTTTGCTCAATATTTTTACAATTAATCAGTTTACACAGATCAATTTCAATAGAACTATCTCCTGCTGGTGAAAAAGTCAGATTTTGTGCTTTGGTATCTTCCCACTTGGTCACTTTCTTGTTCTCATTCCACTCAGTCTTTTTAATAAAAAAAAGGAATAGCATCAGTCACTACCCAATAAACTATAAGCAGGCACCACCCCTTCATCCTACCTGGCCGTCAACTCAGGGTTTGGGGAATGGATTTCTTCACTGGCTTGAGACGAGTCCAACCTATCGTCTGGACCCCCCTTTGTACCCAGACTTAATGAGTGACTACCAGCAAGTGGTGTTACCTTCTTACAGTGCGACTGATGTATCCAACAACTCCTCTCAGCTATCTTACATGCCGTGGGGGTGGTTAGTAGTACTTGGTACGGTCCTTCCCACCTCGGTGATGACCAATTCTTTCGTTTGATTATCCTTATTAGTACCCAATCTCCAACGCTCAATTTCTCAGGAATTGGCTCTTGTGTCTCTGGAAGAGAATTCACAGTTTGTATTGATCTGGTATTCAGCATTTTTGCCATATAATCTGCTAGGGTCAATTCAGTTTCATCATTTGCCTCTTTTACCTTTATCTGTGGCAAACTATAGGGTCTCCCGTACATTACTTCAAATGGGGTGAGACCCTGCTTATTAGGTGTAATACGCATACTCAATTTTACCATAGGTAGACAAGAAACCCAATTCTTCCCAGTTTCTGCCATAGTCTTTTTTAATTTATTCTTTATTGTTCCATTGTTTCTTTCTACCAACCCTGCTGACTGAGGATGATAGGCGCAATGATTCTTTAATTGTATACCAAATACTTGTGTAAATCTGGAGATTAGTTGATTGACAAAATGAGGCCCATTGTCACTGTATATTCTTTCTGGTATTCCAAATCTAGGAATGATTTCTTTTATCATGACCTTAGCTACTGTATCTGCATCTGCGTGGGCTGTTGGGAATATTTCTACCCATTTAGTTAATGCATCAACAATAACTAGGCAATATCTCATATTTTCACATTTGTTTAGTTCAATATAATCCATGCAAATATGTTGAAACGGATACTCGGGGTTGGGGAACTTCCCAATAGCAGGTTTGAGATTTCCCTGTGGATTATATCGAGCACAGATAAGACAATTAGCACAAAATTTTTTAGAGTAATTTTGAAATCCGAATGTTGTAAATACCTTATCTATGATGGCTACCATCCCTCCTGTTGAGACATGGCTCAGCCCATGACTCAATAAGGCTGCATAGCGAAACAATGATTTCGGCAATATTGGTTTGTTGTTAATATGAAAAATTTTGTTACATAGAGTGGCTTGTTTAGACTGCCAATATCGCTTTTCAGACATAGGGGCAGCCTGCTGCATATCATACAAAACCTGGTGATCAATTTGTATATCGTGAGTGATTATGGCAAACATCTCTTGAGCAATTCTTTTTGCTTCAATATCTGCACGGTTATTGCCTAATGCTATAGGATCTTTGCTGTTGGTATGGGCTGCACACTTTATTACAGCTACTTCTTTTGGTAGATGTATAACCGTTAATAGTTCTTCAATCAGGGCTCTATGATTTATCGGTTTCCCTGTGGAGGTAATCATACCTCTATTTTTCCATTGTTGTGCAAACACATGTATAGTAGAAAACACATATTGACTGTCGGTATAGATATTCACCCGTTTGTCTACTGCCCATTTGCAGGCCTCTATGAGAGCCGTTAATTCAGCCGCCTGGGCTGATAAATGATTGGGCAATTTACCCGCCTTAATTACTTCAGTCTGAGTTACAATGGCATAACCTGTAGCATTTGTGCCATCGGGATTCTTTTTTGAGGATCCATCAATAAACAGTGTTTCATCAGGATCTTCTAGAGGACTATCAGTTAGCCCTTCTCGTGGTAGAATTCTGGTTGTGATTTCATCGATACAATTATGCGGTTCCCCTTCTATTTCTACTGGAACTAAAGAAGATGGGTTAAGCGTGGTACATCTTTCTATAGTTATATGTGGTTGTGCTAATAGCACTGTCATACATGATAGATGTCTTGCAGGGCTGAGATATGAAATCTTATTTTGTAACAAGATAATCGACACTGCATGTGGGACCTTTAGCATTAATGGGTGAAACAGTACAATGGCTGCTGAAGCTTTGACGGCTTCGGCTGCTGCGATCACTGCTTGTACACAGGGAGGCGTAGATCTCGCTACTGGATCTAAACGTGTAGAATAATAGGCCAAAGGCCTTTGCTTTCCCCCATGCTCTTGGGTGAGTACTGATGTCATATACCCTTCTTTTACATCCACAGTCTGCACAAACTCCTTAGCATAATTTGGCAACCCTAGGACAGAGGCGTTTACTAGTGTTTTCTTTACTTGGCAGAACGCATCATCTGCTTCTTGCGTCCACTGAATTTTATCCGCAGCGGCCATTGGCGTATCGTATATTAGAGCTGCAAGGGGTGCTACTAAGGCTGCATAGTTTGGTATCCAGGTTCGACAAAAGTTAGTCATTCCAAGAAATGACATCATTTGCTTTTTTGTTATGGGACGTGGCGCATGTAACACAGTCTCTTTTCGCCCATCATCTAGATGTTTACCTTCTTGGGATATATTATATCCAAGGTAACGTACCGTCTCTTTACAAAATTGTAACTTTTTCTTATTGACTTTATGTCCTTGTTCATAAAGAAACATAAGTAACGCGATAGTGTCTTTTCGACATTTTTCCTCATGGTCAGATGCTAGCAGAATATCATCTACATATAACAGTATTTGACTCCCATATTCTGGAGTGAACTTGGCTATGTTAGAACTCATAGCTTGTGAGAAAATAGTAGGTGATTCACAGTAACCTTGTGGCAATCTGGTAAATGTATACCTTTTCCCTCTAAATGTAAAAGCAAACCAAAATTGGCTATCTTTATGCAGCGGTATACTAAAGAAAGCATTGCTTACATCTATTACAGAAACCCACCTATTTCCTGGGTCAAGCTCATTTAGTAAGGTATTAGGATCTGGTACCACGTCTGGACAGAGTGAAACAAAGAGCCCTCGGTATTTATAAGATACCGCTTCTAGACAGAGTGAAACAAAGAGCCCTCGGTATTTATAAGATACCGCTTCTAGACAGAGTGAAATAAAGAGCCCTTGGTATTTATAAGATACCACATCTGGACAGGGTTAAACAAAGAGCTCTTGGTATTTATAAGATACCGTTCCTAGACAGGAGAGGCAGGAAAATCACTCTCGCAGCGAAGTTGTTCACTTGCAATCCCAGCACTTGATCACAGAGAGCTTCTCACAAATGCCGGGGGGCGTATTAACAACAACCTTATTAACTGTTCGTTCGCCGTAAAGGACTCCTGAACAGTCATTCACACAGATTCATTCAGACAAGATTTGTGACATGGGTTGGTATAGCTGTCCCTGGACCATAAGAGCTCTTCTCTTTAAGGTCTTGTGATACTCTTTCACAATAATACAAGCCGCAACCAACCCCAACAGTATTGTCACAATTACAAACAACAATTCGTTATCACAAAAATAATGACTAACTACCTGTGCACATTTCTCCTGATCAGTCTCATTACTCCAAGTACTATTTCTTATTATCGAATGCATACGCAGTTATTTATTTCAGTAGTCCCTGACAGACTTTGACCTCTTATAATATTTCCCAGAAATATTTTCCTACTCACATTTCTGAAGAGAAGACCGTACTAAATCTTCGGGAGGACGCTGCCGGTTTCAGGGACGATGTCGCAAAGTGCCTCTGGTTAACAGCAATCTTAGCTGGAGGACTTATATTACCCCAGATGCAGATTCTCGAGGTGCAGTTCCTCAGGACCGTCGTCCCCGTCTCCGGTCAGGACCTCCTCACACGGGGCACCAAAATGTTGGTCGAATTAATGGTCGAATTCTCTTGAGAAAGAGTTTTCCTTTATTTAGATCATGCGCATAATCGAGACAAGGCACATAACACACAAAAGTCGAAGCATTGTCTGATTATATGTTTAGATTACATGGTTTATATAGCATCTTATCTACTTGTAATAGCATGCATCATTATGATTGGTTACTTTTCAAGCAGGTTACACCTATTAAGCTGCATAATTAAAAATGGCCCAGACTTGACCTTTTATTCTATATATATATATAGAATATTATAGAGGAAGCGTGTTGGCGGGGACTGGTGCATATATCATGGACATGACATTTTCTACTTCCTTATATGTAAGCAAATAATATTTTCGATAACATAAGTATTTTTCCAACACACACGCCTGCATCATGTTATTGTATCACACGCTTGCATCATGTTATTGTATCACATGCGTGCGTCAGGTTATTGTATCACGCGCGTGCATCATGTTATTGTATCACACGCGTGCGTCAGGTTATTGTATCACACGTGTGCGTTATGTTATTGTATCACACGCGTGCGTCAGGCTATTGTATCACACGCGTGCGTCAGGTTATTGTATCCGACACGTGCGTCATGTTATTGTATCACACGCGTGCGTCAGGTTATTGTATCACGCGCGTGCATCATGTTATTGTATTAAACTCTTGTGTCAGGTTATTGTATCACACGTGTGCGTTATGTTATTGTATCACACGCGTGCGTCAGGCTATTGTATCACACGCGTGCGTCAGGTTATTGTATCCGACACGTGCGTCATGTTATTGTATCACACGCGTGCGTCAGGTTATTGTATCACGCGCGTGCATCATGTTATAGTATTAAACTCTTGTGTCAGGTTATTGTATCACACGTGTGCGTCAGGTTATTGTATCACACGCGTACTTCATGTTATTGTATCACACGCGTGCGTCAGGTTATTGTATCACACGCGTGCATCATGTTATTGTATCACACGCGTACGTCATGTTATTGTATTGCACGCGTGCGTCAGGTTATTGTATCACACGTGTGCGTTATGTTATTGTATCACACGCGTGCGTCAGGCTATTGTATCACACGCGTGCGTCTGGTTATTGTATCCGACACGTGCGTCATGTTATTGTATCACACGCGTACGTCATGTTATTGTATCACACGCGTGCGTCAGGTTATTGTATCACACGCGTGCGTCAGGTTATTGTATTAAACTCTTGTGTCAGGTTATTGTATCACACGCGTGCGTCAGGTTATTGTATCACACGCGTGCGTCAGGTTATTGTATCACACGCGTGCGTCATGTTATTGTATCACACGCGTACGTCATGTTATTGTATCGCACGCGTGCGTCAGGTTATTGTATCACACGCGTGCGTCATGTTATTGTATCACACGCGTGCGTCACGCAGTCAGTGTGTGGCACTGAGTTTTTGTCCCGCCTGCTCTCAGCGCTGGGAATTCCACAAACGCTCCGTCCTAATTGGAAAGAAAAAAAGCCGAGTTTATTATAAAAGGATCAGTGGCCGCCGGACCCGAATAAAAGGCCGTAAATCCTCCTCCTCCCCCCAGCCCCAGCATGCGGCTCCGACCCACACGTGTCCATTAAACCCCCGCCAGCCGAGCGCCTCGTCCTCAGTGACCCAGCAGCCCCCCGGACCCCTGCCAGACGACACAAGCCCCGGACACACAAAGGTAAAACGAGCAACGGAGGGGAGACGGGAAGTTTTACAACAAGAGGCCGGAATCTAACACTACAGAGTCAGAGACCGAGATGGAACGGAAGGTTTACTTTACTGAGAGGGTGGTGGATGAGTGGAACAGCCTCCCAGCAGAAGTGGTAGAGGGTAATACAGCGAGGGTATTAAACATGCATGGGATAGCCATATGAAAAAAGCATCTATTAGTCACGTAAAGAGATCAGGAGCTCCTGAAAATGGGGACCCCAAAAAAACAGATGACAGCAAATAAGAAGCCGTTAATCCGCCTCACATCTCAGTCTGTAATTCTGTGTAGTTTGAGAGCTTTAGAAGGTTATTATTATGTATTGATTTCTATAGCGCCATCATACTCTGTAGCGATGTACAATAAGTCAGGGTATGTTGTGAAATCTGATGTCTTTCTTCACCATGATATGAAGGCCAAAGGAACGTATAAAATAATATCACCGCCTGATACCGGCGCTAAGACCCCCGAATCACAAAACCATGGCGATGAAGTCTTCACAGAAGGAAGGGATCGGGTTCTACTCCCAGAAACCTCCAGGAAGAGCAGCCCCTGAGTGTCAGAGGCCGAGGAGGACCGGCTGCTCCGGGGGGCCGAAGGTAAAGCATTCGGGGGTCATTTGTCTTCTCGTCCCTCAGACAGCGAAACCCGCTGATCCGCGAAGACTCAGCGCCTCTTTACAGTCCAAGGAATGGGGGCTTCATGGCTCAGTGAGGGGTTCATGCTTTAATTTGGGGTTCATTGCACAGTGTTTGGGGCTCATACTTCTTCGTGGGGGTTTCTTACCTCAGGGTGGGGGTTTGTATTCATGTTCTTTGGGGTCTTTGGCTCTGTGTTGCTCTGGGTTACATTGTGTCTCATAAGATGCTTTATCCCCCACATAACATCCAGACCCCGATTGGGTGTTTTGGGGGTTTTTTTGCCCATTTTCAGGGCAGAATCACAAGCGGATCTCGTTCTGCAGATGTTCCTGGGGGCTCTGAGTTTTCTGTATTTTGCGAAAGCTCTGTCGGGAAGTTATCTGAAAAGCTCCATCACGCAGATCGAGAGACGATTCGAGATCCCCTCTTCTCTGGTCGGCGTCATTGACGGCAGCTTCGAGATCGGTAACTGTGACTCTACGTGTTATTCTGTGTCCTGCGGGGGGTTGTTCAAACGCTTTGCCCCAACTGTGAGCTGTATCCTATTGACTTGAATGGTGACTCAGAGCTGTTCTCAACGGTTCTTTGAGTCAGTGAACTGGTGACTCACAGCTGCTCTGAACGGTTCTTTGAGTCAGTGAACTGGTGACTCACAGCTGCTCTGAACGGTTCTTTGAGTCAGTGAACTGGTAACTCACAGCAGCTCTGAACGGTTCTTTGAGTCAGTGAACTGGTGACTCACAGCTGCTCTGAACGGTTCTTTGAGTCAGTGAACTGGTGACTCACAGCTGCTCTGAACAGTTCTTTGAGTCAGTGAACTGGTGACTCACAGCTGCTCTGAACGGTTCTTTGAGTCAGTGAACTGGTGACTCACAGCTGCTCTGAACGGTTCTTTGAGTCAGTGAACTGGTGACTCACAGCTGCTCTGAACGGTTCTTTGAGTCAGTGAACTGGTGACTCACAGCTGCTCTGAACGGTTCTTTGAGTCAGTGAACTGGTGACTCACAGCTGCTCTGAACAGTTCTTTGAGTCAGTGAAATGGTGACTCGGGGCTGCTCTGAAGTCTGAATTAGTGAACTGGTGACTCAGAGCTGCTCTGAAAGGTCCTTTGGGTCAGTTCACTGACTCAAAGAACTATTCAGAGCAGCTCTGAGTCACTGAGTAATTCATTAAATAGCCATAAAGACCCCAGTAACCCTAACCTCCCCTAACTTTCAGCATCCCAAATATCAATCGTATGCTTACTGTGAGTTGATTTGCTGAGCAGCGTGGACACATATTACATGACTGTACAATACATTGGGATGTAACACATATTACATGACTGTACAATACATTGGTGTGTAACACATATTACATAACTACAATACATTGGGGTGTAACATATTACATGACTGTACAATACATCGGTGTGTAACACATATCACACGACTGTACAATACATTGGTGTGTAATGCAAATAAACAAATCATCCTGATTGGGCAGGCAGGAGGATTAATAGACTATAAGGAAAGGGGCAGGGCCAATCGTGAGTGTGAGTGCGAGTGCAGGGAGGGACTGGGAAGCAGTAACTGCTGTGAGTCACATTGAGTGAACCGATGAATCACTTCATGAGTCGGTTTAGTTTACTGATCCGAAATTCCCGTCACTATCAATAATTACAAATCCCATCATCCTCAGGCAGCTACAGAATCATAGAGTTGGAATACCCAATCAGAAGCTGCCATTCTGCGCAGAACTGAAATGTATTTCTGCCGTTCTTTCTTTAGGAAACCTCCTGGTTATAATCGTTGTGAGTTACTTTGGAGCCAAACTGCACCGGCCCAAAATAATTGCCGCGGGGTGTCTGATCATGTCGGCCGGAACCTTTTTCATTGCGATGCCCCATTTTTTTATGGCTCGGTGAGTATGATGACGGGGAGGTCACTCGATGCGTTGGGGCTGATTCACTAACAGCTGATACTGGAGTCTCCAAAATTAAATTCAACTTGACTCATCTGCACCAACCGGGGGCGGGGGGGGGAATCTGGAAGCTGCAGCTGATTGGCTGAGTTTAAAACGCTCTAAATGTTTGAGTCCAAAGGAATCTACGTTTTATTCCTTAATCCCTCGAGGTAACCTGGGACAGTGAATGCCCCCTCTCACCCCCCTCTCCACATCTTCCACGCATAGTGTGGTGGGGCAAATAGAAGCCCCAGGGGCATGCCCAGGACCCTCATTTCTCCCCATCAGGAACTTTCTTTAGGGTTGTTTCAGATTTCTGGTGTGCAGCTCCTGTACGACCCACAGAACTCTGATGGAAAAATGAAGTTCATTAATGAATCAATTTGAATTAATTTATCAGACGCTCGGCTCAATTTAATACAGATTCCCCCTCCCCCATCAATGAGCGGTAACCGGCGTCTACCTAATATTCCCAATGTGATATATTAACCCCTTTTTATACATTCTCACTCAGCTATTCTTATGGGAAGGCTCTGTTACATTCTTCAAATTCTACAAGCAATCTCTCTCCGTGTCTACAAATGATCTCTGACGTGGAAATGAGTGCCGGTAGGTTCTCCTCTAAATGCGATACATTGTTTCCTTCTGCAATAATGAAGCGAATCAGCCAATCAGAGCCAAGGATTCATTAGATAGAAGAAAATCCTCTACCTGTTTCATGGGCCCCGGCCACCACGGAAGTGACCGTTTACTTAAAGGGGCAAAAAGGACAACTGGGGTAAAAAACAAAGCAGAGCGATATTGTGATTATGAAATGGTGTGGGGGGGTTAAAATGACGGGCGGCCCTGAAAGGTTAGTCTTAAAGTTAATGATTTGATGATGTCATAGTAACATAAGATATCTGTCCGTTGGAAGCGTCGTCCTCTTGGGTCTCCGGCTGCGATGCGGACGTGGAAAGCTCTCTGTGGGTTTACGTCTTATTGGGGAACCTCCTGCGGGGAATTGGAGAAGCGCCGATACAACCTCTGGGAATATCTTATCTGGACGATTATTCCAGAGAGGAGGACTCCGCTTTCTATATCGGTAAGACGTTCATCTTCAGGTCTCCAGAGGAAAGCCGGTCGTTCTTATTCCTTAGTCACAGAGTTAGCCCAGGAATCCATCATGGCTGCCCTAGCGCTTCAGGTCCCTACAGCTCGAAAACAAATACCGATAATAATCAATACGATGTTTATGCTCCCCGTGAACCGGATTTCTTATTTATCTCCGATGATCTTCCTCTCAGGATGCGTCCAAACGGCTGCCGTAGTCGGACCGATATTCGGCTTCCTGTTGGGATCGTTGTGCGCCCGCCTGTTTGTCGATGTTGGCGCCGTGGACTTAGGTATTTATTTTACTTATTAGTATTTTATATCCCTTCATTTCTTCTGTTCTGGAATGGCCATTGTACCAACGGGACACGTGTGTGGTGGGCTAACAGCTAATGGCTGGGGGGCTACCACCTCATAACACATGTAATTAATCCCATGATGGCGGCTTTATAATGGCCAAGTTTGGTCAAAGTTCTAAAGGTCACCTCTTCTAGAGTTTAACTGGGAGACTCTCAGCAAATTATGGACCCCCTGAGTAATGTGTTTTGGGGTCTCCTAATCTTCCGGGAGTCGGAAACGTGATTATGTTCTGGACTTGCAGACCAAGTGGCCATCACGCCGGAGGACGCCCAGTGGATTGGAGCGTGGTGGCTCGGTTACCTGGTCGCCGGGGCGGTCAGTTCTCTCGCCACAATACCTTTCTGGTTCTTACCGAACGAGCAAAACCAGACAGAAGTCCGGAAGAACTCCAGCACCGCGTCGGAGCGATCCGTGTTCATCTTAGAAGAAGTCAGCGAGCGGAAGACGCAGATGCTGAAGATGGCAAAAGGTAAAATATTGTTATCCGACTTCACCTAAAAAACGTACATTTGGAGTTTTCTGAACGTTTGCCCTTTTTTGCAGAGTTTTTGCCGTCGCTGAGAGACGTTTTGGGGAATCCGGTGTATTTTCTGTATGTGTGCGGGAGCGTTTTGCAGTATAACTCGTTAATCGGGATGGTCACATACAAACCCAAATACATCGAGCAGCAGTACGGACAGACCTCGTCCACAACCAATTTCATCATCGGTATTGCTACTCGCATCACAACTATCATTATGTATTGTTTTATATAGCGCCATCATATTCCGTAGCGCTGTACAAATACAGACCCAGAACCCCCCCGCCTGCTGTAAAGACTCAAACCTTAATCAGTCGTTGGTCTCGTCTTAGATTCAGGAGCCGTATGTCTATCCCATGCATGTTTACTACCCTCACTGTATTACTCGCTACCACTTCTGCTGGGAGGTTGCTCCACTTATCTACCAACCTCTCAGTAAAGTAAGACTTCCTCCTGTTCCATCTCAGTCTCTGACCCTCTAGTGTTAGATTCCGGTCTCTTGTTGTAACTTTTCTCCTTCATTGAAATAAATTTCTCTCCTGTCCTTTATTTAACTTCTCCATAAACCGGCTCCATCTTCTCTTTACTCGTTGTCTCGTTTTGTTCGTCTCGGCAGGTTTCTTGTTTTGTGTTTTTGGGGCCAATAATTAGCGTTTTGCGTTATTATTGGCAGCTCCGATTCTGTGAGGGTCGCATATTCCAGATCTGCCTCTAGGGGGCAGCATTCCCTCAAAAATCACTAATCTCAGCACATATTGTGAAAATTCTACTGTGGGGGGTCCCGTCAGCAGAGGGGGGTTACACAGTGTCTGGACCCGTTGCTATGTAAGTGAGGCCACCATCTAAAGGGTTAAAACTCAACAGAAAATCCACGACTTTAATAAAATATCGTTAAAACCAAAACATGGAGGTTTTTTTAAAGCTGCCGTCCGAATCCAGAGTTCATTTTGTTTCCTTTCTCTTCTCCAGGCCTGATAAACGTCCCCGCAGTGGCCCTCGGGATTTTTTCTGGAGGGGTCATAATGAAAAAGTTCCAGGTGGATATTTTGGGGGCCGCGCAGCTCCTGCTCGGCTCCTCGCTTGTCGGATATCTGATGCTCTTGTCTTTGTTTGCTTTGGGATGTGAAAATTCCTCGGTGGCCGGACTCACGGTCTCCTACCAGGGGTACTTTCATACAATTAACCCGTAGGGGCAGAGGGGGTGAAAAGGAGCTTCTCCTAAAATGTAATTATCAATGCCCCTACTTATTCCTCCCCTCACCTGTTTATATAAATGCAGGGTGAGCGGGCTTGGGGCTAATCTCTAGTGGAGACAGTGAAATCGCTGGTTTATGATGTCATATCCTGTGTGGCAGAGGCGCGGGTCTCTCCACATGCTGGGGCCACGTCGAGGCGGGTCATACGCTGGTCAGACAGTGGTCAGACGGGGTCTCAGCCTGGAACGTTATATTTAGTATCGGTTAAAAATGTTGAGGGTTTCTTCTAGATTTCCGCCCATCTTGGATCCGGAAGCCGCGGATTCCGGGTGTAACTTGAGCTGCTTCTGCCCCGGGAATCAGTGGGATCCGGTCTGCGGGGAGAATGGGGTCACCTACTTCTCAGCGTGTTTTGCGGGTTGCAGATCCTCTAACGGGACTGGGAGAATGACGGTGAGCGGGGGGGGGCATTTACATTCTACCCCAAAACACTCAATCCGGGGTATAAATGGATCCTTTCTGCTTCTTGCAAAATAATTGCACCTGGGGTAGAACTTGCAGAAACTGCCCCTTCTGCTCCCCTTTTATTCTAACGACAGCTTCTTCTCCGTGTCTCGCAGACGTTTTCTAACTGCAGTTGCGTGGCCCCCAGAGCGTGGCCCCCTGTCGGTGGCTCCGCCGTGCCGGGTCCCTGCGCTAAAGGGCTCTATTGCTCTAAAAAGCTCCTGTATTTTGTCATCGTTTCAGTCGTTACCTCCTTCGCCCTGTCATTCGGCGGCACCCCGGGGTACATCTTACTTTTGAGGTAATTTTCTTAGACTTTGTACATCGCTACAGAGCATGATGGTGATTTATACATAATAATAATAACACACATTGTACAGCGCTGCGGAGTATGAGGGCGATATATAAATAATAATAACACACATTGTACAGCGCTATGGAATATGCTGCCACTATAAAACATGTTATAGTTTTTTAACCCCCACTCGGCCCTGTCCCGCGGCTCAATCTCTGTATTTTTTTCCTGCAGGTGCACGAAGCGCGAGCTGAAGCCCCTGGCGCTGGGTATTTATACAATGGCGGTGCGGGTCCTCGGTGAGTCGCTCTTCATTAACGATGCTGAGATGTGGAACGGTCCGTTTCCTCTGTGAATCTTTATCCTTTTCTAGAGAAATGACGAGGAGCCCGTTATGGAAATGCCGTAAAAATATACCGTTTAACCCCGTTTTATTCACGCAGCCGGAGTTCCTGCCCCGGTGTATTTTGGGGCATTGATTGACAGCGTTTGCCTAAAATGGAGTAACAGGAAGTGCCGAGGGAAAGGCGCATGCAGACTGTACAACACCGACGGCTTCCGGTGAGTAATCCTGCTGATCTGCGATTGGACGGCACTGACAGGCGCATACCTCCCATCTGTCCCGAGTAGCTGCCCCTGGAGATCATGATCCGGTTGAGGGATCCAGTGATCTCCTCTGACTGGCCCAGGAAGCTGTAAAACCATTTGAGGTCTGTCTCCAACATGGCCGCCTAGAGACACTCTGCAGCTGAGCTCCGCGAGGCGGCTCTGTAGTTAAGGTAGGTGGGAAGCCACACCTCTTGTCCTGCCCACTCCCACCTCCATCCATGCCCAAATCCGCCTCCAGACATGCCCCCAACACACCTAAATGGCGAGTCCCGTGTCTACGCCTAACACCAGGAACCGAATAGGGTTAATTCGAAGTGTTTCCGCTGCAGGTACGTTTATCTCGGCGTCACGGCAACGCTGGGCTCGGCCTTCATCTTCCTCAACGCTGTTGTCGTCTTCATGTTAAGGAAACGCAGAATCGCGACCAATAAGAGGGTGACCCGCGGCGCATGTCAGAGATTGGCCAACCAGAGCGTTGGCGGGAAGTCGCATCTCACGCAACCCGCGTACTCCTCGCAAGAAGAGACGCAGCTTTGAGAGGGCGGCCGGGACTGGAACCTGTGAATATGTAAAGTTATGGAACACGCTCTCTATTAACCCTTTGCAACCTAAATTATGTTGAACGCGTTGGGAGGGAAAGCCGACTCACGTGGCTAACAAACCGGAAATTACCTTCGTGGTTCAGTAAACGTATAAAATATTTGTAGCCCCGAATATGCGAATAAATAAAGGGTTAAAATGGATTTGCCAGACCTTACGCCTGAAGCTTCTATCGACATGAAGTTTGGCCGACAAAAAAGTCTCAAAAGTATTTGAAAGTTTAAGTGACCTCCGGAGAAGGTGCCGAACCTTGACATTAATCCAGGGTGGGTGTAGGGTTAGTGGCCCCTGGGTGCAGTACTTCTTTGGCACCCCCACCCCTGTAACTAAAACCCATACTAACAATCAAACTCTCTCTAACACCCACTAACCCTAACACCATACACTAATCATATACATATTCCATACACCATACACTGACCATACATACACTAACACCATACACTGACCATACATACACTAACACTATACACCGACCATACACACTCTCAGACGATACACTAACCATAAATACACTAACACTATACACTGACCATACACACACTAACACTATACACCGACCATACACACTCTCAGACGATACACTAACCATACATACACTAACACTATACACCGACCATACACACTCTCAGGCGATACACTAACCATACATACACTAACACTATACACTGACCATACATACACTAATCATACACACACTAACACGATACACCGACCATACACACTATCAGACGATACACTAACCATACATACACTAACACTATACACTGACCATACACACACTAATCATACACGCAAACACACCATACACTAACACCATACACTGACCATACACACTCTCAGACCATACACTAACCATACATACACTAACACTATACACTAATCATACATACACTAACCATACACTAATCATATATTATAAACTAATCATACACACACTAACACCATACACTGACCATACACACTCTCAGACCATACACTAACCATACATACACTAACACCATACACTGACCATACACACACTAACACCATACACTGACCATACACACACTAACACCATACACTGACCATACACACTCTTAGACCATACACTAATCATACACACACTAACACCATACACTAACCTTACATACACTAACCATACACGCACTAACACCATACACTAATCATACACACACTATAACACCATACACTAATCATACACACACTATAACACCATACACTAATCACTTTACTGTAATATATACACACTCTACTGTCTCTACACTCCACAGTAACACACACATACACTGTACTACCATACAGTAACACACTCTCACTCTAACACCATACACTCACACACTCTCTCCCTCTCTCATCATTCATGCGGTTCAGACTCTTTCTCTTGCATCACACAGAGCCCCGTCCACACTGCAGCTCTCACTCTCCGTGCTGTGCACGCGCAGCACTTAGCGGGATATTGGGAAAGTCTGACCAGGAACAGTTGTAAAAATAAAGCGCAGGATGTTACCGTCTCCTCCGGTCCTGGGTCCTTCCTGGCTTCAAAAGTGGATTCAGTTTGTAAAATCTCAGATTTGTATAAAACAGATTCGGTTCCCTCCCCTTCCGCGTTTAAACATAAAGCCAGGGCTGTAACTTCTTTTTTTTTTATTAGTTATCGTGTTATTTGAGTAAAATAGTTCATATTTGCACTTCCTTAAGTTGTTTAATCCGATAAAAGAATTCATTTTTCTTTTTTTTTTGCATAAAATGTCCGTTTTGCTGAAGATTTTGCGTTTTGTAAATAGAGATTCTTTATATTTTTGTAGGTGTTTTGTCTCGGAGATATAATATAAAAATATTTTGTGTATTTTTCTAAATTCTTTTTAGGTACGCTTTCAACATATTTGAAATAAATTTGAATTGTCCCTCTCCCCTGAACTTTTTATTTTTTAATGAAATCATTAGCATTTTTCTACGAGGAATTGTTTTCAGTGACTCTGGATAATTTCAGAAAATTCTTGGTAATTCATGTATTTTTTTATCTTTTATTCTGTATTAAATTTGACCAAATAAAGGTTGTTGAAACAATGTTATCAGAATCTCTACCCATCTTAAAAAGAATTACAGAGGTCTACAGTCATTTTAATTGGGGTCCAATAGATTTGAGGAAGAGGTCCCTGTCCTACAGAGCTTACAGTCTAATTCTAGTTCAGTAATATCTGTTCTCAGAAACAGAGTATGGAATGAATAATTTACGGAAAGGGTTAAATATATACCTTTTTAAATATGTTAGCATTTATTTTCCAGCAGAATCAGAGCTTGTGAGGTCCATAGAGGGCCGCTCATACAGCGATGCCAAACAACAGTGTTATTTTTTTTAAATGATAAATAAACGGTTACTTTTGGTGATTGTAACACCGACAAGAAATAACAGAATTTGTCTCATTTATTTTCCTCATAAATCGCTTGTTTGCGCAGAATTTAGTGGAAATCCATTTCTCCTGAGGACACACAAATAAAGACGATTGAGGCGAGTGGAGTGGGATCTGAGTATCACTCACTTGATTTGCCCCAGAGATAGTATTAGTCAGCTGGTTGTTTTTTGCCCCCATTGACCTGGATTCAGGGAACAGATTACAGAAAACGTCCCTTTAACGTGGAGCCCCCCCCCCGATATCTGGGAATTTGTGACTTTTGTGTTTGTTTGTGAACTTTGATGACATTCGGAACGTTTGAACTTTCCTCCAGCCGACTATTTACTCTGCGCTTACAAGGTTGAAATACTTGACTTCAAGATAGAGGAGGTCACGTGTATCTTGTGTGATTGTGAGTATCCTATGTGTATCCTGTGTGTATCCCGTGCTTATCCTGTGTGTATCCTGTGTGTATCGCATGTGTATCTTGTGTGTATACTGTGTGTATGCCGTGCGTATCTTGTGTGTATCCTGTGTGTATGATGTGTGCATACTGTGTGTACCCCGTGTGTACTCCATGTGTACTCCATGTGTACTCCATGTGTATCCCTTGTGTATAAAGCGATTACGTAACACGGAAACTCGGATACATTGTATTTTATTTCTTGTGTTTCTTGGATCTCTTTTACTCTCTAAATAAAATCCGACGAGATACATTTAATAAAGCGGGGGGGGCTGTGTCCCCTGCGCGGGGGCTTCTGTTTCTCGGCTGTTGTTATTCTGTCGGCGGCGGGGATTATCTGGCTGGGGGTCTCTCGCTCTCTTTTCGCCATTACGGGATTAGTTTGGAGATTTTCGAGCTGCGGGAAGACTTTCGTTGGGAGGAAGAATTTGTGAGGCCAGCTGAGGGTGATTCGCTTTTCTCTTTGGTGTAAATGATTTGCTGTGTGATGGGGGTAACACTCCAGCTGGGGGTAGAAAGGGGTTATTTTAGGGCGATACAAAGGAATTCTGAGATTAAGGCTAATGCCGGCAAATAAAGGGATCACTCCGGATCCGGCTAATGAAAGGCAGTCACTGAAATAACTTTCTTAACATTTACGATCAGAACAGGGCAAATTGTGAGGGGTAATTAATGGAGCTAATTAACTCAAGATGCGTCTTGGTGACCAGGACTGGATCCATTGTCAAACTGGGGGAGTGCGGGAACCTCAGTCGAAATGTCGGTGTGTCTTAATGTTAGCTCTGCCCACTTTTTATCCAGACCCCAACCACTCCTCTTTTTTTGCCCCCACCACCACTGTTATTTCATGTGGGGGTGGGGTAAAAGGGGGCAGATATATGCAGCTGATATATACTATATATATATATATATATATATATATATGCAGAAAGGCTGAACGGGTCAGGGGCCACAAGCAGAATCGGCCTCATCGGATTCTCTCGCAGGAATTACGGCATATCAGTAATTGCGCCATTTGGCAAGCTTTGCCATGGGCACCCGTCTGGGTCTTCACTTACCCCGGTATCTGATATCCTGCCCTAATGCAATTATTAACCCATTGGGTATTTTTTGGGGAGAGGGGGGTGCAGAGGCAGAAGACCCATTTATCAGATACCCCACCCCAGCAATCTCACTCGTGGGGTTAACCTCGGTTGTTTTTGAATTTGGGGAACAGATCGTCTCACTCCAACTTTGAACTTTAGAGATGAGTGACGGGGGGCCACTTGTGTCCCCTGCACAGTGTATGAACACCGTTGTCACGCCCCGCCATGCGCACACGTGTCCTCTGATGGCAGCCCCGTCATGTTGTAAATGGCACGAGGACATGTCTGTAGTGCGGCTATCTGTCCAGCTGAATCTCCCCCAATAATCTTTATTTATGTCGCAATCTATTTAAAAATGACCCAAAATATCTACGGTCAACATATTAAAATAGACATAGTCGGGGGCAAAGGGGGTATTACACTCCAAAAAGGGGCAACAATGGAAACAGGGGAGATCATCATTTTAGAAACACAAAAACTAAGGAGAGCAGCCCCCAAAACATAGGCAGATGCCCCAAATTTGTGGGAGAAAGGGCAGATTGGATGCCCCGGGGTTATCACGCACCCGGCAGGTAATCTCTCTTGTCAGGACATAATGGTTTAGGACTGAAAGCAAACACGCCGGTGCCTGTTTGCCCTGGACACGCGCAGGTTAATGATTAGAGCGCCAGCCACAGACCTGGAGCTGGCAGACCGCTCTGGGACAAGCTGATGGAGAGACCCCCTGAGGCAGGTGACCCCCAACGTGTCCCAAAGTAACACCCAGGAGTCCCTCGTTAATGAGCGGCCCCGAACGTCTTCTTATTCTTACAGCATTAAACATGACCGTAGAGAAGGAGTCCAACGAACTGAACAACCTGAACCCGACCCAACCCAACCCGAAAAATGAAGAAGAGAAAGTCCCCCCGAAGACGGCGGCCAGGTGCGATCCACTTAAGGTAAAGAACCCCGGACCCGTCATTTAAAAGGGCAAGTTATTGGCTTGGGCTTCCAGCAGAGGAACAGACTCCCAGCAGTAGTTGTAGCGGGTAATACACTGAGGGTATTAAACATGCATGGGATAGACGTACGGCTCCTGAATCTAAGACGAGACCAACGACTGATCACGGTTTGAGTCTTTACAGCAGGAGAAACGGGCAACTAGACGGGGGCCGGATGGGGCCGATCTGCCTGGAGATTCCAGGGTTTTATGAGATTCCGAGAGATCCGATATGTAATTCGCCCCACGGCGTCCGAAGCACAAATCATGGAGCGATGAAACAGGACTGGTCCTAAATATTATATTTTTATAACCATTTAAGTAAACCCAATTGTTTTTTTATGACGTTTTTCGCTCGATAAATGTTCTTACAGGAAAGCCGTGTTTCCTCCCCGTAAGGAGACCCCGCCCTTATTAATCGGATCGGCCGTAAAAAATGGGTTTCTTTAAAAAACCCAATAATGTGAATTATTAAACAGGAACAGAGAAACCCAAAAGACAGATCGTTCCGGGGGGGGGGGCAGTAATAACGTAAACGATAAACCTACCCCCTGCAGTGGCATTTCTGGGCTTATATCCCAAAGCCATATTGATGATGTCATCAGCCAAGTGCCAGTGATGTCATATGGACTGACTGGAAATATAAACCCTGGGATTTGGTGCAGGAGAGAAATTGTTCCACCAATTTGTGTGAAATGCCTCCTTTTACTCAGCAGAGGGCGCTGCTGCTCGTGTAAAACGTGATCGTAGAGCAGGGGCGTCCCATCCTCCTCAGCCAGCCCCTTAGCTGAAAGAGCATTATGGGAGATGTAGTCCTGCAGCAACTGGAGGGCCGCAAATTGGACACCCCTGTCGTAGAGGGAGCCTATAATTAACCCTTTATTAGGGTTTGCGCAAACTCCATGCTGGGAAACAGAGGGTTAAATCACTACGTAAAAAGTAGCCCCGGTATATTTGCCCCTCTCTCCCCGCTAACAGAAAAACAATCGCTTCTCTTCGTATTGCGGGATTAATCCGCGTCGTCTGTACAAAGAGAGGTTTATCCTCAGAGGGGGGGGCGAAACTGTGAATGGGGTAACCCCCCCAACTTCCCCTCAGAGCTGGCCGATGCACTTTACATGCGCTGCCACCTTTGCATTATATACTTCTAATCTTTAAGTGACAGGGCGCAGACAACGAGGGGTTAAGCGTTTTCTTTATTCAAGGAGCAGCCAATCGGATCGCTGTGCGAAACGCGTCGGCGCCGCGCATTCTAATCCCCGCTCTGTTGCAGCTGTTTTTGGCGGCGCTCTGCTTCACTTATTTCGCCAAAGCCTTCTCCGGGAGTTACGTGAAAAGCTCCCTCACTCAGATCGAGAGGAGGTTCGACTTGCCCTCGTCCACGGTGGGAATGATCGACGGGAGCTTCGAGTTCGGTGAGTAGCGGGAATCGCCCCCCCCCAGGAATTAACGCTCAGTCGCTGATTGGCTGTTGTGTTCTGTTTGCAGGTAATTTGCTAATGATCGCCGTCGTCAGCTACTTCGGAGCCAAACTCCACCGGCCGCGGATTATCGCCGGCGGCTGCCTCATCATGTCGGTGGGAAGCTTCCTGACGGCCACGCCGCATTTCTTCATGGGGCAGTAAGTAGCGGCCGCTCCGCGTCCCGCTGGGATTATCGGCTCCGTTTAGTCTGTTCTAGGAAATATTTGGGGGATTCGCAATTTTGGGGTTCTACCCTTCGGGGGGTAAATGGGGGGGTTTAATGCCGGACCAAGAAAAAGGGGTCCCCAGGAGCGGCTGGTGTTTCGCTAATTATATGACAATTAACCAAAAATCTTCTTTTCAGATATAAATATGAATCGTTACGGACGCAGCCGGCCGCACAGAGTAATTTGAGCGCCGGCGTCTCGCCGTGCCTGGCCAATCGGACGCTCGAGGACCTGCAGTCAGGTGCCGCCGGCTCTCCAAGCAAAATATGACGTTATTTATATCAATGCCGAGAAATAATGATTCTTTTCACGGGAAAGACATTAAAGATCATCTGCGGCATTCAGGGGTTTGGGGGCCGTCGACATTTTTTTAATTAGACGTTTTAATGATTATTTCTGGGGGGGGCAATAAGAAGTCTGCCCGGAGCCCCCGCTAATCGCCCATGCAGGGGATGGCGTATTTATTTCCAGGAACACGTAGACTTAAGTGGGGTTTTGTTGTAAAAAGCGGCCCATTAACCCTTTAAATTAAAAAAAAATAAGTTGTTCTTTTAAGCAATGAAGGAATGCGTGAGATTTAACCCTTCGTTGCCTTGTATGTTTCAGACTGCGGGAAAGAAACGCGCTCATACTTGTGGGTTTGTATGTTAATTGGAAACTTGTTACGGGGTATCGGAGAGACGCCAATCATCCCGCTGGGAATCTCCTACCTCGACGACTTCTCCAGGCCGGAGAACACTCCTCTGTACATAGGTAACGACATACGCCGGCGATCAGCGCGCTAATACATCGCAATTATATGACATCATCGATAATCCACACCCGGGAACCCTCACGGCTTTTGCCCCAGTCTCGGGGTGAAGGGGCAGATTCTCCGGGTCACACATTCTCCCTGCGGGGATCATTTATCTCCAGTATGTTGGGGTTGACATCCCTGCTTGAATGCAGGTGACTCTATTAAGCGTATGTGTCTCCACATAGAATCTTCACGTCGGGCTATTAAAGGGTTAATATTTTGAGACTCTCGGGGGCCGCTCACATAGAAAGTTCCGGGGTAATTCATAGCGTTATGATCAATTCCTAATAAAACCATAAATGCTGATAATCAATAATTATCGACAAACCGCTAATGTTTTTAACCCATTCCGTTCCCTCGCGGCCGCACAGCGATTCTGCACACGGTGGCGCTATTCGGCCCCATGACCGGCTTCATGCTGGGATCCTTCTGCGCCAAGCTTTATGTGGACGTCGGATTTGTGGATCTGGGTGAGTTTCCATCTCTATCCAGCCGCCGATAAGGAGAGATTGTATTTATAACCCATCAGCGTCACTCCCTCTCATCTACAGACAGTATTACCATCTCGCCCCAGGACACCCGCTGGGTCGGCGCCTGGTGGCTCGGGTTCCTTATTGCCGGGGCGATAAATCTATTATCTGGAATCCCGTTCTGTTTCCTGCCCAAAAGCCTGAAAAGCCAAAGTGAAGAAGCGGAAGCTGTTCCCGAGAAAATGAACACCGACGAGAAGGAGCGGGATCGCGACAAAGCGACGGTAAAAGGTGCGTCGGGGAGAGCGTCAACACGTTTCACTGGAGCTGATTTATAGGCAGTCGCTTAATGTACGTTCTGCTCACTCTGCCTTCTAAACTAACGCAGGACGTCCAGCAAACTTTCCAGAACATTCTGGGGAAGAGAAGAGAGACGGGGGATGGGGGAGAGACATTTAAATACATAAAGAGATAAAGGACGGGAGGGAATTTATTTCAAAGGAGGAGAAAAGTTACAACAAGAGACCGGAATCTAACACTAGAGGGTCAGAGACTGAGATGGAAGGGAAGGAAGTTTTACTTTACTGAGAGGGTGGTAGATAAGTGGAACAGCCTCCCAGCAGAGGTGGTAGAGGGTAATACAGTGAGGGTATTAAACATGGAAGGGATAGACATACGGCTCCTGAATCTAAGACGAGACCAACGACTGATTAAGGTTTGAGTCGTTACAGCAGGAGAAACGGGCGAGTAGACTGGGGCCGATCTGCCGGTTCTTATGTGTTTCTGTGATTAGTTGGATCCGGTAACGGCCGTCCCGTTATTCTGTAGGGTTTTTCCTCTCGCTGAAGACGCTACTCTGCACCCCTCTGTACACCCTCCTGCTGTGCGTCACCCTCCTGCAGATGAACAGCTTCTTGGGGTTCATCACCTACAAGCCGAAGTACATGGAGCAGCAGTACGGCCAGTCCGCCTCCAGGGCCAACTTCATCACGGGTGAGCCGTGGCCGGCCCGCTCCCTCTCCGCTGTATATATATATATATTATATAAATATATTATATGAGAACCCCCCCTGCATGAGCGTTTACAGTGGTTTTATAGATCATAAACAAAATTTTGGTGTCGGGGAGATTCACCAAAAATCCCGGGTTTTAGGGAATAAATCAGTGATCAATGACCCGGCGGACGACGTCCGGGTTAAACCGTCGGGAATGGCTGGGGTCCCGGCTGCCGGTCTCACGCATGAATGTATTGTTTTCTAGGGGTGTCCACGCTGCCCGCGGCTGCTCTGGGGGTCTTCTTAGGGGGTCTGATTATGAAGAGGTACAAGTTTGGGCTCCTGTCTGCGTCCAAGATGTCGTTCGCGACGTCCCTCGTTGCGTTTCTCCTCTCGCTCTCCGTGTTTGTAATCGGTTGCGAGAATAACGACGTGGCCGGCCTTACGGTGGCGTACGACGGGTGAGTGACCTCTTGGGGCCAATTAACCCATCACATACCAGTGACTTCCAATAATATGCCTCCCCCTCTGTAATATAGGGTTAAACCGCCGGGGCCCCGGGACGGCCTGGCGTTTGCTCCGTGTAACTCTGACTGCGAATGTTCCCCGAGGCAGTGGGACCCGGTGTGCGGAGAGAATCGGGTCACATACATGTCGGCGTGTCTGGCCGGCTGCAAATCCTCCACCGGATCCGGACGGGACAGAGTAAGCAGAACGGCGCAAGACGCGCCGGGGGTTCTACCGGATGGGTAGATTTAGGAGCCTCTCGGGGGCCTCGTTGGTCTTCCGGAAAATGGAGGAGAGCGAATCTCCCCGCCGGCCCCTGAGTGTACACTCTCCCCGACGGCCGTTGAGTGTACGCCTTGTGTTCCCTGCAGGTTTATTACAATTGCTCGTGTATCGGGGCCACGGGCTTCCAGGCCACCAAATTGTCGGCCACGTTGGGGACGTGTCCCCGGAGCGAGAACTGCTCCAAGATGTTCCTGTACTATACGATAAGCCAGTCCTTCGTCACCTTCATCTTCGCGCTGGGAGGATCCGCTACTTATATCATCGTCATGTGGTAAGTCCCGCCCTCTCGCCCAATAACTGCCCCGTAACTGCCCCCTGCTGCCGGGGGGGGGAACCCCACAGCGCCCCCGCTGGCTTCATATTATTTGTCCATCACATCATTTAATGAAATATATTGTGACGCATTTCGAGAAATTCTGGGTCAAAGTACGTAATTGTGGAGAGAGGAGGAATAGTCTGTCGGTTTCCATGGCAACTGGCAATTTTGTAAATACGGCCCGTTGGGATTATTGGTGAAGTTTTTTTTCCCTGCATTTCCGTGGAAATAAACAGGGAAGTCTCTTTATCCCGGATGGACTCTCGGAAGGATTGTCATTATCGCTCGTTACAGCTCTGTGTCCACGTGCCAGAGCGTCTCCCCGTGCTTGGCACACGTTACATGAAGCGCGTGCCGTTTCCTCCACTCCCTGACATGCCTTTTGTGTCGTGCAGGTCCGTTAGTCCGGAGTTAAAGGCCCTGGCCATCGGAGTCTATATGTTACTGATCAGAACCCTCGGTAGGTGTTTATGTACCGATCGCTCACACTGTCGCCTACGTAGGACACGTGTGCAGAAAACATACATGTCCGCCATCCCGTGTCACAATAATGCCCTCTTCTGGGGGGGTTTCCCTGCCGTGTACATCTGCATCCCGCCACGAGCAGCAATCCACCCCGGCTTCAGCCTCAGATATTTCTCCATAGACTCCCTTTCCGTGTGCGCACGGAACCTGCATGATCACGTGACCACGTGGCGGTAAAAGGATGCCTGACATCAGCAGGATGACATCACAGACATAGAACTCGTCTCTCCGGCGGTCCGCGGGGTGGGGGTGGGGCGGGATTTACATCCGCAGACACTTTCTCTCACCTGCTTTCCTTTTGCCGCCTGCAGCCGGGATCCCGGCCCCTATATACTTCGGGGCCCTCATAGATAAGACGTGTTTGAAATGGGGAACCAACGCCTGCGGGGGGAAAGGGGCCTGCAGGATGTACGACGCGGCCTCGTTCAGGTAAAAGAAACGTTCACCCGATTATCAAAGAATTACAGAGTGTAAGCTCTGCGGGTCAGGGAGGTCGTTTACTCATCGCCAGAATAAATTCCTTCTCTGTGCCCCCCGCAGGAATATATTTTTGGGTCTGACGGCTGGAATCCGCGCTCCCATTTACATCATATATCTGGGCTTCATCTACATGGTAAAGCAGCAGCTCCGGGGGGCAGCCGGAAAAGCCCCACAAACCGCGGGGAGCGGGGAAGAAGCCGCCGGGGTAACCCGCTACGAGAACGAGGCCAGTAAGGAGGAGCGCGAGGCGCTCGGCGCGGAGTCCGGCCTTTAATGTCTCTAAATCTGTGTATTTCTAATAAAAAGAATCCATGTTCTTGTGTAGACTGCGTGCTGCGCATGTTCCGAATGTAACGCACATCCCCCGACGCCCTGCGTTTAAACCCTTCATAGAGGCTAGTAATGCCCCGGCCACCCGGGGGCGACAGCAAGCGGCGGGACTGTCTCACACCACTGATTCCTGGACGGTTTGGTTCTGTAATCTGCACCCGAGGGGTCGCCCTAACAGCTCCATATTAAAGCCACCTGTGCGCATGCAGGACAGCTGAGAGCAGCCATGGATTTGGACGTAGAGCAAACCATCCCCGCGGACAGCCCTCAAACCTCACACATTGGGCAAATCTCCCATAAGACAAGAATCAAAAGGGAGATCCCTGAGAGAAATACATGGGGGGGGTCCACCCGTGGGGGCTTATCACCAAATACCACAACCGGACCAAAATCACAGCCCCCATCAGGCCCGTCCCTGATGTAATAGAGAAGGCTGGGGGGCGCTCAGGGAAGGCGACATCACTGAGTTAATCTACTTTAGAGATTTTGAGCCCTGGCAGTTTCTTCACTGCTGGATCCTTCCTGTGATCCGTCCGTAGGATTAAATGTCCGTGTGGTGGGGGAGCGTCCATCGCCACATCCATGACGGGTCCGTTCCATAAAACATCTCAGGTATTCTCGCTTACCACTAGCACCCCCCCCATTGTACAGCGCTACGGACTCTGCCGGTGCTATACAAATAAACTGAACATAGTTACCGGGATCTCTTCAGCTGCCCTGAGACCTACATGACCTGGATCACTGAGGGAACGTGTCCCGCGTGGCTGCGGTAATTACCCCCGCCGAGAGCACTTTGGGGTTAATTATCAGGAAAGGTTGAAGTCTAAGCGGTGTTTTCAGCGCTCCTCCTCCTCGCCCAGATCTTCCTCGCCGCACTTTGTGGAAGAAGCTCCGTAAGTAACATTTTCTGCAGCCCGTTCTCTGAAAACCATTCAATGTCATAATTCTGAGTCTGTATGATGTCATAGCCACAAATACGAGCTTACGCTGGATCCGATCAGATAACAGCTGATATTAGAGCGGGCCGCCATTAATAAAACGTTATCTCAGAACCCGTTAAATGAATAAATTATCAAATTCTGGAAATACTTTTCCAAACTCCAGGAAACTTGGCGTCACGGATCGCTGTCCTGATGCATGTACATGTATGTTACACGTCTTCGCCGGCGATGAATGGATGATCACGTGTTATTTGTGAAGGACAGACGTGGCGATCCGTGCCGGTTTCTGTAAATAGATTTTTCTCACAATTTTTCTGAAAATTTTGTTTTTTCATTTTGTCCGAACTCAGGAGTTTTTTTGAGCAGGAACTTCGTGATTTGAGTATTTGTGATTAAGCTGCAGAGAAGCGATGGCTCCGGCTGGGAATTCATCGCCGACGAAGCGACTGAAAGTTTCCAAACTAAAGGTAAAAATTCTTTAAAGTTTATTAATACAGAGAAAAAAATGAGATCAGGCGCGTCAGACTCCGGAGAAAAGGGTCGATTTCGAAGGTTTTTTATTTCAATCTTTCGCCGGCCGCCGAATCTGATTTTCTCTGTGATCTGATTTTGTCAGCGATCTGATTTTCTCTGCGATCTGATTTTCCCGATGATCCGATTTTCTCGGCGATCTGATTTTCCCGGCGATCTGATTTTCTCTGCGATCTGATTTTCCCGACGATCTGATTTTCCCAACGATCTGATTTTCTCGGCAATCTGATTTTCCCAGCGATTTGATTTTCTCGGCGATCTGATTTTCCCAGCGATCTGATTTTCCCAACGATCTGATTTTCCCGATGATCTGATTTTCCCGGCGATCTGATTTTCCCGACGATCTGATTTTCCCAGCGATCTGATTTTCCCAACGATCTGATTTTCCCGACGATCTGATTTTCCCAACGATCTGATTTTCTCGAAGATCCGATTTTCCTGGCGATCTGATTTTCTCAAAGATCCGATTTTCTCGATGATCTGATTTTCTCTGCGATCTGATTTTCTCTGCGATCTGATTTTCCCAACGATCTGATTTTCCCGACGATCTGATTTTCCCGGCGATCTGATTTTCCCAACGATCTGATTTTCTCGACAATCTGATTTTCTCTGCGATCTGATTTTCTCTGCGATCTTCTCAGCAATCGAATTCTGAAGTCATTTAGTCACAGATCTCAGGTCGGCGTCCGCCTCTCTCACAGTATAATTATTATTTATTCATTTATATGGCTCCATCATATTCCGCGGCACAGTACAATTATATTTCACATTGTTTCTGTTAATTGCAGGTCTTCCTTCTCGCGTTATCCTACTCCTACGTCACCAAGTCGCTGGCGCTCAGCTACTCCAGGAGTATGATCACTCAGATCGAGAGGAGATTCAATATCCCGTCTTCGTTAGTCGGCGTTATCGACGGGAGCTTTGACATCGGTAATCCGTCTACAGTATGGGGGGCTCCGGACCTTAATGCCGTGCCCCACCCTATTGGGGTGAAATAACCTTCTTTATCCTTCCTTTGCAGGAAATTTGCTGGCGATCGCCTTTGTGAGTTACTTTGGCGCGAAATCTCACCGCCCGAGAGTGATGGCGGCCGGCTGTCTCGTTATGTTTTTGGGCGGCTGTCTGACAGCTTTACCTCATTTCATTATGAGACAGTAAGTGGATAAAACGGAGGCGGAGTCTGGACCGATGAACCAATCAGATTCCTCGTAAATCGCGTCCGGTAGGGTTACCCTATAGGTATCAGCTGTAGCCGTGTATGTGTGCTGCGTGTACATGTGCACGTATGTAGTGTGCGTGTTGGTCTAGTACGGATGTTCATGCTGCTCGTACAGCCGTGTAATGTCATTACCGTGTTACAGATACCAGTACGACCGCGCACATGGCGTGTCCACGAATTCTACGTCCCACGTGCAGCTGTGTCTGGCAAATCAGAGCCACGCGAGTGAAGCCGGGGCGTCCGAAGGTGCCGTATAAATAGTAGAATTATTACTGACCAGTGACTGTTCTGGCGTGTTACGTGTGGCTTAATTAAAAAAAATTAAATCAAGTAATGTACACGCTACATACATGTGAAGGATTTCTGTTCTGGGGTAATTAATTATAATATATAATATAATATATGATGATAACCCTACCCCATGGCACTCATGGCTGCCCCTAGTCCTGCTCATGTCAGGGGCCCAATGGCACAACTACCTGTCAACACGTGGAGCCCATGGACTCAAGCGAGAATGAACGCTCTGTAAGGGGGCGTGCCATCCTCCTGGAAATGGATTGTAAATTCTCTTTATTGCCCCCGCAGAGTGTAAGTCGGGATCCGAGTCGCACATGTGGATCTTCGTGCTGGTGGGAAACATCTTGCAGGGAATTGGGGAGACCCCTATCGAACCTCTAGGACTGTCTTATGTGGACGACTTCGCCAAAGCTGACAATTCCCCCTTTTACATTGGTGAATATAAAACGGGCTGAGTGTTGGGGGCAGGGAGGTAACTAGAAGCCACAGGGCCCCGGTTTGAAAAATACCCCGGGGCCACCCAACTTCACCAAGCAATATGTCCTACAATGCCATCTTTGTCTCCAAGCAGCTTGTCAATGATCCTGCCTGTGCCATCTTTGCCCCCAAACAGTCTGCCTTTGCCCCTGCTTACACCACTTACCTGCAGGAGTGGGGTCTCTCTTTCTCTGTGCTGTGTTCAGAGAGCTCTAGCATGCAGGAAGTGGATATGGCATCACTTCCTGGATCAGTCAGACATCTGATCGGACCAAGTGGGCCGACAGGTGGTCACAGGGGTCGCCCGGGCCCCCTGACCGCGGGGTTGTGCGAGAACCGCTGTTATTCTTTGAACAGACTGAGGCCCGAAACAAAATGAGAAAATTTAAATTTACACCAAAGGCCGCGGATCCCAACACGATTTAATAAACGATCTTCTGCTGCCAAAAGTACAAAGTCATGGAAAGTGAGAGCTGACGCCGCGCCAAGTCACGCCTGGGTCACGGGATCGGTGTCACAATGTAACAATCCGCTAGTTTAACCTTTCACCTGCCTCACACCGGTGCCTGTCTGGGAGCCCCCAATTATAGACCCCATTAGACCCCCTTTGATGGCCCAGACCGCCCCGGGTCTGTATGAAAGGGCTGCGGGGATTGGCTCCTGTGTATAGGGGGTATATGTATCAATACTGCCCCCCATTAACGGGAATAACTGTTTGATAAAGATTGGGGGCTTTGCAGTAATGGCGGTGATTTGAGGCTTTTCATTCTCTCGCGCAGGAATAATACAGACCATATCGATCGGCGGGCCCTTCCTGGGATCGTTAATGGCCGCGTTCTTCGCACAGATCTACGTGGACGTCTGGTTTGTAAATCTGGGTAATACATTGTATCTGTTCTAAAATTCATTAATCATTAATCTATAGAGCGACATTAACCTTCTCAGTGCCAGAAAAAATACCAATTATTTAGAAAAAAAATCAAAAAGTTCAGTTTTGATAATAAAAAAAAAAAAAAAAAAAAAAAGGACCGCGTTAATCATACATGATCTGGGGTAGGATGATTGACCAAATCCGACGTTTCTCTGCCCGGTTACCTTAAGGAACCTCTAGAACGGTTACACATTAAAACCTTGATGGAAGCCGCCATCTTAGCTTAGTCTTTGGCTCTCGTTGTCTGCAGACCCCGAGCCGCCATCGCTGTCAGTCATGTGATCTTTTGGGCGACTTCCTCTTCTCAAACACTGCACTGAGCTGACGCTTTATGGCGATGCTAATGTGGATTGAAACCCTTTTAACTTGGTTGCTGCAGATGATGTCACTTTGGGACTCACCGATACACGTTGGGTTGGCGCTTGGTGGCTGGGATTTTTGATTAGTGCCGCTCTGAATCTCCTCGCGGCGGTTCCATTCTGGTTCTTCCCGAAATCCCTTCCCAAGGAGGGTGAAGAGGATCCGCCGGAGGCAAAAGAAACTCTTCAGCCCCTCGCGGAGGAGAGGAGAATAGAAACCCCCGACCAGAAAGTTGTCGGTGAGTGGGATGCAGGGAGTTTGCCCTCGCGAGACGGGACGGGCGAGCTTTGCGGACGCCCCTAGGCCAAAAACATTTACAAAAAATGGAAGGAAATGAGATTCGGGTATAGAATTAAAAGAACAAGTGGAACGGGCAGCTTGAACAGGCAGGGCAAATAATAAACCCTCGATACGGTGGCAGCCCATTCCCTGATAATAAAACCTTTGACATCATACAGTCCCGGCCCTGTTTTACCCCTGTCCTCGGCACATGCTTAGTCTGCCCTATGGAGAATCTGGGGGTTTTAGGGGGTCTCCCATGGGGTAATAAAGCAATCCACGTGATCTAATTGGATGGAATAATCCACATTCCGCTCCGTCACAGAATTCCTGCCGTTCCTGAAGAGACTCTTGGGGAATCGGGTGTTCATGTTATTTCTGGTCGTCACCGTCGTCCAGTTCAACGCCTTCGTGGGATTCTTCTCTTTTATGCCAAAATACGTGGAGCAGCAATACGGGAAATCGGCATCAGAAGCCATCTTTTTAATTGGTTGGTATCCTGGGAAATATATATATACGGGCCAAGAATACGGGCCGCATTTTCTCTGTTTTCCCTGTTCTCTCTCTCTACTCCCCTTCTCTCTCCCCCCTCCTTTCCTTATTTCTCCCCATCCCTTCTTACTCTCCCTCCCCTTCTCTCTCTCCCCCTCCCTTCTCTCTCTCCTCTCCCCCTCCCCTTTTCTTTGTCAACTCTCCCTTCTTTCCCTCCCCTTTTCTCTCTCCCCCTCCTTTTCTTCTCTCCCCTCCATCTCTTCCTTCATCCCCTCTTTCTCTCTCTTTTCCTTCCTTCCTCAACTCACCTATACATGCCCTCACCTCACCGTTCCTCACTTCTCCTACCTAGATATATATATATATGTGTAACCGGTTTCATTTGATGAGCGACATTTTGTATGACTTGGCATAAAAGGTGTTAGACCCGGCCAGTCTGCTGTTATTGGCTTTCTGCTCCCATCACCCTCAGCCAAGCGGCTCGGTGTTCTATCTCCTCTCCCTGCAGGTGTGTACAATCTCCCGGTAATTTGCATCGGTTACTTTTTGGGAGGATTTTTCATGAAGAAATTCAAGGTGACAACGTTTTTGGCGGCAAAGATCGGATTTTGGAGCTCGGTGCTGGAATATCTCATTTATTTCTCGGCCTTCGCCATGCTCTGCAGGAACGCCGTCGTAGCCGGACTCACCGTGTCATATGACGGGTACGGACCCCTCAACTCTGCTGTTTTAGTTTTTGGGTGAAAATTCTGGAGTTGGGTCTGAAGATCATGTGTAGGAAATGATCTAAACTCCACTCCACTCAGGGCGAGAGGGCCGGTTCTTGGAATGGAGGGGCAGATTCTCGGGCTGCACGGGGCAGAAGTGTGACATCTGATCAGGTCAGGCAGGTCTTTGAGACGTAAAATGATTTGTTTTCTTTTTTTCTTCAGAGTTGAAGAAACCTCCTATCTGGATAATCTGCGCTCGGATTGTAACAGGAACTGCGACTGCCCCACGGATATTTGGGACCCCGTGTGTGGCGATAACGGGGTGTCGTACGTGTCGGCTTGTCTGGCCGGCTGTGACTATTCCACGGGATGGGGACAGGGTGCGGTAAGTCGGGGTCACCAGACCATATACATGGGGGGCTGCACACATACCTCCCAACTGTCCTGTTTTCAGGGGGCAATACGTGAGACATCTAGTCACCCACACTTTGGTCGTTGTAACGTGGTGGTCGTTGTGATGGAGTGGTCGTTGTAACGTGGTTGTCGTTGTAACGTGGTGGTCGTTGTGATGGAGTGGTCGTTGTAACGTGGTGGTCGTTGTGATGGGGTGGTTGTTGTGATGCGGTGGTTGTTGTAACGTGGTGGTTGTTGTGATGTGGTGGTTGTAACATGGTGGTCGTTATGATGTGGTGGTTGTTGTGACGCAGTGGTCGTTGTGATGTGGTGGTTGTGATGCGGTGGTCGTTGTGATGTGGTTGTTGTGATGAGGTGGTTGTTGTGATGCGGTGGTTGTTGTGACATGGTGGTCGTTGTGATGTGGTGGTTGTGACATGGTGGTTGTTGTGATGCGGTGGTTGTTGTGATGTGGTGGTGGTTGTGATGCGGTGGTTGTTGTGATGCAGTGATCGTTGTGATGCGGGGGTTGTTGTGATGCAGTGATCGTTGTGATGCGGTGGTTGTTGTGATGCGGTGGTTGTTGTGATGTGGTGGTTGTGATGCGGTGGTTGTGATGCGGTGGTGGTTGTGATGTGGTGGTCATTGTGATGCGGTGGTGGTTGTGATGTGGTGGTCATTGTGATGCGGTGGTGGTTGTGATGTGGTGGTCATTGTGATGCGGTGGTCGTTGTGATGTGGTGGTCGTTGTGATGTGGTGGTTGTGACGCGGTGGTCATTGTGATGTGTTTTCCCACATGTTTTTATGGTTATTTCTGCAGGTTTTCCGCAATTGCAGCTGTATCCCTGGCTTTAACAGCAGCGCCGTGCTTGGCCAGTGCCCCAGGGAGGGTAAATGCGACACCATGCTGCTGTATTTCATGATCCTGTCGCTCGTCTGCTGCCTGATTTACTCATTTGGAGCCATGCCGGGGTACATGGTGTTAATCAGGTAATGTTACCCTTAGCGGGGGCTGTGCTGGGGTACGTAGGAGGGGGCAGTCTGCCACTGGGTGCCACTCATCAGACAGGGAGGGTGCAGGTCGGACCAGCACATTGTAAATGATTTTGGACCGGCCCAGGGAATGCAGCAGGGTCACAAATCGTGAGGTCCCGTGAATCCGCGGTATAATATGAGACTGCCTTACAGTGTGCGAGCGCCAGAGAGAGAGCTGCACTCAGTGAGGTGACGGAGTGGTGACAAGGAGGAGTGGTGACAAGGAAGGAGTGGTGAGAAGGAGGGAGTGGTGAGGGTATGTAAGTTTTTGTCAGCATGAATGTGTGTGTGTAAATTTGTGACCATGGATGTATATGTGCGTGTGAGAGCATGTGTGTATATGTGTAAGCGTATGTGAGAATGGATGTGTGTGTGAGCAGAGATGTGTAAGTGTGTGTGAGTGAGTATATGTGTGTGCATGTGTGTTTGTGTGAGTGTGTAAGTCTGTGCAAATGCGAATGTGTGTAAAAATGTGTGCCAGTGCATATGTGAATTACCCTTTCTGGGGCTGTGCTGGGGGGTACATGGCATTAGTAGGGTCATACTACTTTTTTGGGGCTGTGCTGGGGGGTACATGGCGTTATTGGGGTCATATTACCTTTCTGGGGCTGTGCTGGGGGGTCATGGTGTTATTGGGGTCATATTACCTTTCTGGGGCTGTGCTGGGGGGTACATGGTGTTATTGGGGTCATATTACCTTTCTGGGGCTGTGCTGGGGGTACATGGCGTTATTGGGGTCATATTACCTTTCTGGGGCTGTGCTGGGGGGTACATGGCATTAGTAGGGTCATATTACTTTTTGGGGGCTGTGTTGGGGGTACATGGCGTTATTGGGGTCATATTACCTTCCTGGGGCTGTGCTAGGGGTACATGGCGTTATTAGGGTCATATTTCCTTTCTGGGGCTGTGCTGGGGGGTACATGGCGTTATTGGGGTCATATTACCTTTCTGGGGCTGTGCTGGGGGGTACATGGCGTTAGTAGGGTCATATTACTTTTTGGGGGCTGTGTTGGGGGTACATGGCGTTATTGGGGTCATATTACCTTCCTGGGGCTGTGCTGGGGGTACATGGCGTTATTAGGGTCATATTTCCTTTCTGGGGCTGTGCTGGGGGGTACATGGCGTTATTGGGGTCATATTACCTTTCTGGGGCTGTGCTGGGGGGTACATGGCGTTATTGGGGTCATATTACCTTTCTGGGGCTGTGCTGGGGGGTACATGGCGTTATTGGGGTCATATTACCTTTCTGGGGCTGTCCTGGGGGGTACATGACGTTAGTAGGGTCATATTACCTTTCTGGGGCTGTCCTGGGGGGTACATGACGTTAGTAGGGTCATATTACCTTTCTGGGGCTGTGCTGGGGGGTACATGGTGTTACTGGGGTCATATTACCTTTCTGGGGCTGTCCTGGGGGGTACATGACGTTAGTAGGGTCATATTACCTTTCTGGGGCTGTGCTGGGGGTACATGGCGTTATTGGGGTCATATTTCCTTTCTGGGGCTGTGCTGGGGGGTACATGGTGTTATTGGGGTCATATTACCTTTCTGGGGCTGTGCTGGGGGGTACATGGTGTTATTGGGGTCATATTTCCTTTCTGGGGCTGTGCTGGGGGGTACATGGTGTTATTGGGGTCATATTACCTTTCTGGGGCTGTCCTGGGGGGTACATGACGTTAGTAGGGTCATATTATTTTTGAGGGCTGTGGTGATACTCGTTACTAATACATGTTCCTGCTGTTTTCTTAGGAGCCTGACCCCGGAAGAGAAGGCGTTTGGTTTGGGTCTCCATCTGTTGGCGGCGCGTGCGCTGGGTAGGGGTCCTGTGTATATTTATACTCCGGGGGTATATACCGGGTTCTGTTACTAGAATCCACAATTTCATTTCCAGGTGGAATTCCCTCTCCAATCTACTACGGGGCGTTAATCGATACGACCTGCATAAAATGGGGGACCACCAGCTGCGGGGAGCCGGGTGCGTGTCGCATGTACGACTCTGATGCCTACAGGTAAACCTGTAGGACCGCAATGTCTCACTTCTACCCCCCTCCGGGGTATTAATCAGTCTGCTGGGTAATTCAATATGTAAAGGGCCCTTGACGACTACACCCATGGGGGGTAAAACCGGTGCATAGTTCACCAAATTCATGAATGTGCAGTTGCACGTTAATAAAAAATAACACAGGTGGGGGCCGAATAGAGCCAACGAGGGGTAAGAGGAGCAGAGCCAGCAGCAGGTAAATATTATTGAAGTGGCTTTATGTGGTTTGGTGGCAGAGAGTCGTCGGAGGGCCTTTTGGTTGCTTTCTGGGGTATTTACTGGGATTTATTTTCTCTGCCAGATACATTTATTTTGCGGTTCCTGCAGCTTTGAGGTTTATCTCCTACATTCCGTGTGTGTTTATTCTCACTAAACTCAAACGAGACGCCGCTCGCCCCGAGGACGCCGCTCGCCCCGAGGACGCCGCTCGCCCTGAGAACGCCGCCTCGGAGAGGAAAGCAGAGGAAACGGACCAATAAGACGCACCGACCTGCGCCCAACGCGGAAAGAAACACAGGGAACCCGGGCCGGTGAGCTGTGAGCGGCCAATAGGGAGGCTTCGGGGGCCACAGATGAAATTTTTCTCTTATGCAAAATGTTATAAAAATTATCCAAAAAAACAAAAAACTTTACTGAAAGCGCCTTCAAATTATATCCACCTGTGACCAATCCTCGCTCTTCAGTCAAACGAGACAGGGGGCAGCTTCAGGTAACGTTATATTGATCAGCCAATCCCTCGGCCCCCGAGCCCAGCAGTCTACGCCGGACAGAACAAACCCGGACACCAGGGGGCAGCAAACACTAAAACCCTTCACGCCTCGATCCGCTGCCCCACCACAGGAGGGATTCACATGTCAGTTTCCACATGAAGCTTTCTCACCCCATTAGGAAGGTGTGTGGCCCCAAAGCATTAACAACTTGGGGCCCCAAGGACCATTTCCTACCCACGTCTTGCCTTTGCTCCCTCCTGATGCCCCAAAGCACCAAGGGGGAAAATTATGGGGCACTTGGCCGAAAACAGCTGGTATCTGATTCATTGTGACACGGAATGACTTCCGAATTCCGATGACCCCGATGGGATTTACGCTGTAATTAAACAGAATTCATATTTCCTCACCAGGGGTCCCCGTTTTCATTGGACAGAACCCCGACTTGCCTCTATTTGCCCCTAAAACCCACTTTCAGTATATTTTATTTTAAAAGCATCACATTTATTTTCCTCTAAGTATCAATAAAGGTATTTCCCACAGTCAATGAAAGACACGTTTTTGTGTTTGTCAAGGACACAAAAGTATGTAAATGCAGCCCGAACAAGAAGGCACTTCTCTGCGAGGGGATTCGGTCAGATTGGGGGGCGGGGCAGCCCAGTGGGAGATGAGATATAATGCAGATAAATGTAAAGTTACGCATCTTCGGAAAATAAATAAATAGCTCAACACGGGCCGGAGAGTATATAATATATAATATGAGGAATATACAGGGATATAGCGGGTTATAAGGACGGGATTAGTTATACGGCCGGAGAGTATATAATATATAATATGAGGAATATACAGGATATAACGGGTTATACGATTGGGATTAGTTATACCGCTGGAGAGTATGTAATATATAATATGAGGAATATACAGGATATAACGGGTTATAAGGACGGGATTAGTTATACGGCCGGAGAGTATATAATATATAATATGAGGAATATACAGGGATATAACGGGTTATAAGGACGGGATTAGTTATACGGCCAGAGAGTATATAATATATAATATGAGCAATATACAGGATATAACGGGTTATAAGGACGGGATTAGTTATACGGCCAGAGAGTATATAATATATAATATGAGCAATATACAGGATATAACGGGTTATAAGGACGGGATTAGTTATACGGCCGGACAGTATATAATATATATAATATGAGGAATATACAGGGATATAAAGGATTATAAGGATGGGATTAGTTATACGGCCGGAGAGTATATAATATATAATATGAGGAATATACAGGGATGTAACGGGTTATAAGGACAGGATTAGTTATACGGCCGGAGTGTATATAATATATCCTGTATATTCCTCATATTATATAACGGGTTATAAGGAAAGGATTAGTTATATGGGGTGGAGAGTATATAATATATAATATGAGGAATATACAGGATATAATGGGTTATAAGGACGGGGTTAGTTATACGGTGGGAGAGTATATAATATATAATATGAGGAATATACAGGATATAACGGGTTATAAGGACGGGGTTAGTTATACGGGGGAGAGTATATAATATATAATATGAGGAATATACAGGGATATAACGGGTTATAAGGATGGGATTAGTTATACGGGGGGAGAGTATATAATATATAATATGAGGAATATACAGGGATATAACGGGTTATAAGGACGGAATTAGTTATACGGCCGGAGAGTATATAATATATAATATGAGGAATATACAGGATATAACGGGTTATAAGGACGGGATTAGTTATACGGCCGGAGAGTATATAATATGAGGAATATACAGGGATATAACGGGTTATAAGGACGGGGTTAGTTATACGGCGGAGAGGATATAATATAAAATATGAGGAATATACAGGGATATAACGGGTTATAAGGACGGGATTAGTTATACGGCCGGAGAGTATATAATATATAATATGAGGAATATACAGGGATATAGCGGGTTATAAGGACGGGATTAGTTATACGGGCGGGGAGTATATAATATATAATATGTGGAATATACAGGGATATAGCGGGTTATAAGGACGGGATTAGGTAAGGATCTCTTAGGATTTGGGGCTTTTTCAATCTAAATCACTATATAATCATTTGCCGCTTTGACGTACGCCGTGTTTGCCGATGCTGCTGATCACAGGTGCAAAGATCGTTAGTGAGTACCCACCCTGCGCAGCACACGCGGGGTTAATACAATATAGGTTTGGACAGGTTGAGAATTGCGGCTCCGGGGTAATTCACTCAGGTTTCACGCATTAAATTAATGCAATTATATAAATTTCACAAAATGAAATGTTTTCAATCATCATGTAATATCATGGAAGCGACACAGATCTCATCTCTCGGGGGGGGGGGGAGCGACCGCATTCAAATTAATGCTTATTATTGGCTCAACTTTTAACCTGTTCATGAACCAAAGGAATAAAAATGTTTGGTTTCCTAAAAAAACCAAAAAAAAAACCCAGGAAAATGGAGAATATGCTGGACGCGGATAAATGTAAATATATTAAACACACAATTGCTTTATTTTAATACAAAACAAAGGGTTCAAAGCTGAAATGGGGCATTTGGGGTAAATAAACCGAAAATCCTGGAAAATAATTCTGGATCTTCTATAAAAGGCAGCAATAAATTCACATGATTTACATTTTCTAGATATTAACGGTATTTATATAAAGACGGTAAGACTTCTGATGACGTCACTTGAAGACTTGAATGCCGCGGCTTGTGGCGGTCAGCGGGACCCGGGGGCCGGCCGGGCGGACAGCGCAGCATTAGTTGAAAGTAATGAGCGCTAAACACACAGAGACTTTGGTGTAAAATCCGCACAGACAGTTTATTACGACGCGTTCTATTTAAAGGCGTTTGGAGCAGCGAGAGCGTCACAGCTGTCACAGAGCTTTAAATACCCACCGACGTGAAATCATAGAACAAATAAAATCCTTCGGAATATCCCAAGCCTCCCACGTTCCGTGCTGGAGTTATAGAACATCTGGGGGTAGTGGCTACATGGATCTGCCTCTGAAGACGAGAATCTGATGATTTATATCATGTTTTCATCTTCAGCACGCATGGGATAGACATACGGCTCCTGAATCTAAGACGAGACCGACGACTGATTAAGGTTTGAGTCTTTACAGCAGGAGAAACGGGCGACTAGACGGGGCCGCCGGGGGCCGATCTGCCGGAGGGTTCTATTTATGATGTTTCTTTTTTTCCACAGATTTCTGCAGCTGGAAGTTTTGATTGCCACTCAAAGCGTCACTTTGTTGAAAAAGTCCATTAATAATGAGTCACCTCGAGCGACTGACGTGGGCCGGGCGCTGAATGTGCGTCTCTGTGACTCGCCGCGGCACAAACTCATCTTAAAGTTGAAGATATTTGGACGGAAATTGTGATTTTTCCCATGAAAATTTATTATTCTTTTATAAGAAAAAAAGTAAAACCCCCGAATAGTGCGATTCAGACAACAACTTCCAACAAATAAACTGTGAGCAGCTGAAACACATTTCCATAAATTTCTTTTTACCCCAGTTGTAGTTTTTGCCCCATAATATGATGTTTTCAGGCAGCTGCATATCAGCCGTTTGTATGATTCTCGCTCTGTTATCTGATCGCCGATCTACTAAACCCCCCGACTCCTTATCATACCCCCTGTGGGGAACAATAGAATGGCTCAGTCTTAATCACCCAGTCAGACTCTCTGACTAATTAAAGCATACAGAGGAACGGACTTCATTAGCATCCCATAAAGCGTCAGCTCAATGTCGGGTTTGAGTCGGGCTGCGTGGCCTCGCCGGGAGATTAAAGCCAAAAAATCCCGTTTATTACCCCAAACGGACAGACCGGCCCGGGATTCCGTAGATGTTACAGTTTTTTTTAACGTTTCCCTGAACGATGAAATTTATGAAAACAAAGACTGAAGTCCCCGAACCCGTAACGCGTCTCGTCTTTAATGTCGGAGCCGCAATCCGCCTACGAATAATTGGGGTTATTTAGTTTGGAAAAAAGACGGCTTAGGGGGGATTTAATAACTATGTATAAATATATAAGGGGGCAGTACAGAGATCACTCCCAGGACCTATTTATACCCAGGACTGTATCTATAACAAGGGGACATCCTCTACGGCTGGAGGAAAGAAGGTTTCTACACCAGCACAGACGGGGGTTCTTTACAGTAAGAGCGGTGAGATTATGGAACTCTCTGCCAGAGGAGGTGGTAATGGTAAACTCAATAAAAGAGTTCAAAAGGAGCCTGGACGTGTTTCTTGAAAGCAATAATATTACAAGTTATGGATATTAGATTAATAGGGACAGAACGTTGATCCAGGGATTTATTCTGATTGCCATATTTGGAGTCGGGAAGGAATTTTCCCCCTGGTATGGGGCAATTGGCATCTGCTTCATAAGGGTTTTTGCCTTCCTCTGGATCACAGTAGGGACACAATATGTATATAGGTTGAACTTGATGGACTTTGGTCTTTTTTCAACCTTATGAACTATGTTACTATGTTACTATGTTACGACCCTGAAATCGCTGTCATCGCTAAAAGCGAAAACGCCAAAGAGACGCGTTTAAGAGCTTTCTTCAAGTCACGTCGAAAATTGTACATTCAGAGATCGTTAAGACCCCCCCCCCGAAGATTTCTTCCAACTTCATTCGAGTGAACGTCGCCATTCTCTTTATTCATATATTGATGATGACGCCAATTAATCGATCAATCTCCGAAGAGTCAATAAACAGCATTCTTTACGCAGATTATACGTTTTCCCGACATTTCTGTAAAAGAATTGTTTAACCCTTTACGGATACGGGGAGTCCCATTGGTTCTCTCTTCCGGGACGGACGTGTTAAGACCCCAAAGTCTCTCTGATTTTTATTTGTTATCATCAAATAATCAATGAATTGTCTCCCCAAACGACAGGAAATTGGAAAATTCCGAATCTCATCACTCTCAGCTGGAAACCAGAGCGAAGCTGATACTCGGCAGCCGTTGTAGAGAACGCGCCCTGCCGGAGCTTCACAAATGAATGCGACGTTTCCATTAAAACAGAGAATGGGCAATAATGTATTTTAACCCCTTAAGGGACAGGCAGCCCCCATCTGTCCCGTGCTTTAAATAACATTGGCTATGAATGGAGTGTAATTGGCATGAGGGAGCTGCTCGGACCGTCCTTTATACACAGAAATCACTCGAGCGCATAACGCCGCGCACGCACTCACGGAGCACTCGCCTTTGTGTTACAGAAATGCTATTCCGGCAGCGGCTGGGATGAGGGTCTCCCGGCGCCCCCCGCCTTCCCGTTAATGTGATGGGAGTCATCTCCCTCCTCTAGTGACGCTGACGTCAGGGCTCACAGGTGAGGGGGGTATATAAGAGCTCGCTCAGTTCTTGGCTACGAGGGGAAGCCGGACGTCGACGCCACCAGACGGGACCACCGGACGGGACGCTCTGACTGGCAGCTTTGAACCTGTCACCGCCGCCTGCCGAGCCTGCGCAGGTACGAACTTTCTGCCGGCTCCTGGGAATCCTCCTGTTACTTTTAATAATGTGATTTTCTGAATGAATGCGGGGAAATACTCAGCGAGCCTCGGGGGCTTCGCGGTGACAGCGGGGGGTCTTTATTAACCTGCTTAACCCTCCCGCAGATCAGAAATCATGTGTTGCGTTAACCTGATGGCCGCCCTCCTCGTCCTCTCGGTGACGTTCGGCTGCGAGGACGCGACGCCCCTGCACAGGTAAGAGACAAAACTCCCCCAGCTGGTAAACTAAGGGTTAAAAAGGGGCAGCAGTGCTTTACAGAATAAGAGAGTAAAATGCCCGGGTTTGCCCCTTCTGAAGACTTTACACTTTCTCTGCGGGACACAGGGGCAATAATCAAACACAGCATTATTTATTTATCCATCTGCCCCAACACCTGCCGGCTGCCCAGATGAAGGGACTGTCTAAGCGTCTGGTTTTTGTGCTCAGACTGGAGTCGGACGGAGCCTCCAACGGGACTTCGGAGAAAGGATGGAGAATAGACGTCCAGGCGAGATATACCCTCTTCACACCCACCCACAAAATTCCCCGACTGGAGACCCCAAGAGAAAAGAGGTACTTATCTGCCCCGTCAGCGCCACCCGTGCAAACTTGTGTTAGATCTGTGCCGGTTCTAGACCATTTACGGTGACACCCGGAACGTCCGGAACGTCTGGAGCCGCGTCTCAGACAGATGTACGGGGTACGAACCGCAGCATAGGGGGATTAATAGCAACAGCCTGTTGGTTGCTATGGTAACTGCCCCACTGCATAGCATCCGAGTGTAATATAATTAAATATAATAATTAGACAATTAGCTAAAGAAAGCCTTCTGTGTTTCATGTAACTTTACTGAGGACACTACTTTGGTCAGGTAACAAATACATAAAGGGTTAAACACGGTGCAAGAGGGGAGTTTATTCCAAAATGGAGAAAAGAGAGCGGAATCTAACACTAGAGGGTCAGAAACGGAAGAAAGTATTACTTTACTGAGAGGGTGGTAGATAAGTGGAACAGCCTCCCAGCAGAGGTGGTAGAGGGTAATACAGTGAGGGTATTAAACATGCATGGGATAGACATACGGCTCCTGAATCTAAGACGAGACCCACGACTGATTAAGGCGAAGGGAAAACGCGTAGTTTAGGTGGCACTGGGGGCTCTTGCTGGGGCATTCAGGGTTTCTGTATCATATTGCAGTCAGCATGTTGCCCCATAAATGGGTATTTGGCGCCCTGTGGCCTCTCGTGCCTCTACCACTCCCTACTCACACTGCGCACTATTCCCCAGGGGCCAGGCCTTTGGGGGTTAGGGGGCCCTGCATCTTTAACACCTGGTTCCTTTAGGGGTCCAACTCCAGTCTCTGCCAGCGTGGACCCCGAGTGGGGCATCCCACCGCGGCACAGCTATCCAGGGAACGCAAGTCTGCCCCGTTATACCGCGTCGCGCATGCTCGGGGAAATAATACATTTCGTTTCCATCGGCCCGATACCTCGTTGAGTTTTTGAATTATTCTGGCAGCCCCTCCTCCTCCCGAGATAATGGAACATTCCAAGCAATAAAACATTTCCCGCTAAATATATAAGGGGGGGGTAAACTCTCCGCTTCCGCCGGCTCGGAACTTTCCGGATTGCGTTTTTTTCTTCGGTTCTAATGGTTTTTATTTTTCAGCCACCAGCTGGAGAAAAGGAAATGTAACACGGCGACGTGCGTGACCCAGCGCCTGGCGGACTTTCTCGTGCGCTCGCACGGTAACATCGGAGCCATTTACTCCCCGACCAACGTCGGCTCCTTCACCTACGGCAAGAGGAACGTGGTTGGTCTCCTGAGCAGAGAGTCCTTTGACTACCTGCAGCGTTAGCGGCTCCTCGCTCCTCGCGCTCTCACGCGTAACACCCCTCCTGTATATTATGTTTTTTTCCGACCCGCGCACATTCTGGCGATGCCCCGAGTGACCCTCCCGCGGTCTGCGGGCCGTCTGACGAAGGTTCGGGGAACGAGGCGACTTCTGTATAAACACAAAAAAATCCGTCAGACGTCAGCCTCTCGCCGAGAGCGTTTTATTAAAAAATACTGAAAACATACGTTTTTGTGAATCTCTCGTTATTTACGTATCTGGCAGGAAAATGAGACCCGTTTCCGGGAACTTCCTGTTGGTTTTAATGAAGTGTTATGGGTGAAATATATGAGCGCTACCCCAAATAAATACGCAACCAGCAAATGGGAGGGGCCGGAGGGGAGGGGCATCTCTGAAATCCTGCGGAATGTTGGTGCAAATGGGTGGAGCATGGGAAAAGGTGGGTGGGTCTATTGTTGGAATCTAACACTAGAGGGTCAGAGGCTGAGATGGAACGGAAGGGAGTTTTAAGTTACTGACAGGGTGGTGGATAAGTAGAACAGCTTCTCGGCAGAAGTGGTAGAGGGTAATACAGTGAGGGTATTAATTTTATTAAACATGCATGGGATAGACATACGGCTCCTGAATCTAAGACGAGACCAACGACTGATTAAGGTTTGAGTCTTTACAGCAGGAGAAACGGGCGACTAGACGGTGGCCGGATGGGGCCAATCTGCTGGCAGGTTCTGGGTTTCTATTTGTACAGCAGTAGGGAATATGAAGGCGATATATATATCAATACATAATAATGTATGCTGCCCGATTAACGAGTTATACTGGAAAACGCTCAATATCGTCGGACTTGGCTTCCTATACGGACCATTACCCAGAATTCCTGGGTTATCACCCCCCCCAATCAGCCGCCTCACTTTACGGCAATGCCGGCCCCGGACTCTCAGGTAAATCAGGTGGATAGACGGGGGGTTTGGTGATCCCCGTTCTCTGCCGGTGACGGAACTCTCTCTATGGATAAATGTCTCTCCATTCCAGGGATCTCTTTTTCCGTTAGAGCGTTGGGTTCATAATTACCCAGGGACGGGGCAGAAAGCCCTCATCGTGGCACACGGGGGCCAATGAGTTCATGACAATAGAAGCCCCGGCGACCATTACTGGCTTCTGATATAATGGATGGGGGTCTCACGAGTGCTTTCCCCGCAGCTTTCAGGAAGGCGCTGGATGCGGGTGAAGAAATGGTTTCCCGGCATTCGCCGGAGACTCTGCCGGTCCCGACAGCTGTACCCGGGGGCCACTTCCCCGATTACCAGGGGTCACGATTAAACCCTTTACCAGAGAACAAGTCCTGTGACTGTCGGGTCCTGAGAACATGGAGGGATCGGGACAACGCTTGATTTCCATCAGAGATCTGGGGCCCAAAACAAACGTAACAACGGGACCCCCTAACCCATCTTACCCCATAATTCTGCAACAGCCCCATCCCATGCTCCTCCCACGTCCTGCCCCACGCTCCTCCCACTAACGTGCCCAGGAGCTCCCCCTGCCACACCCCATGTTTGCAAAGGGGCGTGGCAAAAAGGTATCATTGGGCCCCAAAGTCTGGAAAGCCCACAAGGATCCAGAAACAGGCTAAGGGGCCCCAGTCCCGGGCAGTGGGCCGCAAGGGCCAGTGATGGGCCCACGGCAGATTTGGGACACCGGGCTTCATTAGTTATCAGCAGCCCTCGTCCCGCGCAGGGTTATAAATAAAAAGGATTTTGTCGCATTCCGGGCGCCGCTCGCCGAGGTCACCGAGGACCCGAAGCAGAAAAGTGTCCTCTATTCCCGACAGATAAAACGAATCCCCCCGCTCGGTGTGAAGCGCAGACCCCCGGCTGGACGGCCATTAGGAACCTTTTCTGACACTTCACGGCTCTAATTGGTGCGTTGGGCGGCTGCTGCGCCTCTTACTCGCGATACCTTCCGATACGTGTCGGAGGCCATTATCACCTGAAACCATTACCAGCTGCCGAATGTCTCCGAGCCAATGCTCATCACTCCGAGGCAGCCGGAAAAAGGGGAGAAAGCCCGTGACCCACCGATCCGGGAAAGGGGGCTGCCAATCACACATGGATCCGACTGGTCATCACAGGGTTAATGTCTTCACTTTGCCCCCTCTGGCTATTGGTTATTATTATTATTGTTTTAAAAGAAAACCATTTTCTGGAACTTGCCACGAAAGAAGAAGCGGCGACTGAAAGGGCCGCCGGGGGCCGATCTGCCGTATGTGACTCATAAGTAATATTAAACTCTCCAGAAAGATCGTTAAATAAAAGAGGAATTTGGGTAAAAAGCGTCATAAATCTGCATGCGATAAAATCGGGCAGATTCTCCGACGTTCCGCTCGTTAATTGAACTGTCAGAAAACACTAAAGATCCGGCGAGGGTCTCCATGTGCGGCGCGGCGCCCGTTACACAACTCATTCCGCGCTCCGTGGGCAGTAATGGAGTGTGACCGGCTGGCGCGGGCGACCAGAACGGCCCCTAATGGTGTTATACGTAAAAAAAATAGCTTCCATTAAAAGTGCGCGTTTCTCAACATCACGACCTAAGAACACACGAAACATTCCCTTTACCGCGAAAATGACAAAAAACATTAAAATCACCTTAAAAAGGTTTCAGTATTTTTTTTGTTTGTTTTTCATTTTTACAGAGATATTACTTTTTATTTTTTTCCGGGGAGTTATAAATAGTGGCCATTATTACAGCATTTACGGAATTCTAATGGGTTAACCCTTCTGCTTCTGAAGTGGTGGCAGGTTGGCCGAGGTGGGGCAGGTGGGGCTGAAAAATCCACAGCGGACAATTTATTTTATAGAATTAAGAGCCTTAAAATTCCATCCATTAAAGAATTACATACACTCTGTTTTTGACGCCGGATTCACTTCTTGCCATTCCCAGATACAGCTATACGTGATTTGCTAATGAACAGCGCCGCAGAATATGATGGCACTATATAAAAAATAAAGAATAATTATTAACTATTTAATTATATAAATAATAAATAATAAAAATGAACTATTTAATTATATAAATAATAATGAACTATTTAATTATATAAATACGGTAATAAATAATATTAATGAACTATATAAATGAATGAATAATGAATTATATAAATACTAAATAATAATGAACTATTTCTTTATATAAATAATAAATAATATTAATGAACTATTTAATTATATAAATAATTATCAGCTCCTCTTTGGTGCCCTCTATCGCACCCCTGTGGTATTGTTCAGGTTCACACGGCGGAGATTGTCCGCTCCCGCGACCCGTCTGGATGGGAAATCCTCGCCCTTGCCATCCAGCGTGTGACCGAAGAGAGGAGCGCGCAGCCAGTAAGGAGGTGTGACAGGGGAGCTTGGCAGCCAATGAGCTTCCAGCTGGAATGACAGCTGCGTGACCAGGAAGTAACGGGGCACCGGGCAAGATGGCAGCGCCCATGTGGGCCAGGTTTGTGGTCGTAGGAGGGGGAATTTCTGGAGTGACCTGCGCAGAGCAGGTGAGGCAGTGTGTGGGGTAATCACTGTTGGGGTTACCCCGCGTATCGGGGGGTTCCAGCACCTTAACCCTTCCTTCTGCAAGTTACAGGCAGGGCGGACCCTTTAACCCTTCTGTGCCCAGACAGCAGCCAGGGGTTGACCCTTTAACCCTTCTGTACCCAGACAGCAGCCAGGGGTTGACCCCTTAACCCTTCTGAGCCCAGACAGCAGCCAGGGGTTGACCCCTTAACCCTTCTGAGCCCAGACAGCAGCCAGGGCTTGACCCTTTAACCCTTCTGTACCCAGACAGCAGCCAGGGCTTGACACTTTAACCCTTCTGTACCCAGACAGCAGCCAGGGGTTGACACTTTAACCCTTCTGTACCCAGACAGCAGCCAGGGGTTGACACTTTAACCCTTCTGAACCCAGACAGCAGCCAGGGGTTGACACTTTAACCCTTCTGTACCCAGACAGCAGCCAGGGGTTGACACTTTAACCCTTCTGAACCCAGGCTGTTAGAAGGGCTGACCCTACAATGCGGCACAAGTCGCTTGACTGAACGCTACTTTCTGGCAGGCTGAGAATGCGCTCTCAGGGCGTGACGTTAAACGATTTCATGTAACTGCTCAGGATTTCCTGAACTTTCTTCTGGATTTTTTCCCAAGCTTGCTGCTCAGTTTCCCTCGGATGATATATACCTGATTACAGCGTCTCCGCTAATTAAGGCAGTGACCGGTTTAAAGCAGGTAAGATGCATGATTTACATCCCTTGCAAACATAATGCAGGCTCGGCCCCCGGCGTCTTTATATAGTACACAGGTTTTTGGGGGCCATTTCTGAACATTCTCAAGGAAAACCCGTCCTCGGTCACCTAAATGTCTCCGTACCCTTCACCCGGTTCTCTATATACCTTCAATTACATAGGATTTCCTTCCACAGCCCAGGCAGCCCAGGAAAGAGCATAGATGTTCTCAGTATATATAATATCCGTGTAGGAGCCGCTGCTTTATATTATTTATAAGTGCCTTTCTGGGTATATAATGTCCGTATCGGTGGCTGCTTTATATTATTTATAAGTGCCTTTCTGGGTATATAATGTCCGTATCGGTGGCTGCTTTATATTATTTATAAGTGCCTTTCTGGGTATATAATGTCCGTATCGGTGGCTGCTTTATATTATTTATAAGTGCCTTTCTGGGTATATAATGTCCGTATCGGTGGCTGCTTTATATTATTTATAAGTGCCTTTCTGGGTATATAATGTCCGTATCGGTGGCAGCTCACGGTTTATAAGGGCCGCCACTATCAGGGGTTTCACGTAAAGACCCCGTTTCTGTTGCAGGTCTCCAGGATTCTAGAAGAATTTGAAGTTAAGGAGCAAAAGTCCACAGAGTTGGAAAAGCTTTATCCGAACATTAAAGTGGTGCAGGCGGCGGCGCGGGAGCTGAGGAGCGCAGAGCGGGTAACGAAGATCATTTAGGCTGAAGGCGCCGGACGTTTTATTCTCAAGTATTTTTCATCCTCATCGTTTCCCCCGTTCCAGAAAATCATCACCGAAGATGGAGCTCAGTTTATATACGAGAAACTCTGCATTTGTGCCGGCGCCAAACCAAAGCTAATCGTCGAAGGAAATCCGTACATCCTGGGTATGCGTGACACAGACAGCGCGCAGGTAATCGGCCATGTTGCCATGGAAACACCTCGGTGTTATTTCATACATCTAGAACCCATGTTTAAATTGTACGTAAAAAATAAATAAATAGAAATAAAAACAGCCATAAACTATACCGTTTTCCTATTATTATTATTATGTTTTATTTATATATTACTGGTTTGTTACAGGAGTTCCAGAAACATCTCGCCAAAGCCAAGCGGGTCGTGGTTGTGGGGAATGGAGGCATCGCTCTGGAACTGGTGTAAGAATCGTATAAATCCTTCTTATGCACCAAATATTTCATATAATTAGTTCTCATCACAGCCGTGGAAGCTGTGGAAGAGGCTCTAAAATCCTTTTTTAACCTAAAATCTATTACCAAAAATGCTAAACATGTAAAAAAAAAATCTGGGTAATTGGTGTTTGCTCTGTTGCGTGAGTTGTTTTGGTGAGTGCTCACTCACGGGGCATAAAGCTTTGGCTTTCGCCTCCCTGTACAGGGCAAAGGGTCAGATTCCTCCTGTGCTTTTACGTCTCCGGCCTCAGAATTAGCCGGCCCCGGCTATTCTGTGGCTTGTGGATGCTTGAGGTGGCCACCAATATCCCTGGGGACCTGGAGGGAGCTCTGTCCTTCCAAGACAGATTACGCCATATATATATATATATATATATATATATTTTATTTTTTTTAAAATAATACATTTCCAGTCTCTTTTTTGAGGCTTTACCGGTTCTGTCGGTGTAGGTATGAGGTAGAAGGCTGCGAGGTCGTTTGGGCCATAAAGGACAAAGCCATCGGAAACACGTTTTTTGATGCCGGAGCCGCAGAGTTTCTCATCTCGCAGCTAAAGTCTGAAAAACCGAAGACCCCTCTCACATGTAAGAGAACCAGGTATTCAACGGACAAAGCGGCCGGTGAGTGATCTCATCCTGTCATTTATATTCAGTATATTATTATTATTATTATATATATATCCCAAATTATCTGCGTATCGGACCTAAGAATTTAAAACGTTCACTGCGGGCTGACAAGAATACCTCTTCGCTGATACCCTTTTAATGCCGCCTTCCATATATGAAGCACATGTAAGAATCACATATAGGATAATACGGCACGCAGTCCAGAGCTGCTCTCGTAATCCACAAACGCCCCATTTTCAATGAATTTCGTGAATAAACGACGGACTGCCGTCTCGGGCTTAAATATTTGTGTTTCTGGTTTATTGCAGGAAGAGAAGATACCCAAGTTGGCAGCGCTCTTGGTCCCGATTGGCACGAAGGCTTGAACCTTAAAGCCGGGGGAGAGGTAGGTTCCGGTTCTCGGAGGCTGGACGTTGTGCGTTGGACTCGTCCTCACGTCTCTCTCCTCTCGTTCAGTTTTCTCACCGCGTTCACATTGAGCCGCAATGTGGGGTGGAGCGGATTTTACTGCAAGAGGAATTTGAGCGTTTAAACATAACGTCCTCATGTCCCCCTAGCCAGGGACACGGCCCCTCTCCAGACGCCGGTAAGTACCAGCAGCGCCTTAGCGCCATCTTAAGGAATAAGCCGTATTGCGGCCGGGCACAGAAGCAGCTATCGGGATGTTAAATAAATGTGTAAAGGGGTGAAAATCATTCAAATTCTTACCCGCAGCTTCATTTTAAAACATTTATACGCATTCTGTTCCAATAACATATAAGTAACTGGGAGTCCGCTGGTGGCCCATGTGAGGGGGGCAGACGCTTTATTGCTGTAGTGACAGGAAAGTGAAGCACATTAGTGGCTGACTCGTTTAGATACACGCACATTCACTTTCACGTGTCGATTCTTCCAGCAACGTGGCCGGTGTACGTTCAGCTAAACAACGGGAAGACATACGGTTGTGACTTCGTTGTCAGCGCTACCGGAGTTGTGCCGAATGTCGAGCCTTTTATCTGCTGCAATAATGTAAGATCTTATGGTTTGTTAAAGTTGTGTCTCTTGGTTTATGTTTCCTTTACTCGTCATGTCCGAGGAGCTGGGAGCTTCTTATATAGAATTTCTTAGATACTCTAAGTAAGCGATAGACACTAAAGGGTCAATACGGTAAAATGCAGTGGCTTTCCGGGGGCAATACGCTCTAACAGGGCATGTTTATAGTTTGATTTAGGGGACGACGGAGGTGTGAAGATCGATGAGCACATGCGCACATCTCTGCCCGATGTCTATGCCGCCGGTGATGTCTGCACGGCTTCCTGGAAACCCAGCCCCCTGTGGCAGCAGGTAACATGGAAACCATCATGTCTTCTGTGGCATTTCGTAGCATTGGGGTCTTTTCCGTAATTGTGAACCTTATTTTATTTTTCATTATGAATTTTTCAACGCTAGCAGGTTCCTCCAGCAAGAAGGATGGAAAGAGCCCTGTATAATGTATAATTTAATGGATAAGGGGACAGAAGAAATGTCATTGATCTAACTGTATAGGGCACACAAACCTCTCCCTATAGCAGAAGCTTATTGGGATGGGTCTTCATAATGTTTAATGGAATCAAGGAGTTGAGCGCTCCCGTTTAGCGAATAAACCCCATCACAAGTCGGTTGTTTCTTTTGGGTATAACGTAGACTGCATGATGCACGGAGACCCCCGTGTCTGACCATCTCTTCGTGTCTCAGATGAGGTTGTGGACTCAGGCCCGGCAGATGGGCTGCTATGCTGCTAAATGTATGGCAGCCGAGCTCCAGCAAGAGAACATCGACATGGATTTCTGCTTCGAACTCTTTGCTCACGTCACCAAGTTCTTCAACTATAAGGTAAGGACGCTACGACTGGGGGTCTGCTGGGAGGGCCCCTTAAACTCACACCTTCCTTAATTTGCTCAAGGAGGGGGCTCTAGTTCTTACAGACTGTTCCTTTATTTCAGGTGATCTTGTTGGGTAAATACAACGCCCAGGGCCTGGGTACGGACCACGAGTTGATGGTGAGATGCACGAAAGGATTGGAATACGTGAAAGTCGTAATGCAGAACGGACGGATGATGGGCGCCGTCCTCATCGGGGAAACTGATCTGGAAGAAACCTTTGAAAACTTGATTTTAAACCAGATGGATCTTTCAATTTACGGAAAAGACCTTTTAGATCCCAACATTGACATTGAAGATTATTTTGATTAAGAACGTTTTGTTTGTAACCTTTTGTGGAAAGAAAAATGATTATTATTGTGGATAAAATCCAACTACCTGCTGCCAGGCTGTTACACGGACTCCAATTCTCTAAGTAGCAAAGGGCTGCTTCCACGGGTGCAACGCTCTGATGGGGAACGCCATTTCGTTCTGTGGAGAGTTATATTCTGTGATTTATTTTTTTCCCCCTTTTAAATCAGCAGAAATCACGGAAGCTGGTAACTTTTTTTTTTTATGTATATATAAAAATATTCAGAACTCAATTGCCATTTTCTTTCAAAACTATAAATATGGCTCTGTGCATAACGACATTAAATGAGACGGTTTAACAAAACAAATTTTGTCCGTTATTACATATAGTTCTTGGATTTAATTGGACGTGATCACTTATGCAATTTTTAAACAAATACAACAGAAGGCGCTTCTTCTCTGTTTTGTCCCACATCCTGAATTTTGGTAAGCTGCATGTCCGTGTTTTCCCGCTGTGACATCATAGGGATTTGGGGTCTGTAGGAAGCCAATCTGATTGGGTAAGAGTAACAATCGGCAGGTAAACCAGTCTGTTGAACGCGGATTCATCTGCGTATTCAGTAAAGTCATCCCCTGTCACCAAGCGCAGACACGTACCCTCGTATTCAGGAAGAGGAAGTTCCTGCTTTAGTCTACAGAGTCGTTCTTTGAGATCCGGCTCTTTTTGGCCCCCGGAGCAGTTGATGCTGGTGGCCGCTTGCGGTCAGAGTGAACTTTTGTAGCCACTGACTTCCGGACTGGGGCCTGGCTTGTGGTTTCTGTATTTACATCAGATGCTTCGGAACTGGAGTCTGCGCGGCTTTGGACCTGTGGGAACAATTTAAAATAAATCTTTCCATTACAACAGTTAAAAATAGGTTTTTACTGTTTTGTTTTTTTAAATAAGATTATCTCCTTTTCATCTTTAAGTTTCTATAAAATTATGTCAACTGCCCCTCATTTGATTTAAGCAGCCACTGGTAAGGCCCATATTATCTTCAGACTCTCTGCCGCGTTTCACACCTGGATCTTTAGCCCCGACCGGCTGTCACGGAGCCGATACCGGGTTCTCGCACTCCACACTAACCTTGGCGGTGAGATTTTTCGTGGTCCTCATTTGGATGATAATCTCATGCTTTTCGTTCCTGAATAAAGTGGCTTTTGGTCCAACTTTTACGTACGATATAGTGGCATAGGCTGTAAAACTGAAGTCCTCCCTGCAATAAGAGATTAAACAATGGGACTGGGTATTAACCCTTCATTAACCCTTTTCCCAGACAGGGCCTTCACCCCAATAAAGCCACGGTCACATTTATGACCAAAGTGCGTCATTTTGGCTTTTTTCCTTCTATGAGGTGTAGACTCCAGTACTGCCTTGCACTTATGGATCATGAAGCTTTACTGTCCCCTAAAACCCAGCTGCACCTACTTGATGTATTTCTGGAGGAGGAGATGAGCGATAATTCTTTCTATCTGGTCTCGAGGAAGTTTTGGGGGCTGCACACCCGACACGCGCAGTTTTGAGGCTCCCTTCCCCATCCAGGCATCGATGAGTTTCAGTGGCGTCAGCTTTTCATTCATCTTCTGCGCCTGATCCAGTATTTTCAGGATGTCTCTGCTGTAATCTGTTATATCCACATTCTCATAAACTACAAGAAAGGGAGAGGAGTTTCAGAGACTCCTGCACTCTGGAGCTTTTTAGGACTAGTCGCTGTAACATATTAAATACGGTTACCCATAATTACAGTATTTTCTCCAAGTCTAACGTCCATATATTTGCCTTTGCAGGAGATTACATCAAACAGTTCCCGCTCAGCAAAGCGCATGCCCGGAAACCCACTGCTGCTTGGGAAATTATTAGGGGGTCTAATTCTCACGCATGCACCTTTGGCGCTCCCCCTGAGACGGGGAGAGCGGGACAGGGAGGACGGGGAGAGCGGGACAGGGAGGACGGGGAGAGCGGGACCGAGCTTTCTTCCTGAAAGAACATAAAACCCAGTCTACTCACTCTTGTTGTTATTGCAGTTGTCGCACATTTCATTGCACTTTGCAGAGTCCCAAACTTCATCAAAATGTTTAGCGATGAGCACACGTCTGCATCTGGAGACGCAAGCGAGCGGTTAGCGGACAGAGTGCATAATGCTGGAGCTGTTCATTATTATAGTTTTTGGCCGGTTAAACAAAAAACAAACAAACACATTCTTCAAACTAATCCTTATTCTAACAATTCAAACGCCTGGCAGAAAAAAAAAAGTATCATTCCATTTTGTACAATAAACCTTCATAAAAGTTCTCACCGATTTAAATTCTGACAATATTCCACCATGCCGTAAAGTTTCTGTTGGCCGACATTTTCCATGACAACCATGGAACTAATTCGAAAAATATCCCCGAATCCGTAATATAAGATGCAGTCGGCTCGCTGGTCGTCGCGACCTGCAGAAAACGCACAGCGTAAAGCAACCGGGACAAGGGAGCGGTTTAAGCCGATGTGACGATAAATGTGGAAAAATTCATCAAGAAATAAGTAATTGTAGAGAAGAAACTTGTCTTATGACCGCCAAAAAACTCTAGTCATCCGCATAGAAGATATATTATAGGAACCCGAAATCTGGCGGTCTTTGGCTAATGTTCAAGGTCTCCTTGTGCCTATGAAGGGTTAACTTCCAAAATTCATCAAAAACAATCTAAGAAGAAGCACCGATCCAAGGCCCCAGAACTATCTGTTTTGCGCTGAAAAAAGCTGAACAGAAATATTCACGCGACGTCCGCTTCATCCTCTCGTTCACTAAACGCTTTATTTCATTCCTTTCTTTGTCTCATTATTATTTAAAAAGCCATGAAAGAAAGAGGTTAGAGGAACGGGAGGTTTGGGAACGGCTGGATTTTCAGTACTCTGTCATTAGCGGTAAACGTGGCTGTCTCGTGGCACCGTGCGATCTCTAGCCCCGTTTACCTGCACGGCCGCTTTCTTGGTAGTAATTCTCCATCGATTTGCTCATTGAATGGTGAATTACAAAGCGGACGTTGGGTTTATCGATCCCCATTCCAAAGGCCACCGTCGCAACAACCACCTAGGAGAAAAAGAAACAAGAAAGCGGGGTCACACGTCACAGGGACTGACACTCAGGGGAAATCACACGGCAACGGCTCGGATACCTGGATCTTGTTCTCGGTCCACTGCGTGTGAACGTTGGTTTTATCCCCTGGCTCCATGTTGGCGTGATAAGCCCCGGCACAGACCCCGAGTTTCTGCAAACTCATCGTTACGTGCTCCGAATCCTTCTGAGAGAAGCAGTAAATAATTCCTGGAAGTAAAGTCAGACGTGAGATCAGACACAAAGAATACGCACACATACAACATGTATAGCGACTACACCTATAGGATAAAGCACATTACGCAGACACCACCCTATATAACAGAGCATACATAATTTATACACCAACACCCATAGGATAAAGCACATTACACAGATACCCCTATATAATACAACATGCATAGTGAATACACCTATAGGATAAGGCACATTCTGCAGACACCCCTATATAACAGAGCATACATAATGTATACACCAACACCCATAGGATAATACAACATGCATAGTGAATACACCTATAGGATAAGGCACATTCTGCAGACACCCCTATATAACAGAGCATACATAATGTATACACCAACACCCATAGGATAAAGCACAATACAACATGCATAGTGAATACACCTATAAGATAAAGCACATTACGCAGACCTAATGCCAGTAATCACTGGGACAGTACAACGACAACAGCCCATAAAGGCACTTCTCCGGCCTAAGGGTTAACCTCTCATTACCGGACTGGCCTTTGTATCGGCCGTTGATCAGTTTAACGACATCTTCGAGGAAATCATTAGAATGTGAGGGTTTCAGGCGAACCTGGCAAAGATCAACAAAGTACGAGTCAGCCCCTCCGAGACGCAGATCGCTCCACGAAATGCCAGAGCCGCCTCTGTCCGGGGGGACGCGAGGTGGAGCGCGAGGGTCCGACGCTCACCTCCCGAAAGACGTACCTCATAAAACAGGTTGGGTCTGTTGAAAGACGCCGTGAACGTGATCGGCTTCTGGACACACAGAATCTTCTGGGCGTCCTGTAAGACGTGGCTGGTGGCCGTGGCTGTCAGCCCAATCAGCGGGGTTTGGGGGAACTGGCGCTTCAGGATCCCCAAGGTCTTGTAGTCTAAAAGGAAGAAAATCAAGACAGGCGGCTTTAACATTCAGCAGCTGCCCTGCGGCAATAATTTAGCAAAAAAAATGCATCGGACTCCCTGAACGCCCCAAACACAGCGACTCGTTTTATAGCGGGTGTGACGTGACCGTCGCTAACGGACGTACTGACCCGGCCGGAAGTCGTGTCCCCACTGACTGCAGCAGTGAAGCTCGTCCACCGCGACACGTGCCAGCCGCCCGGCGTGGTAGGCTTTTTCCAGCCGAGACATGAATAACTTGCTTTTGGCGATTTTCTCAGGAGTGACGTAAAGAAGCTTCAGTTGAGATTTTTTGTTGACCATTTCGTTGTGGACCCATTTCACGTGTTCCTGCGACAACACAACACGCACAGACACACACAGACACACACAGACACTTCATCAGTACAGAATATCACCGACCTGCAGAGCTTCTGGTTACAAGTTTTAAAACTGCTCCGGGGTAATCGATCCCCCGGCTCGTGCCCCAATCATGCAAGAAGGTTTTAAATGCAGGTTTGTAGCCAGGATAACAGGCGGATCTCCAGCTGCGGCTAAACGACAACTCCAAAGACACCCAGCCAGCAATCACGGTGACATTTTCATGTAAACTGCAGTATTACGCAGCCAGAGGATCCCCATTAATAATAATAATAATAATAATGAACGCGACCCGCAGCACGGACGGGAGAACAAACCTTACTGCTGGACGCGTTTATTGAGGTTGCGGGAAGTCCCAGACGCTCCAGCACCATGAGCTGATCCTCCATCAGGGACACCAGGGGGCAGATCACCAGGGTGAAGCCTACAATAACAGGGCAATAAGCGAAACACCAACCCCCCTCCGGGCATTACACCGGATCTAATGCCCACAAAGCTCAGACACCCTTCTACACTCGGCGGCTTCTGCCGTTAAACGTCCCGGTCCGCACAGCAGAGCCGTTACCGGGCCGCACGCGGCACTCACCCTCGGAGCACAGTGCCGGTAACTGGTAGCACAGGCTCTTCCCGCCGCCGGTCGGCATGATGAGAAACACGTCTCTGTTGGCCATGGTGGCGTTTATGGTTTCCAGCTGCAGAGACCTGAAGGTTTTGAGCTGAAAGTTTTTCTGCAGAACGTCTTCAATTTTCTGCGACCAGGGAAAGTCTGACAAGAAAAGAAAAAAGAGAGAGCGAATGAGGCATGAACTGCCTCCCCCCCGCGAGTCCAGGGGGGATAAAAGGGCAGGGGGGGGGCTCTATCCTACCTGCTCCTCCTTCATTCAAGTAATAAAGAGGAGGGACGGGGGGTAAAGGGTTAACTTGATTTAGCTCACCGGGATGTGACTTTCCAGCTGGAGGGGCCGCTGGGCGAAATAAACAAGCATCTCGGGACGATTATTTACCCAATCAGGCTCTCCTCATCATACACGCGCCACACAAATCAAAGCCGCCACTCACGCGCCGCACAGCCGCCAACCTTGTTTATTCCAGCTCTCCGCCGCGGACTCGGCCCCTGCGCTGGGGCCCGGATCCGGATCCTCGGACAGCGTCTGGATCTTTTTCTTCAGGAAGCTTTTTCTTTGTAGGAGTTCCTGCTGCATCTCGAGAAGCTCTTGGATCTGGAGCTCTACGGCCTGAAGCTCGCAGGAGACGTTCTCCAGCTCCTCCACGAGCACTGCAGAGACAGGAAGCCAGCCGGGATCAGACTGACGCAGAGGATCACAGCGAAGGGGTTAATGCCGGCGCGGGGGGTTAATGCTGGCCCGAGGGGGGGCCCATGCTGGCACACGGGGAGCGGGGGGTCAGTGCACTCCTTTCATTCCCCAGAACACGTCACAAAACATGCCACGGGCTGCCACCTGCCCCACAATAAGAGCTGCCAGAAATCAGTAACCATCAATGTGAGCAGTACACAGATCCACCGCCGGGCAGAGGAGTCACTCACCTGACAGGTTATCAGCAGCCATCGTTCAGCAGGAAAAAAAGCCTTCCAGCAGCCGCTCGGTGACTGGAAATAGAAAGAGAAGGCGAGTTACAGAACCGCACGGAAAGCACCCCCAGCCCTAGCAACTGCACTCACAGCACCCCCCTCAGCCCCAAGCAACTGCACTCACAGCATCCCTCCTCCAGCCCCTAGCAACTGCACTCACAGCATCCCTCCTCCAGTCCCTAGCAACTGCACTCACAGCATCCCTCCTCCAGCCCCTAGCAACTGCACTCACAGCATCCCTCCTCCAGCCCCTAGCAACTGCACTCACAGCATCCATCCTCCAGCCCCTAGCAACTGCACTCACAGCATCCATCCTCCAGCCCCTAGCAACTGCACTCACAGCATCCCAGATCTAAAACATATAACCCCACAGCAGCACCTTGCGTTCCCCGGTTCTAACCCCCAGCCCCAGGCCTTTATTTCGCCCTCTTCACGGAGCCGGGACTGCAGCCAATCAGAAAAACGCGCATTGTTTGCGCGTCACTTGCCGGCTTTCTGCTCTAGCATTGGCTGTCAAGAGATCCCAACCATACAGCCGATTAGCCGTCTGCTGACACTGACCTCGTCGATGATTGGCTGGCTGGAGGCACCCGGCTGGAACGCGCTGCGTGTTTCCGGAAGACGTGGCCACTGCAGGAGCCTCTCCCGGACCGACGGCCGCCCCCAGCCCGCCAGCCGCCCCGACCCCGGCCGCCTCCAGCCCGCCAGCCGCCCCGACCGCCTCCAGCCCGCCAGCCACCTCGACCCCGGCCGCCCTCAGCCCGCCAGCCGCCCGGACCCCGGCCGCCTCAAGCCTGAGAGACGCCCCGGCATCAGAATGATCTCCCTAACAGACACCCAGAGTGAGCGGGGTAGAGGCGGAGACACAGAGAACCCCGATATACCCCCTCCAGCATACACCCCGATATATCCCCCTCCAGCATGCACCCCAATATATCCCCCTCCAGCATACCCCCCGATATATCCCCCTCCAGCATACACCCCAATATATCCCCCTCAAGCATACCCCCTGATATACACCCCGATATACCCCCCTCCAGCATACACCCCGATATACCCCCCTCCAGCATACACCCCGATATACCCCCCTCCAGCATACCCCCTGATATATCCCCCTCCAGCATACACCCCGATATATCCCCCTCCAGCATACCCCCTGATATATCCCCCTCCAGCATACCCCCTGATATATCCCCCTCCAGCATACCCCCGATATATCCCCCCTCCAGCATACACCCCGATATACCCCCCCCCCCCAAGTAGTGAACGTCGCTGTATACGGAGAGCGCAGGGGTTTCAGTGACTGCATGCGAGTCCCGACTTGGTCAGCGACGCTCTCGGTCTGTTAATAACCGCGTTCTGCGTCTCTGATGACGGCCGTCACAAAACTCCACGTTTTGCTGGGGACTTCGCTAGCAGATGTTTCGGGGGGGGGGGATTATTTGCTAGCAGATGTATCGGGGAGGAATTATTCCACCTGTTACGGAACCCTCCGGTGTTCCAGATTATTATTAAAATGTTTCATCTCCTCCCCCACCCTGTCCGGCAGGGCACAGCTGGCCTCTCGGCAATAATTCCCATCACAGCATGCGCGTCCCGTCCCCCGGCCGGTCATATTTATGTGCTGAAAGGTTTTTAACGCCCCGCGATCTCTCCCCCAACCCTGCCTTGTGGGATTTATCCGGTTAGGGGCCGCGCGCCGTTTAGCAGATCGCTAACCCCGGCTGTTTGTTCTCGTTTGCAGAGATCGGGATGGGCCTCACCGGCTTCGGGGTCTTCTTCCTGTTTTTCGGGATGCTGCTCTTCTTCGATAAAGCTCTGCTGGCGATTGGGAATGTGAGTCTCTCGCCCGCGCTGACCTCGGCGTCCCAATTAATGCTTCATTCCCGTTCATTACTGTTCAGGATTTATATTTATTGACAGAGGGGGGAGCTTGCGTTGCATAGTGTCGCCCCTCTCCGGGTGTGTAGATATTGCCCCCCCGGGTGTGTAGATATTGCCCCCCCCGGGTGTGTAGATATTGCCCCCCCCGGGTGTGTAGATATTGCCCCCCCGGGTGTGTAGATATTGCCCCCCCGGGTGTGTAGATATTGCCCCCCCGGGTGTGTAGATATTGCCCCCCCGGGTGTGTAGATATTGCCCCCCCCGGTGTGTAGATATTGCCCCCCCCGGGTGTGTAGATACTGCTCCCGGTCGGTGTGTTTACCGCCTTCTCGGTGTCGCCCCCCGCAGGTGCTCTTCGTGGCCGGCTTGGCCTTCGTCATCGGCTTGGAGAGAACGTTCCGCTTCTTCTTCCAGAAACATAAAGCTAAAGCCACCGGCTTCTTCCTCGGCGGGGTCCTCGTCGTCCTCATCGGGTGGCCTTTAATAGGGATGGTCCTCGAAATCTACGGCTTCTTTCTGCTCTTCAGGTAATATTTCTGGGGGGTCCCGTCTGCCGGGGGCCGGAGTGAATGCAGGCCCCCGGCCTTTACCCCCAAATCGTGCTCCCCGTGAATTTCGCGTTCAATGATTTGAGTTATTAATTCACCTTCTTTCTTGTTAAAGGGGCTTTTTTCCGGTGGTCGTCGGCTTCATCCGAAGAATACCCGTCTTGGGGTCGCTCCTTAATTTACCCGGAATCAGTTCGGTAAGAAGACCCCCCTCCCCCCCTCCCCCAACCTTTTATTACTCGGTTTTGCCATGAAGACGTTACCGTTCATCTCCTTTCTATGATATATGCGGTTTTTGGCTGCGTGTTACTGCTGGGTTCGGAGAGAGGGATACATACTATGTCTCTGCCGTAGCAGTAGCGCCGTACGGCCGCTATTTTATCCTGTAGTGTTTACAAAAACCTTTTTTTTTTTTTTTTTACTGTTTTTGTGCAAAGCCGCCATAAGTGAGAAGGATTTCCCGAGTAATGGTCAGTTTCGCTCTCTTTTTAATGCATGCCGTATTTATATTTATCATTTAAACGCCGCCCCCCCCCCCCCCCACGGGGTTATATGACGGGACGGGAAGAGAATATTCGGCCTTAAATATCCCGAGTCTGCGCATTTTATCTCCGAGCGGCTGCCAAACCTCTGCGGAGATCTCAGGGGAAGAAGGTTTACCTTTTACGTATTACGGCATGAATTGTTCCCTTCCTCCTGCACCCTGTGTGTAATGCGTGTTCGCGTGTAATGCGTGTACCGCGTGTTCACATAACGGTAGGAAGTCACCCAACATCATATACATAACCTTCTGCGTGCGGAATAAACATCGTGTGTCCTTTACTTCGCTTTGCTGAAAGCTGCTGGACGCGCCTCTTGTATGTATGTATGTGTGTGTGTGTGTGTGTGTCGGGCGCGTGCCTCGTGTGTGTGCGTCGGGCGCGTGCCTCGTGTGTGTGTGTCGGGCGCGTGCCTCGTGTGTGTGTGTTGGGCGCGTGCCTCGTGTGTGTGTGTCGGGCGCGTGCCTCGTGTGTGTGTGTCGGGCGCGTGCCTCGTGTGTGTGTGTCGGGCGCGTGCCTCGTGTGTGTGTGTGTCGGGCGCGTGCCTCGTGTGTGTCGGGCGCCTCTCTCGTTGTTAACGCCTGTTTGTTTGTTTTTTCAGCTTGTAGACAAAGTTGGCGAGAGCAACAACATGGTATAACAGACCGGCGCACACGCTATTTACACGCACCTTTCTGCCAGGAAAGTGCAAACCAAGATTAACCTGTTACTTTCCAGCCGAGGGTCCGCATCATGCATTAGAACTCAGTATCTGTGACAGACTGCAGCCGTCTCCGGAAGCTTCCGGCGGATCCGGGAACATAACAGGATTTCATTTTATTTATGGAAACGCGGATGAAACGCGAGAGACTTAAACGTGATGCGTGATGCGTGAAACGTGATGCGTGAAACATGATGCGTGAAACGTGACGGACCGCGGCGTTTTTAAGAAAACAAAAAAAAATGATTAAAATAAGAAACCTGGGTTATTATTATCGTGCGAATAAAAGCAGATTTTGTACATATGGTGACGATCGTCTGGTCGCTCAGAGGGGCTGCGGGGAAACTGCTTGTTTTTGTTGTAAGTGGTCGGTGACCGAGCCGCTCGCCTGTAAATACTCGCCGATTCGTTATTCGCAGAGAACGTTCCGGACTGTGCGACGCCACGTATCGGGAATGGGGACCACGTCTCTGATCCAGTCCGAGTCGTTATGATCCATCCCCTGAAAAGCCCCTATCACTCCCAGCCGAGAAATAAACGTGTTACTCTGGTGATCTTTCTTGTAACGTGTTCTGTCGGCTCTTCACATGCGGCTCCTGTGCTTATCGCTGAAACCCAGCTGTTTTGTGGCCCCTCCGGGACGGGGGACGGACAGCCCTGTGTGTTGCTGCTTGCAACGCGTCGGGGATGCGCTCGTGGTGAGCATCTTTTTCGGGGGGGGGGCGCAGCCGTCGTCTCTCTGCTGCCGGATGGCGTTTTGGGGGTAAAATTGGAATTGAATAAATTTCTTATCCCTTATTATATCGTTTTTGGGGTCTTTTGTGTGTTTTGTTGCGTTTCGCAGGCCTTGCGGATAAAGCCGAAGGTGACCAATGGGTGCGCTGAGCGGGCGAGCCCGGCCCTCGTTCCCTGTTCCAAAAACCCGTTAAAATTACCGATTTATTAAAAGGAAAACAGATTATTAAATGCATATAATGCAGAAAAACGATCCAGAGCGCATGTAACGATGCTATGGCTGAGGATGCTGGGACTTGTAGCCGCTGAATCCTCTGTGAATAGCGTTCTGTGGGTTATACCATATACAGGTTCCGGGGTTTAGTTTGGTCAGGATTTGGGGTTAAATGCTGGATTTGTCGCTGTTCTCCTGCGGACGAGCCCCTCTCTGGGGTACGGGGTGCGTTTATGTCGGTCCGGCCCGGGGTATTAGGACTTGGTTACTGGAACGCGGTTCTCTGACGCTTGTTTTCAGGTTTTACCCCGGACCCCTGCGACGAATCCTTCACTTTCTTATGCGCGGTTCCAGGGGTGCTGTCCCAAACTTAGCGGGATTCTAGGGCCGGCTGCGGTTCTGGGAGGGTTTCCGGTGCCCGGCGTCCGTCCGCTGTCTGTATCACGTAGGAGGAGGAATCGGTATCTTTTCTGATCTCCGGTGCGGTTTCTGCATTTGCTGCGATGTGTGTGCGGACGGCCGATACATGCGCGGATCTGCATGCAGCTGGTGTCGGGCGTGGAATCTGTCCGGATCGCCCGGTACCGTCCGGCCGCAGAGCTGCCCCAGGCGGCTTCGGAAGTGAGAACGAGCGTTTAAAGGTCCGATGATGCGACGGGCCACGGGGGAGCTTTTGGCGTTTCCGTGGTAACGCTCATACACTAATAGGGTTGTTTCCAGTGACTTATGGCTGGCGGCAGAATTAGTCGCATCTGCTGCGGTGCCGTTAAAACGCAACGTCCGGGATTTATGGGCTCCCCGCGTGGAATTGCGCAGCGCTGCAGAATATGACGACGCCGTTAAAATTGATCGATAATAAATAATAATAAAATCTGCTGCCATGTATTTCACTAAATGAAACCGATTGATTTTGATGTTTTCTGCAACACATAGAAACCTGGAATCTCCCGGCAGATCGGCCCCCGTCGGCCCGTCTATTTGCTGCTTCTCCCACTGTAACGACTCAAACCTTAATCAGTCGTTGGCCTCGTCTTAGATTCAGGAGCCGTACGTCTATCCCATGCATGTTTAATCCCCTCGCTGTATTACCCTCTACCACCTCTGCTGGGATGCTGTTCCACTTATCCACCACCCTCTCAGTAAAGCAAAACTTCCTTCTGTTCCACCTCAGCCTCTGACCCTCTAGTGTTAGATTCCGGTCTCTGGGGGGTTTTCGTTTTATATAATATTAGAGCCCCTCGGATAATATGTTTCATATTTAAATACTAAAATAAAACATTTTGGATGAAAAAACAAAAAGCGTCTCTCCTTTTCGTTGTTTTAACCCTTTAACCCCGCAGGGATTGTTTATTGGCGTCAGGCGGAGGTCCGTTGGGTTTCTGATAAGTGGTTTGAGCCCATCTCCTGCCGGCGAAGAGTTAAAATCCTCTCCAGCCGCCCGCGGGGCCCGTGGGCCCTTAGACCTGACTTTAACCCATTGAGGTCTGGTGCAGTGATTTTGAGTGACGGTCAGTTAGTAAAATCGCGGCTCATTATCTGAATCACCTTTAGCTCGGAGCGGCGGATATCGATCAGCCGGCGAAGCGATGACAGGTGATTGGTCAGAGGGGGCGAGGATGAAGTTAATGTATTCGGAATATGGCAGCTTGTAATGTCCACCCGTCAATCACCACCCTGGGATGGAAAAAGCCCCAAGGAGGAGCCATCGGGGCGTCCTCCTCGCCGTCTCCGGGGCTGACACGAGGTCCCATCACTACAGATTAATCCCCGGGACGGGAGAAGGGAGGAGATCTGCCCTCCGATGGTTTAAAACCCGGCGCGGAGCGGGGTAGGTGGGCACACGCATCCTCCGCTCCGGCTGCCCCAGGACAAAGCAGGATGAAGGTGAGTCCCCGACGTGCTGCCCCCGGTAACAATGTAACAACATTAACAAGTTACCCGCAAAATGTATCGCCCGGGGCGTAAACGGAGACTTAACAGAAAATAGAACTATTTAAAAAAAAGAAATCTACATCTTTTCAAGTACTTTATTTTTCCCTAAATATACGATATTTATTGTAATCTTTCCTGATGCGATGAATCCAATTATTTACTGAATTTATTTGCTTTTATTATACCGGCAAAAAAGATTTCAAGTCCCAAATTCTGATTACCAAACGTCATTTCGTGATATTTTTCGTTTTTTGTTACTTTGCTTTTTTTCCTTTAAGAAGACTTTTTTGGGGGGTGAGAGTATTTATCATAAATGTAGCCAAAATTTTAGACTTTAAAAAAATATATATATTTTTGTTAAATCTCTTTTTTTAGCCGTAATAACAATTCTTTTTAACTGTTTGATTTCCAGACATGGTCCCGCGTCGGCTGCCTCACTTCTTTTATTTATTTGTATCAATTTTGTTAAATTTAGGGGAATAAAGCGATGTTTTACGGGGAATCAGGCTGGAGACTCGGCAGCGAGGAATCTCTTTTTTCTCCCCGTTTCGGTTCCGCTCTCCGGTTAATGTACCGGATAATAAGTGACAGCTCAGCCGCCGAGCGAGACATCTGGAGAGATTTCTTAAGGTCACGTTGTTTCTCGCTGTGTTTTCAGGACTTCAGCTCTCATACGACGTGCGTCCTGATCCTGCTTTTGGTGGCGTCCATGCTCGGCCCCTCGGGGGGGATCTCCCAGGTACCCGCTTGTCTCCTTTAATTACGTGGCCAGGATTCTCTCGCGCTCTCTAACGTCTTCTTTCCTTTCTTTACGGAAGAACCATTTCCAGAGGAGAAACTGGACCCCGCAGGCCATGCTGTATCTGAAGGGGGCCCGTGAGTAAAACGGCTTTAACTAAAATAACGATTATTTCACGGCGCGGAAACGTTTTAACAAATTTAAGGATCCCGAGCCCCCCGGATCCTTCGCGTTTCCCCTATGAGACAGAGAGGGACCCGTCCTGCGGCTCTCGCAGGTTTTTTATGACGTCATTAAAACGTGTAGAATTTTTTTTTTCCGGCTGTTTTTAGGGATATTTATGCCAGAGCTCGGCTGTAAATGATTGTTATTTCTTCTCGCAGAGGGACGCAGATTTATTTCCGATGAAAGCCAAAGAAAGGACCTTTACGACCGGCTGCAGCTCGGTAATTCCTCTATAATATTACAGAACGTTCATTTATCCCACAAATTACTGTCACATTTTCACCCCTTTTTCAAATTTTCTTTAAACCCCCCAGAAGTTTCTACATTTTTGTACATTTTACATTTTGTTTTGGAATCTGATTAACTTCACCCAGATGCTTCTTATAACAAAGTAACAAAGTGATATTTATTATAGGAAGCATCTCGATGACGTTAATCAAATTTGAAAATAAAATATATATATAAAAAAAACATATTTCCAAAATGATTTGCTGTCACCCAATGAGATCGCACAGAAAGCAGTCATGTGACTGGCGTGGGGCACATAATGGGCATCGGCGCCTCCAGCTCAGACAGTTCGGTCTTTATAATAATGTAATGATTTCTATGATGTAATCAGCGTCGCTATACGGGGGGGGGTGATCCGTGGGGCTTCCTGCCCTTTAACCCCCGTTAATCCGGAGCGGCCTAAGCTTTCGGTTATTTATGTTTATTTCACAATCTGTCTAAATACAATGTCTGGTTTTGTCATTTTCTAGAGACGCGCAGGAACACGAGTCCGATCACCATCTCGGAGGCCGCGGCGATGTTCCTGAGCTCCCTCCAGAAAGCCCGAGAAGAGGGTGAGTTCCTAAACACCCAGAACCCGCCAGGGGTATGAATACATAAATAACGCCAACTCCCCCCAAAACACGATAAAACTAAGAGAAATGCTGCCTGCAGGGGGGTAACTGGGCAGAGGAGACGGCAGGAGGGTAACTGGGCAGAGGAGACGGCAGGAGGGTAACTGGGCAGAGGAGACTGCAGGAGGGTAACTGGGCAGAGGAGACGGCAGGAGGGTAACTGGGCAGAGGAGACGGCAGGAGGGTAACTGGGCAGAGGAGACTGCAGGAGGGTAACTGGGCAGAGGAGACTGCAGGAGGGTAACTGGGCAGAGGAGGCGGCAGGAGGGTAACTGGGCAGAGGAGACTGCAGGAGGGTAACTGGGCAGAGGAGACGGCAGGAGGGTAACTGGGCAGAGGAGACTGCAGGAGGGTAACTGGGCAGAGGAGACTGCAGGAGGGTAACTGGGCAGAGGAGACTGCAGGAGGGTAACTGGGCAGAGGAGACGGCAGGAGGGTAACTGGGCAGAGGAGACGGCAGGAGGGTAACTGGGCAGAGGAGACGGCAGGAGGGTAACTGGGCAGAGGAGGCAGCAGGAGGGTATTTTGTTATTTATTCCAGAATGGGGCAATATTTCTGAAAGGTTCTTCTCTTGCCCTCCGGGGGTATCAGACACAGAACTCCCGGCTTTGAAGAAACCTGCTGGATCGGCTCTCGTTGCCTTTGCGGTAACCGTGACAGCCAGCGGACGCCGTTATTAATGCCCGTGATTTTTTTCTCGCAGGCGAGGACGAGTCCACCGAGCAGCCGGGGTATCTGCCGGACGGGTTCTTCGGCTGGTGAATTCCTCGCCTCCGCGTTCTCGGCTGCTCGCGAATCCCGTTCCGTGTGAAAATGTTCCGTGTGAAACTCTCCGCGCTCCACGGACGGCACCCCGTTAACGCCTCGCAGACTTCCAAAACACGCCAGTAAAGCGGCCACGGGCGGCCTCGTCATTACGCGCTCATCACTGCGACTCGCTTCACTTCTGCTTAACTCGCCGAAAATTCAAACGATGCGATAGTTATTTTTATTCATGAAACCGATCAATAAAGTCAATCCGAGGTATTTTGGATACATTTGTGTGCGGCGTTCTTGGTGTTTCCGTATTTTTATTAATAAATGGATAGGGATTTGAGGCTTGTGAAGCACGAGATTCCGAGGAACATTTTCTTCCCGATGAACAGAATCCGGACGGAAGTTATTTTAAACTCTGATAATATTTCATGTTATTAGAAATTATTAATAAATCCTGGAAACTCCTCCCTGATATTAACTGAAATTAGGCTTCGTATCAAACACTGACTACACGGTTTACTTTATAGAGAGGGTGGTGGATAAGTGGAACAGCCTCCCAGCAGAAGTGGTAGAGGGTAATACAGTGAGGGTATTGTGCGTGGGATAGACATACGGCTCCTGAATCTAAGACGAGACCAACGACTGATTAAGGTTTGACTCTTTACAGCGGGAGAAAAGGGAGACTAGACGGGGGGCCGACGGGGGCCGACCTGCCGGCAGGTTCGGGGTTTCTGTGTAAATAATTGTATTTTTTACATTATGGATGATTATTATTATGGATTAGCGTTAATTTCACTCATTTTGAGGTCCTGGATTATCAGTTCTTTGGCTTTTGCTTCAATAATTCGTTATTTTCAATTATTTTGTGTTCTTCGGATTTATTCTGGAATATGTTTGTGGTTGTTTTTTTTTCTTGTCAGATATTCCATATTTTAAGGAAAGGTCGGACTCTTCATCTTCATCTCTTTAACCATCAGTTCTGCCCCATTAACCCGGAAAGAGACGTGTCGGGGGAGGGGGGGGGGTTATAAATTGATTGTTGAAATTAGGGGTTAATAAGCACGGAGAAGGACCTTATATACTAAGTGCCATAAAAGATAACATAATATAAGAAAATTCCCAGAAAAAAGGGTAAAATTAAGAAAACAAAAATCTTTTTCTTTCTTTTTTTTTTATTTTTTAGGGTTTCATGTTCGGTTTTGGGAAACGGAAAAAGAGCGTTTTAGGCGGATTTAAAATATCTGTAGATTTTCACAAAAAGCTCTGCTTGTTTTTTTTTGTAAAACTCAACTTTTTTTTACCTCTAAATTTCTAAACGTGGAATTTCTATGTTTTCGGAAATGTCTCGACGTTTCAGTTTCTGTTCTCGCCGTGTTTTTTCTTCTTTCCGTGAGGCGCTTGCTCGAGAGAAAACAAGGATTTGATGTTCTGCCGATCTTTCTCTGCCTCCTCGTCTTCGTCGTACCTCTCCTCCTCATCGTCGTCGTCTTCATCTTCACTGTGGTGGGGGGTGGAATGCTGGGAGACCGAGGGGGACGGGGGGACCGATGAAGGCCGCGGGAAGCGGAAGCCGTCAGTCTGCAGAAAGAAAGTTAAGGGTTAATGCCGCGGGGTCACCTCTCACACTGCCAACCCCGAGCCTCCATCTACAGAGACTCTCCCACCTCTCCAGAGATCACCATAGAACCCTAGAACCTGCGGGCAGATCGGCCCCCGACGGCCCATCTAGTCGCCTGTTTCAAACCTTAATCAGTTGTTGGTCTCGTCTTAGATTCAGGAGCCATATGTCTATACCACTTCTGCAGGGAGGCTGTTCCACTTATCTATCAGCCTCCCAATAGCAACCAATTCAAAACAAGTTTTTAGCAACTCCGTACTGACAAAATCTGTTCCCTTCCAGCCTCTCAGGTCCCTCCTGTGTCACATCTGACGGGTCCCCCTCCTCACCCCCCATTTCACGTTTCCCTGTTGTACAGCGGTATGGATTATGTTGATGTCCTAAATAAATCTAATTTCCATGACAATCACTTTTTCCTCAGCACCCCCCCCCCACTGAGAACATGCGCGGGGCTGACAGCGAGGCTCTGACCTCATCGAGAGGATTTCACTTCATCTTATAGGCTTATTGATCCTGCGATCTCATAAAGTGTTATTTACGGCGGCGGCTCCTAAAATATTCAATAAAATTCATTTTTTGCTTGAAAGTTTTACTGCAAAAAAACAGTTTTTTATTCCGTTGCCCAAAAACCTGCAGAATGCGGCCCTTTAAATCCAGACTTTTAAGAAATTTGTATCAAAAACTAAGAAAAGACTCTTACCTTTGGCGGGGCGCTGGGCTCCATTTGGAAGCGGTCCGGGAAGCTCCTGCAGAGGGCAAGGTGTCGCGCATGCATATAAAACTGATAAGACGGGAAATAACGGGGAAATCGGTTATGAGGAACTCACATATTCTAAATAACTGACATTTCGCTTACAGGAAAACTCCGAAATTAGTTAAAAAAGAAAAAAAAAAAATCAGAAAAGTTGATTTGTTGGGAATTATATGAGGTCAGATTTCTTGTGTTTCTTATTTATTAAAAAAGGTGCGGAAAACCGGCTCGGATATTAAAGGGCCGGAAACGCCTTTATTTATTATATATTATACTATGTTTCTGATTGGACCACTCCATTCGTTGCTATGGGAATAAGACCATTTTTCATTGTAAATAAATCAAGTAGCTCGCTGCAGGACCGCTCCCCACCATCACCAGCGTGGCCCCGGGGACCACGGGAGTGTTTGTGCCGACGGCCCCCGGGTGTAAGTCAGCCTCTTACTCGGCCCAGGTAGCGCCAGTCCAGTAAGTCGGAGAGCCGCTCGGTCCGGTTCCGCTGGATGATCCGCTGGCGGCGGGATTGTTGGCAGAAAGCGTAGAGTAACTGCGTCAGCTGGTTACACGACTCGTCCGGAGAGCGGAAGCGCCTGTCCACGATGTATATTCCTAACGGCACGGAGACCAAGCGGTTACCCCGTACCCCCAAATACATAGTCTGTGCGGCATACGGTATATACACCGTACATGGGATATACACAAGATATACACAGGACATACAGGGGATATACACGGGATATACACGGGACATACATGGGATTTACACAAGATATACACAGGACATACAGGGGATATACACGGGACATACACAGGATACACACAGGAAACACGGGACATACATGGGATATACAGGGAGATACACAGGATACACACAGGAAACACGGGCTATACACAAGATATACATGGGACATACATAGGATATACAGGGGATATACTCAGGACATACACGGGATATACACGAGACATACACGGGATATACACAGGAAACACGGGATATACACGGGATATAGACAGGACATACGTGCCCCATGGCAGGACACACCACCTTCTTACCGTACGCAGCGGGGTCGGCTACGTGTTCCTGCATGAAGCACCCGAACCCGGACAGGTTGGTCGTGACGCTCGGGATCCCCATCACGGTGCATTCGGCTGGAATAAGACACGCCGCATCTTTACACCCGGGGCAGTAAAGGCCATTACCCCCTCCGACAGGTCACTGCATGGCAGATACCCTCCGGAGCTCGCCCCCCCGGGACAGGCAGCAGAGAAATTCCTGCCCCAACGTAACAGCAGAGCGCAAGCAGCCCAGAAAAATCGACTCCGGCCCCCAGGGCGCTTGACAAAAGTACCACTAAAGGGAGTGAGGGCAGAGTGTGAGGTGGGCTCCCTGGGCAGCTGCCCTCTTTACCCCCCCAACCGAAAATCAACCAAATCCCCAACCCGGGGCGAGACGGAATCACGGGATTTTCTTGAAATCGCTTGGAATTGTCGTGTTTGAGTCAATGTGCGGCCTTAATACCGAGCCCAGGGACCCCGACCGCTCACTGCTGCCCCCCACGATCAGGGGGCCCTAATCTGCCACCCAGCGGGGTCTCGCCTAGGTAGCAGCGTCCCAGCACTTGAATGAATCACTAATTCCCCAAGCCGGCCCCGCGAGATAAATTCTATTCCAGCGGCAATCAATCCCGCGCTTCACGCTCTATTTTTAAATCTGATTTTTTCCTCCCCCGTAACGCATTACAATCGATTTCACTAAACAATTTCCGGAAATTATTTCCAAGAAACCTGTCATTAAAGCGACAACTTGACAAATAACGAGATCTTTAACCTCAAAAACTTTGCGTGTAAAAGGCGTGAGGCTGATTAACCTCTCCATGTGTGTGACATGTTTTCTATGAGTATCACATGTGTGACATGCAGAGGTAACACGCGTGACGTCCTCCTCCGCGGCCTCTAATTCCACATCGGAAACATCAGAAGGCCCCCTAAATAAAAACTTGCTGAACTACAACTCCCATGACTCCCTGCAGCCCCATCCAGAGGGGCTCCTGCTTTACGGCTGCACCCGCCGCGCACGCCCTATGTGAAGCCCCCATAACCTGCCCTTTAATCCCCGAGGGTAGGAGGATTCCCGGCATCCCATTAATTAACAGCGAAGTCTCCCCCGAGGGGGCCGCTTGATGATTACGGGGGGATTATTAATTCGCTCGAGCAGTTTTTCCGCGTAATAAATGGCTTCGCGGTTTCCTCGCTTTAACTGACGTCTAATTCAGGATTTACGACCCGTTCAGCCGATCAATAAGACGATCGATGGCGTCGCGGTCAGGCGGAGACGCTCTGCTGCCGATCTTTCAGGGTTTTGCTTATTCAATCTTTTTATTCCTGCGAAGGGTTAATGGGGGGACGTACCCGGCGTGTACCCCCAGGGCTCGTAGTAAGACGGGAAAACCCCCAGGTGACAGCCGCGCACGAACTCCTCGTAATCCAGCGGCAGCAGCGGACTGGTGGACGTCAGGAACTCGGGGTGAACGACCACCTGCGGTCACAGAGAGTCATCAGCCAGCGGTACCGAGTGTACCCGGCGCTGTACGCAAGTATACTGACCCGTACTCACCCCTATACACCAGTACTCACCCTATCCACCCCTACCCACCTGTACTCACCCCTATCCACCGGTACTCACCCCTATACATCGGTACTCATCCCTTTACACCGGTACTCACCCCTATCCACCGGTACTCAACCCCTATACACCAGTACTCACCCATACCTACCTGTACTCAATCCTATCCACCCATACTGACCCGTACTCAACCATAAAGACCTGCACTTACCCTACCCACCTTTACTCAATCCTATACACCGGTACTCACCCCTACCCACCTGTACTCACCCCTATACACCGGTACTCACCCCTATCCACCTGTACTCACCCATACCCGCCTGTACTCAACCTTACCCACCTGTACTCACCCATACCCACCTGTACTCAACCTTACCCACCTGTACTTAAACCTACACACTGGTACTCAACCCCACTCAGCCGTACCCAGCAATACCTCACCAATACATTGCAGGGTATTTATTCTCGTATATGTAATGTAAGCCCCTCTAATTTTCAGGTGTAATTCCTCCCCAATTATCATGGTCCCACCAACACTTTGGGTTTACACCTGATAGGGATTGTGGTTTTTATCTGAGACCAACCTTTACTCTGTCTGCGCGGCTGTTGAAAAGTCCGATCCGTCTGATGGTGTTCAGAATCGGGTCCGCTGAGTCGTCCACCATGTTGTGAGTGGTCACCGGGGGCAGGGACTGGCGCTGCCAAAAACCAAGAGAGGGTCATCAGAATGTAGATCACGAGTCCGAGTACCCGATACATTGTAGAAGAACCTCGGCCCCCCCGTCGCCTGGACATTCCGACACCGGAATCAGAGCGTATGGACGCGCGGAGATTTCCTCGTGTTTACGGGACGGTAACGTCCTCTGGCGAGATACTCTGTTACCCGCGTGGCGAGATACTCTGTTACCCGCGTGGCGAGATACTCTGTTACCCGCGTGGCGAGATACTCTGTTACCCGCGTGGCGAGATACTCTGTTACCCGCGTGGCGAGATACTCTGTTACCTGCGTGGCGAGATACTCTGTTACCTGCGTGGAGAATATCGCCCTTTTCATGACCGTCAAGTCATCTCGGTCCAGAATTTTGTTCAGATCCGGAATTTCGCCCCTAAATAAACACATAAGGAGTTAACTTGCCGCCAGGGGAGACGTTTTATTTCCGTGAAGTTAGGGAAGGAACAGCGAACACCCACTTTAGCAAAGCCTCGTAAAGCTTCTTCCCGAACTTCTCCTTCACGGAATGAGCCGTGTCCCTAAAGCAACGAGCAAAGAGAAACGCGTGAGCCGGGAGTTGGCGTCACGGGGGGGGGGGGTAAATCGCGTCGGGGCACCGACTCCTCACCACAGCTGCTTCCTGACCGCTTGGCCTCTCAGCGTCTCCACGTTAAAATTATCCGTCTTTGTCGGCATGATGAAAAACACCACGGCGGTGACGTCGCTCCGGTGAACCTGCCAATCAAACAGAGAAACCGACTGATTCATATCAATGATTCATCAAATAATTATTAATATTATCATATTTTATCAATAATATCAATGCCATAAAATACTAAAGGTTATGGCCGCAGAATTTGCAGAATTATTTATTTCGGCCCCGATAATTTTCCTCTTACTGAATCGGATTGATGCAGGCTGAGAAAACAAAAAAAAAATGAATTACTTTATTTAAGTAAGTGATCTGTTACCGTGACAACAGGCTCTTTTTGGGGGGGCCCTTGGGATTTGGTTGAAACAACCTGATAATAGAAATACTGAAAGCTTAACCCTTCGGGACTGGGAAGAGATACAATAATTATTGATTAATAAGCAAATTATTTATAACGATCGCTTTGGAATAAGCGCCTTCCATTCTAAATCCTGATGGTGAAAAGGAGGAGGAATCCCTCGCTGGGGCTCGCGGACCGGTGAGGGTGACGCGCGTCAATCAGCGCACGCGTAGTTAATCTGGACGTTGGGTGATTATCAGCGATGGGGAACGTGATGGAGGTTAATGAAAGCTTTCACGGGCCGGTAGTTGTGAGGCCACGAAGCCCGTTTCTCGGTTCTAGGGCAAATACATGAGTTTAATCTACAGACGGATAAATCACGGGACGGACCGGGCGTTACGGTGCACGTAGAATATTTACACGCTAGAAAGCGAACGGCTCGTTTTACCGATCCCGTTTAGAACAGCCTAGTAACAGGTTAATGATGAATACACTCGGAACCTTGTTACCCCGTTGTACTGCGCTGCAGAATATGATAGCGCTACGTGAATCAATAGACGGTACCCGGAGCAGGAAGTTGAGCCGGGAGAGCGTCTCGAGGAAAATGTCGGCCCCTTTATTGGAGTATTCGTACCTCCCGGCGATGAAGAAAAACAGCGTCTTCTCCAGGTTAAAATCCAGGTGTCTGGAAGGATTATTTGTGGAGAAGAAATTCATTTCGTTAGGGAAACGAGGAGGAAAAAAAAATCATTTCTGGAATACGGAACTGGAATTAGAACGTTCCTTGTCGGAGAAAATGTAACAACTTTAGCAATAAATCACTTAAAAGGCTAAACTCGACAAATATTCCCCAAGATTTAGGGTTATGAAAAAAATGACACATAAAAATAAATTGAGGTATTTTCATATATTTGGCCTACATTTTACATCATAATTCATAAATATAATAATACCAATAATATAATTCATTAATATAATAATACCAATAATATAATCTATTAATATAATAATACCAACAATATAATTCATTAATATAATAATACCAATAATATAATAATACCAATAATATAATTAATTAATATAATAATACCAATAATATAATCCATTAATATAATAATACCAATAATATAATTAATTAATATAATAATACCAATAATATAATACCAATAATATAATCCATTAATATAATAATACCAATAATATAATTAATTAATATAATAATAGCAATAATATAATACCAATAATATAATTAATTAATATAATAATAGCAATAATATAATACCAATAATATAATCCATTAATATAATAATAGCAATAATATAATTAATTAATATAATAATACCAATAATATAATACCAATAATATAATCCATTAATATAATAATACCAATAATATAATGCATTAATATAATAATACCAATAATATAATTCATTAATATAATAATACCAATAATATAACCCATTAATATAATAATACCAATAATATAATTCATTAATATAATACCAATAATATAATTCATTAATATAATACCAATAATATAATTCATTAATATAATAATACCAATAATATAATCCATTAATATAATAATACCAATAATATAATTCATTAATATAATAATACCAATAATATAATACCAATAATATAATTCATTAATATAATAATACCAATAATATAATCCATTAATATAATAATACCAATAATATAATTCATTAATATAATACCAATAATATAATAATACCAATAATATAAATCAGTAATATAATAATACCAGTTATATAATTCCTTAATATAATAATACCAGTAATATTATATAATCCATTTACTCTTCTTCCGTGGGCAGCCATAACTTTCTGTTCCTACAGACTGCGGTGTTCTGCCCCAAAGTATAATTTCATAAAATCGCGGCAATACGGTATTATTCTAATATATTATCGTAAAAGTTCCTAAGTAAAATACCCGTAGAAATGTCCGCGGACAAATTCCTGGATCCGGGATTTATACATCGCGTGCAGGTTCTGGAACTCATGGACGGCTGAGAATTTCTTGATATTGAGGCCATTTGGAGTAATAACATCTAAAAATAATAATAATTAGAAAAAATATCCACAAAACATGAAGTTTCAGGCACAGGAAAAAGGTACACAAGATGCCTCTGATACTAGTGAATATCAGCCCTGGAGTGGCGCATGCACAGAGGGTAGGGTTAGCGTGGCGAACGCACAGGGGTTAGGGTGGCGCGTGCACAGGGGTTAGGGTTATCATGGCGCGTGCACAGGGGTGGCTAGCGGGATGTCCTCACCGGGCTTCCGTTTCAGCATGTGCTCCGCCTCGATGCCGGTGATCTGGGACACGGTGGTGAATACGTGGGCGCAGTGGACAGACGCTCGCTCCATGCAGTAACGATGGTAAATCTGCCTCTCCCCGGCCTCTCGATCGAGATCAAACTGCGGGAGATCCCCCCAAAAATAACTTAATGCATTAACCCCCCCCAGTAATTTCCCAAACCGCAACAAACAAGGGGGCCAGACGCCCCACCCACTGCGCCGCCGTCTCTGTGATGTCAGAGATATGATGTATCAGAGCAGATACATTCATGTATTTAGTGTATTGATTAGAGCGTAAGCTCCTCTGGCCACGGCCGGTAAGGCACCTGAAATATATTTTGTGAATAAACTCAGAATGTTGGATTTTTTTAGGTGTTTTAGGGATCTTTGTCTGAGCGTCAATTAACCCTGTAGAGGGTGCTCCTCGGTCTCCTGGTGACGGCCCGTTTGGGGCAGAATGTCCGATGAGCCCAGCTGGTATTTAGAGGCTCGTTGCCGCTTCGTACAGACATTTACTATTAGTTCTGACAATTGTTAACGTGTTCTGGGAGATCAGATGTCCTAATGAGGCTTCCTCTGCTATGGAAAGGTCACCTCTGCCCAAAGGCCATGCAGTTAGGAACGTTCGTGGCTCCAGCCTCGTGGCCTGACGCGGACAGACAGCAGTTTGCGGTTGTTTCCAGATGCCACGTCTGCCATCCGGAAGGTCAGACACGTGACTCGCCTAAAATCAGACAAATGAGGCTTCCTGCCTCCCGCGCCGCACGACGTGTAACCTTTACAGACATGCAGCTGACAAAGAGCACAAACCTGCACCAAGCGAGGGCCGGGGGCGGACAACTTGCAGGAGACATCACCAGTGAATACGGGGCTGGTGGTCAGTGTCCTGCAGCCTCATTATGGCCTCAGAGAGGAGTCTGCAGGGCAACTGGACAGAGCGGGGTTAATCCTCCCAGTCCTGCCCTCGGCTGCATTATTATCAGCTTTTTATGGCCAAGAGGCAGTTAAATCCTGCATCAGCCCATCACCCCCCCTCCGCAGTGCCTTGTGCTACCTCTTCCCCTGCAGAGCCCCAAGCTGACTCCTTCCCCACAGAGCCCTTAGCAGACTCCTCCCTTGCAGAGCCACGAGCAGACTCCTCCCCCGTGGAACATTTGCTGCCAGCCCCTTAAACTCTGACCCTCACATACACTGCCCCCAAAACTGCGCTAACATCTGCATTTTCACCTGCAAATCTGGAGCAATCTGTAGGATTGGTTGCCATGGCAATTGCTTAAATTTTGCACCGCTATGTGCACTTTGCAGATAATCCCAGTGGTTATGATTTGGCGTGGTACATGTGGTATCTGTTACCTGGTCCAGCCGGTTGTAGAAGTCCACGCTTGCAGCACAGAGGTACCGCCCCAGCAGCGTGGCATGGGTGGTAAATATTGTGGCCACGGGAAGCTTCCTGTACCGAGACAGAATTAACCCCGCACCTGCCTGCCACTCATGGAAGTGCGCCAGGATGTTTGGCTTATCCTGGAATTGGTCCGCGAGCTAAAAAATACAAGAATGTTAATCTTCACAACTCCTCCGCATCACAGTTGGGGAGGGAGTATGTATGACTGCATGAATGAGAGTGTGTGTGTAAGTGCATGTATGAGCACGGATATCCATGTGTAAGCGCAGGGACATACCTAGAGTATTTAGCACCCGGGGCGGATCCTGTATGTGGCACCCCCCCACACACACAAAAAAATGAACGTTGGCAAGAATATTTATTTCACTAATTTTTTACTGTGTGTCAACTGGAAAAAATAGAAATCTGAAAAAATACCGGCAAATTACATTTACTGAACAGATATGGCCCAGCGTAACTCCCATTACTATACACTGAGCCAGTGCCTGTGCCACCGCCATCCCCGAAGCAGTGTGCCTGTGCAACTGCGTCCCTGAAAGAGTCTGCCTGTGCCACCCCTGCCCATAAAGCAGTCTGCCTGTGCCACCGCTGCCACTTAAACAGCCTCTCTGTGACACTTTTTGCCACTGAAGCAGCCTGCCTGTGCCAAGTCTGCCCCTGAAACTGCCTCTCTGTGCCAACTTTGCCCCTGAAACAGCCTCTCTGTGCCACTTCTGCCCCCTAATCAGCCTGCCTGTGCCAATTCTGCCCCCCCTTATCAACCTTCCTATGCCAATTCTGCCCCAAATCAGCCTGTCTGTGCCACCTCTGGCCCCCTAATCAGCCTGCCTGTGCCATTTCTGCCCCTAAACACTAACTTACGGTACTCACTAGTAACTTACTAACTTTCATTCGTTCACCCACTCACTAACATTCATTCACCCACTCACCATTCACTCTCCCTCATCCCCTTACCTCTCTTGAAGATTTCACTAGTCCGTGGGCCGGCCGAGCATCACTGGTTGGCCGTGCAGATGTCTACGCGGCCCGACTCCCGCCAGACGCAGGCCCGCAGCTTACTGCTGTGGCGCACGCGCACTGTATGAGAAAACTCTTTCCCCGCCCAGGTTCCTGATAGCCCCCCCCCTCTGCGCGGGAAAAGAGTTTCCTCACACAGTGCGCGGGCGCCACAACAGTAAGCTGCGGACCCGCGTAAGGCGGCCGTCGGGCCACCGGGCACCCCATTGATGAGTGACACCCGGTGCGGACCACCCCCTCGGCCCCCTTTAGGTACACTACTGTGTAAGCGTGTGTTAGCATGAATATGTGGAATATGTGTGTGTGTGAATGAACAGGGATACTGCCTCTCTGTGCCAACTTTGCCCCTGAAACAGCCTCTCTGTGCCACTTCTGCCCCCTAATCAGCCTGCCTGTGCCAATTCTGCCCCCCCTTATCAACCTTCCTATGCCAATTCTGCCCCACATCAGCCTGTCTGTGCCACCTCTGGCCCCCTAATCAGCCTGCCTGTGCCATTTCTGCCCCTAAACACTAACTTACGGTACTCACTAGTAACTTACTAACTTTCATTCGTTCACCCACTCACTAACATTCATTCACCCACTCACCATTCACTCTCCCTCATCCCCTTACCTCTCTTGAAGATTTCACTAGTCCGTGGGCCGGCCGAGCATCACTGGTTGGCCGTGCAGATGTCTACGCGGCCCGACTCCCGCCAGACGCAGGCCCGCAGCTTACTGCTGTGGCGCACGCGCACTGTATGAGAAAACTCTTTCCCCGCCCAGGTTCCTGATAGCCCCCCCCCCTGCGCGGGAAAAGAGTTTCCTCACACAGTGCGCGGGCGCCACAGCAGTAAGCTGCGGACCCGCGTAAGGCGGCCGTCGGGCCACCGGGCACCCCATTGATGAGTGACACCCGGTGCGGACCACCCCCTCGGTCCCCTTTAGGTACACTACTGTGTAAGCGTGTGTTAGCATGAATATGTGGAATATGTGTGTGTGTGAATGAACAGGGATATGTGTGTGTATGAGCATGAATGTGTATGTGTAAGTGTGTGTTAAAATAAATCTCAATGTGTGAGTGTGTGTTAGCATATATATGTATGTGTAAGCGTTTATGAGCATGAATTTGTATGTGTAAGTGTGTGTTAGCATGAATGTGTGTGTGTAAGCGTGTGTATGAGCAGGGATGTGTATGTGTAAGAATGTGTATGTTTGTAAGCGTGAGAATATACGTTTGTTGAAGTGTGTGTGTGAATTTATGTATGTCACTACATTTTTGAGTTATGGAGAGGGGTGCGATGGGGCCACTTGGCTTTACTTGCACTCCCCGCCCGGGGCCAGAAGATCCAAACCTACCCCTGCTTAACCCTTCAGGGCAGGAGATGATACCCCATAATATTGTCCCAAAAGGCAGAAGATTCCCTCCCAGCACTGACTGAGGAAAACGAGGACAGAAAATGGCGGTTTGGCTTCTTTTACAAGGTGCTTTATTACTATTCTTTATTATTTATATGTCACCATCATTATCTGCGGCGCTGTGCAACGGGTCCTGTAGGACTTTCTATCCTTTTTGTTTGTATGTGAAGTTGGTAGAAGAGACAGGAGTCATTAATTGATCTTCCAATATACCTGACACACAACTATTACCCCATTACCCTATCGTAGGCGACACCCCAAAAAACTCACCTCTTTTAGGAACCAGGCGGTCAGTGACCCAAAAATCAAAGCGTCGTTGGCTTCCCGGTCGTGGAACGGAATCCCGATGTTACTCGCCTCCCAGAACTCCTCTTTCCAGCGATCCAGGTTCCACGCCGAAGAACCGATGTCAAAAAGGATCACGTAGGGATTCCCTTCGATCAGCCACCGTCCAAAATACACCTGCGGGGGCCAAAGAAATCAGACGCCGGAGCCACTGGGAAACTGAAAAAAACAGAAATCCAGAATCCCCCCCAAAAACACCTAAACTGCCCTAAACTGCTAAATGCTGAAAGTGTGCGGAATACACGCGTGATACCCAACATACATCGCGGCAACCTGTATGTAACACGTGAAGCGCTTTGCTAATGACTTCTAAACATAGAGAGGAAAGCAGATTAAAGAGGTTAATGGAATGTTTTAATCCTTCGCCCAGTGGAGAGGTCTCGCTCTAATTCATTGCGGCCCCTAAAATAAGGGCTGAGAGCTGTTAAGACGTCGACCAATCCCGTGGAGGGAGATCTCTTACCTGAGACCCTTTGGCTCGTAACAAATCCAAAGCTTTGGCGACAGATGGGATTGGAGGGTCGCAGATCTCCACCTGGGTCCGGACGTTCTGCTCGTAGTAAGGACCAATCATGAAGTAATTTTCTCCCCATTCGTCCGCCGTGATCTTGGCTTTCGTCTGGATGACGGTGTAGATCCCTCCGACTGCAAAAAAACACCGGATTCTCCATACAGAAAGGTTTACAGGAGTACGGGAGGCTGAGGGGTGGGGCAGCCTCCCAGCAGAGGTGGTAGAGGTTAATCTGCTCCTTTCATTTTCATTCATGTATCCTCCCTGCAGCTGCTGCTTTTTGTTTGATAATCAAAGTGATTTTTTTCAGAAATTGTATGATTTTAAGATAAGAACAGCCCCGGAGGGAAAGAATTGGACAGAGGGGCCCCATGAATGTAGTGCGGACGAGGTACCCATGGTCAAGCCGGTTTAAGGGGTTAAGGCATGACTAAGCGGAAATTTTAGCACGGAAGGAGTTAAGTTTGGAGGCACGTGCAGGGCCAGAGGGGAGGGGGTAATTACCCTCCCTGGGGGATATATAAGGAAGGGTCGTGGCCTATAGGGGCAATTATTTTCAAAGAGATTTTTCCCGCCCATCCCTCCCCTAATTTTTGGCTCTGCCGGGTACTCTGGTTTGGTTAAGCTGGTGCGGTGCAGGAGTTAACCCTCTAGGTGCGGTTACTTGTGGTGCACAGAGGTGTAAGTGCAGGACACTCCAGGGGCAGGCGCCTCTGTGAATCGTAAGGTCATGTGACTGCCGCGCTAGGGGACGCCGGCAGTTCCAGCAGAGATACAGGTGGCCACGCCCATACCAGCAGGTTATTAATTTGGTTATTAATGGTTACAATTGGTTATGTTGTCTTTCGTTTTGACAATAATTATTGATATATGTTGTGTCAAATTTGTTGTGTTTATAATATTTGACACTTTATGACATATTAATAAAGGTTGAGTGTCGCGGTGCTGAAGTGTTTAAGTCCGCACCGCGGACAAATAATTCCATTCTGACGTTAATAAAATTTTGAAATAAAGAAGTGTCTCTTGTTTTATTTGTGAAAGAGGTACCGAAACTGGACGCTACTTCATTCAAGGGAATTTAGCAGAGCAGTTGGTTTCCTGGGGAGGAATAACCCTGCGGATCCTGAGAACAGGAAGTTAAGATGGCTGCTCTCATGGCTGAAGCGTTTTACCTCCCGGTCTCGGTGATGCTCGTTACCCGCTTTCTGTAGAAGAGGCAGATTCTGTGACGGCGTGACAGCAACAATCGCAGATCGCTGGCCCTTTCCGGCCCTTCCGGGTTCCTCAATTCTTAGGCTTTTATTTATAGAAATTAGGTTTTTATTAAATATTTCTCAGGAAGCGAATGCGGCCGGGTCCATCGCATCAAATATTATTATTATTATTTATATATCGCCGTCATACTCCACAGCGCTGTACAATGTGTGTTATTATTATTTATATATCGCCGTCATACTCCGCAGCGCTGTACAATGTGTGTTATTATTATTTATATATCGCCGTCATACTCCGCAGCGCTGTACAATGTGTGTTATTATTATTTATATATCGCCGTCATACTCCGCAGCGCTGTACAATGTGTGTTATTATTATTTATATATCGCCGTCATACTCCGCAGCGCTGTACAATGTGTTATTATTATTTATATATCGCCGTCATACTCCGCAGCGCTGTACAATGTGTGTTATTATTATTTATATATCGCCGTCATACTCCGCAGCGCAGTACAATGTGTGTTATTATTATTATTTATATATCACCGTCATACTCCGCAGCGCTGTACAATGTGTGTTATTATTATTTATATATCGCCGTCATACTCCGCAGCGCTGTACAATGTGTGTTATTATTATTATTTATATATCGCCATCATACTCTGTAGCGCTGTACAATTTGTGTTATTATTATTTATATATCGCCGTCATACTCCGCAGCGCTGTACAATGTGTTATTATTATTTATATATCGCCGTCATACTCCGCAGCGCTGTACAATGTGTGTTATTATTATTTATATATCGCCGTCATACTCCGCAGCGCTGTACAATGTGTTATTATTATTTATATATCGCCGTCATACTCCGCAGCGCTGTACAATGTGTGTTATTATTATTATTTATATATCGCCATCATACTCTGTAGCGCTGTACAATTTGTGTTATTAATGATTTATATAGCGCCAAAGTGGGTAAATAGGACATAACGTGTAACATAATAATTTGACTTACAGAAACTGCGGGTAAGGAGGTTTCCGCTCAGAGAGCTTAAAATTGTAATTTGGGGTAATTCTGTTTGGGGCAGGATGCTCTCTAATAACCCCTGGGGGCTGGGGGGGGGGGTCCAGCGCTCTTATCTCACACAGAACGTAGAAAGCTCCCTGCAGAGCTAGAGCGACCCCTAGTGGGAAAAACACCGGCTGCAGAACATCACAGAGTTACTGTAACGACTCATGGAATGATTCAGAGGCTTCATTAATACCCCGGGGGGTACCCTAAACCGGCATATAATTGATCAGCATCAAGAACCCAGGACCCCCTGGCAGATCGGCCCCCGCCGGCCCCCGTCTAGTCGCCCGTTTCTCCAGCTGTAACGACTCAAACCTTAATCAGTCGTTGGTCTCGTCTTAGATTCAGGAGCCGGATGTCTATCCCATCTGTGTTTAGTCCCCTCGCTGTATTACCCTCTACCACTTCTGCTGTGACGCTGTTCCACTTATCTACCACCCTCTCAGTAAATACCTGATAATCAGAACCACCAACAGGGTTTTGGGCCTCATTAGCATTAAATCGGAACCAATTTTCTGTAGAAATCACATTATTTTGGATCCCGTGCTCTCCATTCTGCAGCACTGTGGCTTCCAATTAACCAGCGAGGTCCCGGCCAGGACTCTCCTCTGGTCACAGGGGCTTTTTAACTAAACGCAAAGCAAGGTCAGCTACTGGCTCCAGCGACGTGGTCAACGGCCCCAATGCCCCGCAGTCCGTGCAATCCCCGAGGCGCTCTCTTACAGCACTCTCTCCCATGCGTGTTTAACACCCTCACTGTATTAGGCGCTACCACTCCTGCTGGGAGGCTGTTCCACTTATCCACCACCCTCTCAATGTAAGGGTTACCAACCTTTATTTGTGACTTCCCACGAGATCTCAAATAAAAGCAAATCCTCCACAGGAAGCTCTTCCTCGTCCCACTGAGGGAGGCCATTCAGCGAGTTGACGGAGAGGGAGCGGCTCAGGGGCATTTCTGCGGCAGTCTCTTGTAACGTGCGCTCAGCGTGGCCCCGAGCGGAGCATTCAGCCTGTGGCCCTTATGTGAGATTCTGTCTGCGAGCTCCGGCTTCAGCCAAGATACTTTTTCTAGATGATCCGGATTATCCGAGGCTTCAGCCGGATAAACCCCTCGTGGACGCGTTAAGTGGACGGATTGGGACCGAGGCTGACGGTCGGCGAGATCCAGAGCTGGACGGCTGCCCAGGAGAGAAACCTTGAAACTGGCCGGACCCGGGAGCAACGTCTCCATCCGGGACAATCATTAGCCAGAGTCTGTCCTACTTACAAAGAGCAAAACCAGTGCAGTCACCATGGAAACTAACCCCCCCATTATTGTTTTTCATGACTGCTTAAACCCATAGCAAGGTGAACAAACAAGAAGAACCAAATAACCCCACCCAAACCCCCCGAAATAAAGACAGTAGACACCATTGAGTGGGATAGGGCATTTGGCCACAGCTTTATTAAAACCATTCCCCCGGCCAGCGGAAACCAAACCTACACATCTTGAAAACAACCTGCCAGCTGCTGAGCGCTAGGCCCAACAGGCAGTTAAATTACCACCGATTGTACCAAGAGTCCCAGCCCTGCAGGTGCCATGAGCCGCCCGCAGGACTCGCCTCCCCAAGCCCGCTATGGGCAAATGATCCAGGTTGCCTGAAATTACCGCGCTGGCCAGGGGACCAGACCGCTGCTGTGACAATAAAGAGAACAAACAGGAAAGAAAAACAAAGCAATAAACATAATACAACACAAAATATACATGACCAAAATTGAGGGGCGGGCGGGAGGGGAACGTCTGGAAGCTGCTGTTGGTACAGGAAAAAGAGGTAAGAGTCACCTCTTCACCTTCCTATAAACCCTGATAGCTGCAACATTGTTGCAGCTACCCACCAATGACAGAAACCTACTAAACCACCATGCATGGGCCAGCAGTCATGATCCCCCTTTCCTATAGGTCCAGGGGGCCCCCTTTCCCGGAAAGCCGATCGGAAAACTTCTAGAACCTGTAGGCAGATCGGCCCCATCCAGCCCCCGTCTAGTCACCCGTTTCTCCTGCTGTAAAGGATCCTCAGTCTCATTTCTGCCCCTGCGTCTGTACAGTAGCTAAAAAGCTACCCTAACGGGGTAAATACGGGAGAATTACGAGGCAGATAACGCCCAAGACAAAAAGGCGGATAATAACAAAGTAAAGGGACAGAACGACAGATAATAATGAAGTAAAGGGAGGGTATGGGGGATAATAACAAAGTAAAGTGAGGGAACGGCGGATAATAACGAAGTAAAGGGAGGGAACGGCGGATAATAACGAAGTAAAGGGGTGGAACAGAAGAAAAAAAAAGTAAAGGGAGGATACGGCGCATAATAACAAAGTAAAGGGACGGAACGGCGGATAATAGCGAAGTAAAGGGACGGAACGGCGGATAATAGCGAAGTAAAGGGACGGAACAGCGGATAATGAAGTAAAGTGAGGGTATGGGGGATAATAATGAAGTAAAGGGACGGAACAGCGGATAATAAGGAAGTAAAGGGATGTAACGAAAGAAAATAAGTAAATGGACGGAACGGCAGATAACAATGAAGTAAAAGGATTGGAACAGAAGAAAATAAGAAGTCAATGGACGGAACAGAGGATAATAACGAATTAAAGGGAGGGAATGGAGGAAAATAACGAAGTAAAGGGAGGGAACGGCGGATAACAACGAAGTAAAGGGAGGGAACAGCGGATAGTAACAAAGTAAAGGGATGGAACGGCGGATAACAACGAAGTAAAGGGATGGAACGGCGGATAACAACGAAGTAAAGGGACGGAACGGCGGATAATAACGAAGTAAAGGGACGGAACGGCGGATAATAACGAAGTAAAGGGACGGAACGGTGGATAATAACGAAGTAAAGGGACAGAACAAAAGAAAATAACAAAGTAAATGGACAGAACGGAGGATAATAACGAAGTAAAGGGGCGGAATGGAGCAACTTCCTAACTTCTCTTTTTACGTAAAAAATAATATAATAATCTTTACAAACAATTTAACCTCATTTTCTTTGTTTATTTTGGGCGATGGCATCATATCTGCTCCTTATTACCCCTCTGCATGCGCGGTTTATTCCTGGGATCTCAGAGTTATGGGGGGATATGAATTCTACGCGGTTTGATTGACGCTGATGTGAAAATCCATTTTCCGCAGCGAGGATTATTCCGGATAATAGAGCTTAATACGCACATAATTATTAGTTTCTTCCGGATCATTTACCAGGTGGAGCCGCGGCCCCGAGAAGCTTCACTTTAATGCTGTCAGATTCCGACACCTCTCCTCCAGGGGATTAACCCTTTGGGTGCCTGTGACCGGCACCCCAGGTCCCAGTCCGCCAGGAGTCTGGTCTGAAACTAAAGTGGAGCAAACAGCAGGAACATTCAGTCCGTTACTATGGCGACTGCTCCACATTTGCTGCTTCGCACCAAAATTGCTCTGTATACAAAGCCTACAAGATTTATGAACTCAGTAAAAGGACATGAACGAAATAGAACTTTTAGATAGATAGATAGATAGACAGACAAACAGATGGATAGACGCATAGATAGATAGATGGACAGAGAGATGGATAGACAGACAGATGGATAGAGGTATAGATAGATGGATAGACAGACCGAAAGAAGGACACCAAACCCACGAGTGTCCGGGGCGCGGTGGCTTTACATCCGTCGCCAGTCCCTTTCAGTAGGCGCCGCAGCTGTTTGCCGTGTGATTACCGTGTGATTTGGAGGCTGTTTAAAGGGAAGAGGCAGCCGCTTTCGAGATTATCTTGGAGTCTCCCCCGGAGCTCGGCCCTCGGGACCCTCAGAGCTTCTCTCACTTTATAAACACAACTATTTATCACTGAGAAACAGACCAGTCTGGGGGTCCCTGAATCACCCCGAATACTCCCAGCCGGTATCAGAACAAAAACACAAACTGGGGGCCACGCAGGCAATTATTCTAAATCATCTCCGGAGGGCGCACGGGGCGGCTTCCACGCAGCTTTTCATTATTTGGGTTAAATTGTTTTGGCATCGGCTGGGGCCCCGGGACCCGATTCCTCGCCGTGGGGGGTTTATTTCATTCTGTAATTAAAGAATTAATATAAAGTTTTGGCCGCACCGAGGAGATAAATAAGTTTCGCTTTCCTTACAGGGTATTATAGTTTATCAGACTTGGCCTTTAAATAATTATCACACGCGTGTCAGCTGTGTGCGCCGCCGGATTACACAGAACTTTCTCTACCGTGGGACATGGGCTGCGCATGTGTCTGGGAATCACTTGTGGGCAGTGGCTTTCTGACCGTTTAATGTCCACAACCCTCTTTGAAAAACATATTTTGTATGACCTTTGACCCCACGGGCCCCTGGAACGCCTACCCAGTTTTCTGCAGAGAAGCCCCCAGTTCGTGCCGCCCTGCACGGTGGTCTCTATGAAGAGAGATGGGAAGATCTCCGTTTTTTTTGTTATAAATCTCTATTTAACAGAATTGAGTTTTTTCTTATTTGGTGGTGAAATTTGCCCCAACGTTAGCGTCTAGATTGCCCTTTTGGGGGGTATTAGCCTGAAATTGCACATTGATTTATTTTAACCACATCTGGTCCTTTTGTTAGACAAAAAAACTTCACAACTTTTATCTTCGAACACCGGACATTCTACGAGTGGGTCACAAAGACCCCCAAATTATTTCTCGCAGCAGACCCTGGGATCCTACTTGGGTCACAGAGACCCCAAAATTATTCCTCGCATCAGACCCCAAGATTCTGCTCAGGTCACAGGGACCCCAAAATTATTCCTCGCGACAGACCCTGGGATCCTACTTGGGTCATAGAGACCCCCAAATTATTCCTCGCGGCAGACCCCAAGATTCTGCTCAGGTCACAAAGACCCCCAAATTATTTCTCGCAGCAGACCCTGGGATCCTACTCGGGTCATAGAGACCCCCAAATTATTCCTCGCGGCAGACCCCAAGATTGTGCTCAGATCACAGAGACCCCCGGAGTGCCTGCTGTTTGTTGATTTTATATTCAGAAAAAAAACATAAATATTATCTGATATTTTTAAACAAACAAAAATCTCCAGGGAACAAAAAAGAACTAAAAATGAAAAGAAACAAAGTATCGGCCGCCGGGTTTTATTTGTAAACAAGCCGAACGCAGACTCCGCGCGTGGGGGGCTCTCTCCCGGGTGCTGGGCTAGGTGTGGGGTAATTAGAGGCAATCCGACGCACGGTGCAATAAGCGGAGGCAGCTGTAGGAGGCACCAGTCACTTTACTATTTGTTCCTCAGCTACAGAACAGTTTTGTTTCAAACCCTTTTTTTTTTTGTTATTGTCATTAAATCATGATTCACGAAAACGGTAATTTGATAAAAACCCAGGGAGGCAGAAACTCAGGAGCACATAGAGCGGCAGCTGCTGAGCGAGCGAAGCTTGCGAGAAGGAAGGGGCATCACGCGGCACTTAGCAGGGCAGCAGTACCGGTAAGTGCCCCACGCCACGGGAAGCTACACGGTGCCACGCATGCAGGGTATATACCCAACCATCCAACCTGCTTAACCAGTGCAATAAATCATGGAATCATAGAAAAGTCTGGAAAGCTATAGAATTTGCCCCCCAAAAAAGGTGTAAGATATAGAATAACATTTACATTTTTTTTCTTTTATTTGCATTTTTTTAAAAAAGCAATAATTTTTGCATTGCAGATAAAAAATGCCCCAATTTAAAAAAAATATATAATAATAATAGGAAAATCTGCGTAAACAGGTAATTTCACATCCTCTTTATTGAATCTGTAGGGAGATTCATTCCAAAAATAATATTTTTTTTTCCTTGCAGCATTAATTATTCAAAAATTAAAAACGATTTTTTAAACAAAAACTTGTATTTTTGAAATCGACTTTTAACAAATTTAAAAGTTAAAAAGCCGAAACAGAAGAGTAAAATTGCATCAGATTTTCTTTTTTTAATTAAAAAAAACAGGAAATATTTACAGAAATAATTTTTAGAAAGGTTGTAAAATAGTGGAATTATTTTGATTTTGATTTTTTGATGAATAAATTACTTAAAATATTTCTGAATTCAACTCTCATTTTAATCTATGGTTAAATTACTACCTTTATTTGTTGTAGAATAAATGAAATTTGGTATTTTAACCTTTTCAGGGGCAAGCAGAGGAACTCAAATATTTTACCATGCTTTTATAGCCTGATCCCCACTGAAATACCCACTGACATGTTTTGCCCCAAAACCACCTTACATAGTAACCAGTGAAATATTTCTGAGTGTCTTTTGCCCAATATTTACTTTATTTGAATCGGATTCTGGATTGGCCGTGTCCTTGTTTTCCACCTAGGACATGACCAAGATACTGGTCCTAGTGGTTCTGTCTCTAGCAGTCTACCAAGGGGACTGTATCGGGAAACCTCTTGATGGATACGAGGAGGTCGAGGGGCTTTCAGGTAACAATGTTTCCGTCAGATACATTTTTTTCTTTAACTTATGATTTTTTGTTTTCCATTTCATGGGACTTTATAATGTTTTGAAGTCTATAAAATACCTAATTCCGTCAATACGAAGACCCAATTAATGATCACATTTCCAAAATACCCTTAAAAAAACTGCCGTGATAAACTTCCAAACTTGTCTCATGGGGTAAAAATTCTTCTTTATACATAATTTAAAGCTCCTTTGGCCCCCTGGGGCCGGGGGGCAAAATCTGGGGCAGGAGAGGGGTTCATGGCAGATTTGGAACCAGAGCAAAGAGCTGCATGTATGAGGTGTAGTGCGTGCTGGGGGTACTGGGGATACTGGGCACCAGACAGCTTACAATCTATAATATAAATGCAAAGGGCAGTCTGTTTGTAATATATTGGGGGGTCAGTTTGTAATATATTGGGGGTCAGTCTGTAATATATTGGGGGGGTCAGTCTGTTATATATTGGGAGGTCAGTTTGTAATATATTGGGGGTCAGTCTGTAATATATTGGTGGGTCAGTCTGTAATATATTGGGGAATCCGTTTGAAATATATTGGGGGGTCGGTCTGTAATATATTGGGGGCGTCATTCTGTAATATATTGGGAGGTCAGTTTGTAATATATTGGGGGATCAGTGTTTAATATATTGGGGGTCAGTCTGTAATATATTGGGGATCAGTCTGTAATATATTGGGGGATCAGTGTTTAATATATTGGGGTGCCATTCTCTGATCTTTATGAATAATAAAATAATAATTATTTCTGTCTTTAAGATTAAGTAAAAAGCTAAGTAAACATCATTCTGTCCTTCCAGAAGCTGATTATCCGGATGGTGAAACGGAGGTAAAAAGGAGTCCCTATCAGGGAAAAGCCGACACCTCAAACCGGTCGGATCCTCCCAATATCTGCTACTTCATTCCCGACGCCCCGATGGAGAGTCAGCTCTCCTGCCGATTGCGCTTTGCGAGAAGCAAGTTTAACTTTAACCCCTTTGGACTTCGCTTTGGGAAACGCGATCGAAGCACCCCTGTGACGAAGAGGGTCCCCAAAATATTTCTACCGTACCTCCTAAAACTCAGAGACAAACAGCTGTGCGGAGAGGAGCCGGGCGACAACTGCTAAAAATTGTCTTTTTCTATTGTACACGTTTTATATAAACTTTTATTGTTTCTGATCCAAGTTACCGTGCTGTTACCGTACCGTTACCGTGCTGTTCCTGTGCTGTTACCGTACCGTTACCGTGCAGTTACCGCACTGGTACCGTTACTGTGCTGTTACCGTACCGTTAGCAGACTGTTACTGTACTTTTACCAATTTTGTTACCGTACCGTTACCATACTGTTACTGTGCGGTTACCGTACCACACATACGTGCAGAATACAAGCAGAGTTTACCTGCAATCCTCGTGTCCGTTATCTGTTGTAATTCCGTGAAATATTTCCATAAACCTGGATTTAATTATCGTGAATATTTTGTTTTCTCTTCCAAACAATAAAACGCGCAGAGTCCTGTTCAAGTGCGTGTGGGCAGTGTCCGTCTGGACACAATGCTCCTCTTGTCAGTCCCTACATAAAGCGATCAGGAGCCGGCACCTGCCCACGGAGCCCATTGTACGGTTTATCTCTCCAGGCTGGCGTTGGCGATTCAGAGCTTATCTGTCCGAGCGACACGCGTGTAATTAACCGTGATCACTGCGTGCAAAAAGAACTGCTAATGACTCCTGTTGCATTTATTTCACTCGTTCGCGACGCGTTTAGAACAAGTCCCCATGGAAGCTACTCACTAATTTCACTTAAAGCAAAATACAAGCGAGACCCCCAACATATTAATGCATACGAGACCCCACCACGCAGACCCCAGCCGTAGCTTCCTATTGGCCGTCTCAAGTTTTTTTATATAATCTCCAAGCAGGTTCATCTATATATATATATATATATATATATCTTTATTTATATATATATTTATTTATATATATATCTTTATTTATATATATATATATTTATTTATATATATATTTATTTATTTATATATATAGTTTTGATTTTTTTTATATATATGTTGATTTATATATCTTTATATAGATCTTCATATTTTTACTTTTATATTTATATCTTTATTTGTATCTTTATATATATCTTTAAATGTCTTTATATATATTTTATATATATTGATATATTTAGACATAATGGAAGATTGAGAATATTTTACTTTACAGAAAGGGTAGTAGATACCTGAAACTCACTTCCAGTGGATCTCGGGAAAGCTTGGGATGTGCGTAAAGCTCCTCTAAGGTATGATTAGGGAAAAGGGCCACTTGGACAGGCTGACTGGTTCTTTTCTGCCGTCAGATCTCAATGGCCCAGTGAGAAACTTCCATTAAAACCTTCCGTTTCTTCCCATTTTGAGCCAAGATCTAGTGGATTTGGGATGAATGAAACAAGGCATTTGTCCTCTTTTAAATACCCCTGTGTATAATACCAGCGCCCATGAATTTAACCCCTAAATCCTGATTGACCCCCCATATCCTGACCCCAGCTAATAACCTGAGTAAATAGTCTGCATTTCTTATGAAGGTAACTTCGTAGTGACACACCAGAAGTGAAAGAGTTAATTCTGACATCGCTGTGTGACATCCGCTGACATCATGACAATCATTTTAACACCGGCATTTCTGCAAATTATTCATATTTACGTCTTCTGCTCCCGGCGAAGAATTCGGGTCTCGTAAAATGCAGTTTAATAATTCACCAGTGAATCTCAGCCTCCATAATCACCCATCTGCCCCCATAATCACCCATCTGCCCCCATAATCACCCATCTGCCCCCATAATCACCCATCATCACCCATCTGCCCCCATAACCACCCATCTGTCCCCATAATCACCCATCATCACCCATCTGCCCCCATAATCACCCATCATCACCCATCTGCCCCCATAACCACTCATCTGTCCCCATAATCACCCATCTGCCCCCATAACCACCCATCTGCCCCCATAATCACCCATCTGCCCCCATAACCACCCATCTGCCCCATAATCACCCATCTGCCCCCATAACCACCAATCTGCCCCCATAACCACCAATCTGCCCCGAAAATCACCCATCTGCCCTCATAATCACCCATCATCTGCCTCTATAATCACCCATCTGCCCCCATAATCACCCATCATCTGCCCCCATAATCACCCATCATCTGCCCCCATAATCACCCATCATCTGCCCCCATAATTACCCATCATCTACCCCCATAATCACCCATCATCTGCCCACATAATCACCCATCAACAGCCCCCATAATCACCCATCAACAGCCCCCATAATCACCCATCATCTGCCCACATAATCACCCATCATCTGCCCCCATAATCACCCATCAACAGCCCCCATAATCACCCATCAACAGCCCCCATAATCACCCATCATCTGCCCACATAATCACCCATCATCTGTCCATTGTGTCTGGACTGGTTTTCTGGTTCTGTCAGAATCCACACTGTCCCACCCTGCCCCTGCCAATCTCCATACTACCCTCATCCTGCCCCAGTCAGATCCCTTACTGCCCCATCCTTCCCCTGCCAATCTCCATATTGCCCCATCCTGCCCATCAGTCTTCATACTGCCCTGCCAACACCCTTACTGCTCCACATCCTGACCCCACCAATCCCCAGCCCCCTCCTTCCTGGGTTGGCCAGTCCTCATCTTGCCCGTGAAGGATCAGTCCCCAAATCAGTGGATCGACCAGTGATCCAGTCCCGCAGTAAATGCCCCATCTCGCCCCAATCGCCCCCCCCCTCGGAACAAAACAATGGGAGACTGAGAAACTGATTACCGCTAATGTTCCATAATACCCCCAACACGTAGCGGCGGCTCAGGATGTGATTTCCCCGGCTTTATAATAAAAACTCCACGTAATTAATACATCAGATTGTGAAAAATATTTGTCATTTATTGTAAAAGGGCCACTCGAGGTCCGGCGCGTCCGGCTGCCGTCTCGCGATCTCATTTCTCGTTCAGGTCATTCCTCTTCTGTCTCCAATTACAGCCGTCACATTATGTGCGATTTTCTCGGGGGCGCCGCCGCCGCCGCTTTATCTTCTCCAAATTACATCCAATTTGGAGGGAAGATTACTCTCGCTCGGCGAAGTCACGGAGCGCTTTAAAGAGTCGCCGCGTCTCCCCGCGGGGCCACGGAGCCCGGCCGCTCGGCCCTTCTCGTGGGGGTAACGCCGTACATTTGGCGGTTACTTTATCAACCGAAAATGTATTCAATTAGAAGGCGACAAAACCAAATGTCTTTTATTCGGCTAATTTCTGAGTTAACTTCAAAAACACGAACGCCATTCATTTAGAAATTCTCCCCGGACAGTTCAGCGTCACGGCGGTCTTCATTCCGCGAACACAAATTCATAGAAATCTTCTTAGCGATCCGCGCGGCGGGGGGTCTCGGGTGGGGGGGGGCACTTTAAACATGGAGGTCGCGATACGGGAAGGGGATGTGCAGAGACTCAGGAAAAGTGCGCAGGGAATTGGAGCCGAGCCGGGGCATCAAAGTAAAAGTCATAAAAAAAGTCATAAAAGTAATAAAAAAAGTCATTATTTTTACTGCAACTTGTTAATATTTTACATTTATCTGTAGATCAGTTTTTTTTATAAATCAGAAGAAACGTGAATCCCGCAGCAAATAGTGTTGCTAATCCTGATTGGTTGGTTTGCGCCACGTGTGGACGAGCGTCAGTCCGAGCCGTAAATATAAACGGGATAAAAAAGGGCAAAAGCAGCCGCCCCATAAAGCGCCTCCCGCTCGCTGCTGAGCCATTTAACAAAATTCAATGATATCTCAAAATATTATTCCAAAAAACAGTAAATCTCCATAAAAATAAACCTAATATTTAAAAAAACAAAACATGGAAAGGCTGTAATCTGAATCTGCCAAGTTTGACCCCAAATCTCTGTGCCCCTCACCCTTCCCCTGTGTCCTCTTTTGTCCCTTTATGCTCCTTTTTCCTCCCCTGATGCCCCTCTTTTCTAGGAGGTCAGAATGTAGGTATGAAGACTACGGTTACATGGGGGTTCTGTGGGGTTTTCGGGGGGTTCTGTGGGTTTTCTGTAAGGTTGCCGTCTGGTTTCCATGGGGATTGTGACTGTGAAGTCAGTGGATCCATTACCCCGCCAGCCAGCAGATGGAGGTCCGACCTCACATTTCCTGCTTCAGATGAGATTAAAAGAAACAAATTGTACGGATTTCGGGACACTTTCCTCATCTAGAGAGGGGCCCCTGGCCCCCGGGGTCTGTTATGTGAGCCTCCCGGGCTTTTCATATTCTGCATTATGGTTCTTGCATTTCATGTTGTGCAGGAATTTTTCAGTTCTTTCCCTGAGCTTTGCCACATCTCTGGTGGGCAGTTCCATGCACCCACTACAACTCAAGTAAAGGAGTATTTCTTTATTTGGACAGGAATCCACCCCTCTGCTAACCCTTTATATACTATGTCTGGATACCCAGCACTCTGCACTGCAGGGGGTACGTTTCCTCCTTTCTAATGGGGTATCTGGGAGATAATTCAGGAATCCCTGGATGGATTGAGAGTAGTTTAGGAAAGCCAGCGGCAGTTGTGGATCAGTGGCCCCTTACCGTTCCCTTGATTGCAATATATGGGTAAAAGAACGGGCCCCTGAATCTCCTCTGTATTTACTGAATCTGACAGGGTGAGTCTGGTACCGGGGGGTATTTTCCTGGAAACCGCAATCTCGTGGCTCTAAATCAGGCTGAGTGCAAACATGGCTGAAGGCGAAGCGTAAATAAACCGCGCAGGACCAGGCCGGCAACTGCAGAATTTCTTTGTGCTTTTACATCAAGATCATACCTCGCGGCCCTCGTGGCAGCTCCGACAGGACGGGAGGCGGCTTATAATTAATAATATATTATTATCATTATCATATTTTATTATTATTTTTTATTATTATATTATGATTATTATTATTACTATTAATATTATTATATTATTACTATTATTATTATTATCATCTTTTTTTATTAGAATGGGGAGAGTGCAGCCGCTGCAGTTTAATGCAGGGACGTACCTAGAGTATTTAGCACCCAGGGCAGATCCTGTATGTGGCCCCCCACACACAAAAAAATGAATGTTTGCACGAATATTTGTTTCACAAATTTGTAAACTGTATGTACCTGAAAAAATAAATTAACTTAAAAATACATTTAATAAGTTTAAATAACAATATTTACTGAACAGATATGGTGCATCATAACTCCCTTCATTATACAGTGAGCCAGACATTGCCGGTAGTGCAGCATAACTCCTATCACCATACACTGAGCCAGACACTGATGGTAATGCAGCATAACTCCTATCACTATACACTGAGCCAGACATTGCCGGTAGTGCAGCATAACTCATATCACTATACACTGAGCCAGACATTGCCGGTAGTGCAGCATAACTACTATCATTATACACTGAGCCAGACATTGTCAGTAGAGCAGCATAACTCCTATCACTACACACTGAGCCAGACACTGATGGTAGTGCAGCATAACTCCTATCATTATACACTGAGCCAGACATTGTCAGTAGAGCAGCATAACTTCTATCATTATAGACTGAGCCAGACATTGCCGGTAATGCAGAATAACTCCTATTACTATACACTGAGCCAGACACTGATGGTAGTGCAGCATAACTCCTATCACTATATATACTGAGCCAGACATTGGCGGTAGTGCAGCATAACTCCTATCATTATACACTAAGCCAGACATTGACATGGTATGTCTCTGCCTGTAAAATAGCCTGCCTGTCTCATTTCTGCCCCCCTAAACAGCCTGTCTGTCCCATTTCTGCCCCTAAACACTTCATTCACTCACTCATTCAACCATTCAATCTCCCGCACCCCCTTACCTTCTGCATCCAGCATCCCTGGCGCCACGCAGACATCTATGCGGCCCGACTGCTGCCTAAAGCGAGCGGAATATATCCGCTCATGGGAAGCAGGAACCTGAGGTTTTACTTTACTGCGAGGGTGGTAGATAAGTGGAACAGCCTCCTAGCAGAAGTGGTAGAGCGTAATACAGTGAGTGTATTAAACACGCATGGGATAGACATACAGCTCCTGAATCTAAGACAAGATTAAGGTTTTAGTCTTCACAGCTTACAACCTAAAAGAGACATCATTATAAAGTATTAACTCAAATAAAGTGTTTCCCGAATCCTGGAGAATTCTGTGAACTTTACAGAGAAACGCGGGATGCCAGATGTTAGGGTTTAATCCTTGAAGCTCAGTTTAAAGTATGGGGTCAGATGTCTCGGGGTCCGATGTCTCGCGTGCGGGGGGGGGGGTTACTCGTTCTTTGGAAGGGAAGCCATTATTTTAATTTCTATGAGAAAGGAAGTGACCCCTCGGCAAATCTCTGCTTCAGTTCAACAAAAAAAAAGGCTGAAATACACGGAAAAAGTGACTTCGGAGGCCGTTATGCACCGAACTTTCAGAAAAGACTAAGAAAGTCTATCAGCGTGAGCCCAAGAGCTGACAATTATCATGCTCGCACTCACATGGAGTTCATGCCTGAACGTTTGTCAATTTGGCCTTAATTCAAATATTTGGACACAGAACCTCCAAATGTATGGGATGCGTGTAACAGGTTCACATGCGCTGCGTGTAACAGGTTCACATGCGATGCGTGTAACAGGTTCACATGCGCTGCGTGTAACAGGTTCACATGCGCTGCGTGTAACAGGTTCACATGCGATGCGTGTAACAGGTTCACATGCGATGCGTGTAACAGGTTCACATGCTATGTGTGTAACAGGTTCACATGCGATGCGTGTAACCGGTTCACATGCGATGTGTGTAACAGGTTCACATGCGATGCGTGTAACAGGTTCACATGCGATGCGTGTAACACACTATGTAGCGGAAGTAGTCGGCCGCGTCCGGGTAGCTCAATTGAACGTCTTCGCAGTTTTAATGTAAATATAAAGCTATTGTAGATGCCTTTGTGTTAAATGTTAAATATTCCCAGAATTCGGTCCACAATCCCATCACGCTAAGCCGAGTACCAGCGCTCCTGCCGTGTCCAGCTTGGGATCGTGAGGCGCCTTCTATAAAAGGAATGATATTTTGAGAAATCCCTCGAGTTTCTTGGATTTTATTTCAGATCTCCAACATTCACACACACGCAGCAACACACATTCACACGCAGCAACACACATTCACACGCAGCAACACACAGACACACGCAGCAACACACATTCACACGCAGCAACACACATTCACACGCAGCAACACACAGACACACGCAGCAACACACATTCACACGCAGCAACACACATTCACACGCAGCAACACACAGACACACGCAGCAACACACATACACACGCAGCAACACACACACTCAGCAACACCCAGACACACGCAGCAACACACATTCACACGCAGCAACACACACACTCAGCAACACACACACGCAGCAACACACATACATACGCAGCAACACACATACACACGCAGCAACACACACACTCAGCAACACACAGACACATGCAGCAACACACACACTCAGCAACACACAGACACACGCAGCAACACACATACACACGCAGCAACACACACACTCAGCAACACAGACACGCGCAGCAACACACATACACATGCAGCAACACATACACACGCAGCAACACACATACACACGCAGCAACACACACACACTCAGCAACACACATACACACGCAGCAACACACACACTCAGCAACACACAGACACATGCAGCAACACACATACACACGCAGAAACACACATACACACGCAGCAACACACACACACTCAGCAACACACAGACACACGCAGCAACACATACACACGCAGCAACACATACACACGCAGCAACAACACACACACACACACAGTAACACACAGACACACGCAGCAACACATACACACGCAGCAACACATACACACGCAGCAACACATACACACGCAGCAACACACATACACACGCAGCAACACACACACACTCAGTAACACACATACACACCCAGCAACACATATACACGCAGCAACACACATACACACGCAGCAACACACACACACACTCAGTAACACACACATACACACGCAGCAACACATACACACACAGCAACACACATACACACGCAACAACACACACACACACTCAGTAACACACAGACACACGCAGCAACACACATACACACGCAGCAACACACATATACATGCAGCAACACACACACACTCAGTAACACACACATACACACGCAGCAACACATACACACGCAGCAACACACATACACACGCAGCAACACACACACACACTCAGCAACACACAGACACACACAGCAACACACGCAGCAACACATACACACGCAGCAATACACATGCACACGCAGCAACACATAGACACATACATACACACAGCAACACACACACACAGTAACACACACACTCACGTAGTCTTAATGCAGACCAGCTGTGGCCGGGGGCCGCCGGGTCGTGGGAAACGGCATCCTTTCTCTCTCTCTATATTAACGCCAAGCCGGCCAAACAACCCCCAACAAACAGGAAAAATAAACGCAAACACTTGGCCAGCCGCCTGCCCCGAACGGCCCGCGAGGAAAACTCTGATTTATACCGACGGCGGCTGCCTGGAGCCGGGCGCAGAACGTCCGCCGTGAACCCCAGGCTCCGGCGCACCGCGGTTCATCCAATACATGCGCGTATGCGTTATTATCCGCCCATTTATATGGCGCCATCACATTCCGCGGGGGTTTAGGGGAGCGGCGTATATACGTGTTTTATTCTCAGCCGTGCATGAAGAAGAAGCCGTCGGTTAATATCGTTTTTTTACCAATTTATTGAGCTATTTATTACTATTTATTTACCATATAATTAATATTATTTATTACGCTGTTTATAAATATTTAAAATATAATTAATATTATTTATTGCACAATTTGTTAATATTTATTTATACTATAATTAATATTATTTATTGCGTTATTTATTGATATTTATTTATACTTTAATTAATATTATTTATTGTGCTATTGATATTTATTTATACTATAATTAATATTATTTATTGTGTTATTTATTGATATTTATTTATACTATAATTCACATTATTTTTTGCGTTATTTATTGATATTTATTTACACTATAATTATTATTTATTGCTCTATTTATTAATATTTATTATTATGCTAATATGATTTATTCATCAGATTATTATCATAGACGAATTTAATGACAGATTCCTCTTTCCAGCCGACACACCAAGGGTTAAGTATAAAAGCTGGTTCTGCCCTGTATAATGTATAGTTAGAGGCCAGGTGCTGGGGAAATCTCTTTTTTGCGGGACGTTAATATTTGGATTGGACAGACAGGCCGGCAGCCGCTGACTGATGACAATTTTCCGGCCCCCCCAAGGGGCTCCTTATCTGACAGAGTCAGAAAGAGGAATCGGTTTCCTAGTTTGACCACCGAGGGGCACGGAGACCGCCCCGGCATGATTTCCCCCCTCCGTGACGCAGCCACCAACCCCCGGATCCGTGTAACGAGATGTATCCGCGGATTATATGCACTTATTTCACTAAAATGTAATGATGACATCATAATATATTGTTTATTCCAACCTGTCAAATTCACACAGAGGAACCAGAACGACATCACCGGATCCACCGACACAACTCCCATCATTTCAGGCAGACAAGGAGGGACACATTGGTTTTAGGTGCACGCTTTCCCCAGACCTTTTATCGCTGGGTATTTGTGTAAGTGAGTGGGGTATTTAGAAGAAGAATAATGGGGAAAGAAGGGCATCAGGTGGAGGAAAGGAGCATCAGAGGGAGGAGAGAGGGGCATCTGGGGAGGAGAGAGGAGCTTTAGGGGAAGAAAGAGGGGCAATAGGGGAGAAAGGAGGGGCATGGTGAGGAGAGAGGGGCTTCAGAGGAGGAAAGAGGGGCATCAGGGGAGGAAAGAGGGGCATCACTGAGAAAAGAGTGATCCACAGGGGAGGAGAGAGGGGAATCAAAGGAGGAAAGAGGGACACAGGGTTTTGGGGCCCAGAGAGGTACTGGTCAAAGTAGACCGGGACACTTGGCAGATATGCAGATATATGAATATTAAATCATAGCCCTTCCTGTGCCGTGTGGGGGGAGGGGGCCGTGATACATTGTAATGTTTTCAATTGTTCGAGATGTTTCTGAATCTTCCTTATTAGGTCATGAAGAGAATTCCTTCCGCGCTGCGAGACGCTGCGATTAACGTCCCGTGTGAGAGACCTCGGCGGCTGATCCGCCGCTACATGTGTGTTTAGTCTGAGTGAAAAGAAATTCGTTTCTCCTTTTATCGTTCACACTTTTGGTATTTCACGGAAATGAACAGCGACGAGGACTCTCAGCGAGAGCGCTCACTGCGCTCGTCTCGCAGACCTTAACCGGAGACATTCCAGCTTCAGGACAGAAAGACGGAGATGGAATCCGCCCCAAGATTGGGAAATACTGCGATAAAAGATCATTCGTAGCCTGGAACATTCCGGAAAATGTCATATACCCCAGACAAGGCTAATTTAACCCTTTTATCCCTAAGCCTGGGGTTGGTGGCCCTTTGGAGCATTAGGTTGCTCAGGGTTCCTAGATTGTAAGCTCTTTGAGCAGGACCCTCCTCGCCTTTTATTTGTATCCATAGTGTTATGTGACTCGCTACTTCTTATGTTTACCCATTGTACATCGCTACAGAATATGATGGTTCTATATAAATCAATAAATAATAAGATCTAGAATCTACACAACAGCTTCCTTACCAAATCCCAGCCTCGGCGCCCAGCGGCAAACACCGGGGAATCTGAATAAAAGAAGATAATTGTATCCATTCGTATCCCACGTTTGTTTCTTTATTGGATGCGCAAAGAGATACAAGTCAACTTGTCACATGTAATAAAATCATTAAAAGAACAGGATTTCTAGAATATTTCTTTCTATGCGGAGTCTGGCAGGTCCAGGTAAGTCTCGACTACTAAATGTTTCCTGCTGGCCGCTAAGTTTTCTAATTTTGATCGGAATGGAATTTCTTTCTGGTTCTCAGGAAATCAAGAGATCGTGTAATGTTCTTCCTGTATTTATTTTTTAATAGATTTGTCTCTTTCTAGGAGCTCAGAGTCTGAGGCTATCATAAAACTACCCAAAAAACCTTCATGGTCTCAATAAAGTCCAAGAGGTGGACGAGGCCGAGGTGGAAGGCGGACGGGACCGGCAAATATGAACGCATAATGTGAAAAGCAGAAGGGGCATCTCCAGGGTGAGGGCCTGCAAGTCAACCGTACCGCTCCTCTCTGATTCTGCCGGGACCCTCAGCTGTCTTGAAGGAGGGTTGAATCGCTCCACATCCCGCACGTTGAAAGACTAACCCCCTTGGCCAGCCGAGCTCACATGACAAAAGGTGGCAAATCATGGGCTGCGTGCAGAGTGTGTGATACGATGAGCCGGAATGATACGCAAGAGCACCTTAAGTTCGACCCCATGAATAAATACGTGTCACCATTATAAAGATTGCTCGGTCCTTCGGGGGCCTCTATCATGTCTCCACTGTCATTTTGTTCTGTTCCGGGGCAATAAATTGGACTTTAGGTACGATAAGGCCTGAGTTGTTCCGTCTCATGGAATTGTTCCGTCTCATGGAGTTGGTCCTCCTCATGGAATTCCGTTTCCTTAGAGAGTTCTGGTGAGAGAGCTCGCTCTTCTGCAGGGTTTGGATCAGAATGGACGGCTTCTCGTCTAGTTCTCTGGCGCTGCAGTGAGGAGCCGCCACTTTGACGGTGTTGCCGAACTTGGAGTAATCCACCGAATAAACTCCATCTTCTTCAGTGACGATAGAAACAAATCGATGGCCCCAAAGGATTTCTTCTGCAATGTAAGAGGTTCTGGCTTGAGTTGTGATACCGGTGGTTTCCACCACTCCTTCAAGTATAACGATGACTTCTAGATCTTGGGTCGACAGGTCGGATGCGGAAATCTCATACAACGGACTTCTCTTGTCGATCACATGACTGACGATCAACGGGGCCACCAAGAAAATATTGTTGCTTTCCATAGAGTTTTCCACGGGGACGTCTATTTGGTGAATGGGGATGACTTCTCCTTCTGGAGTGACCGTTTTCCTTACAACTTGGATCCTCACGGACGCGCTGATAATCATGCTTTTCCTCAGGTCTCCAACCCTGAACATGAAGCAAAGCTTGCCGTTGCGGAGGGCGATCACCGCGTGCCTACTGAAAATCAAGGTTTCGGCTCGGCGGTGGGACTGGGCGGTTTTCATGAAGATGCATCCCAGCATGACCGCGTTAATGATCAGACCCACAATGTTCTGCAGAATCAGCAGCGAGATCGCCAATGGACACTCCTCTGTCATCATCCTCCCCCCGAAGCCGATCGTTACTTGAACCTCGATGGAGAAAAGGAAAGCCGAAGTGAAGGATCTGATAAAACAAAAGTAATGAAGAATAATAATAATAACAAGAAACAGTGAAAGGAAAATAAGAAAACAACTTTAGTCATTATGATTTTCGCTTTGTTATCTGATCCCCAATCTACTGGACAAACCTCCCGACTCCTTATCATACTGCGTGTGGGGGGTGATGGAATGACTCTTAATCACCCAGGCAGACTCTCTGACTAATGAAAGTCTATGGAGGAATGGACTTCATTAGCAATGCCATAAAGAGTCAGCTCCGTGTGGTGTTTCAGCCGGGAAAGTCACCAAAAATATTACTGTATACAGCACTGGGGGGTTATATTACTGTATACAGCGCTGGGGGTTATATTACTGTATACAGCGCTGGGGGTTATATTACTGTATACAGCGCTGGGGGGTTATATTACTGTATACAGCGCTGGGGGTTATATTACTGTATACAGCGCTGGGGGGTATATTACTGTATACAGTGGTGGGGGTTATATTACTGTATACAGCACTGGGGGTTATATTACTGTATACAGCGCTGGGGGGTTATATTACTGTATACAGTGCTGGGGGTTATATTACTGTATACAGAGCTGGGGGTTATATTACTGTATACAGAGCTGGGGGTTATATTACTGTATACAGTGCTGGGGGTTATATTACTGTATACAGTGGTGGGGGTTATATTACTGTATACAGCACTGGGGGTTATATTACTGTATACAGCGCTGGGGGGTTATATTACTGTATACAGTGCTGGGGGTTATATTACTGTATACAGAGCTGGGGGTTATATTACTGTATACAGAGCTGGGGGTTATATTACTGTATACAGTGCTGGGGGTTATATTACTGTATACAGAGCTGGGGGTTATATTACTGTATACAGCACTGGGGGGTTATATTACTGTATACAGTGCTGGGGGTTATATTACTGTATACAGCGCTGGGGGTTATATTACTGTATACAGTGCTGGGGGTTATATTACTGTATACAGCGCTGGGGGTTATATTACTGTATACAGTGCTGGGGGTTATATTACTGTATACAGCGCTGGGGGTTATATTACTGTATACAGTGCTGGGGGTTATATTACTGTATACAGCGCTGGGGGGTTATTACTGTATACAGCGGTGGGGTTATATTACTGTATACAGCGCTGGGGGTTATATTACTATATACAGTGCTGGGGGGTTATATTACTGTATACAGTGCCGGGGGTTATATTACTGTATACAGCGCTGGGGGGTTATATTACTGTATACAGTGCTGGGGGTTATATTACTGTATACAGCACTGGGGGTTATATTACTGTATACAGCGCTGGGGGGTTATATTACTGTATACAGCGCTGGGGGTTATATTACTGTATACAGCGCCGGGGGGTTATATTACTGTATACAGCGCTGGGGGGTTATATTACTGTATACAGCGCTGGGGGGGTTATATTACTGTATACAGCGCTGGGGGGTTATATTACTGTATACAGCACTGGGGGGGTTATATTACTGTATACAGCGCTGGGGGTTATATTACTGTATACAGTGCTGGGGGTTATATTACTGTATACAGCGCTGGGGGTTATATTACTGTATACAGCACTGGGGGTTATATTACTGTATACAGTGCTGGGGGGTTATATTACTGTATACAGTGCCGGGGGTTATATTACTGCATACAGTGTCGGGGCATATTATTTCACCCCTCCCAGGTAACTTACGTGACGTCCGTGACGCAGGGCGTCGGGTGCCTGAGGTTGTCCCGGATGTCCATGTCTCCGTGAGCGAACGCCACCAGCCACCAGATCATGGCAAAGAGCAGCCAGCTGCACAGGAAGGACATGGTGAAGATGACCAGCGTGTGGCGCCACTTCAGGTCCACCAGGGTGGTGAAGACGTCCTGCAGGAAGCGGCCCTGCTCGCGGATGTTTTTGTGGGCGACGTTGCAGGCGCCACTCTTGGCCACGAATCGCGCTTTCCTGGCGGCGGGGCGCACTCGGGGCTTCCGTAAATTTTCGGCCGCGATTCTCGCCAGGACATACTCCTCGGGAATAATACTCTTACGGGCCAGCATTCTGCTTCTATCGTACGGGGAGGAATAATTTACACGGAGCGGCTATTAATGGAACGGCGACTCTAAAAACAAACTGAAAACAACATGTATTTCCATCAGGCAGAAAACACTAAATATTCACCAATTAAACATAAAAATGTAAACAAAAACGGACCTCGAGTTATTTTTACTTTTGCGTCTACGCTTCTTATATTTCCGCCCCCCGCATCCCCATCGGCTGATTTTTCTTACGTTTTTGCTAATATTTGTAACGCTTTTTAAAATAGTCGCAGAAAACTGGAAATTTGCCCAACAGTCAGACCGACATTAAAATAAAAATTAGAATTAAAAGGAATTTCCTTTTTTAAGAGAAAAAAAAATTGAAAATCGACCTAAATTTAACCCTATGCGTTATCCTCGTGCATAAAAAAAATGATTATGGTGGAGGCTGTATGTGTGAGCTTAATACCCCATGGGGCTGTGCTGTATCAGGTAGATATCCCATGGGGCTGTTGGGTGAGGTAGATACCCCGGCGGAGGCTGTGTTGTATCAGGTAGATACCACGACGGAGGCTGTGCTGTATCGGGAAGGTACCCCATGGGGCTGTTGGGTGAGGTTGGTACCCCAACGGAGGCTGTGCCATATCAGGAAGGTACCCCATGGGGCTGTTTTGTGAGGTTGGTACCCTGGGGAAGGCTGCATGCTGAGTCCCTAAATTACCCCGACTTCTCAGCAGCCCCCCCAGCCTGCAGCATGTGGCAGAATCTGGGGGCTCTATAATTACCGTCTCCTATCTGATGGAGTCACTTCCAGGGGCCCAGCCTCCTAAAACCTGCGCAAAGTGTACATGACGTCTGGCCCCAGGGGCTCCACATATCATTAACCCTTCACAGGTTATGTCAGTCACACTCAAACTCTGGCAGGATCCTCCTGGCACTCGATCGTCTCTCCGTTATTTACACAGCGTTCCAATAGCCCCATAATATGTTATTATTAATAGTTTGTACAGCGCTGTGGAACATGATGGCGATATACAGAAACAATAACTAATCATAATAACGGGTGGAAAGCAAAAGACACAGATCTTTATGCCCAGTAACAGACTAGGAGCTAACTGGAAACTTACTGGGATCGCACATTGCACAGTCAGTGGTACTGGTCTCAGGGGTCCGGACCAGTCTCAAGATACGTCGAATGGTCCTCTCCAAGATCCGAATATAGTCCGTGGTCTCCTCCAGCCCCCTGGTTGTCCTGGTTGGGGGTTCGGCTCCTGCACCCAGATTCAGTTTATCTGGTTGGGGCTCTGTCCAGGTTAGTGGTGAGCAGCCACGTTTCCTGGTCACCGAGACACTTTGCCGGGGAAGTTTATTCAGTTTCTGGCCATCCCCATCCCATGTTCTTTTTTCAAAGATCTCAGCTGAAAAAGTTCTCTTCTGGTTCTCGCTGTAACTGCAGCCCTGCAGCCTCCAGTGACGTACTGACCAGGAGGACCTCCCTCCCTGCGTTATCTGAGCTGCAGGAACAGCAAGCACTGAGCTGCCCCACAGACACTGCGAATTTCCTGCACCCAGGGCTTGGGGAAGGGGAGGCTTAAAGAAGCCACCTGTCCATGACACCAGATGCCAGCGCACTGGACCATACCACACAGCTACAAGCGCTTTGGACCATACCAAACAGTTACCACTAACACACTGGACCATACCACACAGCTACAAGCACTCTGGACCATACCAAACAGTAACCACTAGCACATTGGACCATACCACAGAGCTACCATTTCTTTGGACCATACCAAACAGTTACCACTAACACACTGGATCATACCACACAGCTACAAGCACTTTGGACCATACCAAACAGTTACCACTAGCACACTGGACCATACCACACAGCTCCGAGCACTCAGGACCATACCAAACAGTAACCACTAGCACATTGGACCATACCACACAGCTACCAGTTCTTTGGACCATACCAAACAGTTACCCCTAGCACATTGGACCATACCACACAGCTACGAGCACTTTGGACCATACCAAACAGTTACCACTTACACACTGGACCATACTACACAGCTACAGCAGTTTGCACAATACCAAACAGTTACCACTAGCCCATTGGACCATACCTAGTACCTGACTAAACAGTAACCTGTACATTGGATTATAGCAAAAAAATGTCAGCCTTCTGGACCATACCACACAGATACCAGAAAACAATTTGGATCATACTAAACACCCACCTATACAATGGATCGTACCAAACCATCACACTCACAAACCTACCAACGGGTCGATGTGTCTGGGATGGAGGAGCGTTTCGTAATCGCCATGTTCCACCCTTTGTCACCTTGGTGCAGGTCCCAGGAATTTCATTAGAACATTAAACATTTCCTAACGCCTGGAAAAGTTTAGATTTGAAACAAAAATACAAATGTGGGCAAAAACATTATGTTGGCTCTTGGAACAGTTTTTACCTTTCTAAACCTTTTTAAACCTAATGCGACGAGGGAATTTAAACTTGTTTGGGGTAGGAATATGGGATAGGCTTGACTGAGCTAAAAAACCTGAGCATCTGCCCCTTAACCTGAAGATTGGGGTAAAAAGCCTGAGAATCTGCCCCTTCACTCCAAGGCATGGAGACTGGGGTAAAAGGTGACCGTTCCTCAGCACGGCGATCTGCTCTCTAACTAACAAAAAGATGTTAAACTTACCGAGAAGTCACTTTTTCAATATCATCCCCAAATCTCGTAATGAAATAAACATTAAAAAGAGTTTTTCGATCATAGGAGGCATTTATTACACGCAAAATAAAATCTAAAATCCAGTCCCTGATCTCCCAGACCCTTCACTGTCCCTTTAAACGGAGGATCCAGCCAGGATGTGATGATGTCATGTCAGACATTTAATGAAACGGGACAGAAAAAAAAAATGATGATAGAAACCCATAACCAGCCGGCAGATCGGCCCCCGGCGGCCCCCGTCTAGTCGCCCGTTTCTCCTGCTGTAACGACTCAGACCTTAATCAGTCGTTGGTCTCGTCTTAGATTCAGGAGCCGTATGTCTATCCCATGCATGTTTAATACCCTCACTGTATTACCCTCTACCACTTCTGCTTGGAGGCTGTTCCACTTATCCACCACCCTGCTTATATTCAGCCATTTGCTTATCCCATGCATGCTTAAATTCCCTTGCTGGATTAGTTGTGTATAATTATTATTATTATTATTATAATTAATTATGACACTGAAAGCTTTTCCTTAAATGATTCTTGTGGCCTCTTTGTTCTGTGTCCATAAAGTGCGTGAACCCAGAGACCGTCTCAGGGTATTAGAATCCGAAGCCCCGTGGGGTGGACGGAACGATAAACAGACAGCTGTGGGAAAATCATGTGTCACATTTTTGTAGGATTGAGATGGAAAAAAGGCATTTTGATAGAAACAGTGAATTCCCGGCAGACGGATCACAGATTTTAGCGAAAATTACGAGTTCCTTCCTGATTATCGGTAATTAGCTGCAGGACTTGGTAGAAAGAGCCAAGCCATTGGCAGGTATTTACTAACCCAGGAGTTAAACATCTGTATACATAATGTATAGTTAAACCAGTGAGCCGCCCCCCCCTGAATAATGTATAGTTAAATCAGCGGGCTGGGACTCTGTATAATGTAAAGATAAATCAGTGACCGGCCCCCTGTATAATGTATAGATAAATCAGTGACCGGCCCCCTGTATAATGTATAGATAAATCAGTGACCGGTCCCTGTATAATGTATAGATAAATCAGTGACCGGCCCCCTGTATAATGTATAGATAAATCAGTGACTGCCCCCCTGTATAATGTATAGATAAATCAGTGACCGGCCCCCTGTATAATGTATAGATAAATCAGCGAGTGGGGCTCTGTGTAATGTATAGATAAATCAGTGACCGGCCCCCTGTATAATGTATAGATAAATCAGCGAGCCGGGAGCCCTGTATAATATATAGATAAATCAGTGACCGGCCCCCTGTATAATGTATAGATAAATCAGTTAGCCGGGGCCCTGTATAATGTATAGATAAATCAGTAAGCCGGGGCCCTGTATAATGTATAGTTGGACGTCTCTTTCTCCGGCTCCTCGCTTTAACGTTTGAATGAAACCGACGCCGAGTTCTTTCAAAATCAGTGCAGAAAATTTTATTTCTATGTGACATAAAAATATAGTAAAACCCGACATTTCTCAGCCCAAAAAGCTCTTAAATAGAAAATAGAAAGGTTTCCTTTATTTATAAAAAGCTATAAAAACGGGTGACGGGGGGGTCGCTGGACGTGTGACGGGGGGCCCCGGGACGGGTGGTCACATGTCGGCTCGCACAAACGAGGCAAAGATGCTGTCCTCCTGCGCGAGGAGACGCTCCGGAGTGTCGTACTCGAGGATGTTTCCCCGTCTCATGACGATCACCAGGTCGGCCGTGAGAATCGTGTGGACCCGATGCTGCGACGGACAAAAAGAGTCAGAAATACGTTTATCCAGCAAAAAAATATATGAAATTTAACAGCCAGAAAAGAATAAAAATCATTCCGATTCCCGGGTCGCTGCGGGAATAACGGGCCAAAAGTACACTTTTTTGTGTAATTTATAAATATATCATTTAGATAGAAGGCTTATAACCGGGAAAAGAGGAAAGGACAGAGAAGGAGGCTGCGTGTGGGAACTTGGCCCAAGAGCTTACAGAGGACGTCAGACAGAGTATATGTGAGCATAGTGAACAGCCAATGTTCCATAATGGATATCTGAATGTAAGCTCTTGGGGTCAGAGACGCATTTACTGTGCAGGGGGTTTTGGGATTAAGGGCAGCGATGAAGGCATTTTCTATGTAAAGAAAAGCTGTTTGTTGTTTGGGTTCCCCTCTCTTTACGGGGTTCGGGGGTCCGGCAGCGGAGCGAGACTCGTTGTACCAACCAGAGAATGCGAGCGTCGCAGAAATTCTACTTGTGACTTTTAACCAGGTAAGTAAAGAGCCCGGCCGGGATGGACAGCAGGTTTGAGGAAGTGTCGCTTTCTACCAAAATACCCTCGGAAAAGACTAGAACGATGTCTGAGTCCAAGATGGTGGAGACTCGGTGCTACAGAGCGGGACGGACACGACAGAGAGAAGAGAGAGAGAAGAGAGACAGTCAGGTGCGAGAGGGGAGAGACAGTAAAGTACAGAGAAACAGAATCTCTAATTTTTCGCTTTATTCAGTAAAATCACAGAAAATTTTTAAAAAATATGCAGAAAACGGAGAAATCTGTTTCCTGTCATATTTATGACGTGGGGGCCGAAGCGTTTTGTAAGCGTAACTCGTCCTGTTACCGTTTCTTTGTTCTCGGTTTTGTGTTTCCAGCTCCATCGCCGGCACGTGTAGTGCTGTTGGTGGGTAATGTTTTCTCACTCGATTCGATTGGTCGCTCCTACAGTACCCCCTTCCCTCCCCCACGGACCGTCCCGTTCTTAACTGATTGGCTGCCATGCCCCAGGTACCCGACGCTCATTGGCAAGAGATTCTGGCCGGCGATTTGATTGGCTCTCTGTGTCACCCGGTAACATTGTTCCCGTCGGCATTCTGTGCCCTGGTTTACTCAGAGAGCCGGAGTCGTTACCCGTCTGTAACCAGAGGGCCAAGAAAATGGCCATAAATCCTAAACTGCCTATAAAAGTCGCCACATTAAGACGAGGATAACAGAATATATCACTTGAACCCGACTGCCCCGGGGGGGTACTTTCCGAAGGTGAACTGCGATTAGCGATCTGCCCCGTTTCCTCTACTTACTGCAATGGTCACCACCGTCCGGTCAGCAAACGCCGTCATCACCACCTTCTGCAAAATGTTTTCCTGCAAAGAAAGGAGTTCACGCGTTAATCGTTTACGCCGAGGGCAGGCGGGAGAAATGGAGAGGGGCAGAAAGGAGAGGCGGGGCAAGAAATAAAAGAGAAGGACAGAGATAGAGGGATGAGAGATAGAGGGATAAGAGATAGAGGGATGAGAGATAGAGGGATAAGAGATAGAGGGATGAGAGAGAGAGGGATAAGAGATAGAGGGATGAGAGATAGAGGGATGAGAGAGAGAGGGATAAGAGATAGAGGGATGAGAGATAGAGGGATGAGAGAGAAGGGCCGGGGGGGACAGGCGCGCTCACCGTGGCCATGTCTATGGAAGCCGTGGCCTCGTCCATGATCAGGATGCTGCTCTTCCGTACGAAGGCTCTGGCCAAGCAGAAGAGCTGCCTCTGTCCGACGCTGAAATTCTCCCCTCCCTCCGTGACCATCGCGTCTGCGAACCAAACGTAACTTATAACACTCGGTAATCGTCTCCCCGGCAAGAAGCTGCTGCCTGATTGGGTGATGCTTAATGCCGGGGCGGCAAAAAAACGGGGAGAAAATGGATGGGGTCTGAGACCAGGCACGCACGCTCAGAGGCATACGCTCAGAGCCACGCACGCTCAGAGGCACGCACACTCAGAGGCACGCACGCTCAGAGGCACGCACGCTCAGAGGCACGCACGCTCAGAGACATACACTCAGGTGCACGCACACTCAGGTGCACGCACACTCATGTGCATACACTCAGAGCCCCGCACACTCATAAGCATATGCTCAGAGGCACACACGCTCAGAGGCACGCACGCTCAGATGTATACGCTCAGAGGCATCTCTCGCACACTCAAACATTCACGGTTATTTTTTTACGCCATCAGCTCTCTAAACGTGGTTTCCTCTGCCCTCCTCGCACGGAACGCTCCAGCCGAGAGTTTATTCCAATGGCTTTAAATGGAAATCTGCCTCCCGCGGCTGATCCCATCCAGACGGGTTTAAACGCGGCTCCCTTTCATCTGGGGTCTGGCTGCCGTACAATAAAGCGGAGAGATTTAGGACGTACCCAGCCCTCCCGGCAGAGCCTTCACCAGGTTCTTGAGCTGCGCGATCTCCAGCGCCTCCCAGAGCCTGTCGTCGGTGCATTTACATTCCGGGTCCAGGTTTAACCTGCGCAGAAATCAGAAGTGGGGAGAGTCGCGTTATTTGCGTCTGGAAGGGTGAAGCCCCTCGGCTCTGACGCTGAGCTCACATTCCCACCGTATACCGAAAACCCGCCGTACGCGTCACGATTTATTCCTCGCTCACACGGCGAGAGCTCAAAACACACCGGGGGCCGTTATGGTGTTTAACTCCTCACCGCCGGTCACCTGACTTAAAGTGAAACCGACTTTAAACGAGGCCATCCCATTAATCAGCAGAGAGGGCTATAAATATCCCCGTTTTGTCGCGTACGGCTGATGATTGTGTGAGTTGTAAACAGACATTTTCTGGGAAAAAAATCTATATTTATGACATCACCAAGTTCCCAAAGTCTGAAAAATATTTGACTTTTAAATACTGTAAAAACTTCCTCAGGGACTTCTAAGGGTCCCAAAAGCTCCGATCAACTCTTTCCAAAACTATGGCGTTAAGGCGGAAGATATTTTCTTAAAACTGACGTTAACCATCTGATTGCCAGGGGGTCAGTAATGCATTGCTTTCACAGGGTTAACATTCGTTATAAACCAGTAAAAGAGAACGTGCCGGTATTTAAATAAACCCACCGGACCGGGGTGACTTCAGCGATATTCCGGGGATTCCGGGGGGGGGGGACCCCAATACATATTCACGTACAGAAAGTCCGGGGTTTTTCTGGGAACCCTAACTTCTTTATATATGTAAGGAGTCTGAAATAGGACACGGCGCAGCCAATCGGAGAGGAGTAAGGTGGTGCGTCACTCTCCCATTGGCTGTATTCCACTTGCTGATCTAACGCTTTTACCGTTAACCCCAGAGGTCGGCATCACGGCGGGGGGGGCTTTTATAAATACATAACACTCCGCCGTTCCAATAATAATATATTCCGGGAACTGCCAGCTAAGCATGCGCAGACACAGCCAGCCGCCCCAGGTCAGGCCAGCGTGTGATTTTAGGGAGACAGATCGGGGGGGGTATTGGGGTTACTGATTCCGCACCGGATGGAGCCGCTGAACAGTACGGGGTCCTGGAGGATGATGGACAGTCTGGAGCGTAACGTGTGCAGGGGAAGCTTGGAGATGTCGATCCCATCAATAACGATCTTCCCTGCGCGACAAAGAAAAAGGGCTCTGAAACCAAACGGTGCCGAGCTGCAGTAATTACAGCTAAGCGGGCACGTTAAGGCCGCATAATACATTCATACAATAAACGGCCGTCGTCAGATGTTAAGTATCCGCCGTAAACACCCGAGACGTTTATTACAAGCCACAAAAATGCAATAAAAACCATAAGATCTTCCTGAGAGATACAGAAAAGATCTTGGCTGCCGGGTCGCCGTCCCTCATTTACACGGAATAATCAGAAATATGGTGACAGGAGCTGCGCACCGGAACGAGCCCCGACAAAAACGGCTAAAAATAGGATTTACACTTTATTTGCATTTTTTAGTAAAACCTAAACACAGATATCTGCCGTCAGCGAGACCCGGGAACCTAATATACGGCAAAAAAATTAAAATCAAGAGTTTGAAGCCCCAGGAGATGCTCAACCACGGGCTGGAGAGTATATAATATATAATATGAGGAATATACAGGATATAACGGGTTATAAGGACGGGATTAGTTATACGGGATGGAGAGTATATAATATATAATATGAGGAATATACAGGGATATAACGGGTTATAAGGATGGGATTAGTTATACGGCCGGAGAGTATATAATATATAATATGAGGAATATACAGGGATATAATGGGTTATAAGGATGGGATTAGTTATACGGCCAGAGAGTATATAATATATAATATGAGGAATATACAGGGATATAACGGGTTATAAGGACGGGATTAGTTATACGGCCGGAGAGTATATAATATATAATATGAGGAATATACAGGGATATAACGGGTTATAAGGACGGGATTAGTTATATGGCCGGAGAGTATATAATATATAATATGAGGAATATACAGGATATAACGGTTTATAAGGATCGGATTAGTTATACGGCCGGAGAGTATATAATATATAATATGAGGAATATACAGGATATAACGGGTTATAAGGACGGGATTAGTTATACGGCCGGAGAGTATATAATATATAATATGAGGAATATACAGGATATAACGGGTTATAAGGACGGGATTAGTTATACGGCCGGAGAGTATATAATATATAATATGAGGAATATACAGGGATATAACGGGTTATAAGGACGGGATTAGTTATACGGCCGGAGAGTATATAATATATAATATGAGGAATATACGGGATATAACGGGTTATAAGGACGGGATTAGTTATACGGCCGGAGAGTATATAATATATAATATGAAGAATATACAGGGATATAACGGGTTATAAGGATCGGATTAGTTATATGGCCGGAGAGTATATAATATATAATATGAGGAATATACAGGGATATAATGGGTTATAAGGACGGGATTAGTTATACGGCCGGAGAGTATATAATATATAATATGAGGAATATACAGGGATATAACGGGTTAAAAAGCAGGATTAGTTATACGGGCGGGGAGTATATAATATATAATATGAGGAATATACAGGATATAACGGGTTATAAGGATGGGATTAGTTATACGGCCGGAGAGTATATAATATATAATATGAGGAATATACAGGATATAACGGGTTATAAGGATGGGATTAGTTATACGGCCGGAGAGTATATAATATATAATATGAGGAATATACAGGATATAACGGGTTATAAGGACGGGATTAGTTATACGGCCGGAGAGTATATAATATATAATATGAGGAATATACAGGGATATAATGGGTTATAAGGACGGGATTAGTTATACGGCCGGAGAGTATATAATATATAATATGAGGAATATACAGGGATATAACGGGTTAAAAAGCAGGATTAGTTATACGGGCGGGGAGTATATAATATATAATATGAGGAATATACAGGGATATAACGGGTTATAAGGATGGGATTAGTTATACGGCCGGAGAGTATATAATATATAATATGAGGAATATACAGGATATAACGGGTTATAAGGATGGGATTAGTTATACGGCCGGAGAGTATATAATATATAATATGAGGAATATACAGGATATAACGGGTTATAAGGACGGGATTAGTTATACGGCCGGAGAGTATATAATATATAATATGAGGAATATACAGGGATATAATGGGTTATAAGGACGGGATTAGTTATACGGCCGGAGAGTATATAATATATAATATGAGGAATATACAGGATATAACGGGTTATAAGGACGGGATTAGTTATACGGGCGGGGAGTATATAATATATAATATGAGGAATATACAGGATATAACGGGTTATAAGGACGGGATTAGTTATACGGCCGGAGAGTATATAATATGAGGAATATACAGGATATAACGGGTTATGAAGCGGGATTAGTTATACGGCCGGAGAGTATATAATATATCATATGAGGAATATACAGGGATATAACGGGTTATAAGGACGGGATTAGTTATACGGCCGGAGAGTATATAATATATAATATGAGGAATATACAGGATATAACGGGTTATAAGGACGGGATTAGTTATACGGGTGGAGAGTATATAATATATAATATGAGGAATATACAGGGATATAACGGGTTATAAGGACGGGATTAGTTGTATGGAGGAGAGTATATAATATATAATATGAGGAATATACAGGGATATAACGGGTTATAAGGACGGAATTAGTTATACGGCCAGAGAGTATATAATATATAATATGAGGAATATACAGGGATATAACGGGTTATAAAGCGGGATTAGTTATATGGCCGGAGAGTATATAATATATAATATGAGGAATATACAGGGATATAACGGGTTATAAGCACAGGATTAGTTATACGGCCGGAGAGTATATAATATATAATATGAGGAATATACAGGGATATAACGGGTTATAAGGACAGGATTAGTTATACGGGGGGAGAGTATATAATATATAATATGAGGAATATACAGGATATAACGGGTTATAAGGACAGGATTGGTTATATGGCTGGAGAGTATTTTAACCCCCTTTGAGGCACAATTAGAAATTGTGAGCTCCTTCTGGATCTAGCCACGGCCACGTTACAGAAAAATCTTCCCCGCACAGGTTGCATGCGCTATCAAAGACACACAAACGATCCAGCGCTGGAGCAAACGCTTTGATAAAAAGCACTTAAACCAACCGTCAAATATATCCACCATCCGGAAAAAAGCGAGAGAGAGGGAAGATTTCCCGCTTCCGGTCCTTCCGCAGATACCGACCTGCAAAATAATCACGTTAATATTGGTTTTCTCAGCGATTGAGGCCAATCAGAGGGGACGATGGGGTAGAAGTCGCATGCGCGATGCCGCCATTGGCCAGTGTTCAGAGCATTCCGCTCTCGCCTGTCATTTCCTAGTTTTTAACTAAATTTCCCACCGCAGACTCAACGCCTTTAGTGCGGACCACGCGATATAAACACAAAATCAGAATTCCTATCAAAAGAAAGACTGTGAGACCAATGATTCAGCGGCCCACGCGGGCCGACACCGGAGAACCCCCCGATCCGACTGAATGTCCGCAGGGGAAGATTTGTCCTTTTGTCATTTGCTATTTTCCACATGAGATAAATAAATCAGGTTAAGTAATTCCATGTTTTCACCGCACAATGACCCCGGAGCACGCGTGTGCTGTACCTTCTGTCCCGGTTTAATGTACGCTTTCACGTGTTTAAGGACCGGTTTGAGGTTATTGTCGTATCTCACGCACAGATCACTAATCTTTATCTCTCCCTGACTCGGCCAATCCTCCGGCACCTGCTGAGCGTCTGGAAGAAAAAAAACAAAAAAAGGATTAATAATAATTAATAATTAACGTTAAAGAGATGATGAAACAAACAGTTCTGATCTGCTGACAACTTCTGTAACCCTGTAGCCAGGGGGAGCGACCACAAGGTGACCCTCAATACCCAGCTCCTCACGTGGACCCAAATTAGATGATACGATTGCGCCTGGACGTGGCGGGGGTCCACGTTATGTCACTACCACCCCCTCCCAATGACCCCGGTTTCAGCTCTGTCATACTGGAGTTTCAGGGGGTACGGGGGGGGCTTTGTTTTTTAGTATTACCCCCGTCACCCAAACGTAAGCCCAGAGTTTTGAAAGAGGAGGAGGGGAGTCTTAGAAGGCGTCGGGGTGGAAGCCGTGCTGGATACGGACAAACATTTCTTTGAAGTCCAGGATGTTAAACAACATTATCGCCAGTTTAGAAATCATAATATTTTTCATGTAAAGAACACAATGTTATTTTCTTTTTTCTAGGGTTAGAGGAATCTGCTGTCACTTCATCAGAGGTCTCTCCAAAGAACAGAGAAGTCGAGATAAAATGAAAACAAAGCCGCGCGTTCCCGCGGAGCCCCCCCCCACGCGCCGAGTGCTTCGCGATGACATCATGACGACGTCACCGAACGCCTGGCGGTCACCATTAGCAACGTGCATCCTGTACCTATAGTCCCCTCGTAACTCTCCGAGTCTATGTTCAGAAATCCGTTCACCTTCTTCACGGCTCCGATCTGAACCTCCAGGTCGGCCAGGTTTCTCACCACCCAGTTCAGGTAATTGGTTACCTAGACGATTACAATCGTTAAGAATATTGCGACATTCTACATAAATAAAAATGATAAAACAAACCTGCAGGTTCTCTCGCTCGCTCGGGACTAATAAATAAAATGATACCCGCTTTCACGTTGTGCTCCGCGTCACCTTTATCGGTTACTCTATAAATATTCTCATGTAAATCCGCGCGGTATTGGGACATTAGGTGGAGGACGTACCGTCAGCGCGTAGGTGAGGCCCAGGCCTACGATCCCAGAGTTCAGGCCGTATATAATGGAGGTCACTGCAGCCGTAAGAACGATGCAGGCGCCTAAATAATCCTGGGGAGAAAAGACGTGAAATCATCAGGGTCTGCAAATAAAGGGAGAATATTGGGGCAAAATGAGATAAAATCGGGTGTTTGTCAGCGACCGACATTACTGTATATAGCGCTGGGGGTTATATTACTGTATACAGCACTGGGGGGTTATATTACTGTATATAGCGCTGGGGGTTATATTACTGTATACAGCACTGGGGGGGTATATTACTGTATATAGCGCTGGGGGTTATATTACTGTATACAGCGCTGGGGGGTTATATTACTGTATACAGCACTGGGGGTTATATTACTGTATACAGTGCTGGGGGGTTATATTACTGTATACAGCGCTGGGGGGTTATATTACTGTATACAGCGCTGGGGGGTTATATTACTGTATACAGCACTGGGGGTTATATTACTGTATACAGCGCTGGGGGTTATATTACTGTATACAGCGCTGGGAGTTATATTACTGTATACAGTGCTGGGGGGTTATATTACTGTATACAGCGCTGGGGGTTATATTACTGTATACAGCGCTGGGGGTTATATTACTGTATATAGCGCTGGGGGTTATATTACTGTATACAGCACTGGGGGGTTGGATTACTGTATATAGCGCTGGGGGTTATATTACTGTATACAGCGCTGGGGGTTATATTACTGTATACAGCTCTGGGGGTTATATTACTGTATACAGCGCTGGGGGTTATATTACTGTATACAGCGCTGGGGGGTTATATTACTGTATACAGCGCTGGGGGTTATATTACTGTATACAGTGCTGGGGGGTTATATTACTGTATACAGCGCTGGAGGGGTTATATTACTGTATACAGCGCTGGGGGTTATATTACTGTATACAGCGCTGGGGGGTTATATTACTGTATACAGCGCTGGGGGTTATATTACTGTATACAGTGCTGGGGGGTTATATTACTGTATTTTTGCCCTGTGACTGCTCCTTTAAAGAGTTTGCGCTCCCCTCTGCTTTGTGCTTTTATGTAAATATTTGCCGCCGGGGCTACTTCTGTATCGCATGTAATTTAAACAAAAGATTAGCGCGGCTCGGCCTCTCACGGAGTCCTAAAACAGAGTGTTCTGTACCCTCCGACTTTATCAAATAACCGGAATCAAATTCCTCCCCAAAACCACAATAATAAACCTTTCCTGCGGATTCTGCAATTTTCTTCCTGCGCAACCTGTACGTTCATTTATCCGAAGGGGTTTCTGGAAAACGTAGTAGTTCTAGAGGATTCTGAGAACAGCCTCCCAGCAGAGACAGTTTGAGTACTGAAATTCCAAGTAGTGTATTAGCTGAGCCCAAGTAACATTAGACGGCTGGGTGTGCTGGGAATTATCTCCTGCCCTTATCTCTGCTTTTATGTAAAATGAACCAGATTCACATTCTAGGCGTTAATTAACCCCTTTGCTACCTCTGCAGCCCAAGTGATGTCCTCTGGCTTTCATTTATTCAGGTCTGGACTTGGGATGGGGTATAAAATCCCCCCCATGGGGTGATGCTTCCCCCGACACACTTACCGTCCTGACCTCGAGCCACCGGTTTGCCGCCGACAGGAATAAATACGCCAGGTTATTTGTGTCCGTCAGCTCCAGCATCCTCTGCTTGAACCGGGCTTCATGCCTGCAGAGAGACGTTTAATTAATGTGTTATTAATTAATTAACGTATCGTTATTCACATGCGCATAACATGACCCGTCGGTCTCCCTTCCAACCATGCGCTAAAGGGACCCCCTACATATTGCTATATAAGGTAAAGCTATATAATAACCCCTCACTTTATCCATCATGTCAGCTGAGAAGTTGGGGGTCCGGGCGCCCCTGTGTATTAAGGGTAGGGCTGTAAATATGTCTCATGGAGCGCTGTGTGAGACCCGAGATCCGAGATAAAAAGAAAATTCCACATCATGAGAATTTCCTTCCGAGCAAACAAACACAGAAGATCTAAAGACCGGAGCCAGTCACGGGGTAATTTACGGCGAGTATCTGTGTTTGGCACATGAGGAAGACGATGGTCTGCGTTCCTTCACGACTGTTATCAGACAGACGATGAAGACCAAGCCGCGGCCGTCGTATGACGCTCGGGTGACATGTGAATGAAAGGGTCTGGAGGGCTGCGAGGGTCTTAGGGACCCCACACTCTGCAGTTCTCACCCCAGTGCAGACTGCATAGGGGTCTCAGAAAGTCTAGAGAGGGCTTCCAGGGACGGCTCCCGGACGTTTCTATGCAATGGGATGGCGGGGATACAAAGTGTCATCGCTGGGCTCTTCTTCAGGTCCCTTCTGACCTGAAGAAGTTCTCGGGGACATCAACGACAGCGTAAAACCTGTAACCGGTCAGGATACACGCGTGTTCCATACACAGGACACGCAGGGCACCTACTTGAATGCGCGGATCGTTGTGAGTCCCTCGGCGGTCTCGGAGAAGTGACACAGTAACGGGAGCTGGGTATTATCATCCAATTCCTGGAGATCTCTGCGGGAAAATAACCCCAAAGGGGGTAATAAAACAGCAACTCTACCCGTGTCAGGGGTAACTCTGTGAGGGCAAAGGAGGCGCAAAATACTCAACCTGACACCTCTTACATCAATAAACCCCCGACTGTGTGCAACGGCCAAAATAATCCCATAAAATTCAGCTTTTAGGTCTGTTGGGTTACGCAGAAGGAAGGGAAGATCCCTCACTGCCTGCCTGGCAACCCGGCGGACCTAAAATATTTAATCGTTTTCCAATATTTTACTAGTTTTAAGCTGCGCACGTTCATCCCGTCGTACGTACTTGGAGGCGACTCTAAAGTATTTCTGGATGAAGTAAAACGCCACCCCGAGCGGCACCAGTGCGATCAGGAAGAGCGGCGTGGCGCAGGAGATCAGACCGATGGCGCACAGACACAGCAGGGTGGACCTGGTCAGGGACTCCAGGGTCGGAGGGATGTGCTGGCGGAAAACCCCAAAAGGAAGAAATAAATGGAAGGCTCCCCAAAACACGGCTCGGTCTTTTCCAATAAATAAATTCTTTTAATGAAGCATCGGGCCCCGGGCAACGCGAAGAGCCAGCGCAGCACCTTGCGGGCTCACTAGAGCTTCCCAATCACGGCCGAGCCCTGATACAGAACCTGCCAGAAAAATCAATTACCATCCTGCCGGGGCAGAACCCAGCCAGTACGTTCCGCGCAGAACTTCTTACCTGGTCAATGATGTTGGTGTCGGCAGAAAAGCGATTTAAAATTAGGCCAAGCGGCGTCGTATCAAAAAATCTGATAAAGAGAACAAAAAATACAGACATTACAGAAAAAGCCAACCTATTTCCGCCGTTAATAGTTACTCTCGTGGGGTAACAGGAATTAATATTTACCGGATCGGTGCCAGGATGATCTTCTTCAAGAGGTTGTCATGCAGGTTCTTGGCGGCTGTGAGACCCAACCACTCCACCGATAACGAGGTGACCAGACACAGAACGATCCCCAGAGCACTGAGGATGCTGAATCTCACCACGTAGTACGAGCGATCCGTCTGAGAGAGAGAGAGAGAGAGAGAGGGAGAGAGAGAGGGAGAAAGAGTGAGAGAGATAGAGAGAGAGAGGGAGAGAGAGGGAGAGAGAGAGAGGGAGAGAGAGAGAGAGAGAGAGAGAGGAAGAGAGAGAGAGAGAGATGTTTAACGCCACGAGAGAAAGAGAGAGAGAGATAGAGAGAGAGAGAGAGAGAGAGAGAGAGAGAGAGAGAGAGAGGTTTAACGCCACGCCATCCCGCCACGGAGACCACGGACCCTGTGCAGGGCCACAACATGACTGCTCTCCCGGGGGCCTGTTTATAACATGGGGGCCTGTTTATAACGTGGGGTCCTGTTTATAACATGGGGGCCTGTTTATAACGTGGGGTCCTGTTTATAACATGGGGGCCTATTTATAACGTGGGGTCCTGTTTATAACATGGGGGCCTGTTTATAACATGGGGGCCTGTTTGTAATGTGGGGTCCTGTTTATAACATGGGGGCCTGTTTATAACATGGGGGCCTGTTTATAACATGGGGGCCTGTTTATAACATGGGGGCCTGTTTGTAATGTGGGGTCCTGTTTATAACATGGGGGCCTGTTTATAACGTGGGGTCCTGTTTATAACATGGGGGCCTGTTTATAAAGTGGGGTCCTGTTTATAACATGGGGGCCTGTTTATAACGTGGGGTCCTGTTTATAACATGGGGCCTGATTATAGCAGCGCATTTATTTGGGGAGGGCATAACCCCAAAACCCGCAATATATCCTTTGGCGTATGATACGATTTAAACACAGAAAGCAGCCTCCCCCGGGTGCCTTATTACCCCATCGCTGGTGCTATTAGACGAGGTCCAGTGAACCAGCCAGTAGTCGATGGCTACGATAACCGAGTGCTTCAAAAGCTTGGACACGACCATCAGAAAAAGCAGGAGATATCCGCCCGACGTCAGGTATTTCCAGCACGTTCTCCACGGCATCTTGGTCCTCAGCCTCATCACGGTGGACATGTTATCCTCCTCATCCTCCTCCTCCTCCTCCTCTGAAAGGGGAAAAGATGGCCGCCGCGGCGGATATTGGAGGGACATACAGCTTAACTTTAAACAGGACATTCTCTCTACTAAACCCTCATTAAAGTCGGTCGGTGAATTCTGTATTCCGTGTTTCATTGTATCATTTATTCGATGCGTTTGAAGTAGGGGGACAATGGCCCTTGAGAAGAATACAGAGGCACCTCCATAAGACCCGGCATTTCCCAGCATGCAGCTGGCAGTCTGACTCCCGAAGTGAAGCCCCCCGGCCCCCCGTACCTTCCTCCTCATCCTCGATCTGGGCTTTGGCTTCTCTGGAGTACATCGCTCTCCGCAGAGTCTTCCTCTCCATGGCGGCCTGGTCAGCATCGGTGTCCTGAGAAAACATATTATCCGTCAGAGCAAAGACAACGTTCTTAAATAAGTGAGTGCCGGGGGGGGGGGGGAGGGGGGGGATTTCTCCAATCAGTAAATATGCCAAGTGGCCAATCACAGCCACCATACAAACACATTAAAAAATATTATATGATGTGCCGGTCCCTTTGGTGCACAACGTAACAGTAATAAGTATTACGCAAAACACACAGAAATGTGCAAACATCCGCATAACACATAATGGACCCGATTCATTCTAAAACTAATAATGGCTCCTGAATCTGAAACGAGATTAGGGTTTGAGTTGTTACAGCGGGAGGAACGGGAGACTAGACGGGGGGCCGGCGGGAGACGATCCGCCGGTAAATTCTAGGTTGGTAAGAATGGAATGATCTGGGGATCTCGGACCCTTCAGTGGAATCTTTTTGATGCTCTTTCTATTCTCTGGTGTCGGAGACGCGGATATTTCCTGCTGTCGGCATCTCCCTGAGATTTAGTAACAAGACCCCCCATTCGGCCCCCACATGTAACATACAAGCGATATCACACCCCGCGGGGGGCACACGAGCTTCTACCTTCTCGAGCTCCTGGTCCTGCCGGTTCATCAGCGTCTTCCAGTGCTCGTACAGCTCGTTGTCGTTGTTCTGAATGTCCTTTAACGTTCCCTCTCTCAGGACAGAGCCGTCTTTCATGGCGATAATCTGAAAATACCCGAGGGCCACAAACACTATTTATTCCTATTTATCCGCTTTATAAAAACCTTGATCCCCAGGATTTAGGGGTAATTATCTTAATTCACTTTTTAAAAGTCCAGTAATGCGTCCTTGAAAAAAGAGGGAAAAGGTAACATATAAAATAAAAAAACTAACAAAAAGTGGCATTTACACCCGTCTCTCACAATCATCGTCAGCGCAGGTTCACCTGCAGAAACTCCATCCGTGGCGGACAGCGGAGAGTTAACTTAACCGCTTAACCCCCTAAGTTTATAAGGGTTTTTCTCCAGCGAGCGGCTGCACATTTTTAACATGTATAGGAATCTATAGGGTGGGGTACAGACCGCCGAAAGCCCCCACCCCCCACCCCCGCGTACGATCTCCCGTTACAGACTAATTACTTTCAGAGATGATATAAAAGTATTACGAGATAAAACGGTTTGCTCTCGGCAGATCTCCAAACCATAAAACTAAGTGTCTGCCGTCCGGTCCCAGATGAGATTAATCAGGAGGGTTAGCGGCTTTTCCAACAGCCAAACAATTACCTTTTTTTAGCTGAAAAGCCGTATTATTTGGGTTTAGATTAAATAAACTGAAATATTAACGAGGTTCCTAATGTTACGAGGGTTATGTATAAAGAGCAGCTCTGGTGCACGGTGATAGAAGCGGTGCAGTCGCCATAGTAACAAGCTGTATGCCCCGCTTTGCACATAGCCTGCGACGTCCGCGGCCGGGATGCGTCCCGTGACGGCTTCTTACCCAGTCGGCGTGCGGAAGATACTGTAACTTATGTGTCACCAAGACCACCGTCCTCTTATCCTCTCGAAGAAACTTCAGGATTCCTTCTTGCATCAGGTGGTCGCTCAGATGTATGTCGAGGGCTGAGAACGGGTCGTCCTGACGGGGAGAGACACACGAGTCGGAACGTGTAATATTCTCTTACCCGCATGATGTCATAATTTAGGTTACAGAAATAGTAATAATTTCCTTGGAGGATTGCACCGTTGGAATATTTTTACAATAAACATGATTAGCTAAATCGTGTTTCTTGCCCCGTGGATCTGGAAAGTGTTACCCGCGGCCCTATCACCAGGCTGAAGAGGCTGGTTGAGGATGATGAGAATGGAAGTACTCTTAATAACCCTGTCAGAGACGTGTTGGGGGGCATTATAAAGCACCCCACGCCAACCTATGAGACGTGAGCTTTATTCAATACCCATTTCCTGAAACGTCCAGGGGCAGAGTGAGAGATCTCTGTATGTGGGGGGGCTCTGGGGGTCCCAGTATTACAGATGAAGACACAATTGTCACACATAAGCCCCTTATAGGATCAGTACTGAAATTGGCCATTACATACAAACAATACAGCTACGTATGTTCAAATAAGGGCAGCCCAGGGGCAACTGCCGGCCCGTGGCCTGACCCTTGGGGCATTTATCCAGCTGGAATCATGAAGCTCCGGCTGCTGATATATATCTCACCAGGAAGACGATGTTGGTGTTTTGATAGAGAGCTCTCGCCACGCAAATCCTCTGCCGCTGGCCGCCGCTTAAATTAATGCCCTAACGGACACAAATGGGTTAAATGTCATTAGTCAGAAGAGACAAAACACACCGATTTTAGATAAGAGAGTCTCGGCAGAGAAGTCCCGAGCGCCGCCGTCCTCCTTGAGGATGGATTTAAAGGTCAGTCTTCATTGTTTCTTCCGGGAATCACAGAGTTTTCCCCAGACCCAGACCGCTAACAAGACATGGGGGTTAATTAACCCTTTTAGTGTAGGGGGAAGAGAGGGTTAAAAAAGAACGGGATCCATGTCACCCCTCAGCACCCTAAGGGTTAAAGGAATACATTAAATGCCCGTGATGATTAATTAACGATCAGGCCCTGATTTAGAGGAATGTAATCATCTTAACGTTATCGTGGAGATAAAATGCTGGGTTTTTTTCCTCCCCGAATATTATTGGCAGAAGCTCAGGGAATTTGGGGGCGCGAGACGTCACAGATAAACATTTACAGGACAAAGCGCTACTTTCACAAAGCATTCATCACTCGTATTTGTGTAAAGCGGGTCTTTTCTCGCTTATAATTCATTTCCAGCTGATATTTGCTCTCAACAGCTCTTCTCGCTTACATATTTTTGGTTTGGCACCGAGTGGTTCGTTTATCTGCCAGAGACATTTTTTCTCTCACCCTCTCTCCAATTTCAGTTTGATCTCCAAAAGGTAATAAATCGATATCCGGCTGCAGCGAGCAGGCGTCGATAACGGCTTTGTACCTGCGTCCGGAAAAACATATTCCAGGAATATATAGAGAATATCGGAAATATACAGATCAAACAAGTCATGCGCTGTTTAGACAATCGCCGCCCGGCGGAAAGACCACCCGGCGCGTTTTCATTACCTCTGCTTGTTGAAGGGGCTTCCAAACGTGATGTTTTCCTCCACGGTAGCGTTCAGCAGCCACGGCTTCTGCCCGGCGTACGCCACCGAATGCCTGACTTTGCTGCCGAGTAAATAGAGTTAATATTAAGGAATATCACAGGGAGGACCCTCACTCCGCGGCAAACGGCTCTTTACCCGCCGACATAAAAACCACACGCAAAGTCTGGAGAAAAAAGAAAACATAAGCAAAAAAAGGAAAGGAATGGTAAAGTGTTAAGGAGAAAATACCTGCCGCCACCGGTGTGTTGCTGCCACCAGTGGGGTAATAATGACTCCAGGGGGATTTGCTCATAGTTCGGCGGTCGGGGTATTTCATGGCCGCACACCACGCAATGGTAACAGGAATTACATTAAACGCTACTAATGAGTGTATTTAGAATGAATATTTAAAAAAAGGTGGCGATGGGGGCACGTGGCGGTCTGACATCTGAGAGGGGTAACGACAATGCCACCTGGAGGGGCACAAAACAACTAAATCCAGAGGGGCACCAAGTAATGCCACCCCTAACTGTACCAAATAATGCCTTCTGTGGGGTATTTAAAGACAGGGAGGCAGTTTGGAGAATCTAGAGATCTGTAAACAAGAACACTTTTATTGATGAGAGAGAGAAAGAAACTGAAAACATAAAGGAAAAACAGATAAAAATAATGGAGAAAAGCAAAGAAACTATAAGAATTATTCAGGAAAGAGAGAAGAAAGCAGAAGATTAGAGATCAGCGAGTCGGGAAGCGGATTTGGCAAAAATGAAAGGAACACAATCGGCGGCAGATTATGGGTTAAAATCAAACAAAACCAGCATTTGAAAACTCATTCCATGGATTAGGGGCAAGGAATTTAACGCCGTGTCTGATCTCCAGCGCGGTTACAAACTTCTAGAAACGGGTCTGAGAAGCGAGTTAACGGATTCTAGAACATGGAAGAAATACCTGGCGTCAGGGAACGCGTCGCTGCCACATCCGCTGAAAGTCACGGCAAACAAAGATCAGAGATCACACAGAGCCTAGAACGTCAGCACATAGTCCTAACGCGGAGCCAACACAAACATAAATCCAAACTGCACCGGGAGGGGGTAGACTTCAGGGGTACCTGGGAGGCAGGCACTTCTCTGATCTCTTACCCTTTAATTCCCCTTTATTGTTACTATTCCCCAGTATTAAATATTTCCCAGTTAAATGCATACTGGGAGTCCATTCTGCGACACAGAAGTCTCATCTTCAAACTCCAGTAACCAAAGAAGGACTGTGCTGATTTGCATGCAGTAAACCGCAGCATTCCAACGTATGTTAAAAAATAAAAATCCAATTTTGGGGATTGTAAAGAAAATAATGGTTAATTCTCTTGCAAATCACTTCAAAGCACAGAAGATAATGGGTCTGAATTGGTTAATTTCCATTAAGTTGCTTAATAAATATTCATTATTTTCCCTAAATTTCCTCTTTGATTCGTCATAAGACGCGCCGGATAGTTTACCGACTTCTGTTAACCACAGATTTCTGGCCTCTGACCCCCTCAATAATATCTACGACTGAGAAATGCAAGAAACCTCGCCTCATCTCACAGATACAAGAGAATACAAAGAGAATTAAGAAAATGGGTAGAAACCGCACATTTCTGACCCTGTAGCGTGTGCAAAGTTTCCCAAAATGCTGCAGACGTCGTGACATCACAAGTGGCCGCGTGACCTAAATGTTGGGACGGCGACGACTTCCCACCAAATTCTGATTGTGAAAGGCATCGCCCGGCTCTCGGGACGCGATATTTACAAACCCTTTCTAGACGTGGAAAGTCTAAGTTTCTTCCAGAAATTCTCGTCCTTGGGGGTCGTAGGAACGGCATCGGTTACTGGGGTTTGAGAAGTGAATTTGGTTTAAAGGGACACTCAGGCCACCGTCCGCCCTATAAGGCGTGTGAACGCTGAGACGTCATTTGCTTATACGTAGGGGGGGTTCTGCAGGAGGTCCTCATTTGTCCCTTTGCCCACCCCCAGCTATTTTCCAGTGCAGGAGATGTGTTTGGGTGAATGTCAGGTTCTGCACCGAACACAGTTCAAAGAAGGGCTCTCTGAAACGCGTGGGGTCTGCTAACTGCCCAGGATGAACTGGAGTGACCCCTCGGCTACCCCCGACAGCATCTCCTTCTCGTGTATAGGAGGACGCCTTTACCCCATATAGAAACAGCCAGGATTATTTCCACCGCCTTTGAGAGGACGCTTCGAGTGTCTGGGGAATGTAAAGAGATTTTCGGAGAGCGTGTCTTCTGCGCTATGCAGAAAATGCAGCTCATTTCCCATAAATATTTCTCTGTGCGCAGAGCTTTTCTGTAAGACAAGGACACGCGGACCGATAAACCGATGCAAACACCCCCCATAAGCACCAAAACATTCTTCTGTTAGAAAAAGTATTGGGAGAGGAAACCGTCCTCCATCACCGGCTGGTAACGATTAAATATAATAATAATAATATAATAATAATAATAATAATATAATATTAATAAAATAATAATAATAATACAATAATAATAATAAAATAATAATAATAATACTATAATAATAATAATAATAATAGCATAACCGTCCTCCATCACCGGCTGGTGCGGATCAAACATAATAATAATAACAATAATAATAATAATATCATAAGCGTCCCCCATCACCGGCTGATGCGGATCAAACATAATAATAATAACAATAATAATACTATATTATAGCATAAACAACAAGCCCCGCCCACGAGGAACTACGAGGTTCCGGCGTCACCGCAATCTGCACAGCCTTGCAGAAGATGCTAACAAATAGGGGGCAGTGTTGGCCTAGGACTGTAACCGGCCCAAAAGGGGTAAATATGAGAGGCTAACGCCAAAGCATGGTTTTATTATATTAAAGGGAAATCGTGGAAACGACAATTAACTGCTCAGAAAAAAAAGCAAAAAATTTTACATTATATCTAGGTCTTTAGACGTAAGAGTCATCCACAAATTATTATTTTTACGTGAACTTGCTGGAGAATCAGTGACACATCATGTTGGGTATAAAAAGGGAAAAGGCCCAGGTTCGTACATTCTCGGTGACTAACGCTTTCCATTGTGAGCAGTGAGTTCTGTAGACATTAATTTTAAAGGGCCCTTTATTACAGACACCAGCACCCTGGCCAAGTATTTAATCACAGCCGACACAGCTAGTAATCTCCAACCGCAGACGAAGCATGTGGTTCTCGGCAGCTGCAGTACGGGGTCCGGTAATATCTCTACAGGGGTAGTGGGGTCAGTTCCGATTAATGTTTTACAGAAAAAGAGATAATTCATGTTAAAAGTCAGTACCTGGAATGTCTGTCTGAATTCATTTCACCGTCAGAAGGCCTGGAATTGGCAGCAAAATACAGCAATATCAGGGAAAATAAAACACGTTACACGTGGCTTAAGCGTGAACATTTTACACGTGTATGAAGACTGCATGAGACAAAAAACAATATCGACACAAAGACAATTTATCAGCTTCCTAAAAAAAAAAATTATTATTTAATCTGAAACAGATAGTGTCAGCTCCAAAACCCAATGAAATACACAAAATGCTGATTGTTAAGGGTAAACATGCTGTTAGGTGGGGGCAATGGGGGTATTTGCCTTTGGGTGGGGGTAGGGGAGCTGGGCTGTTGTGCCCACGGTCCCTCTGGCCTTCCAGATTAATTCTAGGCAGGTCTTGGAAATTGTAGGAAAAGGGAAAAAAAACATTCATTTTAAAATAGTCTGCAAAAGATGCGATACACAGCCAAGCCCCGAAACTCCTGTTACCTGTTCCAGCAGACCCTTCCTTCCAGCGGCTGCATCTCGCCGAGGATCGCAAGCAGAAGGGAGGACTTCCCGCATCCGACCTGGCCGACAATCATGGTGAGGTGACCTGAAGTCAGGACAAAGGGGAACCTTCAGTGACAACTGAACAGAAACGTAATCTGCAAAGCATTTACCTGTCAACCAGTTTATGGCACATCCTGCAGTCCATCGAATATCGTACAAAAATAACCGTCTATCTGTAGTGATGCCAGAAATGTCATTGCCGGGGCAAATAAGCCTGTCGGTGTCTGTCGGTGCTTAGAAAGCAGCTTTACCCTTCAGCATCCGCCGGGGAGGGAGGGGATAGGGAACGTGACGTACCTGTAGGTATCTGGATATCAATGTTGGATAATGTAGCCAGACCGCTTCCCCAGGAAAAATATCCATTGTAAACCTTTAAAAAAAGGCCAAGAGTAATTAAACACTCTATAATGCGTTATTACTCTGTGTTTGAAGTTCTAGGACACGCTGACGATCCTTCAAGATCTCCTAATGAGTCGGGATGCAGGCTGAACGGCTGAATTCCAGAGTGGGGCCGACTAACTCAACAGCGCGTGGATATTTTACAAAAGTTTTATCACTATTTAATGGTTTAGCATTACTGCCCCTCTTTCCAGGTCACTTTAGGGGTTAATAAAAGGTGCCCCGGGTTCTACACACCTTGATCGCAGCTTCTTCAGTATCAGTCGAGCGAGTTTGTCTCCGTGATGTCTGCTCGTACCGGTCCAGCTGGTATCTCAGCGGATGCTTTCTGTTAATAGCCCGCGAGTTCTAAAATCACCCGGAAATCAAAGAGTCAATTCACGGACAACACGAATAAACGCTTCCTAAAACGAAATGGCGCATTGGGACTATCAAGAAAAGAAAGAGCGGCTTCCGCCTGCCAAGCTGATTCGAAACGGCATCATTTACACCCGACACCCGATACGTAAAACTCTAGTGTACAAAAGGATGAAGTCACAGCGACCGCACGCCGCGGCTCTTTGTAATAATAATACACTTACTATACCGGGGTGTTTCCGGCAGGCGTCAAAAGGAATGCAAGAGTCTCCGTTTTTAGAGCCGTCGTCCCGAATCTCGTCGCTTATAAAGAATTCGTTTAATTTTTGGACACTGGAGAGAAAAAATAAAGACGTTTGCCAAAAGTTTCCGTGTTCCTCGCGTGAAGCGGTTTGCGGCAGATACACGTAATACAGAATCACACCAAATTCAGCCCAAAAAATAACAGGATAATTACACGGCAGTCACTCACACTGATTCCGAGTAACCTGTAGTATTAAGAGGCATCTCACTTATTGCATACCTGACGAGCGCTTTTACTGCGAACCGGACCACGGTGGAGAGGAGGAAGAGCGGCGTGACGAGGATGTGGAATAGAGACAGCGATGCGAACGCGTTGGCCGGCGTCAGCTGAGTGTCACTCACATACTCATGAGTTACAAATGTCTATAGAGCGTGTTGGGACAAGACAGTGCCGGTGAGTGGGACTTTCTGATTAGAACCACAGAATAACATGGACAGACTGGACGGGCCGAATGGTTCTTATCTATTCTCTATTTCTATACAAGATATCCATAAATCCCCAGTATACGTAATTAACGGTACAGCCTAAGCGGGAGAACCACAGAGTCTCTATCCCCCCCCCCTTCTCTTTAATCCCCCTCCTGCCCCAAGCACCCCCCCCCCATTGTATCTGCCCCTTTATTTCTACTGAAATGAAAAGATAAAGCTTTCTTACCGCGAGAACGGCCGCGATGGGGATCGCTGCATTCATAAAAACTGCAAAAGAAAGCATTCGGTCGCTGGTTAGGATGTATCAAACGTTAAAGATTCTGCATCCAGTAACATGTAGGGAATCCCGGGAAGGAAGCCCAGATAGCTTGAGCATCTACAGAGGAGGATTCGGCGCCCGCGCATGACCAACACTTCTATAATCTAGAACCAGCAGCCAGTTCCGTGCATAGAATTGTTCCCTGACGGCTTTACCAAGAACCCTTTCCGCTGGGATAACTCCCCATATTAGCTTTTCCCCGACTACTCCAGCATAGATAACGATACAGAAGAGAGAGACCCCATCTTACTGGACAGAGAGGTGTGAAGAGCAAACGCTTTCAGGCTTTTGAGCTCCTTCAGCCGCGTCTCCTCGACGCTCGCGCAGAAGATGTTCTCCCAGGCGTAAAGCTTCAGCAGCTTAATCCCCTTCAGGATCTCGTTGGTTTTCTTCAGGCGCTCGGTAGAATAATCCTTAAACCAAGAGGAAGAACGTGAGTATTTTCTACAGCCGGGCCGTCTGTCCAGTCACCGTCTACTCGCCGGCTCCGGTTTTTGGGTCCGTCGGGACGGCACTCACCAGCGTGCTCTTCTGGACGTCGGCCAGTTTAGTGGCGATGAAGTACTGTATGGGGGCCAGGAGCACGATGACCGCTGCGCCCACCAGCGCGCTCACATCCAGCAGCTTGTACAGGAGGATGACACCCATAATGATCTGGAAAAGGACACGTTTCCAAAAAAAAAACCTCAAAAAATGAAAGGTGAACAAATACATTCACAAAATATGCTGGTCTTTGGGCTACAAAACGGCCCTGGTCATGAAGGGGTTAAAAGTGCATTTTTGTCTAGAATAACAACATTTATGGGTGTAGCAAAAATAAAATCACATGAGAAAACATATCTTTTCAGAACTGCTGCCATAGCAACAAAGTATAGCAGCCTATCAGTGGACTTCAATTGCGTCACATGACTAAAGTCTGGCATTAAAGAGTCCCCAAGAAAAATGTGAAAAGGGGCAAAATGTTCCCATTATTAATGGGTTTTCTTTTGCTGAACTTGGTATAAAAGTTTTCTGCAGACTACGTGAAAAGGCGCATTTAGCAAAGCAAACGGAAACATCTACTCAGAAAATCCAAATAAAATTGACAGAAGTACTAAAAACAATCTAAATATGATTAATACTAAAATATCGACATAAAAAGCTATTTTAGGGCGGCCTCTATCTTTCTTTGGGTTCCCCGAGGTTTCATGCCCTTACTTTAATGCTCTACCTGCACAGGCATGGCCCACAGATTGGGACACAGGAACAGGAACCACATCAGCTGGTTGGTCTCGATGGCCACCAGGTTATTGATCTGCCCCAAAGTCATCTCCCCCATGGACATGTTCGACGTGGAAAGCCTTAAAATCTTGTTATAGATCATCGCCTGTAAAGGAACGAGGGGCAGAGAGTCAAAAATACAGCTTTCTAAAGACCAGCGGGAAGCACCGGATAACTTATTTTCTGCTTCATATTCTTCTATTTCCGTGACGTATTTGGGGTATTTTCTAGCGTGCGTTTGGATGCTTATCGGGGAATGAAAAGCGTTGGGTGCAGCTTCTTCCTTATCTGATGTTGCCCAAAGACCAGATCCAGCCTGAGCAGCAACCCAACATTGTGAAACGCATGGGGTGCTAGGATCGGGGTACGGGGAAGTTGCCCCTTTACAGACTGCCCCAGTCAGGGGGTATCTACACGTGAGTCATCGTATCATTAAAACATTTTGGGATAGGAGGCATCTTACAGCAAAACACCCCAAACGATTCCATCCAGAGCCGGCCTTAGGCGTTGTGGCGCCCTGTGCGGACTACTCCTCTGGCGCCCCCCCTCACTACCCCCCCTCTCTGCCCCTTCAAACTACCCCCCCCATGCCCCTTCAAACTACCGCCCCTCAAACTACCCCTCCTGTCCCTTCAAACTACACCCCCCCTGTCCCTTCAAACTACACCCCCCCTGCCCCTTCAAACTACACCCCCCTCCCTCTGCCCCTTCAAACTACACCCCCCCTCTGCCCCTTCAAACTACACCCCCCCTCTGCCCCTTCAAACTACACCCCCCCCCTCTGCCCCTTCAAACTACCCCCCCCCCCCCTCTGCCCCTTCAAACTACTTACCTTGTTGCCGGAGTCCTGCGGTGAGAGCGGGAGGCATCCGTCTTCTCGCTCTGCTGCGGTGCCGGCATTTCATGTTGAGAGCCGGAATAGTCCGGCGCTCAACATGAGATGCCGGCACAGCGACGGAGTCACGGAGAGTAAGGGGCGCCGAGCGGTTGCCGAGAACTTCACGAGCAACCGCTCGGCGCCCCTGACCGGGACTTAGATTTAAGCATCGTTTTGTTTTTTCAAACTTTATTTAACATGAATGATGTTAAATAAAGTTTTAAAAAAAAAAACACACAAAAAAAAAACCGATGCTTTAATCTAAGTCCCGGTCAGGCGCCCCTGCAACCATGGCACCCTGTGCGGTCGCACAGGTCGCACACCCCTAAGGCCGGCCCTGATTCCATCTCATCTACAGACCGCCCGGGTCCCATAAACAGCAGCGGAAGGCAGTGCTCAAACAGCCTACCATTAATGCCCCCCGCAGGTTGATGCCGGTCTCTATGGCAACGTAATAGGATGCTTGAAGGAAGGTTCGTTGGAGGATGAGAGCCAAGAACAGGAGGACGGCCAGAACGTAATAATTCTCCAGAAACTCTTTGGATGAAAGGAAGTACACGCTGACAAAAGTAGTCTCCGGCAACTCCTACGGAGACGAGAATAAATATTATTAAGAATGGTGAACGGTGAAAAGGAATCAGACTATAACAGCAGGGACGGCGAGAAACGAGCGCTTGCGTTTGCTTACCTGCTCTTGCTTTGTCTCATTAGTCGGCCCAAGACGCTGAACTATTCCCGAAATGCAGAGAGGACCCGCGAATCCCAACAGGTCGGCCAAGTACCGGAAAGTGCTGCTCAGCAATATGGGTCGTCCGAATGCTTTGTATATGGCTCGCCAGATAGACGGGTTCTTGTGGGGTCGGTCAGCCACCTTTTTCTGCATATTGGGGAGGAAACAGCACAGAATAAAACTTAATGAAGTTTCATCATCTCCATGACAACAACAAAAATCCTGAAATGCCAAAAAAATTATAATAAATATATAATATATATTATAATATAAGAATTTCCTGACTTCTAAATGGTTGTGAGAAGTCCTCTCGTGGTCCCAGAATTCAGAATAATGTTTACTTATGAAGTAGTAGATACCGTGAAGGACCCCAGAAACCTGATATGGTATCAGGGCTAAGGATTTGCACCTCTGATGGTATTTATAGTCTAAGAGAGTTCCCTGTCGCGCATGCTGTGCCCGGGGCACGTCTCGTCCTCATGGCTATAATTAAACTCGTATCAAATGTGGCTCTGGAGAGCGGAGAGGAATCGCGTCTCGCCCAGAACTGATTTGTTACAAGAAAAAAAAATGGAGAAAACATAAAAAAGGCTGTTCTGAAAAACGATAAATTTTCCTGAGTCAGCCGGTAGAAACGGGGACAATAAGCGCCCCGTCACAGCATGATGTACGACGTCTGACAGGCAAACTGATTGGCCGCGGCCCAAGCCCTTGTGCGTTTCAGAGAAGTGTCGCACCTCGAGATGGAAAAACGCACCGGCTGCCAAAAAGCCGCATTTAAGGAGGCGAGCCATTAAAACGCGAGGGTCCTTCTCCCCCTCCAATAACGGGGTTAACCCCCCGTGTCCAGGGTTATTACAGTAATACAGGGCATTTATTTTCGGCGTGGCGATAAAGGCGTCATTACCCTCTGCTCCTCGTACGCGGTTTTCAGGCTGACGTAGTTGGTGAGCGCTCTCATGGCTATCGGTAGCTTGCCGATGATTTTCAGGTCGATGGGTCTCCGGTGCGCCGAGATGATGAGCGCGTTCATCCACCAATAGGTGGCCTTCGACAGCAGATTCACAAACGGCTGCAGGAATCTCACGCCCAGGTCTTGCAGATCCTCTGCCGGTTTCACTTTTTGGGGACTCACGCAAAACACGTATTTCTGAAACAAAGAAGAGAGGAAAACCTATAAAAATCCAGTTTAACCAACGCCCCCCCCCACGTTAAAAGAACGGCGTCTATTACCCTGACGCGGATCACGTTGACCTCCACCGCCATCAGCAGGCCGTACAGTATGACCATCGTCCCCGTGATGCAGAAACGCAGCTGGTTCAGCCAGATCCCGTTTTCCCAGTACTTTACAAGCTTGATGGTTTTGGAGACAAACGTCATCACCCAATAAACGAAAAGAGCTGCAAAATACCCCAAAATCACTGGCTACCAGAGGCAAAAATAACAAATAACAAATGACAAATAACTGCCCTCTGCTCTCGTGGTCTCAGGGGGTTAAATAATCTTTTACTGAAGATTGAATAAATCCAGTCCGCGCTTTTCCGTTTGTCTGGTTGGTCGCCGAGTATCACGTGGCATTTGTCACATTGTTACAGATGCTGCCATCCCTATATATATATATATTATAACCAGGGGGGGAATTGGGGCTCCAGTGGGCGTGGTTAGAATGTAAATGAGCCAGTGAGCCTCTACCATGACCCTCCCCTATCCAGCCCATGACACACCCCTAGCCTGGTGATGCCCCGCCCACAATTCTTAAAACACTCTCATTTAAGGCTGTACGAAGACATCCGTAGTAATTGTTCCGAGGAGCGTTTGGGGTCAGGAGTCGTCTGCCCCATGAATTTTATCGGGATGGTAAAAATTCCTTGTCCTGTATATAAAGCGTTATTAATTAATATTACGCCGGCAGCGCGTCGGCTCGCGTACCCAGCAGCAGTTTAGGGAAGTTGGACGTTTCGATGTTATGGTAGTAGATGACTGATGTAGTAGCAGCGATAAACCCCACAATCGCCGGCATGAAGAGGTGCAGGTGGCGGGATTCCATCTTCCTACAGAGAAAAGATATATTCACAGATGATCATTTGAGGAAGAGACCTCTGAGGTGCCAATCTAACTTTCTATTTTTTACAATAAGAGGTATCCACTCCATCTTCTCTCTGACCCAAATCCATTCCCTTATGAATTACTGACACACAGATTGAGGGAATTCAGTGGATTCTGCGTGGCCCTCGGACCAATCAAACAAGCTCTACAGATATTGATGGAGGATGCGGGGGGAGATGCGGGGAGGACGTTCCCGGTATCTTCATCCATGCGCTCTGCGGACTTACGTGTCGGAAACGATGCCTTCTGCGATCTCGCAGACGTGAACAAACAGAAGGGCGAAGGTTAGGATCCATCGCAGGTTGTGTCCGGGGAAGTGCAGCCACGTATTGTGATGAATCTGGACTTTAGAGCTCTGGCTGCCCCATCCTGGAAAATAATGACACAACAAATAACCCCCCTGGTAGACGGATCAAAGGCTGTCGCCCCACTACTCTGTCTCTGCTCAGAACATTGGGTTACAGATCTGGTTTTATGGATGCAGCTCTGAATTATGAACGACTGCCCTAAAAGAGTCACGCAGCGGCCGGGAACTGTCTAAACAGAGCGCCTTCCTCGTCATAAACCCGCATGTCTAAAAACTCCTAATTACAGGATTTTATCCAGATGTTTCTTGAAGACGCTGTTTTTTTTATGTTGCCATCCTGCGCCGATGGGGGCCGCGATAACATAAAACAGCGGCCTAAACCATCACTTCCTGAATCTCATAGAAACACGGAACCTGCTGGCAGATCGGCGCCCGTCGGCCCCCCGTCTAGTCGTCGTTTCTCCTGCTGTAAAGACTGAAACCTTAATCAGTCGTTGGTCTCGTCTTAGATTCAGGAGCCGAATGTCTATCCCATGCATGTTTAATACCCTCACTGTATTACCCTCTACCACCTCTGCTGGGAGGCTGTTCCGCTTGTCTACCATGCTCAGAGTTGTATATTTGCTGGACTGTGGACATTATAAGCTCTGGTTCCCTATAACCTACAAGCAAACTCTCTGTATGGCCAGTAGGAGAAGAGTTCTCTCTATAAAAAAAATAGTCATTTATTTTCTTTGCTATCAAACTTATAAGAAAATACAAACTAAGCGGATAAAGCAAATCAGTAAAAAAACATAAGAAGAGCTTTCAGGGCCGGTGGGTCTGATCTCTAAACGCAGAAACGCGCCGGGGATCAGCGTCAATGTGGGGTCACAACGCGCTCATCAACCTATAGATACGCGGCGCACGCTCACCTATAAATAATATGGGAAAGGTGATGAAGAGGAGGAAGACGTGCGGAACCAGATTGAGGGCGTCCAGGAAGCAGATGTTGTTCAGGACTCCATTGTCGATGTTGTAGGAGAAGTTGGTGTTGCTCCCGCAGAACGAGAGGCTCATCTCTCTGCAACCAGAAAGAGAAGAGACCCCCATTCATCATCCGCTCAGCAGAACGTTATCTAGACCCCCAGAAGTGTGCGTCATCCAGTCTAGAGCAATTACATAAGGTATCTAGAACACGGTCCTAGAAATCAGCATGGAGAAGGATGGCCGGGGCCGCCCGTGGGGCCGCATCAAGAATTTCAGGTAAACACAGCAGTGCCCCAAAACCAGGTACTGACCCACCCCGGGTATTATGCCACCCCTCCGCAGTTATTGGCCCACCTCCTCCTCATGTATTAGTACACCCCAGATATTAGTCCACCCCTCCCCAGGTATTAGTTCACCCCAGGTACTAGTCATCCCACATCAATTACTAGCCCACTTCCGATATTAGCCCTCCCACCCCAGATTCTAGTTGCCCCTTCCCACATAGGCTGACTCTGCTATAAGGGTAAAGTGGGGCAGATTCCTATTAAGTTCTGCTAACATGGTGGTAAAGTCATTAAACAGACTACAGACTCCAACTCCCACTATCCTCACCCGTGTGAACTGTACACCCGACGGAAAGCTCGCCGAATTATTAGTGAATCTCTCCAGCGGATATGAATTATCACTGAATACAAAGCCCACAAACTAGTATGTATAGCGGCAACATATTCAGTAGCGCAGTATAACGGACACACAATGCCCAAGACATTTTTCCTTTAACATTTCAGATTAAGTTCAACTCCTAGCAGTAAAACTACCATTATTATTATTGATTATATATCGCCGTCATACTCCGCAACGCTGTACAATGTGTGTTATTATTATTTATATATCGCCGTCATACTCCGCAGCGCTGTACAATGTGTGTTATTATTATTTATAGATCGCCGTCATACTCCGCAGCGCTGTACAATGTGTGTTATTATTATTATTTATATATCGCCGTCATACTCCGCAGCGCTGGACAATGTGTGTTATTATTAATTATATATCGCCGTCATACTCCGCAGCGCTGTACAATGTGTGTTATTTTTATTTATATATCGCCGTCATACTCCGCAGCGCTGTACAATGTGTTATTATTATTTATATATCGCCGTCATACTCCGCAGCGCTGTACAATGTGTGTTATTATTATTATTTATATATCGCTGTCATACTCCGCAGCGCTGTACAATGTGTTATTATTATTTATATATATCGACGTCATACTCCGCAGCGCTGTACAATGTGTGTTATTATTATTTATATATCGCCGTCATACTCCGCAGCGCTGTACAATGTGTTATTATTATTTATATATCGCCTTCATACTCTGCAGCGCTGTACAATGTGTGTTATTATTATTTATATATCGCCGTCATACTCCGCAGCGCTGTACAATGTGTTATTATTATTATTATTTATATATCACCGTCATACTCCGCAGCGCTGTACAATGTGTGTTATTATTATTATTTATATATCGCTGTCATACTCCGCAGCGCTGTACAATGTGTTATTATTATTATTTATATATCGCCGTCATACTCCACAGCGCTGTACAATGTGTGTTATTATTATTTATATATCGCCATCATACTCAGCAGCGCTGTACAATGTGTGTTATTATTATTCTTTATATATCGCCATCATACTCCGCAGCGCTGTACAATGTGTGTTATTATTATTATTTATATATTGCCATCATACTCCGCAGCGCTGTACAATGTGTTATTATTATTTATATATCGCCGTCATACTCCGCAGCGCTGTACAATGTGTTATTATTATTTATATATCGCCTTCATACTCTGCAGCGCTGTACAATGTGCGTTATTATTATTTATATATCGCCGTCATACTCCGCAGCGCTGTACAATGTGTGTTATTATTATTGATTTATATATCGCCGTCATACTCTGCAGCGCTGTACAATGTGTTATTATATATATATCGCCATCATACTCTGCAGCGCTGTACAATGTGTGTTATTATTATTTATATATCGCCGTCATACTCCGCAGCGCTGTACAATGTGTTATTATTATTTATATATCGCCGTCATACTCCGCAGCACTGTACAATGTGTGTTATTATTATTATTTATATATCGCCGCCATACTCCGCAGCGCAGTAAAACCTCAGTAATGTTAGGATCAGCTCCTGCCGACAATAAAACGAAGCAAGTTTTCAGAAACAATCCGAATTCCTCGTGACATTAACAGCCGATTCTGGAACCATAACACAGAGTATCCCGAACGGGGGGCATATCCAACATGCTTACAAGGGCTTTAACATTTAGGGAGCAAAAAATGTCTGGGGGGGGGTAACTGGGAATTTAGACAGTAAAACAGAGTGGGGGGGAGATTAAACTTTAAGGGCAGATTGCAGTTTAACCCCTAAGCCTCTGATTAGAGAACCTTCCCGGGACAGCCCGTGGATCGTCTGCATTTAAAGCCAAAGTAATTCCCTGTTAGTCCCTCAGTTCCTTGCAGTATTTCCCCTCTAGCGCCGGGTCATTAAAGCGTGATCAGGAAAGTCTGGGTTCCCGGGGACCTGCGTTCAGTAGCCCAGTCTTACCTTGTTGTAGCCCAGGCAGTCCCGCTGAAGCCAGTGCCTTATTGCTTTCCCCGCTCGCTCGCTCGCAGGCAGGGGACGTGCAGCAGGCTGGGCTGGGATTATTTTTAGTTGTTAGATCAGATGCTGCCTCCTATCGAGTTTCCGAGCCGCTCGCAGTCAGGAGTCGCTTATTTGGTGTTCGAGACAAGGCTGGTCCGGGGCAGATTCAGGGCTTTCTCTGCGGGGCAGAAATCACCATTCCACGTCACCCAGGGACAGGCACGGGGGTATCAGTAAACACTATAAACCCCCAAAATATAACGTGGCCGGCAAAACCCACAACAATTTCCATGAATTCGTAGCCGTCTATTCCCAGCATTAACCCATTACTGACCATAAATGTGTGTTTTATCCGTTACATGTTTATACAGAAGGGAAATATTTCTAGAAATAGAGAGATTTTTTATCGGGGGGGGGATATTTTGTGCATTTTTAGGAAGGTTACTGTGAGGGTCTGCAAGGTGAAGATGACTGGATCTGAAAGTTGCCCCCCGCCAGGGTAATAACCGGCAATGAATGCTGGCAGTGAGATACCTTAGAACCCGCAGAAGCGTCTCAGGCGTAAAGATTGATTTTTAACGTAGAGTTTTAGGGTATTTGTAAAGAATCTATATCATGATCTAGGGAGGTTTGATAAAATATACAATATATTCCCCAGCCCCCGCCCTCTCTGATTGGCTGCTGGTTTAAAGTCTCTGTAATATATTAGAACGGGAAGCTGGGGGGGTTAAGAGAATCTTCCCAGGGAATCTGCTATTAAAATATGTGCTTGTTAACCCTGTGTGCTCCGCGGACTGAAAACAGGGGCCTTTCTGCTGTTTTAAACCTTTTGTTATGTGTAGTTTATGATACAATGTGTCACATGTCATATGTATTTATGCTTGTGTTACAGTGTTTAACATGTAACATATATAAATATGCGTAACATGTGAAGCACCCTATGAGTTGTGTGTATCAATACGAAGCAGATGGTAACACGCATGATATATGTGCTGTACCGTGTTCTGTACCGTGTAATGTGTGTGCTGTACTGTGTTCTGTACCATGTAACGTGTGTGCTGTACTGTGTTCTGTACCGTGTTCTCTACCCTGTTCTGTGTTCTCTACTGTGTTCTGTACCGTGGAATGTGTGCGCTGTACCGTGTTCTGTACCGGGTTCTGTACCATGGAATGTGTGTGCTGTACCGTGTTCTGTACCGTGTTCTCTACCCTGTTCTGTGTTCTCTACTGTGTTCTGTACCGTGGAATGTGTGCGCTGTACCGTGTTCTGTACCGGGTTCTGTACCATGGAATGTGTGTGCTGTACCGTGTTCTGTACCGGGTTCTGTACCATGGAATGTGTGTGCTGTACCATGTTCTGTACTGTGTTCTGTACGGTGTTCTGTATTCTGTACGGTGTTCTGTATTCTGTACCGTGTTCTGTGCCGTGTTCTGTACCGTGTTCTGTACCGTTTTCTGTACCGTGGAATATGTGTGCTGTACCGTCTTCTGTACTATGTTCTGTACCATGTTCTGTATTCTGTACCGTGTTTTGTACCTTGTTCTGTACCGTGTACCGTGTTCTGTACCGTGTTCTGTACTGTGTTCTGTACCGTGTACCGTGTTCTGTACCGTGTTCTGTACTGTGTTCTGTACAGTGTACCGTGTTCTGTACCGTGTTCTGTACTGTGTTCTGTACCGTGTACCGTGTTCTGTACCGTGTTCTGTACTGTGCTCTGTACCGTGTACCGTGTTCTGTACCGTGTTCTGTGCCGTGCTGTGTGGAGAGTCTTTACAGGAATGCTGCTGACAGCTGGGAATGCAAGAAGATGACAAGTAACTTACGGAAAGCTTGATGTATCCACTGGGTAAAGGGGGTAGGAGGGGGCTGCAGGGGGTAGGAAGGGGGCACAAGGGGGGGCTGTGGGGGTAGGAAGGGGGCTGCAGGGAGATCCTGACTCCTGAACCGCAGCCCGGTGCAGACGCTGGGGAGCCGTGACACAAAAACACAAAGCAGCTCAGAGCATCCGCAAGGCAATACGGCAGGAGGCATTTACACAAAACGGCAGCCACACAGGGTCATTCCCCTCCATCCAATACCCCCCAATACCCCTATCAATACAGCCCTCACCCCTAATACCCCCATTACAGCTCCAACCCACAAGAACCCTCAGTGCCTCCAATGCCCCGACCAACATAGCCTCAGCCCCCAATACCCCCGTTCCCATGACGTACAAATCATTGCCATCTATTCAGAGTTGTTGGGGAAGTATATACAACAAGAGTCACCCACAGATACCCCAAGAGGTGGCACTTACCCAGAGGGGCTTTAATAGGTGGGACTGAAGGAGACAGATCCGTCTTTTATTCCAGAGAGTCCATGAATCAAGGAAAACCCGGCGGGGAATTCACTGGAGCTCGGAGCCGGTCTGGCTGTGTGTGCGACGAGGGGGTCATTGAGAAAAAAAAAACAGAGATAGAAATATCCATTTACAAACCACATGATAACTGGAGAACATGGATGCCTGAGCATGATGGGAATTGTAGTCATTAGCAGCTAGCGTGACAAAGGGCACACGTGACTGCACTACGAAAATAAGCCAATAAACCTTTAATACTTCATCCAAGACTAAATACAACTCCCATTGTGCTTAGCCAGCCATATCGGAAGAAATGTCATTGGAATACGTTGTGGATTACAAATCCCAAAATGCTCAGCCATCTAAAGGAACTGAGTTTAGGAATTTGGATGTTGTTGGATTGATGTGATGGCTTGGGATGGCATTTAATAGTCCGGGGGCATGAAACATGAAGCCAACACGTTCTCCGGACACAGCTCACCCGTGGCGCCCAAAACGCTTCGGGGGGGGAGTGTTTTCCCTCTCGGTGAGAATCGGTGTAAACGTCCAGAATTTCACCAGAACAGGAAGCAAAGAAAGGGAGGTATTAGAAGTGATATTTAATTTATATATTATATAGTAGACGCAATATTCATACAATAATAACAATTATTAATAATTATTAACATGCTTGGAACATTGAGAGCTACGTGATCCACGCCAGGAGGGTCAGCACACGCCCCCCCCCCCCACATCACGTTCCTTTCCGGAAAGCGTGCGGTTTGCCCAGTTCTGCTGTAACACGCCGAGGTCACGGAGTCCTGTCCTGCCCCCCCCTCTAGCGTCACACGCGTGTTTAGTGTTAGAGGCTGTGGCTGTGCAGCAGGGTCAGGGACTCATGTGCTTTCTCATGGACTCAATCATTCGAGTCTCCAGGCACCGGAAAGAGCCGTGAGCTGCTCTGTCACACGCTCCCACTGTGTACATTCCACATAAATCACTAAGGATTTACTCAATAACCCCCGGAGCGTGACCCCCAGAGCGTGACTCCGGGGCATTCCCTAACCCTAGTCCTCACTACGTGTTGGGAATCCCTGCAGCCAGCACCCCATGGGTTTAAATGTAAATCCCACTGAAAGCTTCACCTGTCTGAACACCTGAGCTTCCCCGGTGACCTCTGCTTTTTGGGGTACCAGCCATCCGCACAGGTGTCGTAACTCTTTGTGTGCCGGGGCGCGGTATAAACCATGTCATACGGTTTGCGGCAGGCGTGTATGCATCCGTGTGCATGTACGCTCTCGGTGGGTATTTGTACAGCGTGCGCGGCTTGACACGGCTGCGTATAGAGCGCACGCCTAAAGCCATTAAACCTTCACAAATTATTCACACAGAAACAAAGTGAAGGCAGGTAACTGACGGGTAAGAGAATTCCGGCGTTCAGTCCTCACAGACAGACCAACCCAGAGCAGTCGGCGTCGGACATGATCCAGCAGGCTCTCCATCCTGCGTGCGGCTGACGGGCTCCCGCGCAGGGTTTGGGGTGATGAGAACGCGTCCCTGTCCAGGAAACAAAACGTAAAAACGGTTAAAGACAATCAGGAAATCCAAGGGTCTGAACGACTAAGCCGGACGTCTCGGAGGATCGGCGGTGATCTGCAGCGAGAAGCAGTGTGCGGGGCAGTGCTGCCCTCTGGTGTCTGGTGCACAATGTGTCAGCCACACAACCTGAACCCATCGTTCACCAAACCGGGGGCCACGGACGGAGGCTACTAATACTTTACAACTTAAATAAATGGTTACCTTCCCGCCAGGGCCTGAGACCGAAAGCACCCCGTCCCTGGGATACCCCCCGGCTCCAGAGCAGCTCATACTGCCCCCCAAACACCCCTAGGGGGTCTCAATACACCGAGGTGTCCTATATGCTGGGTACAGCCGACCCCCACCCCTGTACAATTAAATTTGGTCCCTCTTTCCTGTCAGATTGGGCCCTGCTCCAAGGGGGAAAAATGGCCCCCAAAACCCTTAGGAGCAGTGAGACCCCCAAAAGTATGAGCTGCGCCTGTAACTGTATCACAGAAACAAATGACTTTGCTGCTCTCTATAAGCGGAGGGTTCATGGACATAACATCGGAACCGAATCGATTATATTATTGATTATAGATAATATCAGCTTTAAATCACATTTCACCAGAACCCCCTCAGAGTATTAGATTTCAGGCGAGCTGCGGCGGCGAGACGCGTCGGGGTTGGTAGAGAAATGTTTATCCTGCCGCACAGCATCGATTGTTTTTTATAGCGCCATCATATTCTGCAGCGCTGTACAATTGGTAATCAGGGTTTGCTGTTCCTGTAGCCCGATTTTAACAATTTTGACAAAAAAAATCACATTTGTCGTTGCGATGCTCTGCAGCAGCTTCCGCACACGGTTATATGGTGCTAACCCCGGCGCCTCGCCGTGATAGGAGTTATATTGGTAGATTTATCTAAAGCCATAAATTCATTTACTTTATCTTTTATTAATATTACGTTTTATTTATATAGCACCAGTAGATACCGTAGCGCTGTTACACTATAAATTAGAAAATGAGATTAACGTAACATTATTCCTCCTTTATTAATATTTTATTACATATTAATGTTATTATTAGTAGGTCATACAATGTTTATTACTATATATTATATTATTAATACATATTATACATTCCGGTTATTATTGCATATTGTATCAGATTCATGTTTTATTTCTCTATATGATGCTTTTATTTCTGTATTATTTTTATTATTATCATTACTATGAATTATTATAATTAACCCTGTCGCTTCTGCTCTGGGTCTCCCTTTCATTCGGCCCCTCCTCAGAGCTGCGTTTCCCGGCGACCCCTGCGGGCGGTGACGTAGGTGGAAGTGCGCCGTGTCCGGATAGTAAGATGGCGGCGAAGGGTGACAGCGGGGCAGTTAAGCGGAGTGGGCATCTGGCGGCCCTGGTACTGGCCCGCGGGGGCAGCAAAGGAATTCCCCACAAAAACATCAAGAAGCTGGCGGGAAAGCCGCTCATTGGCTGGGTGCTGAGGGCTGCCCTGGACTCCAGGAGCTTCGACAGGTACCAGAGGGACCACAGGATGGGACTGGGGGCCACAGCATAGGAGAGGGTGGACTGGGGGGAGCACAGAATAGGAGAGGGTGGACTGGGGGGAGCACAGGATAGGAGAGGGTGGACTGGGGGGAGCACAGGATAGGAGAGGGTGGACTGGGGGGAGCACAGAATAGGAGAGGGTGGACTGGGGGGAGCACAGGATAGGAGAGGGTGGACTGGGGGGAGCACAGGATAGGAGAGGGTGGACTGGGGGGAGCACAGGATAGGAGAGGGTGGACTGGGGGGGGAGCACAGGATAGGAGAGGGTGGACTGGGGGGGGAGCACAGGATAGGAGAGGGTGGACTGGGGGGAGAACAGGATAGGAGAGGGTGGACTGGGGGGGAGCACAGGATAGGAGAGGGTGGACTGGGGGGAGCACAGGATAGGAGAGGGTGGACTGGGGGGAGCACAGGATAGGAGAGGGTGGACTGGGGGGAGCACAGGATAGGAGAGGGTGGACTGGGGGGGCACAGGATAGGAGAGGGTGGACTGGGGGGGCACAGGATAGGAGAGGGTGGACTGGGGGGAGCACAGGATAGGAGAGGGTGGACTGGGGGGGCACAGGATAGGAGAGGGTGGACTGGGGGGAGCACAGGATAGGAGAGGGTGGACTGGGGGGAGCACAGGATAGGAGAGGGTGGACTGGGGGGGCACAGGATAGGAGAGGGTGGACTGGGGGGAGCACAGGATAGGAGAGGGTGGACTGGGGGGAGCACAGGATAGGAGAGGGTGGACTGGGGGGGCACAGGATAGGAGAGGGTGGACTGGGGGGAGCACAGGATAGGAGAGGGTGGACTGGGGGGAGCACAGGATAGGAGAGGGTGGACTGGGGGGGCACAGGATAGGAGAGGGTGGACTGGAGGGGCACAGGATAGGAGAGGGTGGACTGGAGGGGCACAGGATAGGAGAGGGTGGACTGGGGGGGCACAGGATAGGAGAGGGTGGACTGGAGGGGCACAGGATAGGAGAGGGTGGACTGGGGGGAGCACAGGATAGGAGAGGGTGGACTGGGGGAGCACAGGATAGGAGAGGGTGGACTGGGGGGGCACAGGATAGGAGAGGGTGGACTGGAGGGGCACAGGATAGGAGAGGGTGGACTGGGACCACAGGATGGGACAGGTGGTGGACTGGGACCATAGGATGGGTGAGGGAGTAGACTGGGGCTAAAGGGCTAGGCGGGGATCTGGGGGCCATAGGATAAGGGAGTGTGGCCTGAGGGGACAACAAACCGAGGGGTGAACTTTGTGGAGCCAGTGACGGGGAACAGATGATCCAGGGGCCACTTGAGAAGGATGGTCAAATCCAAGGGCCCCTGATATGAAGGGACTGCTAGTCACTGCTGCTGGCACTGTATCGGTGGGAAGGGACGGGCCGGTGTTGGATCCGTCAGAGGCTGTTTTGTTTCTGACTTCTCCTCGGTGCTCCCATCTCCTTAAGACGTATTTAATGTTTTAATGAGATGCTGGTGCTGCTTAGCAACAGAGCCCTTTCGTTCTCCCAGCCCTCGCGTGTTTGTCAGCCTGAAGCCGTTTCCCCCAGCATGTAACATTTTACCGGCTGCCAGGCGACCCCCGTTCTCTGCCGTAAGCACCGCCTGTGGGTTCGGGAAGTCGAGTCGAGTGACGGGAGTTCCGAGTTCCCAGGAGAAAATATTTCAACAGGGATTAAACGACAACAGCGTGACCTTTACCGGAACACACTTAACACGTCAGGGGCCGAGTTAAAGCCATTAGTGTAATGTGTAGACTGTGTGGTGTGTGTGTGTGTGTATATATATATATATATATTACACACACATACAGTGTGTGTGACGTGTAACCCCACACACACGCCGCACACATCTGATCCGACCTGCTCTTCTGGTGTTTTCAGTGTCTGGGTCTCTACAGACAGCGATGAAATTGAAAAGGTGGCCAAGGATTTCGGCGCGCAGGTTCACCGGAGATGTGCCGACGTGTCCAAGGATACGACTTCCTCCCTGGAGACCATACAAGAGTTCCTGAAATATCACCCAGGTGGGGCTCGGATATACGTATACATGTCTGTACGTGTATATATATATATATTGGATATACGTATACGTGTCTGTACGTGTATATATATATATATTGGATATACGTGTACGTGTCTGTACGTGTATATATATATATATATATTGGATATACGTATACATGTCTGTACGTGTATATATATATATATATTGGATATACGTATACGTGTCTGTACGTGTATATATATATATATTGGATATACGTATACGTGTCTGTACGTGTATATATATATATATTGGATATACGTATACGTGTCTGTACGTGTATATATATATATATCGGATATACGTATACGTGTCTGTACGTGTATATATATATATATCGGATATACGTATACGTGTCTGTACGTGTATATATATATATATATTGGATATACGTATACGTGTCTGTACGTGTATATATATATATTGGATATACGTTTACGTGTCTGTACGTGTGTATATATATATATATATATTGGATATACGTGTACGTGTCTGTACGTGTATATATATATATCGGATATACGTATACGTGTCTGTACGTGTATATATATATATATCGGATATACGTATACGTGTCTGTACGTGTATATATATATATATATTGGATATACGTATACGTGTCTGTACGTGTATATATATATATTGGATATACGTTTACGTGTCTGTACGTGTGTATATATATATATATATATTGGATATACGTGTACGTGTCTGTACGTGTATATATATATATCGGATATACGTATACGTGTCTGTACGTGTATATATATATATATATTGGATATACGTGTCTGTACGTGTATATATATATATTGGATGTACGTATACGTGTCTGTACGTGTATATATATATTGGATATACGTATACGTGTCTGTACGTGTATATATATATATCGGATATACGTATACATGTCTGTACGTGTATATATATATATATTGGATATACGTATACGTGTCTGTACGTGTATATATATATTGGATATACGTATACGTGTGTGTAAGCGCGTTTGTGACGGTTCTCGATAGACATCAGATGCGGCGATGAATACGCGGTTCGGATATTAACCCCGTGATGGCCAGAGGCCGTTTACCGAGGCACAAACCAGCCGTCTGTCCAACGCAGTGTGTTCTGAAAAGCTGAGATAATGCGCTGCACACACGGGGAAGGAAAATAAACGGAGTCTCTGGGTGCCGTGTATTGACTCTGCGTCTGTAAACAGATCCCCGCCTCTGTTGGATCCGGGTTGCGGCGACCGGCTCGGTGAGATTGGTAGCTGTGGGATCGGCCCCTTTCCCAGTATGTTTACCAGCCGGCGACCGTAATCTGTTACTCCACACAGTAAAGCTATTTTATCTCGGACTCCAACATCCAGGAAATCTCTGTTGTGTCCGAGACCCCCGCAGGGTGGCGGCTTCCCTTCTGTCTCCGGCGCCTTGTGTCGTCACCGCGTTCATGCGCTGCTTGCTCTTCCTGCAGAGGTTGACATTGTTGGGAATATCCAAGCCACCTCTCCGTGTCTTCATCCCGACGACCTCGCCAAAGTGGTTGACATGATCCGTAAGGACGGCTTTGACTCTGTGTTTTCCGTTGTGAGGCATCACCTGTTCAGATGGAGAGACGTCGGCAAGACAGGTGACCTTTTCATCGGCTTATTTACGCACCGCTGGGAATGTTTCATCGTTTCCGCGCGTTTGGGGAATATTTTAGGTATTAAATCATTTCTTTTGTTTTGGCGCGGCTGATAAACCAGCGTCTGTTACGATATCATTCGTTCTAAGAATCTTATATACGGACCACAGAGTGTCACCGCACCTGTACCCTCCGGCTGAGATTTATAGGCCGTGGCCATTGACTTATCGCTACCCCTATACATCGTGAATAACGTAGCGTTCTTCAGACGGGGTAATGAACGTATTTGCTCGTCGTTCAGGTGGCGTGACGGCAGCTGAGAACTTTAACCCTGCGTGTAGACCCCGCCGGCAGGACTGGAGCGGGGAACTCTACGAGAACGGTTCCTTTTACTTTGCGACAAAAGATCTGATCACACAGGGATACCTGCAGGTGAGGGCTTTCAGCCGGGGGGAGGGGGTCGGTTTGTTCGGGGTTAATATTCTCACCTGAATAATACCGGGGATTCGAACGTCTCGGAGGGAAGCTTGGATCTACTTTCAGCCTTTTTATCGCAGGGGGGGCGGATGGCGTATTACGAGATGAAGCCGGAGCACAGCGTGGATATAGATGTCGATCTTGACTGGCCGATTGCTGAACAAAGAGTAAAACGGTAATCGGCAACAGAATAAAACGCTGACAGCAATTAATAAAGAGCACCTCAGACAGGGGTTAATTTTTTTTATCTTTTAGATTCGGGTATTTTGGGAAAGGTAACCCCAGAGCAGTGAAACTGTTTGTTTGTAACATCGATGGCTGTTTGACCGACGGACGCATCTACGTGAATCAAGGTCACGAGTCGATCTCCTGTCACCTCCAAGACCTGGACGCAATGAAACTGTTACAGGAGAAAAAAGTGGAGGTAAAAATCCCTTTCCGGCCCCAGGGTTTATATTCGACGTCGCATTGTAAGCTGATCGTCCCTCCTGCCGGCGCGCTCTGCGACCCCCGGCAGCCTCACCGACAGAGAATGCAGATATTTTAATATGAATCCCTCAACCTTTCAAAATAAATACGTTGCTTACCTTTAAGGAGAAGCTGTGAGGCATCGCCCCGTCCGTGGTGCTGTTCTCACCCCGCGCACTCAATGAGAGCACTTTCTGTGCGCGGAGGGTCCTGCTAAACCCCCCGAACTTTCCCCCAAGGCACCGCTGATGCCAGTAGCCAGCGGGCGAGGAAAGGGCTCCGCACAAAAATTCAGAAACCACTATGTTATCGTACATTAAAGGTAATTTCTGGCGCCTGTACCGTTTCTGCATACAGCCCCCGTCGGTGTATTTGCATTTGATGTTACCGCGGCTTTAATGGAAGTTTGTGGAGTCGTGTCGCTCGCACTGTGAACCAGGTCAAGGTTTTGCTTCTGAACGGAGTTTATCTGGGCTGCTTAGTCAGCGATCCCACGTGGAGCTGAAAGGTGAGGACCTGGCTGTCTTTTACACGCAGGATTATTGACGTTCTTTATTATTGTCTCAGGTGCGGCTGATCTCCGAGCGGGATATTAGCGCCACGCTGCTCTCCGCGCTGCATCTGCCGTATCGGGTCGAGGCCAACGTTTCCAACAAGCAGGAGGCTGTGGAGCGGTGGATGCTGGAGTTAGAGTTGTCGTCCTGGGACCAGGTCGCCTTCATGGGTCAGTGATGGGTTCCGCGTGATCGCGGCTTCAACCTATCTTTCCGCGAGGTGGCGGCATCAGTACCGTTACCTCGATTGACTGACCATCTCCCTGAAATACTTTTACGGAGCAATAAGCCACAAAAACAGTGGAATTGGGATTAAAAGATAAACCGAATAAAATAAGTAATAGATATACGTAACCCGCCACAGCCAGGGCAGCAGCCGCCCCGACTTCCTATGTATAACCATTTCCCATTGAGTGAGGGTAGGGGCAGTAACTGGTTATGGAGGGTCTGTCCCAACATGTTACACCAAATATCAGGGAAAAAATGGGAAAAGCGGGTAATTGGTGAAGTTAATCATTCTTCTTAGTTTTAATAATGATTTTAGTTATTTTTTCGAGCGCTTGCTGTGTTGCACCTGGTTGTCGCAGTGTTTGCCGGGGCAGGTAACACGGCCCCGAATAAACCCTCATCGTCCTCGCTGTGTTTCTCCCCGTGCAGGCTGCCAATATTCAGACGTGGAGTGCCTGAAACTGGCCGGCATGTGTGGCGTTCCTTCCGACACCTGCTTGGCAGCCAAGATGACCGACAGCTTTGTCTGCGAATATAGAGGTGGCTACGGAGCCGTTCTGGAGTTCGCCGAGCACATCATCTCCCTCCTGGGTGAAGCGAGGAGCTAACCGGAGGTCCTCACATCAGCGGCTTTACCGCCGGCCCCTGCCTGTTTGGTTACATGTAGGAAATGTTGCTATCCGAGCACAAAGCTGCTATAACTTATATTGATGTTTTAAACTGTTCATGGAGGTCTGGGAATATATATCCCGTGTTATATATCCTCTGCGGTATAACTGCGTGCGGGGGAAAGCAGTGCGCCCGGCTACCGGCGACTTACTTTATTCCACTTTCTGTATTGTTTCATCAAATCTGTGACCCACTTTATGGTTATTTTACGGCGGGGAGAGGGGATGTAATGCGTTGTACTCGTGTTTTAAACGTCTTGATGTTGCTGTAAATCTGTCCTCATTTGATGGAAATTGTGCGGCCAACTGCAGCTAATGATTTTGTTTTGTGCGTTCTGCCCGAAATCACCCCCCCCCCCCCCGTGTTACCCGGAGGCAAATAATATCAGCCGTCGCAGGAAAGATTTAACTGAGCGGGTCAGTCAAAGCGTTCGGGAAAATCACCGGGCTGCGGATCCTGGGCTAGGAGTGATTATGTAGGACAGATGTATCCCGGGCCGCGGAAGGGCAATCTCTACTGCGATAGGAAATGAATGTGTGGTAATAGAATCAATACCCGGTGCATCTGTTAACCCTTCATTCCCTGGGCTGTATCTGTTTTTCATTCATTTCGGAAAGGACGATGCTGCTTCATTGGGTTAGATTAATGTAAATTTAACTCCTTGCAGAATAGTCCCGCGGGTCAGACTAAGTGCCAGAGCCGGCTTGGGTTGTGTGGATGTTGTCTGAATCCTCTCTTCCCGTGGCATCTGCCTCGTGTCCTGGAGCTTTATACAGCCTGACCCTAGCCCTGTTACCCTTTACTCCGTTGCCCCAGTATTTAGCCCGAGGCCAATGTCCGTCCTGATAACGTCTTGCGGAGTGTTGCGGCCTCTCTGCGATAAACTAGCTGCGTGTCTTTACGCGAGTTTTGCAGGATGATTGTGAATTTTGCCGCGTTTAATAAATCAAAGTGATGACGGAGCGGTTCTGGGGCACGGAGCTGATTTTAGGAGCGGTTCTGGGGAAACCACAGGAATCTTTCTGTAAATTTTGCTCCAAATATTGCAGATTTCCGAGCCTTGAAACTGATCACGTCGATGACGTTTGTCCTGTAACCTCTGTGTTGCTGAAGACGCTCCATGCGTTTCTGTTGTAGAAGGACACGCGACCCGTGATGTCACCTTTAGTGTGACTTTAAAGACCATCCAGAGCTTCCTCACAGAGTGTGAGGGTTACACTTTCCTAAATACATGGCGGGGTGTCTAGAATCACGATTGTACTCCAATGTAACTTTTTTTTTAAAGAAAAAAAAACTAAATTTTAATAAGTTGTGTTTTATGGTGCAGGGGAGGAATCTAAATGATTGTTTTTTAGGTTTTAAGTCCCGTGGTTTTCTTTTCTTTTTTTATCTGCCGGCTTTCTTTGCTCTTTTCACCGGTGCCATTTCAGAGGCTCCCGCGTCTCTATTAATGAGAGACGGATTGCAGGGCGAGGAGGTGCCTGGGATTGGTAAGAAGCGCTCGCCGCTATCTGGCTCGTTTATCTAACCGGAAGCCGCTATAGGAACTTCTTATCTCTCTTTGCAGATTTTTCAAAGCGTTTGCTGGAAGCTGTAATTTTTTTACATTGACGTTTATAATGCTGGTTTTATGTAATATTATATTCATGTTAAATGATTTTAAGCACCTTCTGCCTGGAAGCGGCGACCGCGCTGCTCCAATCGTGGAATTCGCGTGCAATAAATTCTCTGCAGCCCCAGCGAGTCGCGGCTCCGACCCGTTTATTCTCTCGTGTGACTAGCTCTGCTGGAAACAAAAGCAGGTCAGAACTTTTTTATTTAAAAAAAATATATAATTTCTGTAACGCAGTGATTGCTGTTCATGGAAAAATAGTTTAAAGAATTCTTAATTTTGGGCGAAGTCTGATGGATTTGGGTTTGTCACATCTGTAGCTTTTTTTATTAATCTATTTGTCATATAATTCCATCAGATGACCTCATTTACATTTTATTAAAAAAAGGATCTGCTGAAATCCAACTGGCGCATGGACAATGTTTCTAGATGTTTCTCTGCTTCGCTGAGCCCTTTACAGAAAATTGAATTCCCAAAAAAGGCTTCCTGCGGGATTAACTCTCCGATAACTCCAACAGTTACCGAGTAACGTCAAAAAATTAGATTCGGGGCAAAAACCATGAATGTTGTGAACGGCCAGCCCTCCCTGCGAGTGTCACAGTGACGGGGTCCGACGGCGCTCAAACCGATGAAAAGGTCACAAAACACCATTTAAATTACTGCATTTATTTAATGGGCAAGATAACAGAATAAAAAACCTCAATTATAACACCGCTCCGCATATTCGCTATTTACAGAGGATTCCTTCCGCTGCCTTACTACAGGAGAAAAGGGGGGGGGGGGGGGGGGCGATTTTCACCTAAACAGTGACCCTATGGGCCGTCGTATTTACATTACAAAAGAAAAAAACATCTAATCCTTATTTCCTTTTAAACCCTTTTCTTAATAAATCAGACTTGGGGAACAATTGTTACAAATCTCAGCTTTGTCTTCATGCTGTAACGTGCGGCCCCCGGGGGGCTTCTGCGCAGGACCCTTATCTACTAAGTAAAAAGACTACATTGTAACGAAGGGACGTTATAGTAAATCTGGGCTCGCCCCCCCTATATATCTCCAATAACCCCTTATATTCACAAATTACTGCACAATACAGTGTATCCCCCGCCGGGTTCTTCTGCGGGAGGACGTCCCGCCGGGTTTCGGTTGCCTTGTAACATATTAACAGATGGTGCTTCTGCGTTCAGTTGTCGTAATGGATGCACTTCGCCAGCGTGCTGGAATCCATCTTTGTTTGGTACATCTCGTCAAAGAGGCGATTCTGCCTGTTGGAGAAATAATTCTTCCAATCTCCAACGGTTCCTGGCAGGAGAGACGGGAGGAATGTGAGCAAAGCATGTTCTAAAGTAGTAGTAGAAGCAGCCCCTGGCGACTTATCGGTGATTGCGTAACCCCCGGGGAGGGGTAAGACCCTCGTACCTTTCCGGAAGATCAGCCTCTTGTTGGAGGTCAGGCTGCACACCGTGTGGTTTGGGTCGCTTCGCTCTCGCTCCACGTTGCTCCTCATCTCGCTGAAAGACGTCTTCTTGCAGATCTCGCCGATTTCATTGTCGTTGATATTGATGCTGAGGAAGGAACTGATTTTCCTGATAGCTTTAGGGAGATCCTGAAGGGGAAATTGGTCACGTAGTTAAGTATTAATCCACGGATTTGGTAAAATTAAATGTCTGTATTTTATAAAATGTTATTAAAACCCTCGCTTTGGCTCTTGCTGAAGGTGGTGGTGGGGGGGGGGCAGACACCTAAGGCAAAATGGGGTGGGGGGTCGCCCTCTGGAGTGATCAGGCCCCCCGGTGTGCGGCTGCTCGGTAGGGTTAGCCCCTTTACGCTACGTGCTGAGCCCTCCGCAGACTCCATTCCATAAATACGTCTCCGCCGGTACCGACGGCTTTTATCCTCTCCTTCTCTTTATCTTTTTTTTCCCCTTTCTTTTTTTTCCCCTTTCTTTTTTTCCTCTTTCGTTTCACTGAGCGCGACTCGCCGGCTAATGCCCAATAATCGTAAAGCGTACCTTTTTCATGGCCTCGTAATACAGAAACAGCGTTGGCGTTTCGTTCCTGTGTTCCTCCCAACCCAAGATGTGATCGAACCAGGACCCGCAGACGACTGTGAACAGAGACAGACAGCTGTGAGGAAGACGTCGGATTCCCGCTGTGACTTTTGAGTGTTTGCTGTCGCCGGCAGAACGAGCCGACGGATTAAATGAATTGTTGCGCAATCTAAACAAAGCTTCTTTATCTCGAACGGCGTATTTCCTCCATCACCGGAGGAATGCGATAACCTAATCAATGACTCTCGTTTCCAGGGAAAGTTTATAGCGGACTCCTTGTCGATTTCACACTTTAACCTTATCTCCTTTATTCCTCCCCAGATAAAGCGATCAGCTATTAGTGATATAATCCAAGGATGGACTGAGATCGCGCGTTTGGTGGTGAAAGTCCAAAATCCCATGTTTAGGAATTGGGACCTTTGTGCGGATACGTTCACCCCTTTATCACCCCAATACCCCGAGATTAAGGGATTTATGGCAAACACCCGTTTCCTAGGAAACATATCCGGCGGCAACTCGTATTATTACAAGTTAGGGAAAGATCTCGGATTGTTATCTTTTTCCAGGTGGGTAAATATTTAAGAACGATACGAAGGATACTTTGTATCTTCTGGGAGATGTTTGTCTGAATACCGGAAGAATATTCTGGATAAAATGTATATATTTGGTATGTTTTGGGAGCGGGGCGTTAAGATGAATTAAAAATATATTAAACGTGATACGTTGGAAATATCAGGAGATCCGTAACACTGAAGAGCAAATTTAGAACAGGTGGAAGCGGTGTTAAGTTGGAACATTGTGTTGTTGCTATGGCGACTGCTCCGTGATCACGGTTTAGATATATCCCGCAGTCTCCGCTTCTCTCCAGACGCTTGGCCAGAGTCAGATGATTTATTTTTGAATGATAAATAAATAATAAATATATAATAAAATCCGTTCTCACCTTCTCCGCGCAGAAACATCTCCAGGTACGTCGGCCACGCGTCGATGGTGGGCAGGTGGGGGTTTTCTCTGTAATAATGGAACAAGGAGACCGCTGTGTCCTTTGGGTTCCTAATGATATAAATAGCCTAAAAAAATAAAAAATTTTTTTTTTTTTTTTAAATGAAGAGCGGCTCCCACGTGCAACGAAAGAAAACCCCCATTTCTAAACGTTTTCTAAACTCTGATTATTTCTAAATAACAGTTTCTTTGTTTCTAAAAGAATAATAAGCAGGGAAAAAAACCATTACAGATAGAAAGAAGACTGATTAAGGTTCGAGTCTTTACAGCAGGAGAAACGGGCAACTAGCGGGGGCCGGATGGGGCCGATCTGCTGGCAGGTTCTGGTTTTCTAATGATGTTAGGGTTCTTGCAATGTCCTGTAGGTCTATGTGCCCCCCCGCGCCCTTACCTTGCATTTCTTGACCTTGAAGTCCGTGGGCAGCATGTCGTAGCTCAGGTGAGTGGGGATGATCCGCTTGGAGTTGATGTTACTCAGTTCTTCCAGTTTTGACAGATCCCCGAACTCGATGGGGGCCGTCAGGGACACTTTAGACGGATACAGATGCTTCATGATTTCCGCCAGCCAATGGGTGCCTGGGGGAAAAATCACCGTTAATCACAAAATATATCAATCGCGAGCCGCCATGTAACACTGTCCGATACTCCATGCCTGTACAAACAGGACCCTCGGGGCGGCCCTGTGGACCCTCGCCTCCTTAATCAAAGACCCTCACGCCCCAAACACTCTATGGGATTATTTGCCAGGAATAGGTGATTAACCCCAAAAAATCTAAATAAATTCATAGAATTCTCCCGGCGTTTCATGAAATCTCCACAAATATTCACCGGATTTGGGGTAGGAAACCAGAAGGAGGTCGTCGTCTCTGGCCTGGAAGGTGTTGAGGGATCTCAGGAGCTCCGGGGCCGAGCGGGCCGTGAAGGGGATGCCGTTGAAGACGTGGATGAGGCTGGATGAGCCGGACATGTTGAGGCTGGATCCTCCGTCCCGCTGAGATGTCTCGGTGCTGACAGAGCCTCTCTTTATATAGCGAGATGCGTTGGCATCCGATAGTCGGACCTTTCCTGCTATTGATTACAAACAAAGCTTATCTCCAGCTTTATGATTTTTTTATAACTTTCCTGATTAATGACTGAATGACTTTGGAAGTGAAGCAGCGGTTATATAACCCCGGCATGAGCGAGGGCCGCCGGGAACCTAATAACCCCGTCCTCTCCCCTTATCTCCCCCGAGTGGAATAATTACCCCGGGAATGAGAGGGCTCCGCTCGCCGGACGCAGCTCGTATGATGCGCTAATTAGCTGTGTCATGCCGCGCTCAGCAAACTCATTTCCCATTTACATTCATTTCCCACCAATTCCACGACGCCACGTCGGTCTCCTGTCTGTATCTGCTTCGGCCCCGCGGACTGGGTTCGGACTGGGTTTAACTGGTGATACCAGCAAGACATAAATCCGAAGATATTACGTTAAATTATGTTCCCAATGACATTAATGACCTCAGGGCGGCCCCTAATCCAATCCAAAGGACCCCGGAGGTGCAGGAATAATCCACGTAGGGGCAGATGGGTATCAGTGGGCCCTAAAACCTGCTGTAGGGGGGCTCCTGAGGCGGACATCATAACCTGTACCATAGAATATCAGGGGGATCCGTAAGTGGAACCTCAAGCCCCCCACGTAATGGTTACGCAACTTCCCGCAAAGAGAGACCACGACAGTCTTATGTATGGATCTACTGGACAATCCTTGAGAGGAGAGACGAGACGGAATGGAGAGCAGAGAGAAAAGGAAAGAGAAGAGATACGAGAGAGGATGGAATGAAAAAAGAGAGTGTAGGAAACAGAACGAGAAAAAAGCAGAGAAGATAAAAATGAGATGAGAGAGAAGGGAGTGAGAAAAGGAGAAAAAAGGAGAGGAGAAAAAAGGAGAGGAGAAGGGAACAGTGGCGTCGGCAGGGGGGGGCCAGAGGGGGCCATGGCCCCCCCTAAATCATGCTGTGCCCCCCGGTGTGCCCCCCCAATTGAAACGCCGTCTTTTTTTTTTTTTTTTTTATAGATCCGGAGGAGAGAGAGAGAGGCGCCGAGCGGTCGCTGAGGAATAAGTTCTCAGCGACCGTTCGGCGCCTCTCACTCTTTTCCGCGACCGCGAGGCCTCTGATGTCATATCCGGCGCTCAGCAATGAAGCCGCGCACACTGCGGCAGAACCAGGAAGACAGAGACCTCGCGATCCCGCCGCTGGACTTCTACAAGCCCAAGGTAAGTGAACTTCAAAGGGGGGGGAGGAGGGTAGAAAGTTAGGAGGGGGTTAGAGAGTGAAAAGAGGTAGATAGGAAGTGAGAAGAGGTAGATAGGGATACATTGGGAGGGAGAGAGGGGGTAGATAGGATAGATTGGGAGGGAGAGGGGGTAGTTAGGATAGATTGGGAGGGAGAGGGGGTAGTTAGGATAGATTGGGAGGGAGAGGGGGTAGTTAGGATAGTTTGGGAGGGAGAGGGAGATATTAACATATATTGGCAGCAGGGGCTAATATTAATATTAATTGGCAGCAGGGTCTAGTATTTATATTCATATTGGCAGCAGGGTCTAGTATTTATATATATATCGGCAGCAGGGGCTAATATTAATATATATTGGCTGCAGGGGCTAAGTTTATATATATATTGGCTGCAGGGACTAATAATATATATTGGCAGTAGGGGCTAATATTAATATATACTGGTAGCAGGGTCAAATATTAATATATATCGGCAGCAGGGTATAATTTTTATGTATATCGGCAGCAAGGTATAATATAAGTATATATCCGCAGCAGGGGCTAATATCAATATATATCCGCAGCAGGGGTTAATATTAATATATATCAGAAGCAGGGTGTAATATTTCTATATATTGTCATCAGCAGGGGCTAATATTAAAGAATGAGAAATAACTGCCTAACGTGTGTGTATATGTGTGTATATATATATATATATATATATATATATATATATATATATATATAGTGTATATGTACCGTTTTATAATTGGCCCCCATACTTTGGTTCCTGGCCCCCCATGTGCCCCCCCTAAATATGAAAGCTGGAGACGCCACTGGAAGGGAATGACAAATAACGTCATTAAAAAACCATTCTTACTCTTATAGCGAGCGTCACGGCCGGGATAAAGTAACCCAAACCCGATAACCCCTTACGTTTCCCTTATCTCCCCCCAAGTAAAACAATTACCGGTATCTTAATACCGAGAATGACGCGGCTGGTGACGGCTCCATTCGCTGGACTCGGTTTATGTGAGGACAGGAGAGAGGATAATGACAGAGAAAAGAGAGAGAAGAGAGAAATAAGGAGAGCCAAAAAAGGAGAGAAGAGAGCAAAAAAAGGAGAGAAGAGAGAAACGAAGAGAGCAAAAACAGGAGAGAAGAAAGATAAGAGAAAGGATAAAGAAGAGAGGAGAGAACAGAGAGGATGGAATGAAAAAAGAGGAGAGAGGAGGAAACAGCAGAGGAGAAAGAATAGAGAGAGCAGAGAAGAGAAAAAAGGTGAGAGAGAAGGGGGTAAGCGAGGGAAGGAGGGAAGAGAAGAAAGGAGAGTAGAGGGGAACACGTCCGCCATCTTTATCCATGAGCGACAGAACCTGTCCATAAACGTATTCAGTTTGCAAGCTTAGTGTGTTGGTATGTAGTTGCCGGTAACGCACTCCTCTCCCCGTCTCTTCTCTCCTCCATCCCTCTCTCTTCTCTCCCCAAGCCGGACATTTTGAGACCCCTCCGTCTTTCCTGATCATTTTTCTCCTGGAAACCGTTCCCCATTTTAGTCGCTTCGTGTGAATTTTCTCCAGGATGTTGATATCCTGCAGATGGGCTCTCCAGCACTGTAACCACTACTCTAGGTGAGGTCTGACCACTGATGCGTAAAGGGGCAGAACCCCCTCCCTGGTTTGCCCCCGCAAAGTTTTTTTTTTTACTCTTTAAAGCTTTTCCTGATCATTTGGCTATAAATTCTGATATGTGACATCATAAAACTAAACGCCAACACAGATTGTGACATCATTGGAAGTTCCGGGTCGTCGGCTGTGCAGGAAATGGTGGGAATTATTACTTTATCGACGGATGATTAATGAGATAACCAGAGTCCGGGGCGAGGAGCAGATTGAGAAATGAAGCCGAGGGGCCGGAGAGAAGGGAGATGGAAGCGCAGCCAGCGGGAGACGTTTATTCCTCAGAGGCCGCGACGCGTTTCACCGCGTGCAGGAAATGAAATGCTGCCGAGTTATTTATTAAGCTCTGATGCGCCGGCGATGCCAGAATAGTGTAATTATTGGACTTTGGCCTCAAATTGTTTTGTTTGAAATTGTGCAAATTTGGAATTCTCAATAAGGAAGTTTTCACAATCGACCTAATTACTGCGCGCGGTCGGGGGGGCAGAGGAGGCAAAGGGGGGGGCAAGAGAGGTCAGGGGGGCCAAAGGAGGCAAAGGGGTGCCAAGAGAGGATGGGGGGGGGAAAGAGAGGCCAAGGCAGGCCAACCGATCTTAATTAAAAATGAAACCTCCAGCTCATCGCAGATGATTTTTATGACGATAGACGGGACGGATGCCCCGGATTTATTACCCGCTGTAACCATGAAGAGCATGTAGAGACGCTGACACGTCGGCTGCACACGTATGATCCGGTCCAGCGCGTCACGGAGTATATGAAGAGATTTAGCCTTAGGGAAACGGGACGGCGCTGCCGGTACTAATCCCACCGGCTTTCGGTAACGACCCGACTAGTCGCCCGTTTCTCCTGCTGTAACGACTCAAACCTTAATCAGTCGTTGGTCTCGTCTTAGATTCAGGAGCCGTATGTCTATCCCATGCATGTTTAATACCCTCGCTGTATTACCCTCTACCACCTCTGCTGGGAGGCTGCTCCACTGTGGAGGGGACAGTGGGTGGAAATTATCATGGCCAGGAGGGGGAATGCATTTCACGTCGGTTGCCCCGGGGCATGGATCTGAGTTCCGTCGCCCCGGTGAGTGTGGAAAGGATTAGAATCACAGCCCGATCTCTTCGGGGAAATATCACCTAAATGGGTCCCGGCCTCCCCATCCGCAAAATCTTTACATAACCTCAGAAATCTCTCCGACAAACGGGGGCAGGCAGAGGGTCCGGACGCGACTCCGGTGTCTGTGACGAGGACAGTGGGGCATTTAGTCAAACGCCCTCCCTGATACCCCCCCCAGATACTGTACTGTGGACAAAAGGGACTTACTGCCCTCCCAACGCCCGACTGAGCGCTCCTATTCTGCCCCGATATGGGGAAGATATCCTGAGGGTCCCCACAGTTAGGGGGTCTGTCTGTACCCTAAATATTCGCCTTTAGACGGGAACCAGAATCCGACACTCAGGAGTAATAATAATAATAATAATAAAGGAGTAATAATAATACTTATAATAATAAAAAACGATAATAATAATACACAGGAAGTAATAATACTACTGCTAAAAACAATAATAACATACAAATAATAATAATAATAATAAAGATAATAAGACACAGGAAGTAATAATAATATTTATAATAATAAAAAACGATAATAATAATAATACACAGGAAGTAATAATACTACTGCTAAAAACAATAATAACATACAAATAATAATAATAATAATAAAGATAATAAGACACAGGAAGTAATAATAATACTTATAATAATAAAAAACGATAATAATAATAATAATAATACACAGGAAGTAATAATACTACTGCTAAAAACAATAATAACATACAAATAATAATAATAATAAAGATAATAAGACACAGGAAGTAATAATAATACTTATAATAATAAAAAACGATAATAATAATAATAATACACAGGAAGTAATAATACTACTGCTAAAAACAATAATAACATACAAATAATAATAATAATAAAGATAATAAGACACAGGAAGTAATAATAATACTTATAATAATAAAAAACGATAATAATAATAATACACAGGAAGTAATAATACTACGGCTAAAAACAATAATAACATACAAATATTAATAATAATAAAGATAATAAGACACAGGAAGCAATAATAATACTTAGAATAATAATAAAAAAAACAAAAAAATAATAATAATAATAAATAATACTAATAATAAAAATAATAAAAAAACAACAAAAATAATAATAATAAATACTAATAATAATAGTAATAATAATACTTGTAATAATGAAAAACACAAATAATACGTTATTTTATTAATAATAATAATACGAACACTAATAATAACAGTGATAATAAACAGATGACGGGGCGATCCTCTATATGTTGAATGTATATTCGGATTGGGCAATCGTGGCAGCTTTATGTTCTAAGAAGGTTTTATGGCTCCTGATTAGCTTATCCGAAGCTCTGGACCAGTCCTGTTATCTAGGCTATTAGCAGCTATTATCAGTGTTTATTTCTCCTTAGTGACAGACGCCATAACAGGGCTTTTCTATAAGGTATTTGCAGCAATCAGAGGGTATAATAACCGAGTTATCTCGTCCCCTCCACCTGAACACAAAGTTCGAGAGAGAAACGGCGCGTATAGATTATGGAGGACGGTAATATTTTTATTATTATTTATTGGTTTCTATAGCACTACCATATCCCGCAGCGCTGTACAATGCATCATTTTGCCTGGCGCTTTTTATTGGTATCATTTATCCGTGAAGCCCTTGGGGGGCACTGCCTGAGCGGCGGGCTTCAGTTCCCATTTACGGACTATGAATCCCATCAGCCCTGGACTGGCAGACAAGCCAAGCAAACGCCTGCTGGACGGCCCCCGACCTTAAAGTGCCAGGGCCGCTTTGTCATGGATGCCAGCCTCATGTTTAAGCAGAGCACTGCGGGGTTAAAAAAAAACTATAATAAGGGCCCCGGGGCGATGAGGTTTAGTCCATTGTACTGCGCTGCAGAATATGTTGGCACTATATAAATCAATAAATAATATTTCATCAGAAACGCGCGCCATCCGGTGCCGTATGAAGGGAGACCCCCAGGGGGCGCCAGCGTCCCGCAGAGTGACAAAGGGACAAAGAAACCTCTGCATTGCAGCTTCAGACTCCGGTGGGGGGGGGGTTATATAGAGCTCGGTGCGCTATATACCTACCCCTCAGGGAATCAAATACCCCTCAGTGACTCAAATACCCCCCGGCCCGGTCTGTGTAGGGGGGAACATTTCACGATTTCAGACTATTAATCAGCGATTATTCATGGAGTCGAGATTTTATTTCTCTCCGTATTTAGTGATGTTGGGATTTATAACCTCCGACCCCCCAAGAAACCGGTCAAAAATCAATTCCTTAATGGATGCGGGCGATAAATCCTCCATCTGCCGCATAGAACACAGCCCAACCCCCATCACCCTCAGGCAGCTATATATTATTTGTGTGGATGACGCATTCTGGGTTCCTCTTTGTTTTTGGACAATCGGCAAATTTCATTAAAATGAAAATTCAGGCGAATCCGAAGGCGAGAATCTAATTTGGAAGAAAAAAATACAGCCGGCATCCTGAAGAACCCGAAAAGAAGGGAATTTTCTGTGAATTAACCAAAAAGGGGAAAAAATACACAAAATCTGCAAAACAAAACACACGTGTAACATACAAACTCGGCATTCGCATGTCAGGTTTTTTTTCCGCCCCGGACCCCCGAAGATCTGCCTGAAGCCCATTTTACAAACGTTACCTCGGTATGAGATATTTCTGTAATACCGCGATGTTATTTTATAGCCCAGAACACTCAATTCAGCAAATTAAAGGCATTTTCACCCCTCCGGGACCCCGACCAGGAAGTGTTTTATCCCAATTGCCATTTACATTCAAATAGGTGATAAAGTTACCCCCCCTAGCCCTGCCTGAAGCCCCCCACGGGGTACCACCAGCTGAGAAGCCCCGCCATCATTCATTTAATTTACATGACATTTATATGGCGCCAACAGATTCCGTAGCGCTGTTACCACAGAGTCAGAATAAATTAAAATCAAACACAATAACAAAACGGAAAAAAAAGAAGAGCTCCCTGCCCCCAGGAGCTTACAATCTAGTCGGTGGTTGAGGGGGAAGTGAAACAGCAGGAGAGAAGGAAGCGGATCCCGTTCCCCGGGCTTCCTGCCGCCGCATCCTCCGGGGTCTTTGTCTGACGTTTTCCTTCCACCTCGACACCAAATTTCCAGCTAATTAGTGAAAAAGACAAAAAAGCAGCAGGAAAACAGTAAAGAATCTTCAAAGGTGTTAAGAGACGCATTGTACAGCGCTGCGGAGTATGACGGCGATATATAAATAATAATAACACACATTGTACAGCGCTGCGGAGTATGACGGCGATATATAAATAATAATAACACACATTGTACAGCGCTGCGGAGTATGACGGCGATATATAAATAATAATAACACACATTGTACAGCGCTGCGCAGTATGACGGCGATATATAAATAATAATAATAACACATTGTACAGCACTGCGGAGTATGACGGCGATATATAAATAATAACACACATTGTACAGCGCTGCGGAGTATGACGGCGATCTATAAATAATAATAACACACACTGTACAGCGCTGCGGAGTATGACGGCGATATATAAATAATAATAACACATTGTACAGCGCTGCGGAGTATGACGGCGATATATAAATAATAATAACACACATTGTACAGCGCTGCGGAGTATGACGGCGATATATAAATAATAACACATTGTACAGCGCTGCGGAGTATGACGGCGATATATAAATAATAATAACACACATTGCACAGCGCTGCGGAGTATGACGGCGATATATAAATAATAATAACACACATTGTACAGCGCTGCGGAGTATGACGGCGATATATAAATAATAATTACAGAGCGGGATGCGAGAAGGAAATGGATTTCAGGGGAGGAATAAGACGTTCGGAGAGCAGATGGTTTGGGAGATAATAAAAATAAAAAATAGAGGATTTCAAGAACATCGCGGCTTATTTACTAATAATACAAAAACTTGTAAGAAACAGGCGGTTTGGGTCTAAAATCCTCTTCATAAAACCGTTAATTAAAAAACGGTCCGGCCGGAACAGGACACGGAAAAAATTATTCCTGTAAAGGGAGGGAGAGGGACCCTGAACAGAGCGGCTGTACGGCGGGGTTACGACGTCCCCCAAAAATAAAACCCGGGGGGGCGTGTCCGGCTGCCGCCTAAGATGGCCGCATGAGCTAGTTGCTCCGCCGCCGCCCGCGCAATTCTACAGCTCCATCACAGCCTTTCCGCCATGAGACGCTCCAAGAAGACGGGTACCGACCCCTCAACTCCAAGGGATCGTTCCAGGCCGTCCTCTTCATCCCTTCGGGAGTATTTTCGTACCCCGGCAGACCTGGCTTCACAGGCCTCAGACGACCACGAGGCCGCCTCTCCTGCCAGCACATCCTCTGCGGATGACCCGACAGCGCCAACACACTTACCCTCGGGGCCACATCCACCTGAGGTTCTGCAACTTTTCTCCTCGGCTCCCTGGAAGACGGATTTCTCTCTGCTCATTACTGAGCTTAAGCAGGTTGTCCGGGATGAGGTGTCAGCGCTTCGCAGTGACTTGTCCTCCTTGGAAACGAGGGTGCAGGCCCTGGGAGAGGGGAAGGCCCATCAGCACGCTACTAACGCTGCTCTTCAACATGTGAGTGACCGTCATACACACTATTTGCGGGAACTGCGTCGCCGGATTGAGGACTTAGATAACCGGGGCCGGAGACATGACTGCTTAGACCCAAGACACCACACCAAGCATGACCAAAGCCCACATCCACACCCAAAGAGAAGACGACTTTTCTTAAATTATATTTATTAAACATCATGAACCAGCACATTGTAACCATAAACATAATCATCCTGCCAGCTGTCGACAGGCAGATACCCCAAACATTACCAAGAGCTCTCGTTCTGGGTACCATCAGCCTCCGCAGAACTCGTCTCCCCAAGTCTTCTTTATACACCGGATATCCAAGCAAAGGTGCTGCCCATGACTTCCCGCTGTGACTAAAAGAAAAACCGACACCAGCACAGGAACAAAGATCACAACAAATACAGAAAAACAGGGGAGGGTGGGAGGGAAGCTCGTCCAGAGTGTCAAATGACTGAAGGTCAGAATAAGGAAAGTTTCCCCTTTATTCCTCCCCAGTACATTAAAGCAACAATGTTGCAACCCATATCCTGAACCGGACCATGAACTACTGACCCCAGACAGGGGGACAGCAGTCATGTTCCCCCTTCCTGACCGTCCAGGGGGGCCCTGAACATACGAGTGAGAGGAGTGCCTGAGTCTGATGCCCCTGAGGATGTCTTTACCCTCCTTACAGGTCTGTTCAATGGCCTTCTCGGACGTGCTTCTGATGCCCCTGTGCCCATGGATCGTGCCCATCGGGCCCTTCGCCCTCGTGGTGGCCCGGGGACCCCCCCGAGAGACATCATCTGCCACCTGTCAGACTTCCGTCTGAAAGAAGCTATCATGACTCGCGCGAGGGAGGTGGGGACCTGGCCGCTGCAGGACCACCAGGTGTTGTTCTATCACGACCTGTCGGACCTGACCCTACAAGCGAGACGGGCTCTTCGCCCCCTGACGGCGGAATTGCAGAGGCTGAGCATCCCGTACCGCTGGGGTCACCCCTTCGCTTTGGTGATCAGACACGACAACCAGTCTCTTACCGTCAAGCACCACCGCGATGTCCACGACGTCCTACGACTTCTTGGCCTCCCAGATATCCAGGTTTCGGACTGGGCAGATATGGACGCTGCCCCGGCTCCTCTGCTTCGCAGACGCGACCGGCCTGCGTCCTCCCGGCGCCGCACCCCCACTGATCATCCGGCACACCTGTCGAGTGTTCTGGCTTCTCGCCGCCTGGGGGACATTGAGGAATGAGTGCCTCTCTCCCTCATCACTACTGAGTGTCTGCCTGGAGTGTGGGTTGTTTTTTTTTTTGTTTTTTTTTTTTATTTTTATTTAATATATATATAGGTCTACGTGGCTCTTCGCTGGTCCTGGGCCCCCAGCCCCCACGTAGTTTTGCTTTGGCTCCCTTTCTCCACTCGCCCTGCGGGAACTACTGCCGGCTTGGTGTTGCGCTGCACTGAGGTGGCGGAGGGGATCATCCTTCGGCTCGCGGCTCCCTGTGACGTCTGCGCTGAGACTCTGTGCTTCCCAACCTTTGCGGCTTCTTCGCCTGCTCCACCACACCTCGGAGGGATTTCCCGGGTCCCTTTACCTCTGCGGACTCCATCACCCTGCTCAGTCTCCTGGACTCATTGCTCCGCTCTCCGGCTCGGTATTTATCTTGTTCCCCATGACCTGTCTATGGTTCGGCATCTCATTTTTCTGCCTGGGCTGTGTTTACCATGTTGTTGTTTTCACTGTATTACATGTTTACCCGTGCTAAGGTATATACGTTTGCACTTTGCCTTTACTGATAGTTGGTAACACGCTCCCGGGTGCACTGCCTTACCTACATATCACATTGCTTTTGGGCCCCTTCTCCCTTTTTTTTTTTTTGTTTTTTGTTTTTATTATCTTTCGCTCTTCTGAGAGGTGTTTACTGTGCTACGGTATCCACTTTTGCACTTGTGCCTTTCCTGGGGAAAACGGGTGCGCATGTTGCACACACTGCACCCACATACATATCACACTACTATTGGGCCTTTTTCTTATTTATGTTATGTTTATTTTATCTCGCCTCCCTGGGTACCGTTTACTGTGCTCCTCCCTTTTCCGAGAATTACGGAGGGGCCATGTCGATGTTGCTTTCATTCAGGAGACTCATTTCCACGGGGACAGGGCTCCTAGGCTGTCATGTCGCTCATACCCCACTGGTTTCTTTAGCTAAGACCAAGGGGGTAGCACTGCTCTTTTCCACCAGGCTGCCTTTCCGGGTTATGGATACGCGGGTGGACCCAGAGGGGCGGTTTCTGTTTGTTAAGGGGAAACTTTTGGAACAGGTGTATACGTTTGCGAATGTTTATTTGCCCAACTGGGGCCAGCATGTTGTCCTCCGTGCCATTCTATGTTCTCTCGCTGACTTCCAAGAGGGTGTTTTGGTGTTGGGCGGCGATTTTAACGTCGCCATGTACCCTGAGCTCGACACCTCGACTGGGACTACGCGGACTCCCCGCCACGTCCTGCGGAAGATCACCTCCCTTCTTGCGTCTCACAGGCTGGTTGACTGTTGGAGGGCCATGCACCCCACTGGTAGGGACTATACATTTTATTCCACAGCGCACGGTTCCTATTCCCGCATAGATTATTTATTTCTCCCTTGCCGTTTTGCCACGCTCCTGCGTGGTTCTGCCATTGGGTCGGCCACATGGTCGGACCACGCTCCTGTCTCTGTCTCCATGGCCTCCCCAGTGCCTCGCTCCTCGGGGGGATCCTGGCGACTCAATGAATCTTTGTTGTCTGACGAGCCGTCCTGTGCGGAGGCGTCCCAGGTTCTCAGATGTTATTTTGAGGACAATCTCAACTCTGAGACACCGCTGTTGACAGTTTGGGAGGCCCACAAGTGTGTAGTTAGGGGCCACTTCATTAGCGTTTGTTCTCAACGTAAGCGGCTCGAGGCCGAACGGGTCGATCGGCTTTATTCTCAGATAGCATTGGCTTAACAGGCGCACAAGACTTCTTTATCGGGGGGGGTGACCTGCAGCTCCTCCTAGCTCTCCGTGGTGAATTGGCCTCAATTCTTAACAACAAACTACAATGCTCCTTTTTGAAAACCAAGGCCCTGTTTTATGAGCATGGTGACAAGCCCGGCAGGTACTTGGCCAGGGCTCTTCGCGCGGTTAGGAAGCCTACGTATGTCTCCAGGGTGCGCTCCTCCAGGGGCCGGATTCATTCTCACCCCCTTGATGTTTCCCGTTGCTTTCAGGACTATTACGAAGCACTGTACAATCTCCATCCGAACCCACACGGCAGATCCCCCTCCGGTAGGGCAGCTGCTGTCGAGGCATATCTGTCTAAGACAATTCGCCGGTCGCTCAAAGCGGATGAGGCGGCTCTCATTGATTCTCTGATCACTTTACCAGAATTCCTACTGGCCCTGAAGTCCTCCCCTTCTGGAAAATGTCCCGGCCCTGACGGGTTGCCGCTACGTTACTACTCTGCGTTCCGGGATATCTTGGCCCCTCGCTTCGTGGATGCCTTCAATTCTATCTTAGAGGGCGGTCGTATCCATTCCCATACCTTATCGGCCTCCATCACTCTGATCCCTAAGGAGGGCAAGGATCCCGAGCAATGCGGTAGCTACCGTCCTATATCCTTACTGAACTCTGATTTAAAACTATTTGCCAAGATACTTGCTAATAGAATCAAACCTTTCCTGCCCTTTTTGGTACACCCTGACCAGACGGGCTTCGTCCCGGGTCGTAAGGCCAGGGACAGCACTATTAGGGCTTTCCCTTATGCACTTTGCAAAACACACGTCTACCCCGACAGTGCTCCTCTCTACTGATGCCGAAAAGGCTTTTGACAGGGTGGATTGGTCTTTTATGCTTTCCACCCTGAATCACATGGGATTTGGTCCGGGTTTACTCACCTGGATCAGATCTTTATACTCTACTCCCATGGCACGAGTTCGGATCAATGGCTCCTTTTCTGACCCTTTCCCTATACGGAATGGGACTAGGCAGGGCTGTCCCTTATCTCCACTGCTCTTTGTGCTCTCCCTAGAGCCCCTCTTTCAGGCCGTCAGGATGAACCCTGATATCTGTGGACTCCAAGTGGGTTCCACGCACCATAAAATCCTGGGCTACGACCTCTTATTCGCTGTCACCCGCTCGGGGATTTCCCTCCCTAATATTCTTAAAGAGCTTTCCCTGTACGGTGCCCTTACCAATTTTAAAATTAATTCATCTAAGTCGGAGATTCTCAATGTGAATTTGCCCCAGGCGGCTGCTCTCCCGCTTCAGACCTCCTTTCCCTTTCCTTGGCGTTGCCCCAAAATCCAATACCTTGGGATTTGGCTGTCTCCTGACTTTTCCCAACTTTTCCACTATAATTTTGCGCCCCTTCTGGCCGCTCTTCAGGCTGATTTGGCTACATGGAAGAAACTGGCGCTCTCCTGGGTTGGTCGCATTAATACGATTAAGATGAATATTATGCCCCGTGTTCTTTATTTGTTCCAGGCTCTCCCTATCTCCGTCCCTCCCTCCTTTTTTGACTCGCTCCGGTCCACCTTCTTGCGATTTGTGTGGGGCACTCGTGCACCTCGAATTCGCTTCACCACTTTGATACTCCCCAAGTCTAAAGGTGGTCTTGCTTTGCCTTGCCCCCGCTCTTATTATAGGGCGTGCCACCTGCTCCGTGTTCTGGAGTGGGCACATAGTCCGCTCCATAAGCAATGGGTGGGCGTCGAGGCGGCCTTGCTGGATCTACCCATGAAGGTCTTACCTTGGTTGTCGATTCCGACGGCTCGCGCGATCACTTCGCCTCACCCTTTTATCCGGGCCACTTATATGACTTGGCTTCAGATCCTTCGGAAGACGCAACTTTCTTCTATCCCCTCCCCATTGACCTCGGTCAGGGATAATCCTGACTTTCCTGGGGGCCGCGACCTTTTCCCGGCTTCTCCTGCTGTGGTGGGACAGGGGATTGGTTCCTTTCTGACCTCTGAAGGCCTTAAGCCCTTGGCCGTACTGTCATCTTTCTTCGATTCCTTCCGTTACGCACAATTGTGCAGTTTCTTCCAGTCCTTGCCTCGGAAACATGCTGTGTTGCGAGATTGCACACAGTTTGAGGAGCTCTGTGTGGCCTCCACGCTCCCGCCCCATGGCATCTCTAGGCTATATGGCCTTTTACTTGTGTCCTTTTACCAGATATCACCGCCGTTCATGGGGGGCTGGGAATCTGAGCTGCAGGTCATCTTCTCCGAGGCACAATGGGAGAAGATATGTGTCATCACCCACAGCTGCTCTAGGAGTAACAGAGACCGGGAAATGGCATACAAATTGTTGTCCCGCTGGTATCGACCCCCGGCCTTGACTTCCACTTACTGCCCAGATGTGCCTAACAGATGTTGGAGATGTGACGCCTCTCCTGGCTCCCTTCTCCACCTCTGGTGGCACTGCCCACGGCTCGCTCCTTTTTGGACCTCGGTCCATCAGCACTTGCAGCGCTTCACGGACAGGACCATCCCTTTTACGCCAGAATTCCTCCTCCTTCATCATCTGCCCTACCCCGTGCGCTGGTTCCGGAGATCGGTGATCCGTCACCTCTTGACGGCAGCTAAGGCGCTAATTCCTCAACGCTGGGGCAGCCCTGCCCCACCCACCCTTAAAGACTGGGTTCTACGGGTGGAACAGATACGCGTCTTTGATGAGTTGCAACTCCTGTCTGATGAGTCCATTGAGCGATATAGGTCCACTTGGTTCCACTGGCTGGAATTTGTGTCGGGGCCTGATATTCGTCCATTATTGGACTAGCGGCATAGACATGTTCCCCCTGGGTTGGGCAGCTGGGTCGCTGGGCTTTCTTCCCTTCTTTCATTCTTCCTCTCTTTCATTCTCTCAGTTTTCTATTTCTTTCATTCTTCTTTTTTTTTTTTTTTTTTCTCTTTGTTTTCTCCCATTAGTTTTCCTTCCCTCCTCCTCCTCCCACTGGGCTCGCAGCTCGTTTCCTTGAGACGGTTCTGTACTATGCCACGTCTCGCTGTGCTGCCCGCTTGTGCCTGCTCCAGTTCATCTGTGGTCATGATGTTTCTCATTTCGTTATCACACTACTGTCTGGGGCTTTTCGACTAGCGCCCGAGGCTGCTGTCATGACTTCCCCCCCTCCACTAATTTGGTTGTTTTGTTGTTCCCTGTTTGTTTACCTCCCTCGTCTCTCCGAGTGGGCTCACAGCGAATTTTTCTGAGAGTGATGTGTACTTTACCATGTGTCACCGTGTACCTTGCTCATGATTGCTCATGCTCTCCTGCTCAACTGTCATGATGTTTCTCATTTTGTTACCACAATGCTGTCTGGTGCCTCTTCGCTGGCACCTTGTGTTGCTGTTCTGACTCCCCCTCCCCCCCTAATTTTTCCTTCTGTACCCTCCATCCACAAAAACCGATTTAAAATAAAGAAAAACTGATTTACCCTTAAAAATAAAACCCGACCTCTGTAATTAATTTTAGAATTTTGGGGTAAGAGTCACGTTTTATCTCATCTTCAAATTGCGTCTTTTTGGCTGCAGCTGCCAGTCGCTTCATACGTTTCCCAGATCCCCCCTTTACATTTCACGGGTCACCCCTCTACGTTTCCCAGGTCACCCCTTTAGGTTTTCCGGTGCCACCCCTTTACGTTTTGCGAGTTCCCCCTTTACATTTTGCGAGTCACTCCTCTATGTTTCGGGGGGCACCCCTTTACGTTTCCCAGGTCACCCCTTAAAGTTTTCCGGTGCCACTCCTTCAGGTTTTGTGTGTCACCCCTTTAAGTTTCGCGGGTCACCCCTTTACGTTTCGCGGGTCACCCCTTTACATTTTGCGGGTTACCCCTCTACGTTTTGTGGGTCACCCCTCTACGTTTCGCATTCAGGCAATTTTTTCTTCGTTCTCAAAATGCGTTTTTTCAATAAACCGTTTAACGTGAAAATCAGTCGCCGCGGAGATAAAAATCACCGACCCCCCCTTCCTATAATTAGAATCCCAAAACTGGGGCAACAGCTTCCGGCAAAAGAGAAATCTCCTTCGGCACAGAGGAGCCCCCCCATCCCCCGCTCCGATGCCCCCCCGCCCCGATGCCCCCCCCACCTCGTTGGGGCCGCTGACTGGGGATTTTCTCACAAAGATCTGAATAACGTTTGCCAAACAATCTCTTAAAGGGCCCCTCCGGCCAGCAGGGGGGCTTCAGCCGCGCGACCCTTTACATTTTCATACCTTTTGCCCCTTTTCCCCACCCACCTCCCCCACACAATTTACTTTCCACCAATGAGCCTCTGCATCAGTCGAGTGTTTTGTTTTTTTCTCATTTTGCTTTGAAGAATGCTTGTTAAAGTCCTCGTGGAAGGTTCCGGTTACTCACAGATACTTTATTATTATTATCTTTTATTTATATAGCGCCGACGATCTACCCAGCGCTTTAATAAGCGTTCTGTTACTTTAAATAAAACGCATCGGCGAGTTTTAACCCCGCGCGCTCCGGCGGGAAAGAAATTTCTGCAGCTTCACTCCGTAAATTGTTAAAGTTAGTTCCCTGTTTAATTAGCGAGCGGGGGAGGGGGTACGAGGAGCGGCCATCATCCCCTCCCCCGCCATCGCCATTGATTAAGGTCGGGGAAAGACAGTAAGTTCCTGATGGCAGCAAATTAAAGACGGTTCCGGCCAAAAATCCCGAAGCGCTGGCTCAGGCGGAGAGATGGCACGACCTCGAAATCCCTCCTCCCGCAAACGCCGCGACGACAGAAAGAAAGGGTTAAATGATCCGTCATCAATTTATTATTAAACAATTATTACATCATTTCACACAAATCTCATTTAATGTTCAGAAAATTCCAGATTAATTATATTTTTCCTTTATTTTTTTACTTTCGACCCTTTTGAGAAATTCTGTTCTGCCGGAATATTTTGCATTTAATTTCAGGCAATAAATTGATTTCTTCCTGTAAAATCAGAATAAAAATAAATAAATAAATACTAAAGCCATGAAATAATAATAAAAAAAGAATAATGACCTCATACCATAAATCACATTTTTGGAAATATTTTAATAGTTTTTTTCTTTTTGCCATAAAAAAAAAAATCATCAAAGGAGAACGCATCTCTGCTTCCATCAGGCCCGGCGCCCGACGCGGCTAACGAAATAATACAATCTGTAGTCATTAATCCCTGGCGGCCACCGATATCAAGAACATAAAAACATGACATCATAAAAAATAAAAAAATAAAAACTATATTAACTTCTGACCGAGTAAAAACATGGAACGTTCCTGCGGATCCCGGGAGGAGGAGGACCCATGAAGTGACAACGAGAGACCGGAATCTATAACTAGAGGGTCGGAGGCTCAGATGGAATGGGAGAGGGTGGTAGATAAGTGGAACGGCCTCCCAGCAGATGTGGTAGAGGGTAATACAGCGAGGGTATTAAACATACATGGGATAGACATACGGCTCCTGGATCTAAGACGAGACCAACGACTGATTAAGGTTTGAGTCTTTACAGCAGGAGAAACGGGCGACTGCGCGGGGGCCGCCGGGGGCCGATCTGCCGGCGGGTTCTCTGAAGTTTAGCGGACGACCCGCTGTTATTATCCGCCCCCCGAGGATGCGTTTGTTAAACCGGCGGCACCCGGGTCGCTCGCTGAATAGAATATTTACAGGAATTACGGCAGCCGTTGGGATTTCACAGAAATGAACCCAAAATAAATTAGGGGGATATCTGAAAAGCGCTGATTTACTTAATTCTTAGGGGTCGGGATCTCCAGCGATCGTAAATCTGGCCCCAAACCCGACGCTTCCCACAATTTAATCTGCAGCTGTCAGAAAATATATTTTTTGGGGAAAGTTGGGGCCGAATCGGACTAAATCCCTTCTTTTTACAGAGAAAGGAAATAGATGAGCCGGCGACACGCGAGAGAAGAGCGGGAAATCCTTGCACAATCTGTCAGTCGATTTCAGTTTGTGCTATTTTGGGCCAAGATTCTGAGCTCAGCAGGAGGACCCCCCCTCGGCAGGAGGACCCCTCGCCCGGCAGGAGGACCCCGCACTCGGCAGGAGGACCCCTCGCCCAGCAGGAGGACCCCGCACTCGGCAGGAGGACCCCTCGCCCAGCAGGAGGACCCCGCACTCGACAGGAGGACCCCTCGCCCGGCAGGAGGACCCCCCCCTCGACAAGAGGACCCCGCGCTCGACAGGAGGACCCCCCCTCAACAGGAGGACCCCGCACTCGACAGGAGGACCCCTCGCCCGGCAGGAGGACCCCCCCTCAACAGGAGGACCCCGCACTCGACAGGAGGACCCCTCGCTCGGCAGGAGGACCCCGCACTCGGCAGGAAGACCCCTCGTTCTACATGCAGACCCCGCGCTCGGCAGGAGGACCCCACGCTCTTGGCTGATCGGGCCAGAAGAAGGAACTGATCAATGAATTTCGGTGCCATTGTTCCCATAATGCTTTGCTGCGTGGCCTCGAACACTTGTGTAAAATGAAATCATGTAGAAGGTCCCGCCAACGATGAGAAAGTGTTAACGTCGGGGGCTCTGCGGTGCTGTAGTCGCGCCGGGCGATCAGTGTCGCTGTGCTTGCGTTGGGGGCTCCGTGTCGCTGTGATTATTTCGGGGGCTCCGTGTCGCTGCGCCTGCGTCGGGGGCTCTGCGGTGCGTCGTGGGCTCCGTGTCGCTGCGATTGCGTCGTGGGCTCCGTGTCGCTGCGATTGCGTCGGGGGCTCCGTGACGCTGCAATTACGTCGGGGGCTCCGTGTCGCTGCGCCTGCGTCGGGGGCTCCGTGTCGCTGCGCTTGCGTCGGGGGCTCAGTGTCGCTGCGCCTGCGTCGGGGGCTCTGCGGTGCTGCGGTCGCGCCGGGCGCTGGGCTTGTGTCGGGGGCTCCGTGTCGCTGCAATTGCGTCAGGGGCTCTGCGGTGCTGCGGTCGCGCCGGGCGCTGGGCTTGTGTCGGGGGCTCCGTGTCGCTGCGCTTGCGTCGGGGGCTCAGTGTCGCTGCGCCTGCGTCGGGGGCTCTGCGGTGCTGCGGTCGCGCCGGGCGCTGGGCTTGTGTCGGGGGCTCCGTGTCGCTGCGATTGCGTCGTGGGCTCCGTGTCGCTGCGATTGCGTCGTGGGCTCCGTGTCGCTGCGATTGCGTCGGGGGCTCCGTGACGCTGCAATTACGTCGGGGGCTCCGTGTCGCTGCGCCTGCGTCGGGGGCTCCGTGTCGCTGCGCCTGCGTCGGGGGCTCCGTGTCGCTGCGCTTGCGTCGGGGGCTCAGTGTCGCTGCGCCTGCGTCGGGGGCTCTGCGGTGCTGCGGTCGCGCCGGGCGCTGGGCTTGTGTCGGGGGCTCCGTGTCGCTGCAATTGCGTCAGGGGCTCTGCGGTGCTGCGGTCGCTCCGGGCGCTCTGTGTCACTGCGCTTGCGTCGGGGGCTCCGTGTCGCTGCGTTTGCGTCAGGGGCTCTGCGGTGCTGCGGTCGCGCCATGTCGCTGCGATTACGTCAGGGGCTCCGTGTCGCTGCGCCTGCTTCGGGCGCTCCGTGTCGCTGCGCTTGCGTTACACGCCCCGAGTCGCTGCCATGTAGAGCCTCTACAAATATAACGGCTTTAATATTTCTCCAGAAGGCTCAGAACGGAACAGGAAATTTGGCTGAGGGTCATCAGATTTGGTCATCGGGGCCGTAATCCAGAAATTCTGAATTTTTTTCATTGTTTTTTGGGGTAATCTAATAATTATATGACATCATCGAGCGGGGTGCTTATGTTCACCCTAAAGACCCCGGGTGAGAGCGGCCCTCTAACTTAACGCCAAGCTGCTAACTATCGATGAAAGCGAGTACTAACCTTACTTATCTTATTTATTGATTTATATAGCGCCATCATATTCAGCGGCGCTGTACAATTACTTTTAGTCTTATGTTTTTAAATAGTTTAATACGCCTGGCTTGGCTTTGAGGACTAGCACATTCCCCGTAGAGTTAAACGTCCCGCTCCAAGGCAGCTTAGGGGTCACTGTCCCTTTAAGACAGACCCAACTTTCACCCCTCGGAGGGAGAACAAAAAGCCAAAGGGGTATTTTCAGGATGCAGAAGGACACACAGTTTGCCCCCCGGACAGACAGACATCACCCATGCAGCTAAAAAAACATCACAAGCAGAAACCCTCTCAATAACAAAGGGTGCAAAAACCTTGTAAACGGTAAAAACTGTCCGATCTTTACTGACACGGAACGGCCCATCCTATGGCTCATTCCGCCCACAAGGAACGGCCCATCCCGCCCACAGGGAACGGCCCATCCCGCCCACAGGGAACGGCCCATCCCGCCCACAGGGAACGGCCCATCCCGCCCACAGGGAACGGCCCATCCCGCCCACAGGGAACGGCCCATCCTGCCATCTCCAATTTTTTTTTATACAAATCAGTGCAAAATAACCCCCCCCCATGCACATCGGACACGGATGCGGCACGTTCAAATTCCACCACTGACCCAGCAAGAGAAAGAGCGGCTGTAACATGCGCAACGCGGTCACCATATCCTGCCCAAAGAGCCGTGGCTGGTAAAGAGTTACATTTTTGTCTTAAAAATGCAGATTGCATTAAAAATAAAATATTCTGCGACTTCCGGAGATCGACTGGAACGAGTTACAAAAAAATGTCCCGCGCTGGTCTTAAAAAATACTACATTCTTTTGATCCTAAACAGCCAAAAAAGAAACAAAAAAAACCATATAAAAACGTCCACGACGTGCGTTCATCAGCTGGGGGGGGTCAGGAAGACGGTAAAGCTGCGGACACAGTTTGGCACTTTCATGAAAAGCTGCCCTTGGGGGCAATCACGGCCCCCACTGCTGGTATCAGGGAGAAGAGATGTGCCCCAGTACAAGAAAACACTAATTCTTCCCCAAAACTCCATGTTTTTATCCAAAAAAACCCACACTATTAGCTGAAGTGGGTGGTGCGATAATCGCTTTATCCCGAGGCACACCGGTCCAGCTGGATCCGCAGGACTCCGGTCTTGTGAAGCAGCCAGAGCTGCAGGAACTCCTCCGGCATGGCGTGGAACCCGGACAGCGGCAGGACGTCGTCGTAGTAATGATGGCTGATGGACTTCCCGTTCAGGTCCGTCTGGAAGGGCCAAAAGCCGTAGATGGTGACCTCGTCGCACAGGCTGAGCGCCGCGCTGGCCATGAAGAGCCCGGTGGAGAGGCGCTTGGAGCGGACGCCTTTGCTCCTCCAGAATTTGCCGACGTTGCGCAGGAAGTTGGGGTTGGCGAAGAGCACGGTGTGGTTGGTGCGGAAGTCGGCGAGCGTGTAATAGACGCGGAGCGACGGGTCCGTTCCGTGCTTCATGGAGAAAGCCGGCATGTACAGGTAGCTGGAGTTGTAGACTTTCACGCTGTCCACGAAGGCTTTTCTAGACCACAGAAGGTTCTGGAACCTGCAGGAAAGGGAGGTTTGGGTCGTTTACGACGGGTTCTAGACCATAGCGTGGCGGCGGTTCTCAAACGCGTCGGGGAGGCGGCGACCGGGTCCGTAAACACGTTCCGCGTGGAAATTCGGAGCGTTTCTTGCGGTCAGTAAAGGGACAGTTTAATGTAACCGGAAGATCCGCTACGGAACGGAGCTGCAGCTGCCCTCCTCCCCCCGAGAGCTGATTGGCTGTTCCTGCCGTGCTGGAGCTGAATGAGGTGAGGGGGCGGGGACAAGCACTCGGCTGGGGGTGGAAAGGGGCAAACGTATACGGGGAGGGATTCTGCAGATTCATGCAAGCGGGCCCCCCCGGGAATGTGACGGGGCCGCGGGGCGTAGGTGTTTACGTGTGGATGGCAGCTGGAGGGGCCCTTTCGATGTATCGTCTCGTGTAGATGAGACCGATGTGTCCTTCTTGCCGCGTATGGATGATGCGCTTACCTTTTATCGATTATTGAGGGGTTGATGGTCACCAGGTGGGTTTTGGAGCCCACGTCCTTGGTGTACTCGCTGGTTAACGGGGGCAGGTTGCACCTGTGGGGGAGACACAGCCCTGATGGGTACTTAATCCGCAGAGAGATGGGGCTGGTCTACTAAGTGACCCGCAGACAGACAGAGGCGCTGCAGCCTGCGCATGTTCCCCGCTCCCCCTCCTTTAGTCCCCCTCGCACACCGACTGACGATTCTTAGGGTCACACCCTGTTATTACCCCCAATAATACCCCCATCTGCCGTGACCACAGTTTCCACCCCAATATTTCAGTAAAGCCGTATCCTCTAAAATTTGCCTCATACCCATGAAAAGCCCCTGCTCTGCGCATTATTTGCTCCTCAGCAGGCTTCCCTTACGCTCCTTCCCCGATGTGGAGAGCTGAGTTTAGCCATTTAACCCATCGTGCCCATGTCTGAATACTCAGTAACCTCTACACCCCCCTCCAGAATAAAACATTCATACCCTGGCCCTTAACCACCTGCCCCTATATATCGGGGTTCCGGGTATTTTATTGATTGGATGTTCTGTTTAATTTCTATACACATTATGGGGGCTTTTAGGGCCGTAGAACCCTGCGATACCCTCATAGCCAGCAAACATTCTGACCTCCTAGAAAAGAGGGGCATCAGGGAGGAGAGAGGGGCATCAGGGGAGGAGAGAGGGGCATCAGGGAGGAAGGAAGGGCATGAGGATACAGGCGGGACTGGACAGACTTAACAGGGACACTCGGCAGGTATTTCCCTTTTGTGTCCTCTGTGTTAGAGCTGAAATGCTGGATGCGCTTCTCTAAATAACAGATTTTACCCCCTGCCGGGGTATTAATAGTCCGCATTCAGACTCTTCAGGATGGAGCATAAAGGGGCGGCATAAAGGGGGGTAGAAGGGGGGGCAGGGGTCTTGGGGGTCTTACTTACCGCACAACAAAGTCGGCCTCATCTATTTGCTTCCCGCAGCCGCTGCCCCTCAGGATCCCACCGTTGCCCACCACAGAGCATTTCTTTAATGGCAGCTTGAACGGCGTATCCTGGCAACAGAAAGGGGGGGGGTGAACAAGCTGCCGGGGTCTTTGTTACACCGAAAACTGGGAGGGGCAGCTGGCAAAGCAAGAGTTAAAGCCCCTGGGCTGCATCCCACCCAATGCAGGGATAGCGTGGTACTGGGGGGGGTATTAATCAACATCCAACAAAGCCCCCAGACCCTGAACCCATTCCACCTATATGATTACAATGAGGAGGGGGTGCAGTCCGTGGCTCTTATAGGGTTAACATATTTGGTGGTCTGCGCATTGTGCCCTAAATGAGGAGGCATAAGGTCAATAAATAACCTCTGGGGGCAATGAGCTTCAGTGGTCCAGAGGTAGATCAATGTACTACCTGAGGGGCAATTACACCAACAAACCACCAAAAGGTGATAATCCAGAGCAAATCTCATTGGTTCACACACCCCCCTCAATGTGGCATTATCCTGTCCCCCCAAATGCATTATCTCAACACCCCCAAATGTGACATTACCCCAGCCTCTCAGAGAGGCAGGTGTGAAGCGGGGCCGGAGTGAAGAGAGGCAGGTGGGAAGTGAAGCGAGGCAGGTGTGAAGAGAGGCAGGAGTGAAGAGAGGCAGATGTGAAGAGAGGCAGGTGTGAAGAGAGGCAGGTGTGAAGCAAAGCGAGGCAGGTGTGAAGTAAAGCGAGGCAGGTGTGAAGTGAAGCGAGGCAGGTGTGAAGAGAGGCAGGAGTGAAGCGAGGCAGGTGTGAAGCGAGGCAGGAGTGAAGCCCCCGGCCTCCTATCCACTAACCTCACTCGAGCAAATAAATAAGTAAATAAAGTTCTGTTTTGTTTTTTTACGCAGATTTTATGAGTCGTTCCGCTGACCTGTGGGAAGAGGCTGTGAGTCGTGTTGTCGATGGTCAGTGAATACAGGAACTCTCCGTCGAACCAGACGCTCTCCCCGACAGGAGTGTTTACTTTGGTGACAGAGAACAGGTTCCCCGCGTCGCAGCAGTCCTGCAGCAGCTTCCTGCGGAGACAGAAGACCAGGCGGCGAAACGCGTCGTCAGCTTCGTGTCCATCACCCTGCACCTCAGGGCCACACGTCAACATTTCAAGTGGCCAGACAGTAATTTGGTTCCAGGGGTGTGGCTGGAGGTGTGGCTATGGGTGTGGCTTTGTCCACACTTTTTATGTGACCTAGTTTTACTGACTAAGCTATTTAGAAGACATCGGGGGGGGGGGCAATTAGATTTAGGGCCCAAAGAGGGACTGGGCCAACCAAATAGGGACACACATGAGGTATGGATTCGAGATTACACCGTAAACGATCATGGAGCCAAACGAGAAGTTAAATGTGTGGCCCCTTCTCCCCCGCCGGGTGGTAACGGCGTGAACCCCGCCCCTCTCTCACCTGACCTCATCATCGGGTTTTATAAGATCAGCCGCACCTCCGGCCCAGGATCTGGCTGTTGTTTTTGCTTCTCGGTGTGGGGCGATTATCTGTCTGATTCCCCAGGACTTTGACCTCTGCCTTGATACCCCGTTTGTGAACCCTGTCTGCCGGCCCTACCCCCTGTCTGCACCGCGTACCGGTTTTGCCCCCGTGGGCACTCTCACTGCAGGGTTATTTTGTAAGGGTCAGCGCCATCTCCCGCAACTGGGCTCCGGCTCCTGGTAAGTCCTGACATGCTGCCCTGCACCGGCCACATCCTATTCATCTAGAAAGTACCCCGGGGTATTCTGAGTCCCCTTCCTGCCCCCTGTGAGATTCAGATCGGCCTCTTTTTGGATCATTTGATATTCCGCCTCGTTATTTTTGGGTTCCGTGTCGGTTCAGGACACTCAACCAACCTGTTCTATATACCCCTCCCTCGACACGTCGCGTACACATGGGGCAATTACATTTTGCTGGGCAGATAAATCCTCAGTATCCTCAGGCGATGCCCACAGCCAGGGCCACAACTCAGGAGGGGGAGGCCAAGGAGCAAGTGATTTTGAACCCTATAGGGGAATGAAAGAATTTGCACCACGTGGGGCATCAACAGGGCGATATCAGTGAGGCACCTGGGGGCAGTAATAATATGGATACTATGGTGTAAGGTGGCACCAGGGGAGAAGGCAGGATCCTGGGGAGGGGGCAGTTCTGGATGCAGGATTCCGGGGAGGGGGCAGCTTTGGGTGCAGGATCCCAGGCAGGGGGCAGTTCTGGATGCTGGATCCCAGGCAGGGGGCAATTCTGGATGCTGGATCCCAGGGAGGGGGCAATTCTGGGTGCAGAATCCCGGGGAGGGGGCAGTTCTGGGTGCAGAATCCCGGGGAGGGGGCAGTTCTGGGTGCAGAATCCCAGGGAGGGGGCAGTTCTGGATGCTGGATCCGGGGGAGGGGGCAGTTCTGGATGCAGGATCCCGGGGAGGGGGCAGTTCTGGATGCTGGATCTCGGGGAGGGGGCAGTTCTGGATGCTGGATCACGGGGAGGGGGCAGTTCTGGATGCTGGATCCCGGGGAGGGGGCAGTTCTGGATGCTGGATCTCAGGGAGGGGGCAGTTCTGGATGCTGGATCCCGGGGAGGGGGCAGTTCTGGGTACCATGAAGCTGCTGCATTGTTTGGATGGGGATGTTGGGTTTAAAGGAGGATTCAATGGATGTAAAAGGAGGTTTATTGTGTGACGGGGGGGGGTAATATTACCGGGGACGGGGGGGGTATTACTGTCGGGGAGGGGTATTATCAGCAGCAGTCCAGTACCTGAATGCCTCGGCCGCGGTCTTGTTGCCCCTCCAGCCCGGCCCCAGCCTCCGCACGTCCCGCACGATGTCCCCGCCTCGCGGGGCTCGGTCCCCCGGGTTCAGGTACAGCCAGCAGAGCAGCAGCGCGCACAGGGCACTGGCCCCCACGGGCAGCCGGCTCCGGGGCCACATCCTGCCCCACAGCCCCGCAGCGGCCCTCATCCGGGGGGGTACATGCCTGGCATCATCCCTGGGTGTCCAGCTGCGGCCCCTGACGGGGTATCTGTCCTCTTCGGGCCCTTGATGGGGTAACGATCCTCCTCCCGTTGCCCCGGCGTCTGGGCTGCGATCTCTCATCGACCCCGCCCCCAAATCTGTTCAGCCACGCCCCTACATACACCCCCAACACAGACCCCCCCCCAACACGATTTAAATCCCCGGAGACCCCAGAGACAAAAGGCACGTTGTACACAGCGCTGTACTCAGCAATATGCACAGCGCTGTACACAGCAACATACACAGCGCTGTACCCAGCAATATACACAGCACTGTACCCAGCAATATACCCAGTGCTGTACTCACCTAAGGAGATCACCAGCGGCTTCCCTCTGTAAATGGACTGCACTGGGGGGCTTTTAATGCGTCTCCACCTCAATACGCATGACAGCTTCCGCAGGATCCCCCAAACTAACACACTTTATCGGGGGTTTAAAGGGCAACAGAAGAGGGGTAACACGGGGTAAACACAAAGAAAAGCAAAGCAAATTGCCCCGTTCCACGACCAATCAGGGGCTTCCGACTGGGCGGAGGGGGGGGTGAAGGACCAACCAACAGGAATGCTGCATAATCTGAAAACCTGAATATAGTTGGCACCGGGTAGGGGCAATGGGGCAAGAAACGCGTCTGCCGACGGGGCTATGATACAAACAGGACCGGGTCCTATTACAGGTCGCTATGGTGATTGGACCATTAGTCCATGGGGTAAGATGGTTTCTTGCCCCGACGTGTTTGATACTCTAACATGTCACACGCGGTGCCCGGATACCACGGCCGGGTAAAAGCCCCATCAGTAACAATGGGAACATTTAAGCCGGTGGCTCATGGTGACCCCGAATCCGATCTGCCCCCCACTATATGAGAGCATTAACAGAACCCGCGCCTTCCCCTCCCCAAGGCAGACAGCCGCCGGCAGACAGGACAGCAACAACCGGAGCGAGGGGACGCCATTCGCTTTCATTACGGCAAACAACGCAACCAATCCATTTTTTTTTAATATCGCTGACTTGGCACATTTCCTGGGTTGTTGCTATGGAAACGCCCGGCAGCCGTTGCAGAGAGTGCTCATCGTGAATTTAAATGTCAGGGATCCCCCGTCGGAGGCGGCGATCCGCAGGGCTGTCCGCTGATCCCCGGCGCGTTTATTAAACGCTGATTAATATTTTATGATGCGGATGAGACCGGCGGCCCCGGGGGGGGGGATACCATTTAGTGGGGTCGGTAGAAAAACAATCAATCAATATTTATCACCAACAGAACCTGCCAGCAGATCGGCCCCCGGCGGCCCCCCGTCTCTCCTGCTGTAACGACTCAAACCTTAATCAGTCGTTGGTCTCGTCTTAGATTCAGGAGCCGTATGTCTATCCCATGCGTGTTTAATCCCCTCGCTGTATTACCCCCTACCACTTCTGCTGGGAGACTGTTCCACTTAAAGACCACCCTCTCAGTAACTCTTCTTTCCAATAGATTTGTATTCTCTTTACCCGACGCAGTCAGCGGATTCCCTGCGCGGCTCACAGGATTTTTCCGCCATGAACGTGCGTCGCCCCCCCACCCCCGAACGCAGAAAGACTCCTGACTGCGCTGAGGACCCCACGCGTTTCTGCCATGGAGGAGCCGGCTGGACAAATCTAACGGATAAACCAAAAGAACTTTCTGGGCCCTCAGCCGATCCCCACGGCCTCTCTCCCCATCCCTTTACACGTCACATAACTTTAATTTCCGAATCTAATAGAGACTCTGGGACTTAGATGTAAAATAAGTAAGTTTTACTTTACCATGAGGGTGGTAGATTAGCGGAACAATCTCCCAACAGAGGTGGTAGAGGGTAATACAGTGAGGGTATTAAACATGCACGGGACAGACATACGGCTCCTGAATCTAAGACGAGACCAACGACTGATTAAGGTTTGAGTTGTTACAGCAGGAAAAACGGCTAGACGGGGGCCGGATGGGGCCGGTCTGCCGGCGGGTTCTGGGTTTCTCAGTAGATCACGGAGCAAACGACACAAAATCAGAGAAAACGCTTTTTCAGCTTCGTTCTGTCATTTTATTTCACTTCCGCAGACCTAGAACCGGCTACGAGGTAGAACCCCCCCCCATTATCTCCCGTCCACTACATTGTAACACAAGGTGCTAAAGCGACAGCGCCACCTACAGCTCGGAACCCGCGGACGATCTCCTCACAGCAGAGTCTGTGCCGGGGACAGCAGACCATTTAGGTGATAAAACCTCTTACTGCGCAGGCGCTGCGTGGAGCCCTCGCTGTAACAAACGGACGCGTTCCAGGTATTTCCATCTCAGTCCAGGGCTGTCCGCCCGCAGAGTCTGGGGCCGAATACGGTCAGGGAGCGGATGGCGAGGGGCCCCGGGATCGCCGCTGTTGTACTTGGCTGCGCGGCTCCATCTGACGGACGAGTGGAGATCGACACGGTTCGCTTCCCGTCTCCTAATCGGGCTTTAAGCTGCCGGGGTTTGGGGGTCCCTGGCGGGGCGTTTCACAGAAGCGGGGGAGCCGCCGTTACACGCTACAGGGAAGTACTTCGGGGTATCGCCGCGGCAACGCTAGCCACTCAGTGATAATTTATCAAGAATATATTTGTGTGAAATATTTACAAACTGAGAAAAAATATTTTATTCCAATTTCGTTGCATTCGAGGAGCTCGTTGGGCGCGTAGAAGTCCGGCGGCGGATCACCGCTCTTCCCCGGGGCGCCGTTTAAATGAATGCGGTTTCACCGGCTGACCGTGCGGCGGCCACAAGCATTGCGCATGCGAGGATAAATAACGCGGAAAACACGTTCCGGAGCCACGGATCGGCGCCATAAGCGTCTTTCACTGAAAGCAACACGCGGCGCCGGCATGCGGGACGCCGGATTCATGTGGCGCCGTCTCCCTGAGGCGCGGGGTGTGCGGCGGCGGCCGCGGCTTCCAGTTCTGATTCGCGGTTAAAGATCACGGCGTCTCCGCTGACGTTAATGAGGCACTGCGCCTGCGGGGAGAGGAGAGCAGAGGATTACACCCCGTACCGGCCACCAGCGGACCCGCTGACCACCCATCCCAGTCCTAAACTACACGAAACCATTAACATGCAATTATATCAAAGTGGGTGGTAGATAAGTGGAACAGCCTCCCAGCAGAAGTGGTAGGGGGTAATACAGTGAGGGTATTAAACATGCCTGGGATAGACATACGGCTCCTGAATCTAAGACGAGACCAACGACTGATTAAGGGTCTCTACGGGATGGAAGGACTGGCAGAGTAGACGGGGCCGGATGGGGCCGATCTGTAGAGCGCCGCGGAATATGATGGCGATATAAATGATTCCGTATGTACACAATGCAGTAATGCACCTGATTCTTGTTGGTATTCTCCATGAACACGCACTGCTTCATGATATAGGACACCACGGCGTTGCCCCCGAGAGCCGCCACGTGCGCCCGGACCATGGCGAACACCTCGCAGATAAACGCGTGCAGGAAGCCGCTGACTCCGCCCTCCTAAAACCGTGCAAAAAAACAGAAAATGAGTGTTTCTAGAAAAAAAAAAAAAGTGAAATGAAACCAGCTTCAGGCGCGTCGGGGGGGCTCCGCGGGGTGGTCTACGGGGCCGAGGATCACTGTGATTGGTCTCTCACCTCGCGCAGGGACGTGGTTTCTCTGATAAAAAACATGTTGATGATCCCGAGGTATTTGGTAATTTTGGCCCCGGGGATGAATGAAAGGGGAGTCATCTTGACGACGGTGATGGCGGGGACCGCGCCGGCGGATCGGTGCCGCAGGAGCCCCTCGGCCAGCGGACTCGCCTTCTCCAGCGACGTGGCTGAAAGGAAAGCAAAGCAGTGAGACCCCGGGGGGGGGCAAAGGACGAGGGCTGCGAGATACACAGCGATCGGGGGCGACATTCACACGCGGTACCGGTGAAGCAGGGCCGCGTGGCATCATTAGAGAGCGAGTGAATGAAGGAGGGTCATGCGAGAGCGTGCATGCGCAGATGGCGGGAAAAAAAAAAACATTCCTGCAAAAAGAATCATAAATGAGAGCAGCAAAAATCGACAAAACAGGAAAAACCAGGAAAAAAGAGGGAGAGAAAAGGATCGCGGGATTTCTGTCATCGGGCGGAAGGATCATCGCGTTTCATAGAGTGTGAAAGTTGGAACGAATATCGAGGAGATTCCCGGGAGTCTGAAAATCCCCCGAAACCAACGGCAACCGCTGACAACCAATGGAAATGTAATGCCGGGGTTCAGTAAAAACACGGTCTTTGCTGTGAAACTGACCGGTTTTAATTGTTTATTATTTTTAATTGTAATAATTGTATCTTTAAATTATTTCTCGCCCAAACAGAGCCCCCATTATTCAAAGCTACGGAGTCCCCTGCGGGGGGGAGGGGGGGCGGCAAAAGACCACCAGGAGGAAATTAAATAGAAATCTACCTCCAGCAACGCTCTGTCCTTTTAAACACTTTTCCAACTGGTGCAGGAATCGGGAGAGGAGCGCGGGCTGCGTTTGGGCCCTTTGGGCGCTTTACAGCTTGATGTTGCTAGTTTCATGCTCTAAGGGTTAATCCAACATGCCTACAACATGACCGTTCTCAATCTTGATACATTTCCCGTTTTCTGCTTGTGGTGCATTGTGGGAATGTGCATGCGCGACGCATCGGGACCCTGCAGACAGGACGCCTTAGTGCTATAGATCCCTTTCACTGGACGAGACATATTTTAAAGATCTCTCGGCTGTTATTCCAGAACAATCGGGGTTTTTAACCATTTATCGTCCAGGTTTAGCGTTTCGGGCACCTGAACGGGTAAGATTTGGGGAACGTCACCTAAGGCGCGTTCTGTAGACGCGGTGACGAGGGGCCGGCAGCTTTCACACTCCGCTAACGTGGCGCTTTTGATCTCGGTAGCCATTAATGAGAAGGAAGCTCCAGCCGTCACCGCCGTGGATCTGAAACGATCGTCGCAAGCGAGAAAGGAGAGCTGCCTACTTGTCTTAACCGATCCGCGCCTCGCCATGTGAGCTCTCGCTTTAATCTGCTCTATCCAGCCGCTGCATCTGTCTGCAAAGGAACCCAAATCAACAGAAGTGGCTGGAAACGGGAAACAAACAAAAAACAACAAAAAAAGAAAAAACACATCGATGGATGACGGTTCTTCTGACGAGACGGTCTGCGGAGAAAAGAGCGCCGCGGAGGATGCACGCCCCACTCACCTCGCTGCGCGCCCCACTCACCTCGCTGCGCGGCCCACTCACCTCGCTGCGCGGCCCCCACCGTGGATCCTGTGCGATCCGGGAAATCTGCAGCGAAACAACGTAACGGCGGAGAGTTAGAGAGCAGCGGGCGGCCGTGACACGATACAAACAGATAGACAGGCGACGCGGTCACTGCGGGTTACCCCAAAATCGAAATATGCCTACACTACAGTCAGGAGAGGGGGAGAGTTCGACGCGTCGGGGGCACCATGCGCGGGCTCACTCGCTGCCGGGGGTCCCTGATCTGTGTCGTTATAAACAAACATCGCGGGATCAGCAATTGACTCTGTAAAGGATCAGCGACGTCCGGCTAAAAATAAACATTTAACTGCATTTAAAGCTAAGACCCCAGAAACGCGATTACGGAGCGCCGGCGAACGAACGCCCCCTGGTGGCTGACACAGGATATCCGCCCGATTATCATTTCCATGAAATCATCACCTTTTGCCGGAGAGAAGGGCTGGAAGCTCGGAGAATCCGAATTTAATTCCATGGAGAACTGAAGCTGATCCTCGGTGTCCGTAGAACCTGGAAGAAAAACCCACGCGGATTTCGCAATGAATGGAATTACTGGCGGTCGGACCCCCGACGTCCGGGCCACGGGGCATCGTTTTCAACAACTACAATATATATAAAACCGTCAAAATGCTTTAACGAGTTAATTCTACCAAAACATCCTACCACGCGATACATGCGCGGAATCAGAGCCCGCAGACCGAACACACAAACGGCGCTGTTTAGTAAAAGATTACCAGAGCGCCGGCAGCGCGGGGCGACGGATCTGGGAATTTAATTAAAGGAAGAAATACTCTGCGGGGATTTTCTTTATGAAAGGGTTAGTTGCTGCCTCCCTGCCCCGCGTATCCCACGCAGTATCTGCACCGTACATGCGCGTTACGGCAGCATGCGGGGTCCCCACCTCGGGTCTGCGCTTTCTCCGCTCTGCTTCTGCTTCCTTGCAACGCGTTTTGTTTGTCGAACCTGATCGCGACGGCGGTGACGGCAACCTGCAGGCGGGTACAAGAAACAAATGAGTTCGCGCGTCCTACCTCGCTTACTGCACCGACCTTCCCTGCGGCTAATACCCCTGGCCACATACCCCCCCCCGGCGGCTAATACCCCCGGCCACACAACCCCCGGCGGCTAATACCCCCGGCCACACAACCCCCGGCGGCTAATACCCCCGGCCACATAACCCCCGGCGGCTAATACCCCCCGCGGCTAATACCCCCGGCCGACTCGATATCATCATCAGAGATTCTCCTCTATAAAACGAAACGATTGACCTGAATCGACTCGTCTTCCGGGACGTAGACCGTGAAATTCACGTGGCAGAGGCAGCAGGGAACCATCGAACGCAGTTTGAAGTAAAGACTCTGAGACACAAACGGAGACAACGGCGGCGGATTATTAAACAGCAGAACGTAACGTATAATCCCAGCGTATAATCCCAACACATAAACTCAGTGTATAAACTCAATATATAATCCCAGTGTATAAACTCCGCGTATAATCCCAGCGTATAAACTCCGCGTATAATCCCAGCGTATAAACTCCGCGTATAATCCCAGTGTATAAACTCCGCGTATAATCCCAGGGTATAAACTCCGCGTATAATCCCAGAGTATAAACTCTGCGTATAATCCCAGCGTATAAACTCCGCGTATAATCCCAGTGTATAAACTCTGCGTATAATCCCAGCGTATAAACTCCGCGTATAATCCCAGCGTATAAACTCCGCGTATAATCCCAGCGTATAAACTCTGCGTATAATCCCTGCGTATAAACTCCGCGTATAATCCCAGCGTATAAACTCTGCGTATAATCCCAGCGTATAAACTGTCAGATATTTTATGATAGAAAACATGTATTCCACATATTCTGTATTTTACATGAACACAAAATGGAGTCAGAGCCATTTTATTTTATTTAATCATATAGTGATTATTTCTTTTTGTCTTTGTTCCCTCTATAATTGAGAACAAAGGAGTATTCATGTATAATGATGTTTCAGTATATATGATACAATTAACGTTATCTTCCATGAGAAAGTTAAGGAGTAGACGCTGCATATCTTTAGAAATGTAAGTTGGAATGGGGGATCCATGGGAAGACCACCAAGGCCTGAGTTACTATCTAGGAGGTAACACCTGGCGGTTAGGGTAACCAAGGATAAATTCCAAACACATATGTAATGGTTTTAAGTTAATTCTTAGACCAGAGCGTCTCTCACAGGTAAATTAAGAAATTACAATGGTGTAAATATGAGTAGAAATCCTAATTTTAATGGGTAAAACCCACCGTTATGATTGGAGAATTCCTACCAAAAGGTGGGGGCTATGATAATAATCTCTGTCTTTAAAAGCTGATGTCTTTAAGAAAAAAAGAAAAAAAAAAAGATCGCACCCTGAAACAGACAGACCCTGACGGACTTATTCACCAAATTTACCCCAGAGAATTGGAATCTTAAAATCCTGACACCATAATTTTACTCTTAGAGTTACTTGGAGTCCTAACCTATATAATTTGTAGAAAGTTATATTCTTGCCCACTTAATTTCTTGCCACTGAACCTGGATTAATTTCTACAAGGACCGGTGGGACAACAGCAACAAGTGGTGGTAAATATAATTGTTTTATTATTCTGAATAGAGGTGAATTTTGTCTTCTTTGTATAGAATTCCCTGTTTCTGGGAAGTACTATATTGCATTATTGTATATGGCGGCTTGTGAGACTGCAGCTTATAACCCGTGATAATAACAATAATGAAAAGGTATTTTTACCTGTAGATGAAGTTTGACATCATTTGCATCTATTAGGAACTTCACTAATACTCTTAGACATTATTAAATTACTTTTTAATTTGTCATATTAGTTAAACTAATATTAGAGAAATAGTGATATCTTTATTACTGCCCGGATTATTATCAATTTTTGGTTGCTGAGTGGACTGGAAATTAATTGTGTGTTAGACTCATAAAATAACGATTCATATTGATAACTATCGATAATATACTGTATTTGAATTGATTCATTTTTGACATGTTTTAAGAATTTTGTGTTTTATATCATGCACTGTGTGACTCATATATATATTTTATAACTTGTGTTTACAATAAATAATATTTTTATTGACTATCGTGGTGATATCTATCTAATTTGAATTATAATTTTCGGCGATCTGAAAGAATTTAGGATTGGAGATAAAATATAGGGTATCTCCTTAAATGAATATTGTGGATGTGGTACTACAATCTTTGGTAGCGTCGTTATTTTGCGTGTGTGACGAAATATTGGTTTTGCCTATTTTGTCTCATTAATATCCCTAACA